>JAUDJH010000012.1:2500000-3750000 GCA_036320925.1 Automeris io | reverse complement strand
AGTTGAATAAGAGTTGTTCTAAAGTTTTTGGTCATTGTACTTAGTAGGCTGGCTCTAAAGAGGGCGCAGGGGTGTAGGTGTGATCGTAAAATGTACGTTTTATGGAAATATAAGATCCTTGTCGGTGACGCGAACACGCCGTTGCTCTCGCCCTTACGTATCTCGAGAATGTAATCTCTGAGTAGGTGTCTGACTCACTCTACCTGCCTTCTACGTTCTTATATTGTGCTCATTTGATATTTATTTGAATACATATCTCTATTGTATTTTTTTTTTTTTCAAATCAATGAAAAACCTGTAGTATAAGTTGGTAGGTCTATATAAAAAGTAATGTTGGGTAACTAGGAGAAAACAATACGATTATTTTATCACGCTCTATCATTTTCCAGGTGAGCAGAGATACATTAACAGCTTCTTCCACTTTTTGTATGTTTTGCTTAACATAACCAGGCGAAGCTATTTGCCATTTTCAGGATATCCTACAAAATAATTTGTCACATGTCAAATACAGGTAAAATAAAATATTCCTCGATATTCTATACTAACATGGTTATACACCTATTTGTTTCAATTCGTGCTCCACTTTAGGTTTAATAGGTGCAATTAATATAATTACAGCAATAAATTTTAATGTATTCCTTTTGGCCCCTTAAAAAGATTTGCTAAGTTTAACGAATTAATTTAAGTAGTTTTTAATTAAGTGTTTTAAGATGTAATTGGTTTATAAACAATTATTTATTACGTTCTTTTATTTTTGCTATGTTAAATTAATGTTTTTTGTATGACTTTTGACCGTAACTTGTATAGGTGACCATAAGTAAAGACACATTTTTGTATATAAAAATTACTCTGCCAGATTCCTGTACATACTTAAAAGTGAACAGGAATTATAAGTGAAACGAGTAAATTATAGTTTTGTAGTGTTAAATATCTATATGTTAGGTATTTGAATTGTAAGACATAGTAGGAAGAAGAAGATGGCAAATACCTATACCAACCTATCCTTATATAGTGTAATAAGTTGCTGTTTTTTTTATCTGTGTTCGTTTATACATTTTTCAAATAAGTAACAGATATTCGTGCGGTTTTCACTATCATTTAAAAATATATTTCGATGGATTAACAAGTATTATGAAATTTGTATTACATTCAAAATTGTAAAGAAAACGTTTTCTTGTGAAGCTAGAGCATGCCCACCTTTTTTCTTTTAACCTATCAAATTTCTTTACAATTTTGTAAACAATAATGCGCATTAAAATGATAATTTCCGTAGCACACTTATAGTCATCTTAAAAAATTTCAAAAATATCACTTGGCGCTTTTGTTCCTTGAACAGACTTAAGACGTGATTTTCAAACAAATACTTTCGTCAGGCAAATAAATTATCTTGACGAGTGATGAAATTTATCACTGTTTACTCATTTTCTGCCAGCGAAAAGCATTGAGAACAAAGAATGTTTTCTTAACTCAGGTTGTTGTAATTGTTGTTATATCAGATTAACTGAATTCCAAATGAGCCATGCAATACACGCTTGTACGTTCCCTTGATTTATAACATTCTACGGTTCTTTTATAAGCATAAGTTATTGTAAATAAAACATAGAAATAGTTTCTTAAAGCACGAATATGCGAATATTAATCTAAAATCACAAATAAGTCCGCGAGTTTAACGAGGTATATATTTACGCCAAAATGTATAGTAATATATCACAATTAACTGTTTGTCTTATTTTTGATTGAATCAATGAAATTAATTGTGTCATTAATTAAATTTCTTGCCAAGTTCAAACATAATGCAGACAATTAAAATTGAAATTTAAAATTAAAAGAAAATTTAAATTGGTTGTAATATTGCGCTATTGCTTCTAAGTTTTATTTGTGTTCACTAGAAAGCGTGGATAAGCAACTGCATATAAATGAAATCTTTATCCGGAGCAATCAAATTTTGATAGCGATCGAATAGGCACGATTCTAGCAGACGAAACACTTGAAATAGCGGGTATTACTTCCGAATTCTCGACTGCGTACGAATGGAATCGATAGTCGATACTAATAAAACAGCGCCGATTCGCGAATACATAAAACGGCGGATTCGAGACTTGCGCTCTTTATATAAAGGCTAGGAAAGAAGGGTTCCCACTTTTATTGCAAGGAATTTGCATATAAAGTAACCATTGAAGAAAAGCGATCTCCGTTAGCCTGTTTTTTCGTATTCATTGTTCTGAAGGCCGCGTGCTTACATTCAGTTTTATGGATCATGATGCTGTCTTAGCATTTAAATAAATAAGCGTATCAACTGTTCTTCGAGTGATTTATTTGAGAACCTCCATAATGTTTTGACTCGAGACGCTTAATTACATTTATTGAGATCATAAATAACAGAACTAAGATTAGTAAACCGTTTAACGTTTGTATTAAAAAAGCCTTTCTGTTTCAGGTTTAATGGATTCGTGCACAACATGACAATGGATTAAAGATTTGGTAAAATAAAATTTATCGCACAATATTTAATTCACAAATACATTTTAAACGATATTATAAATATTATAAGTACAGATTAACACCCACACAAAAACATCGAGATATTCATAAAACTTCGACCAGTGCGTTCTTATATATGATAAAAAAACATAAACAAAATAAAGTATTGACCGGACCGCGCGGGGCGTTACTCGGTGATTTCTAATAAAAATGATATTTAATTGAAGTCGATAACGTTTCGTGGCGAGGAGCCTAATAAACTGTCTTTATTATTATTGTGTTAGGTCGGCCTCCCGATAAACATTAGACTCATGTGTATCTATACGACTCAGCCAACCTCAGCAAATGCTGGTCGAGATTTCGTTGTCTATATGAAAACAGCCGCTTTATCTTATTTATTGTTATTCGTTTAGAGAATAGCGACCAGAAGATAGTCTAATGATTTTCTTATATTTATAACATTGTAATATCACAGTTATTTTTTTACTTTAAGCGCACGAAGCTTTTGATTTTTTTTAAGTAAACCAAAAAGTTATAGCTTCAATGACTTAACTAGGATCAATCTGCATGTCGTACAAATAGCAGTAGCTTAAATCATCCTCTTGGAAAGTCTTTCTTTTTGTGAGACGAATATACGAACCTGAAATTAAAACACATGTAAAGCCCGTAGGATTCTTGCTTAAATAGTTTTTCTATAATTTTTAGTTATAAAATATTTCTAAAAAAGCCTTGGTTCTGTTCACTTTCCAACTGGTTGGGGTTAAAAATGTAAAAGTAAATAATCAACGCGAGGTAACAAGGTAACTGAGCATTGCTTAGAAATTTTTCGGAGCGATATTCAAAATGTAATGCGGCGTAATTTTAAATAAGTCTCACGATCATGGTAATCCGGATAATTCATATAAATTCTTGCTTTATTCCGTGTAAAATGGATTCGAAAATAATTTTAAACTACAAGCATTAACTATAAAAAATATTGATAAATGGGTGACTGTAGGTAAATTATAATTTTAATCTATAATAAGTTAATCATACTAAAAAAAAATTAAAGTATGCTTGTGCGCAAAGACCATGTACCTTGTTAATAAAATCAAAGAGTCTTCTAATAAAGTAAAAGCTACATAGAAAGTTATAAATAATGATTTTGATATGGCTTAATTGTTAAAACAATTCTTCACAAATATATCGTTAGACATAACTCTCTTCCTAGATTAATTTATAGCTAAAACTGTGTCCTTACTTAAAATGTAGAAGCAATATAGAAGAGTGCACTACCTTATTTAATTTAAAAACATCAATCTATACGTATATAGCTTAATTCAAATCTCTCAATCAGAAAAAAACAGTAGATTTCTGAGGAATTTCTGTAAAGGTTTTTTACAGTGTATTATAACTCGTCTTGCTCCTCATCTTTTTTTCTTTTCCTCATTATTCGTATTTTTTAAACTGACATTATAATTAAATTATACTTTTTTTAAATATTTTTGCATGCAGTATTAACTTTGTACATAGTGCACTAGGTTATAAGCTTATAAAAATGTTTTTTTTATGTTTTTAATAGTGCAACAATTGTAGTGAAAATAAATAAATAAATCTAGCAGAAATGTTTAATAAATGCATTAGTGTTTTCTAAATTTAACGAGTTGAAGTTAAATAACGTCTCTTTTTAATTCTTGTTGTATAGAAATACCACTGACTCTAGGCCTACTTCAATATTGCCAGCAGTGAGCAAAATTTTTGAAAAAATAATATTAAATCAATTGATAAAATATGTTTATGATAATAGTCTCTTACATAAAAATTAGTATATTTTTACCAGAGAAACTACGAATGATGCCGAAGTAGCTCCCCTTAAATTACTATTCCGTCAATTACTGTTTAAATTAATAAAAATGCGAGGGCTTAATGTATGCAGTTTTTCCAATAGGCCATTAATTTCTTTGAATATTATATTTGCAACTCATTATGTTAAAAAGAGTAACTTTTAAAATCTTCTGTCGCCTCTTCTCGGTAGATTCCACCTTACAAGCCGGTGGTAGTTTCATTTCCTATATTTGGACGAGTCGAAAGTGATTGGGTATTGCAAATTATTCCTCGTTAGCTTTGCCCAGCAATTGCACATCGGTAGGAAACCACGAATGAAAAAAAAATTACTTGTATATTAACTTATTTTTAGCAAACTAAAACTTATTTTTTATTATTTTTAATGATATTAAAATTATGAATAGTTCCAATAGATCAAGAAATTGTTCGTGATTTTTGATGCCGAGTTTATTTCAAGCCACATTCGATACAAAAAAAAATTCCATAAGGTTTTCATCACATTTATGCCTATCTTATACTATATAATTGAACGTCTTAATATCGGGATCCGTATACTTAATACTATTTGTATGTTGTGTCGTAATAATTATTTATCAAAAATTCCTATAAACTACTCAGAGGCAGGTGAAAATGCATCACATTTCTGTTATAAAATATGTTGAAGCTACTGCAATATTTATTATTATGTAAAGTGAATAAATCAGTGAACTCGCGGTTCAAGCAAGGCTCGTGTCAACTAGTCAATAAATTACCATTTAACGACTTTTAATATCAGCCTCCATAATGTCCGTGTAGTGTTTATATGAATTTTATTTTAAAGTTGCAACACAAAGTGTAAATCTGCATCCACAAAGTTGCGCTCACTTTTAAGATAAAAGTTGCTCGCTCACAATACCGTTTAAGTGATAGTTATGGCACTTTTTATAGGCAGTTAGATTTATTTTTACTGCACTGTTTGTTTTAATACGTTTTTCGCGAGTCGGAGGTCGCGACAATTGCTTTCTCATTCATTGATAGCGCTGACGTACAAATTGATTATATGTTCTTTATAGTACTTTAATGATGTGAACGAGTTTACGCTTGCCAGTTTATAGTTTGTAGTTAATAGAGATTTATTCTCTCTAGCGTAGGTTTCGGCTGTTGGGAGATTCTGCCGTGAATTGAATCATGTTTATAGATATTTGTTTTCAAATTTATTAGTTATGTATTATGATTGAGTAGCATTAATTATGAGAAAAAACATTGATTATACTTACCGAACCATCTACTTTACAACCAGGCTCCTTCAATACTACAACCTCCAACCCTTATTTATTTATATCTACGTAACTAACTACGTAGATATTTTTGGAGATAGATAGCGGTAATTTAAAATAATTTAAAATCATTTAATTGTTGAGAAAAGTAGGTACGATATGTTATTTGTTGCTCCTCTACAGAACATCTCAAATTATTGATCAATGTTAATAAATCATGTGTGAAGCAAGAAAAAATAAAAAGCATGATACATCACTGAAAAGATGTGAACAGAAACTTAACGGTGAACAAAATAAACTCAATTAATTGACTACCTAACTGTGACCAATAGGTCATTACCTACATATGTCTACTAATATGTAATAAAAATGAAATAAACATAAATAATTAAGTAAATTATATTGGCAATACATCAATGTTGCATATTAAAAATAATATTATTATTACGAACAAAATCCCTAAATTAAATGCAGATTTCAAGAATTCTAATTGTTCACGAAATAGTTAAAATGAAGCTTGACAAGTTATAGGTCACCGCTCTAGTCCTAATCAGGAAATATAGGGCTATAAAAGTGCCCGGTGGCGAGTCCCTTAATCAAATTGTCGAAATGACCAATGGAAATAAACATGTACCGCTGTGGTAGGTATTTCACGTTAATTATTACATCCTACTTTGTAGGCTTCTGAATTGAATAATATAATTAAATAATTTAATGAGCAGTCATATCAGATAGAAATTACTATAATAATGAGGAGATAAGCAGCTTATATGTATCAGTTTAACTTTTTTTATATTTATGGGAAAAATTCGACATAATTTACGCAAACTTTAAAGATTTTATCATAATGCATATAAAATTGTTTTATAGTTACCGTGCTCGCCAAGATATTTGATGGCATTGTTAAATTTTAAAGAGGTATACATATATCAAAACTTCACCACACATAAAACAAAAATATAACAAATAAATTATATCGCATTCCTAGGTTGGCCCCGTTATCTAAAAACAAAGATCTCATCAAAAATTCAGCATGTGACTTTCGGGATGTATCCAATAAATCAGTTTTACAGCATTCCCGTGTCATTTCAGTCGTCGAACGGCATAAAATTATCATTTTATGCTGCTCCCCTTCCGTCCTCAGGAGTTTACGACAATTGTGAAATGTATCGACACTTCGGGTCTCACCTCTGAACGTTGACCAACATACGCCAAACGACGGCTTAGCCCGAAATTCTCACATTTCCCTAGCAACAACGTTGAAACTCGCGTCACCGTTATTTCTTAACCGCAAACGCTAACATCTCAAACCATAAGAGACATATGGTACCTTACTCTCCCGAACCCCCTCATCTCGCGTGAAGATATTTTAAGAAAGGTGCTTCCAAAGTCATCAATCCTTCAGGTTACTTTACGATTAGTTTCAAACCCATGTTTACAAATGCATAAGCAGACTACTAAATAAAGGTTTCTTATTGGCTGTTTTTGTTATAGATATTTTGATTCTTCCTGCAGCATGCATTTCTATTCTTTTATTTTAGATAAATACATCAACATCCTATTGGGATGATTAGATTAGCTACATCTAAGTATCTAAAATCAGAGATTGTATTGCTGCCTTTCTTAAATTTATTAATATCTTCACTTAGGCTTATCATCCTTGTACTTATAAAGTTCTAAACCGAAACACGAGTATGAGACAGAACAGGACGAAAAAAATCCGGATACTACTAATGAAGGTAACATTGTTAACCTAAACAAAATGCAAAATCGAACAAAATATAGTGTATCTGGGCTAATGTCTAAAACCAGGATTACAATGATCAAACCGAAACAACCATGGACAAATCAAGACGAACGGTAATAACATACATGCTTAAGAACTTGAAGCTTGCTTGAGCTTGATGCTTGACTTGAAATTGACTTGCTACTTAAAAAGTTAAGCAGTTATATATTTCAGAGTAAGTTCGTGAAAGAAGTGAATCTAAGACAATAAACGCTAGGGAAGTATACGGTGCGCGACAATTGCTCATTTAACATTGTTTTACTGTTACATACTGCTATAAATTTTCACTATAAAACTTCCATAGTTCCGGTCCATCATCAGTTATTAATTTGAAAAGTTATAACTAATTAAACGTAAGTCTTTAGAAAAATTTTTCCGGATTAAGTTGTCTGAACTTATTTGCAAAGTTACTCGTAACGTATAGTTCGATTTATTAAAAGAAGTATCAACTAAAGCAGGATTTACACTATGGGACAAAGTTATAACTGACCAATTATATTATTAATATTATCGTGTCGTGTGTCATGTCGTGTAACATTGAGTGATTTTCCTTTAATAGTGTCTACTCTGTTTCTATTAACTCTATAAATTTCACTGCCTGTATTTCCTGTATTTCTTGCCTGTATGTCAAGCACTCACCTCCCTAGATCTGAAAAATTATAGAGGCACTCCTCGTCACTAGAATTTGTCCGTCATGAAAAACATCGCACCGCGTTGGTCTGCTATCGATTTTATCGCTATGTCTTTACATACATATGTTTTTAAGCGTGCACTAGTTTATAAAAGCTTATTGTTTTACAAAATTTGCTTAAAGTTCTTATACAAGGCTAAATGTAACTCACGTTTAATAATATTCACCTAACTGTTGAAGAAAATAATTGGATTGGTAGACACTTACTGAACTATCCACATGATAAATCGTGTACAACATTAATACATGTCAAAATAATTTCCATATACGATTGGAATATTTTTTTTCTGAGCCCTTATTATTTATTGTCTGTTGTCATCGATAAAAGAACACTCGCTGCGTTTGAATAGGAGTTATATTAGGCCGCTGGCAGACTACCGATAAACAACAATAAATATTTTATTATAATTTTCAATCGAATACACAAATGACTGTACTTATTTTACAAGTACTTACCTACGCATCTACAACTTTTATTTAAATAAGAAGATAGCTTTGAAAATAATGTCTTTAAGATTCTGTGAATGACTCAATTAATTAAATTAATGGGAGCATATCTTAGGCTTAAGATAGGTAAACTTCGTTGATTGCAGAATAAAAAGCCTTTTAAGATTTTTTTCTAGAAACACATTACCGTACAGGTAGGTATCTAGCTTTAATGAAGCCTCATAGATAATAAACTTGTAATTTATTACCACTGACATTATGTATTCTTAAAAACAACAACTATCTATTTAAGTATTTATAATTGTACCTACAGCTGTTTTGTTTAAAATATTCACTATCTATTCTCTACATTGAATAATCAAAATGAAGTATTTATAGGGTCTTATAAATCTTACTTAATAATTAGAGGCGTGTTAAACATATTTTTTACAAGACTTTCAGATTTAAATACTAAACTAGATATCGAATACGTATAGGTAACCAAAAATATTATAATAAACCAATTATTTTCATTTTTAACAAAAGAAACATAAATAGCATTTACGGAAATAACATGGTAATGAAACTTGAAAAGCTACTTCGTATATCAATTAAATTACTAATAAAAATAAAACCATCATAGCTTCCTTATCTTAATCTTAAGTTTTGAATTACTTCGTGAGCTAACGAGAGGGCGCGTCCTAATGAGAGAGATTAAGACGTAAAGGCGCGGTCTCATTACAGCCTCAGGGCTCTCATGCATCAATGGATGGCGGACGATCATTAGGGGCTGGGGAGACACGCGTCGGGACCGAGTTAATGACCCGGACCTAATGGATGAGTACATCTATCTGAATAGGTAGATATATACTTGAATAAATAAAAGGTTAGTGAACACGGACTTGGTTTTATGGGAAAAGCATCTATAGGTACCTAGGTGGTAGTTATATTAAAGGCGAATCAATTTAATAAGACAGCATTAAGCTTGTTTAATACGCATCGATTTATACGACAATCAAATGGATTGCTCCTTTGGGTTTAGATAAAATTACGTTCGATCAGAAATAGCGCAAGTAGAAATGTGCTATATGTACTGTATGTTCTTCGATGGTTTATGTAAATTCCACCCCAATCCCATCCCATTTTGTACTTTCTTCTAGCATTTTCGCTGATTGAATGTTACTTTGTCTAAGCCCTCTTGTCTCTATTTATAAGCCAAAGACTAATTTGATAATAAATAATACAATAACATTTAAACACAAAAATATCCATAAATATATTAGGAAAAGAATAACTATTCTCTGTAAAAGTACTTTTTTGCTGCTTACATATTAACTAAATAGAAAATTTGGGACGTCAGTACTATTTATTATTTTCTCCATGTACCCTAATGTAATAGAAATATACTATTATCATTCCATTATTAACCATATTTCTCTCTAATGTTAGATAAGCTTGCGACTTTAGTTACGTTTCAAGTATAACTACTACGGCATCAGTATGAAGTGTGCGTGAGTTCGAACCGTCTTACGTACGCACACACGCTGTCGCACGAGGCTTTCGGACCACGATCGGTCTTAGAGAGTAATGCTAGCTTAGTGTACTTATTTCTGAATTTAAGGGTATAAACGTTTTTTTTTAGATACGCTCCTATAATTTAAAACGGCTTTAAATATTTATAGACCATAAATTTGTAAGCAAATGATGATTTCTTTGTATTTAAAAGCTATTTAAAACATAAGGGTCTTCTCTGAACCTGGGCCTAAGGTATTTTATAATAAAATTAAGAGCAGAATCAGTAATGTCGACTCATTATGTCAATCTATGATGATGATCAAAATGATTTTATTTTAGAAATTATAACAAATGTTTTAAACAGAGTTTAATTAGACTTTATAAATAACATAATAAATCTATGGTTTATCATATTTATATACGTATAAGATAATCTTTTACTAAGGGTACTATTTTATAATTAATAATGTATGAAAATAAAAAATATTTCCATGCTTATATAATATTCTCAGAGATTTTTAAAGGGATTATAAATACTTTAAAAGGTCCTGTACGCGGAAAATATACTTTATTATAGTCTCCACGTTTTGACCTGGTCAGACAGGCTGTGACCTAAATGTCGAGTCAGTAATGGTTTATTTTATATGATCCTTTTAAATTTTCAATTAAACGCAAAAATGTATAATGTGTAATTTTAGGGATTTTCTCGACTGGTGTTGGTAACACGGGTCGGAGCGGGTATGGATTAGCGCGGCCCGCCGACCGAGCGAACGTCACAAAATGGCGGCCATTAAAACAAGTGAACAGTGAGTTACGGTCGTACTCACTGCGGGAGAGGGGACATCGCGCGGGGAGGGGACGCCAAGCGGCCAATGGCGGATCGCTGAGCGAGCAGCGTGTAACTCACCCGCCAACTCTGCTCTTTCTTTTATGGACGTTGTTGTTTTTCTCCGGCGCTCTTTTTCCTGATTTTTTTTTGCAGCGGGAAAATGTTTTGTTTCCGTTCGTAAGTAGCGCAACCGTTGACAATGTATTTTTAAGTGTTTCCCTCGTGTTGCATCTAACTTACTGTACTTAGTTTTAAATGTAGATAGAGTAAAAATAAGTAATACTATTCTACTGTATAGGTTCATTTTTTACTTTTAGGATAACACTGCATTATGTAGCAACAGAATTACGACGCAGCACTGGGCGGCCAGTGCTCTACATATTTAGGTACACACAGTTTCAGAAACGCTCCTTATATTTTAAAACGCTTTTAGACACCGATAATAAATCGCATACAAATTCATAATTCATTAGCGTTTCAAAATGTTCTAAAATTTAAGGAGCGTTTCTGAGGATAGGCGTTAATTAGTCAGTTGTAAATTTTTTACTGTATCTATAATTCCATTGCCGCAATGTAAGGCATGTCTCATACGTTACCATACTTATAGGTACCTGCCTACTTAGGTAAATTATATCAGTTCGTATGAGAACAATGCGGGGCGGTGTTATATGCATTTTTATTGCTGTATAGGGTAATCTTACCTACCCTAAGACATAATCTCACTTCAATTAAAATTACGTACCCAAATTAATACGATGCTTAAAATTATTAAACTACTTAGCAACGGGAATATTTGTTAAATTAATTATAAATAAGCAGCTGAAAACAAAGTATTTTTAAATTTAATATCCTTTTAGTAGTTTTGTACTACTCAAATATTTTTCTAAAATAGAAGAACAAATATTTTAAGTGAGGGCAAGAAGTTAGAAAATTTAAAATTCCTTTAATCGTGATTTAAAACTTTATAGCCCCGAATTGGAATTTCTTACAGAAGCATCTTATAATTAGAAACAAAATAAAATGATTATACTCTTAATCCTACGCAGTAGTAAAAGTAAAAAGTTATGCGGGGTAGCGCAGAACTCATCAAGAAACTCGCACTGTAATAATTTACTTAAGACGGTGCCCGGAGTCTTGTAATATCTTCGTCTGACATATTTATTGTTTTCGAGAGGGGTTATGAGGGGCAGATCTTTCCGTAGGGGAGACATGTCTCGCTGGGGATGTTACAAGATAAAATCATCAAGAAAAATTTAAAAAATTCCTTGTCTTTCCAATGTATCCTGTCGTTCGTCTAATAAAAAAACAAGGATAATTTTATATCTACCTACACGAGCTATAAATTTTCATTAATATAGGCTGTTGTCGCTTTCAAAAATTTATGTATCTACATATGTTGCCTTAAATTGAGTCATAACGATTTCGAATCTTCGTCGCCGAGTTCCGCGAACGTTCACCTAACTACGAACAATTAAAAAGTTTACGATTATTGATACGGATCTTGCGGTACCATTCTGATAACTTATTGATATTGCTTGTACAGAACGTATCAATTTAAAAAACGAAATCTTTCTCTAAAATAATTTTATAGGTAGGTCGTATAGCTACGTATAAATTAATAGTAGATAACCATAGATGGACAAAATGTAATCAGATAAATGAAAAACGATTAGGATTACATCTTGCGTTTTTCATCATTAATATAACTGGATTTTGCTCATTTATATTTTAAACACAACGAAATCCTCAATTTCATACACATTTATGACTCCTTAATGGTTTGAAGGGATTTAATCATGTTTACAGAGCAACAAAATTAAAATTACGACTACATTTTGTAATCATTAATATTATTACATTTTGCCCATCTCTGTAGATAACATCACTAAAAATTAGTGTCCGATTGTAGCTGCACCCGCGGTTTTCGCTTTAACTACCTTTTGATAAGTTGTAAGGACATTTTAATAATTTCTAAAGGTTGTCTTAGTGCATTTACATAAATATTACAGTTAAAAGTTTCAAAAATCATTGTAATATTCACTTTTAGTCAAAACTGAACAGAGATATGTGGGATTTAAAATTCGTCTTTGATTTTGGCGGGGGGTTGTGACGAAGGCTGAGTAATAATCGGTTACGGTGCGATACCGACCTGAGATCGAATACTTATTAAATGTAATATAACAATTTTTAAATGAATTAGTCAGTCTTAGTGATTCTTGCGTAAAAATTAGGTTTTAGCTTACATTTTGGTCTATTTAAAAGTAGTAATGTAGTTTTTCCGGTTGAAGGTGACCGAAGCCGAAGCCGTAGGCTCCGTTTTAATAATTCAAATGACAAAAATAATCTTTATGGGATAGATAGGTCTAATTTCGAAGCTGTGTATGCAAATAACACGTAGAATCATTAATGGCGTTAGAAAACAATATAATATTTGAGCTATAGTAGGCAGCATTGTAATCTTGCCGGAAACCTGACCAGGCCATAGGGCAATTGGTAGCCAATCAACTTAACACTAAAGCCAATATTTAATATTGTAATACATTGTTAACATACCTAACAGATAACAAAATTGTCTGCCCTTGCTTGTACAGATCTTATCTATCTCCTTCTTTTTCAAGGTCAGCTGTATGATGCAGACAACATCCCGAGTTAAGGAAATATAAATTCCTCAAACGATTATTATTGTATGGTTTATTTCTTTAAAATTTAATGATAAATGGATATTTACCCAAGTTTGAACGTATGATAATAATTTTTAATATGTATTTAACTATAAATTAGTTATAAAATTAATTTAAATATATATATCTAAAGGTAAAAATATTGCTGATAGATAAGTTAATAAATCTCTAGAATAGAAATTTTCAATTACATTGGAACCGTAAATGCGAGCCTATAACCTCTCACACGGCATACAGCTATAAAACTGTTGAAATGTTCTAGCTTAGCATAGCTTAGTTGAAAAACCCTAAGATGTACCTACAAATTAAATTAATAAAAAAGGATACCAGGCCATAAATCCTAAGTTCCTACACCTGATACAAAATTCATGTGTGCTTTGACTTATAATATGGGTTTGTTATTATTTACTAAATGTATTTCAACATTCGATTATTTTTTATTTTTTCAGTATTAGTCTTGCTAGATTCTGATACTATGTGATTATATAAAAAATATTTCGATTAAAAGATATTTATTACCTGAGCAATGACAAAAAATAGTAATTTGTCTGGTGATATTAGAAACATATTGAACCATAACGTTTTATTAGAAAAACAAATTGAAATTTACAAAAAACTCGAGTTATAGGTAGCTACTTAGGTCATGATTTGTACGTAGGTATCCATATAATTTTAACGAGCTGCCCAATCTTTATCCAAATTATTGAACATAAAGGTTGAAAATGTGGGAATGCTGGTGTGGATACTAACTGTATATTTAAGGGTGTGTTTATACAGGCGTCTGTCAGCTGCGAAGTAAAATTAAAAAGCGGACGCAAAACGGAATTTTAATAGGGCCGTCAGACTATATAAATCAAGACCTAGAAATTAAAAATATTTTTCTTTAATTTTACAATAACAAAATAGCATATAAACACATATCTATCATGCTACTTAATTTTTTTCTGCTATTAATTATTCTTTAAATAATTTTATTTAAATTTGATATAAATAATCTGGTTAGTTTATTTGGTTAGTTTAATACTCGATAGGATGTTATATTGTATTATGTTCTATTTTTAATATTTTTTGTTATTGGTATTAAACCCTAAAGATTTCCTTAATTAATAGATAATAACAAGCCACTGACATAACAGGAAATACGCGTAAAAGAAATTTTATATCAGTAACTTTATTTCAATAATTCTATTACTTGCAACTATCAAGAATCAATTTTTAAACTATCAAAAAAATATCAAAATTATTATTATCATTCAAAACTTTAAATCGCTAAGTCTAAGAGTAATCCCAAGTGTTTCTAAGAACTGAATTTTCCTAAGAAGGCATTTGCTTTTATTTATAATTAATGTTTATTTAGATGGTAAACTATATAAATAAACAATTCTGAATAAAACTGGAAACGTATATAATTAGAGTAGTCGTAAAGAATTGTGAAAAAAAGAATTCCTACATGTGTTTATTGTCTTTAATTGAGCATCAATTAAGCGATATATTGGCACGAATTGCCTCCTGCTGCCAATTTATTGCTTCTCATCAATTGTGTAAATAGTTTTATTTGATAAACATTGATATTATTAATAATTTAGGAGCATCTGGCAGCCCTGACTCTCGCCTGCGGCGTGGGGCGAGGTCGTCGACCGGGCCGCCCGCGCCGACCGTGCTCTGAAATATCGCCTTGCAATATCTTGCCGAGCTTAATCCCGCACCATGTCTGTACCGGTCTTTATAAACATTTATAATAACGTACCTATGTACCTATTAAAGTTACAATTATGTAGTTTCTTTATAACATTTATTTAGTCAGTTAAATTATCTAGAATAATCTCAAATACGTCCGGAAATTTCCTCCCTAAAGTTTCCTACCTTTTGTATCACGGCTATTATTCTACTATATCCTATACGATCCCCTTCTTTTTCATTATCATCATCAATATGTATCTGTCCATTACTAGACAAAGATCTCTCCCAAGATTCGTCACTGAGCTCGATCTCAAGTTCTTCTTTTTTTATTTGCGTTAAAATCCTTAAATAATTTACATAGGACTGGCCGCACATAAGTGGTGACAAGGTTGGACAAGGTGTACGGACTTGTACCCGCTAAGATCCCAAGGTATCTATTTGTACCTGTTAAAGTGAGTTGTTGGGCATGTATTCAGTATATACACTTAAGAAATACACACTGGTTGGATTAGAAAGCCACAGTTGATGACAGTTGTGAGATAATCTCCATTTTCAATTTAAAATGTTTTAGCCTTCGCTGTGACGTTGGACTATGTGAAAATCATGTGGTAAACATCTTACCTTTTCCCTATAATATTGGTTTGGTTTAAAGAAACGTGAACCACTGTTTATGTAGCCCAACATAATTGCAATTACTATCGGCTGATTCGTACTACTTAATAACCGATATTCTAAATGATCGAATAGCAATGTGGTTAATTTTATGGGGTTTGTGTACAATAACTTAATAGGGAGTTTTTTTAATTTAAATTTTGATGTAATATCTAGTATAGCAAAGGTAACTTCGTGAGATATATACATGGAAATTCAAACCACCTTTGTTATGGTAAAAAGAAAGAATAACAATAAAAATATAGTTTCTTGTAAACATTTATAAGCATGACATTTAGTAATAAAGTTTTTAAAAATATTAAGCAAGATTTTAGATTAATGTAATGAATGTAATAAAAATATAACAACAGCCTTATTCGTTAAAAACACGGGATAAATGTTATATAATGTTTATTTAGTTTTTCATAAAATTACTACTAAATATTTTGTATAAAAAAGTGGTTAATTTAAGACAGGCTTCGTAGCATTTAAATGTTTATATAAAATTAAAATGCTATAACTAATTAGTGTTTTTACTATTTAGTCATGAACATTGCAAATTCAAGTTTAGTTTTTATACACCGGCACCCACTTAAAGTTATAGTAGTTTTCACTTTTAATTTTTAAATGATTATCTAATCCTCTTTCATAAGATGGTTGACGGTAAATTTTTAATATATTTTATAGGAATCCATTTACATCAATAATTCAACCGTTATTCTTATTATTATTAAGAATTTTCGTCTATTTAGACATAGTATGAAATACTTAATTTTACTTATATCAAAATGTAATTATTAGAGATTTTGTTCATCGGTCCAAAATGTCTTTCTCGTTTCGTAACTCAATGACGTAAAGTGTCACTATTACTTTGATTGTATAAGTAGATTACCATGAGTTAGATGTATGTATTATAGTTGGTGTACATAGATACCTACCTAATGGCAAGCCTCGCAAAACCAATTAACTGGTTTGTAAGCGAGGGTCGGGTAGCTTTGTACCTACCTATACCTGTGAAGGGTTCTTCACTTTAAAACACATAAGTGTTATCTGTTAGTGTGTTTATAATATAAATAAAATAAATAATAAAAGACAACTTTCTCAAATTCAATTTTAATGATAGATATTTACTTAAACCTAGGTATATTGTAATAAACCTGGTCATAAATACCTAACAGGTAAATATGTCTGTACTTGTACGGATAATATTAGGTATTTAACTTGTTCAATGACTATATTTGTCTATTTGAACAGATGATGATACTAAAACGTACAATAATAATAATAATACATTGAGTTTTTAACTTTATTTGCCATTTCTTGTAAAGAACATTTTGGTAACAGGTAGGCAGTTATGTAATTCATTTGGTTTTATTAAGCAATATAAATTATTCAAAGTGCTTTTTAAATAGTTAATTTTGTGTACCTGTAAATTACCTGGTCGTTTTAATCGATTTTGGCTCTACTATTTTATAGTGAACTAATGAAACAGAATGAGTCAGAGCCCTCTATATAGGCTTGATAGGTTGGCATTGTGAGCCGCTATGAACCCGTACGAATTAAGACGTTTCGCAAACCACAAGAAATGTTCAACTGGGCCTCGACCGTTCAAGATATTTACATAGCTACTAGCCTATAAATAAATACCGGCCCTCACACACACGTGCACAATATGACGTTTTAACTTTATTTTATTTTTAAACGCGTGAGCAGGCGAGCGCGCGCCGCCTGTAATTTCGCGGTGCTCGCGACGCGCGGGCGCCTACGCACGACGGCCAAGATGGCGGTAGAATTATACCGCCTTTGAATTATAAATTGCGAATCAATCGAAATCGTTCCAGTGGACCGATAAGAATACTTGCCGTTTTCCATGGGAAATCATTGTCAACTTGTATTCGCGCGACGGCAACTACGTGCGATCTCTTATCGCTCGATTTACTCGAACATTGATTTTGCACAGTGCAACATGAGTATTACATGTTTATAACTTTACATTATAGTTATGACTGTGAGTCATTATGCACAAGAAGAATTAGGAGATTTATGGATCGCTAGTGAGTAATTTCATTACCCTTAAAACTTGCATTACCATAGAACTTTTACATTGTTATGCTATAGGTACATGCATTTACCTACTTAGGTATATAATGTATTTACTTTTAATATAAAAATCTTTTACTTATAAAATAAAATACTGTCTAATATGATATTTGTGTACATGTTTTTATAATAAACTTCTAAATATAATACTTTACTGCTTTATTTAGCCTTCAGTTGCCTCGTGTTTTCTTCTTCCAATATTATCAAAGTTATCAATTAAACAATGTCTGTCTATGCTACATATGATTGTATGAAAAGTATTTCAATAATAAAAGGCAGTCTAAAAGGCTTGAATCCGAAATTCTGGGAAATGAGAACAATTAACGCATTGGGTATTTACTACATTTGCCTCTATAGCTCTAAATCTCACTTTTATAGTAGCTAGATATAGGTAGATAGGGTACCTTTTTTAGGAAATAATATTGGTATAATTTATGTAGGTACTACAAGAGAGACTATCATAGTTTCAAATTTAATTCGGCAAAAATAGTCCATAGCAAAACAGTAAGCGCATTAATTCATACCTCACATAGGTACTACTAACTAGACAATTTTATATAGGTGTGCGCGTTTATCTAACAATACAGGATAAAACACTCAGGTAGAGAATTATAGACGCTACTTTGAAATCACTTGGATTTTGCTCAGAAAATTGGTTTACTTGTACAGAAAACTGGATAAATGATAGCAACTTGAGTATAGTCTTAATATTTACAGAGGCAAATTATAATATACTTTGACATTTATTATATAATTATATTATAATATAATTTGCAATAGTTTAGTGAAGGCTGAGCAAAGTCACAGTAACGATTATAACTCTCAGCCTTAAATTGCGGCTGGCGCGTCATATCGGGGCTGTGAAGAATTGATTACAAGAGCCGTCAATGTATTTTTGGGGACTTAGCATCTTGAAATCTGGAAATCTTTAGCCAGCAACTTACTCTGTGCATCCAGAAAAGGTTCTATTAAGATTTTCTCTTGTGAAAAAATAGCATGCACCTTATATTTTAGGTATAATACAATCCTACCAAACATCAGCGTATTAAGTACTTAAAAGTTCTTAAGAATTTTGTTAAGAAGTAACAAATTATTATTTTAGTTTTCACGGAGTAATGTTGGTGTGATTTTTCTTTTGCCAATGATTTCACTTTGACTGATTTATTCTTATTTGTTAATGTGTTTGTTTTATAAGTTGTATCGTTTATGTTTTTGATGCACGTTGTGGTGGCCTTAAACGGCGCAACACATAAATGTACATTTCTTTGCGATTGTTTTTTTTTATTGTTTTGTATTGTGTTGGCCACTGGCCGCCCTTAATTATTTGAAATAAAAATAAAATAAAATAAAATCAAAAAGCAAGCAGTAAGCACACAACTAAAAAAGTAGGTAATTTATGTTTTTGGTAGATAATTATTTATTTTTTACAATTACCTGTAATGCAACCTAAATTATATTTAAGATCAAGGTTATTTAGGCTTTTAAAGTAAATTACATTTTAATTGACATTATTTGTATTTTAAGCTAAAAATAATTTATTTTAGTATTTATGTAGCTGCCTTACTATTACCATCGTACCTGGTACCTGCATAACTAATCAGGATACTGCCCTGAGATACCCTGGTAGCTGGTACCTAGGTGTAGGTACCTTTAACTTATTAGGTATATATTATTTACTACTGAATGAAGGGTTTAAAAACACGCAATATATTAAAAGTTGTTTTAAGTCCTGTTCTAATTGTAATGTAAGCTACCTGCATGAATCGTGACCACACTATCAGACATACTTCCTTTTATTACCAGCTAATCGGCACGATAGAAATTCGTGAAACATGGCTCTCGTTTTTCATGTCACACATTTTTATGGAATTTACATAAAATGAAACCACCATTTTATCCAGATTTTTTAAATATTTTTCAATGGACTGTTTATTAAATCTACCGAAATAAAATACTAACCTACTGTATATTACTTGTATTTATTTTTAAATTTATACTATAAACTACTTGTATTTTTGTTTAAATTCAGATGATTTTTGTAACTTCATCTGCGGCACAAACTCACTCATATTATGACTTTAGTATTTAGAATTTAAAGGCTTTTTTTAATTCTCTGATAATAATTAGTATGCGCCTAATAATTAGTACCTATATAGTAGGTGGCCAAACACTTTGATTCATTTTTACATTATGTGAACAAAATAACATTTGCAGCTATGTTTTATATACCTAAATCCTAGATAGAAAAGCCAATTTTTATCGTAAAACCGTTATCGTGGCAATCATAAATCTGTTTTTGAATCGTGAGTCGCCATTACTTGGCGTCGCAGCGAGCACGCATTGCAAACACACTGTATTTCAAATGAAACTATATCTAACTGACATTAAAGCACCTTTTCTAACGTATATCGCTCTTTATTTAGCGCATTTGCAATTCTCTGGGTTTAATGTCACATCTAAGTATTTGCCAATGCACGTAATATAAATGGCAAGGTTCGCAAAAGTCAGTTTTATTTACAGTCTTAAAGCCTTGGGTATACCTATTCTGTCGAACTATTTATTTTACTTGTGACCTAAGTACAAATATAAAATTTCATAATTATTGATGAGTAACCAACACAAAATTACGCGATACTTTATAGACGTTGTTTATTTCTTTACAGTAGAAAAGCGAGGTGTCCTTTAGATTCAATTTTTATCGATATCGGATAATAACTGTGAATCAAAAATAAAAGTTCACATTAAGCTGAAGGATTAAAAAAATGTTAAGGCATACTCAGCGAACGGGAGTCTAGTAACAATGTTGAGACGTTGGTCGTTGAGTAAAGTGTCGTATTTATTTAATGTTGTGTATAAGACATAATTAACTAGACATTATAATAATTTTTGTCCTTATTGTTATTGTACTAAATTTTTAAGCATAGTTAACTACTACAATAGCCTATATCACTACGGTTTTTTATTATTTTGACAGAAAATTTTGGAGGAATCTGATTCTAGTGGCCTCAAATAATTGAAAATAAAAACTAGACTGAGAACCTGGACAAATTAACTCAGTATTAAGGATAACACTAGTAGAAAATTTCCAAAAAGCATAATGTGATGACATGGTTTTTTGTAAGCTTATGTCAATTCTAGACATGTTGCACTTCTTACTGGCGTTGTAGTTTATCGAATGTTACTAGACAAAATTACAAACAAAAATATGTAAACAAAATAAATTATTTTGATCAATAACGCTTGTATAAAAGTACAAAATATATGGGATTGGGATAAGACGTCGGCGATGCCGTAGAAGAAGGATAATTCAGTCAACTGTCGCTAACCGGTGCGTTTACGCTCCGAGGCGCAGTTTCACTCCGACGCAGCCGTTACTTTCCTTTTTCTGTTCAAGCTAGTCCCTTCCAAAACGCTAATAAATCACCGTTCGGTTTCATATTTAGGCTGGCGGCCCCAGTCGAGGTTCGTACCCTCAGTGTTCGCACTCTCTCCCGATTTAGTTGTGAAGGTCTATCCCGAACATCAACCAATATACAGTAAAAAAAAAATGCATACAATTTCAAAATACCCTAATTACGTTATATTAAATCCATACATTACATTTTTCTATTAGCGTTATTGATAAATTAATGTTATTTTGTTTAGGGTCCCTGATTCAACTGTTAAATATATTATTCTCACGCGATAAACTACCTACCTGTTATAACCAGTTTTTTTATGTGGGACAATCCTTTTGCAAAAGGTATAAAGGTAGAAAGGTAAAGGTAAATCCTAACCTGTCCTGCAACCTGTGTGTGTGCTTATGGATAGTTCAACCGGTATAGTAATAATCGTGTGAGTTTATTGGCGCACTCAACACGTATTCGGTTCTCTATAAGGAAAAGTCAATTATGGGGGATTAAGTCCAATTGGAATTGTAAAATAAGTTGTTGTATTATATTCACGTAGACTTTGAGTGAGATCTATAGAGACAACTTTAAGTTTGCTTAGACCCAACTAAAACATTAAAATTTATATTACTCAATGAATGTCAAAAGTTTTGTCAAAAGTTTCACAGATTTTGTGAACATGGACTTGTCTCTATGAGTACTATGAGCTATAATCAAGATCCTATTATATATTTAGTTTTTTTTGTCAAAACGATTTTTTTTTCTGGCAACTTTGCTAAGCAAAGTCGCAATATCATCTATTAATCTCAGCCTTAGATTCTAATCTCTAGTATCAATCAATTGTGTTTCTAGTAGTGCTGTATTGGTACAGGGATTACATAATTCTGCGCTATAGGTCGTCGGTTTCATCTTCACATGAAAATAATATTTGCACAGTCTCTGGTTAGTTTCCCTAAGTGATAGTGTTAATTCTTGTGAAATTTGTGTTTTTCACGCATCTACAACGCAAACAAGTGACAAAAAAAATACTGAGCTAAACAATTCTAGGCATAAATATAAAAGTAGTTACAAGTAGAAACCTATATACAAAGGGTTGAGACAGCATTGGTGCTTTTTTTACCCTAATTCGAAGTGGTGACCAATCCCGTCTGATGGTAGCTATGGGGCAAGTCAAAAAACAGCTGTGAATATCAACAGTAAAGATAAACCCATCGACAGTCGCAGTGATCATTTCAACCTATTCAAATATCTCTACATTCTTCGATTAAAAAAACCAATATCATAGAATGGTAGGAACACGCTGGCAAGAAGACCATTCCACAGCTCAATGATATGACAAAAGTAAGATTTAAAGCGCTTCTTAGCTCTAGCTGGGGTACCAGTTCCCGAACTGTGAGCTGATGAGTCATTTTTTTTTTTTACCTAGAAAAAATCCTTATTAATCCGTCCTGGCTGTAAGCTGGCGCGACGCGGTCGAGTTGTGCTGCACTTGTACTGATTAAAATCTGATCTTTACTTCTTCATATAAACGGGGACTGTGGATTCTGTAATCAATTATCCAGAGAGATATACTAGTGCTGGATTTAAATATATTCATTTTAAAAATGCCTGATTTTAATTTAGATTGATAGGTACTTTTTTCTGAAATTGCAAAAATGTATCTGATAAACATTTGTTGTAGTTTCCGTAATTAAAAACTGAAATAAGTTTTACACCTTTGTAATACAATAATGGCGTATAATGGAATGTACAATGGCGTTAAATTAAATCTCTTAGACTGTGAAACGTAATAGGTACCTACCTATTTAACTACAAGAAACGGATTAGAAGCTTTCACGAGTATGTTTTAGGTGTAGCTTTTTATTTGGATTTGAAATAAAGTTGAGTTAGGCAACCATACAAGCCGACCTGACCTAAAATAGGTAAGTAAATAGAAGATAAGAAGTGTCAAGAATGTGTTGACTGTAAGTGTAGGTTAAGTTAGGTTAAGTTAGGTTCAGGGTGGTGGGTGGTGACCTGTCACTGCCGGCTCTCGCTCTCGCGATGGTCGGTAGTGACAGGGCATAGCAGGCGGTCCTCTCCTTCACGGAGACGACAATGCAGGTGAAGGAAGCAGCGGAGCGGGATCGGGAGGCAATATCCAGCCCCGACAACCCAATCCGGCTCCAGTCCCAGCTCGGACTGGACGCCGGAGGAGGGCTTACGCCAATAGCCTTCCTCCGTGACCCGGACATACGCCGGGCGACGCGCTTTAAGGGAGTGCGTCGCCCAGATCCTGGCGTGAGTGGTGTGCGATGTGCTCCCGCACACTGCTCTAATGGCAATTCATAGAGATGAGGGGGGGGGTGGCTCTCTACACCACTCTCCCCGAAATGTGTTAGGTGTACGCGGGGGGCGGCGACTATTCAACCGCCCCCCGCCAAATAGGAGAGGCCTGCACAAGGCCGGACGTCGCCGGATGCCGAGGAAGATGGCTCGGCTTTGCCCTTAGCATCCGGCAGACGGGAGAAGGAACACCCCAGTGGCTTTAGTCGGGGCAGGTCCGACACACCGGGAGAGCGGCCCTCACCGCTCCCTTGAAGGTCCGTAGGGATTTAAACCGGGTTAACAAAAAAAAAGGTTAGGTTAGGTTAGTTAATTTTTCCAGCCGATCAGTCGTTCCACGACCGGTTGGCTGGTGTCATCGGGGTCATGGCCGCTCATGGTGGGGGCCCTGAGCAACTGGTTAACGACCCTTGAGAAGTCGGCAGAGCATTGTGACGTGCTCTGCCTAAATACAACGAGCAGTATCGGGCAAGGCAACAACTTCCCCCGTGTTCATGCCCAGTGGGCGCGGCGCGACTGGGCTGTGGCAAATTGATTACAGGAACCGCAGTCCCCGCCAATGCGCAGAAGTAAGCATCTTGGGGTTTTTAGTCGGTACAAGTCCGACACACCTCGGTCGCGGAACCCCCCTGTGCGGCCGAGACGGTTCTATAAGGCTTTTCACCAAGTAAAAAAAAAAGGTTAGTTAATTTTATTTACCAAAATTTTCGCGATTTAGTGAAATGGTTATATTTTTACTGCCACTATTTTATGAATTCTTCAGTTATAAAGATATTGAAATAAAAGGCTTTAAAAACTCAGTAGTACGAGTAGCATTAATAAATGACATATTTACATAATTTGCTATACTGATATCTTTCAGCAGAACCTTGGTGAACTATTCTGCCAAGGGTGAGTGTTCTTTCCTCGCCAATGAAATTTATTATAATTATTAAAAAAATATATTTCTGCTGATTGTTAATAGTTTTAATTCAATAGTAACAATGGAATGTTATTACACAACATTTGAGTTCGTATCATTGTATTTTAATTTTAGATACATCCAAGTTTTTTTTTTAACAGCGCCGCGCGCCCTTTGTTCACTTTCTTTTATTTTATTGATTTTACGTTTGTATTTTTTTAAACAAGCAACAACATAAAGTTATAAAAATAATACATAGAGAAGATATATAAACTAGTAAAAATTCCAGATAAAATATTAAATAAAACAAAAATTAATCCAAAAACGCTTAATTTATAGACGAATCAGAAAATTTAGACTTAACGTATTTCCTCTAATCATAAAATAATTATATTTAATTGATTAATTATATAAATACTAGAAGTGTTGATTTTACCTAAATAAACATCTATACCTCTTTAAAAAAAAGACGTATAATAAAATGAACATGCTTAGGACTAGATAAATCTATATTTCTGTTTCTGTGAAATGCTAAAAATCTGTAAAGATCGCAATATTAAATTGAAGTTTCAGTAGTCGTTTACGACATCCAAAACCGAGATATAAAAATTGTGCCTGCACACACCAAAATGTTTGATTTATTACAGCCACGAGAGAGATCTAGTGCAATTAGTTGGGCTGCGGGTCTCCGAGGGATTGATTTATGGTGATTCACAGTAATCATGGCCCAGCTAGCCTGTGATCCGGTGGCGTAATTCTATTTTATGACAGTTCGTTCCTGATGAATAAGTTTGTGCGGTTTCTGTTGAATTTGCTATTGTGGTTACATTTCTGACAACAAACTTAAAATAAAGTTGTATGTATAAAATTAAGTAAATAGGTACTCTAAATACAACTACAGCAGCTAAAACATTTAAGTACTAATAAAATAGATTTATGTTTTGAGTTTCCGTACAATTTGCGGTTGAATCTTATCTTAAATCAATATTATCGTAAAAATTAAAAAAGTTATTATTTATTACCCATGTAAGTACGATGCGCAATACATGCTGTTGATTATTCATATCTATTAGTTTTCTGTGCCCTATATAATGAAAATACGTTTCTTTATAATGAATAACAAAGCTGTTGATTATATTATAATTGTAGAAGGTAATTATAATCTAAGAAAAAATATTGTATAGCTGTATTTATTAAAATAACTGTACGCAGAAGACGTGAAATATTCTCTCTCTTGGACAACAAAATATCATTATATAGTTAGAGTTAATAATCGTGCGCTAGCACCCTAACAGCTTTATTTAAAATTATTGAGCAATGTCTTAACTACGTTTAGATACTTCATCATACTTAAATATAATTAAATTTTTTTAAATGATCCCTGAGAATAATATAAATATCAAACTGGAGATTAAAAAGTAATAAAAACGTAATCCCTTAAGTAGAAGATATTCTCACGGCCGTTTGCCGTACCTGTGATACGTTGCCGCGTTGACGCAACCAAAAAGCTATAAATGGGGCACTAAACGTAACACTTACATAAAGAGATGTCAGGTACATACTACATAGGCGATATTGTGTCGACGGCTGTCGTCGCCTCGCCTCTAACGATAAACAAATCGACTAGAGTCAGCCATACCCCACTATCGGGGCACTAAAACATGAACTATCCGGTAACACGAACACGGCAGAACGTAAATCACAACAACTGGTATTACTTATCAATATGTGTACGACACGATCGCTCTTTATGAAACTTTTTCACGCTCACATTCACCGCACTGAAACGTTTTGCTATCTAAATTGTACAACGACACGCAGCGCACCGAAACGTTTGAACGACAAATACCAACTCCTGACGAATGTTATGGCATGAAAACGAAAGCAGCTTTTACCACAAAAGCATAAATATTGTACCAAAAACGTTGATTTCAATTATGCAAATTTTTATCTTTTGTGATTTAACGACTCGACGAAAATAATAACCGACGATTGTTTCGTTATTTTTTGTGCGTTTCGGACTGGTTTTGTTTGAATTTTCATACCTTTAAAAGCTTTGGTAATTTGCCTAATGCGTGTCCATGATTTACGTACCAGTTACTCAATTGTCAATCCTTTGTAGAATAGCATCTACACTTTCGGTTTCAGCGTACTCATTTGCATAACAGGGCGCTTGCACAAAACCTTACCCTTTCGTATAAGCTCTCCGTTTTACTTTTCAAATTGTTGTATTGTTGACATTTTGTATGAGTAATAAATAAATCAAGAGCTTTATTGGCTACGGCGCATGTGATTCTGGACTACAATGTCTTGTGAACTTTGCCTTTATGTGTCTTGTAAACCGGAGATATATAAAGAAACACTAACATGTATATATGTATATAGTTTTAAGTAGAAACACTTAATTAAAACTTTATTCAAATACGATAGAAAATTGAGACAGTTCAAATAGAATTCATTGTTTGTTGATTTTGTGTAGTTAATCTGTTTTTAATTAAACAATAATCATAAAATGTGTATAAGTGGTCATTGATGGTAAAATGGTTGAAATAAATGCCAATAACACACGTCATTATGGCGTGTAATATCGTTTTACAACTTTAAGGCAATAAATAAATTGACTGCCGTTTGTACATTTTATTACGATTTAAAAGTCGATGACTATTTGAAACGGATAATTGATTTATGTTGGTTATTAATGTTAGGTAATTTGATAATGTGTTAAATAACACACATTAATATAATAAAACATTTTTATTTTATAGGCACGTTATAACATTTCTTAATAATTCAATAAATTGGTTATCATTTTTGTATTGATTAAAACTAACTAAAATCATATAGTTCTGAGTTAAAGTTGTTCATTATAACTTTATAAATAACACTTATTTTTAAAAGATAATTGATGAAATACGTAGGTAATTTTATATATAATATGGACTACTTCTACCACAGTCAAAGCGGAAGCAAAGAAATAATGAGGCAGGTTCATGACTAAATGCCCTCGCCCAATAGAAATGGATTCACTAGTTGGTAAAGATTCCCATATAACGCGAAGCTGGAGAAACAGACGCCGGCAGCAAATTCCACTACTTGGCGGTGAATAATAAAGCAGGAAGCTATTCGCTTCGTGCGAGTAGTTGGGGTATTAACAATATGGTGCCGCTTTAATGAAAATTGTGTCATGTGTTCGTACAAATAATCATTTTAAGAAATTCTACCTAAAATTTCTATTTTTTAAATGTTTTAATTAACAGCCAAGCTCCTTTATGCATAAAAATATCCTATTGAACATTATTCACGAGCTATTGAAGGTTTGTAAATATAATATTTCAAATCTCGTTATAACTTTTAGTTATAGATGGCCTAAATGTAATTTTAATTTTGTTATTCTATGATTATAATTAAAACCCTTCAAAGATTAATAAGTTATAAGTTTGTATGCAATCGATTATTAATTAGTGTTTAAAGCGTAGATGGGCAAAATTTAATCATTTTATTGATAATTGTTTTTTATTAATTTGATTACATTTTTCCCATCTATGCTTTAGGTACACCTATTTGACTTATAACTGCTTTAATAATTATAGGAATAATAGCATAAATGGGTTTTTAAACAATATGATATCTAAATGAATCGCACACGTCATAGTTATTTTAATTCTAGTTCATGATTAAAAATGCTGAAATCTCCCGTTGTACCAGACCCATTGCTCATAATATGTATAAAACTTATAAAATATTGCATAATAACTGCTTTAACAAAGGATATTAGTTCTATGAATTTGACTATAAGTATTTATAAAAATCCCAACCTCCAACTACTCGGGCAGGATTATATACATACATATATATCGCTAAAAGTAGTTATTAATTGAAAAGAGTTCCTTTATTTGATCGTACTATACAATATACTATTCAGCAGCAAATTATGACGTATAAAGTTTAACAATATTACCTACCTACCTGTGCTATAGATATCTGGACCTACACTATATTTTAGCATTCGGTATATCACATTCGTATGTTAATGACCGGAGTTTTCTACAAATGTTTTAGTCTTTTAGCCGTTTAACACGTGTTAATAACTAATAAAACCGTTTTAATGGTACATAAAAAGTTGAGATTTATAACGAATAGGTATGACTTATGCATTATAATCGTTTGACGCGTGCCTTCATACATTTCACTGTATTATTTAATAGGAAGCTTAATCTTCATAACACTTTTCTTATTTTTAAATATATTTATTTTTATTTTCTAGTGTGTGCATATAAGTTTAATAGTAAATAGATGTAGGGGGAAGTAGGGTAGATGTAAATGTATTTAACGCGTGGCTTACTTTGAACTAAAGTGTATTGTCGTGTTAGGAAAGGATTTTTGAAAAACTCTTTCTAAAGTCTAAGAGAGGCCCTCGGCTTTATTCCCAAACATTCGACTGTGTAGTAAAATTTTGCTTATTGTTTCATGGATTATAGCTAATAAATATATTTCGTGTCATTTGCATTCCTATTAAGATGTTGGCCATTATTCCACTCTTCCCTATCCAATTCAATTATTTAGGTTTAAACTAGTTGCAACTTTTCACTTATGAAATAGGAAGGGACAATGTCTTTGCTTTAGGTAGTTCTTGTTGAAATTAAAGGTAAGGATGGTGTAGTGTGAATTCGAAACATGTACCTAATCCATTTTAAATTTAATTATTTAATTATAAATTCCATTATAATATGTAGGTATAGGATTTACCTACCTACTAAACTCTTTATTTACTTGTGAGAGAGTACTTATGATGAAATTAAAATAATCTAAGAACAATTGTATCTTAAATAAAATATAGGTGTCTTAGAAGGAATACTTAAGTAATGCTATTAGATAGACATGTAAGTCAGTACGTATAGTATGGTGAGTGCTATATATATATATATAAAATTATATAAGAAGGCAGTTTGGCAAAATAATTGTGATTCATATGCAATGTGAAGGAAATCTGTGTTGGTAGTAAAATTTTCGTAGCGAGTCACTCGCGTCAGTATGAACTGAAAGGACATTGTTGTGACGGCGTGGGAGCGGCGTGTGGCATCTGGATGCCTGGTCTGGCGGACATGGGGCCGTAAACGAACCAGAATTAGTACTCTTACTTACCGGGGAAAAACAATCTGCTTTTAAATATAGAGTTGTATGTACCCTCGCTAACGGTATATCTATCAATGTATGATGTATACGAAATTCTTTAGGTAACAAACAACGATATTATTAGCACTAGATATCAATAAAAACCAAAAGTCTATTACATTATTTTAGTTTTCGAAAACGTTACGTTAACACTTAATTTGTCGCTTTTTAAGCTTAAAGACGACGTAAATTTAATACTAATTAATCCTCAATTTGTCTGTTAAACCAAAAAGTTTGTGAATAGTTATAGTTTAAAATAGTTTTTAAAAGAATCAACCTACTGGTTTTTAATTGTTATACGTAAGTACACCGAGTTAGTTTCTTTTTCCCATCACACAACAAGGCTACTATATTTATATATGGGAAACCCCTATTTTTATCGCTAAGGGTAGAATTAATTTGATAACCGAATAATTTCATTTAGGGTTAATTTAAAAACGATAACTGCATTTATTGTCATAGTGTGAGAAAATATACTCCTCTATAAAGTTTACAAATAGGTACCTAGTAACTAGATTTTGTCTAAAAATATATAGTTTTATCTCTATTTATTTATAGAGTATTATTTTCATTTTATAAAATGATTGGAATCGTCTATGTAGGTATTTTAATCATAATTATATATACTGCAAGGTATGATTTTTAATACAACTAATTCACTGTCTATTACGGAGTATAAACTTCCTGATTGGTAAAAGGTCGAAGAAATAGCTATATATTCTTGTTGTAGATAATTATGTATAATATATAAAGGTAATAGATAGGCACATTTATAGACATGCTCTATATTTAAATAAAGAGAAAATATAAAATGGTATAAATTCAAATTTCAAAGGAAGCTTTACAGACCATTTCCTCGGAACTATGAGTTGGCCAAATTTATATCCGTTCCAGAGATAGCCGGGCCATTAAAGGGGAACTTTTTTATTATTTATGTAATATTTTGCAATTTTTTAAATCAGAAGGGTGGATCCCCTCGCTAAAGGGTGGGCTCAGTCTGAATGAATTTATAGTTCTCTGTAGATAAACATATCAATTTGTTGTGTTTTGTTAGCTACGTAAATATGTGATACCATTGTGGATCATGGACTCAGTTGTCCTGATGACTTCGATGGTCTCACTCACATCGGTATAATAAGTGAATTACCTCCGGTTCAATTAATTTTATAATCAGTGGAAAGTGAATAAATGGCTATATGAAATCGTATATATAGCGTAAGTGGTTTTTTTTTATTTTATCTCAACATAATTACTACATCTTACTTTTTTACCGATGATTCACAGGCGCACGTTTGACTTCAATCACACTTGGTGGAAGGCGAAAATGATTACGATAACGGACCAAGTCTGTCAAAAAAAAATCCTTTTCACTCTTTTCTTAGACTCCCAGGTAATAAGACCGTGGAAATATTCTCGCTAGATGAATATTTCACTCCTTAGTTGTAATCATTTCATGGTAAGCACACTGTAATCTAAATCTGTATACCTTCAATAAGAGGCAAAAATATATACTTACACTTAGTCAAAAGAACCCAGTATTATAGAATGATGAATATTCGTTCGTGAAAGAAGATTTCTTACTTACCTAAATGTAGCTTGTAATTGCCTCGTAACAGTGCCGTGCATCCCAGTGGTGAATAAAAAGCATAAACTTGTCATATTTGGATATTTAATAAAAGTATTAACTTAAAATCTAGTAATTTCTACATTTAGAGTTTTAGAATTCAAATGGAAAAAAAAGCAATGTAAATTAAATCAATATAAAAAAAAGTTCAAATATCACAAGGCAATGTTTCTTTATGCTTCTAAACTATTCTAAAAGATACATGCCTCTGCCTTGTACCTTACATTTTGAATATGATTTTTGTTGAGCTGTGGTCGTTTTTTTCGTAAATTATTTTATTTCATATAAATCAAGTTCATAGTTAAAATTATAAAATGTAAATTTGAATATGGACGTATCTCTGTATTTTCCATATTAATTACGACCTTATAAGTTTGCTGATGAAGAAAATTAAAGTGCTTCCATTACCAGCGAACCTATATACTCGTAATGAACAAAGTGCTAATTTTAAAAACTGGCATGTTTAGGTACTATGTAATATTGCAAGAACGGTGTCCTGCTAGGCTACTGGTCAACTTGAGTACGACGAACAAGCGTAAGGTATCTTAGACACAGTAACCAATGTTGTTTGCTTAACTCGAAAGGGATATTACCAACACCTTCTACATAAAAATACTTATACGTAAAGTTATACATTTTCTGGATATAAATATTTATAATCCTGATACTGAGAATGTCACAATGTTTATCAGGAATAGACTTTTATTTTCTATTCTCTTTAAAGTATATAGCAGACTTTAATTCATATTTATGATGGGAAAAGATTAAAAAAAAGGCTTACAATCTGATCCGTTGGAGGTGTCGATATATAAATACCTACTGTTACATTTTTATCGAGCTAGTAAATGCCAATAGTGTTGGTAAAGGGATAACTGAACAAACTATAGTTTATCAGATTGTTTACCTCGTGTATCTTCCTCGCAGCATTGCATCCGCCAACCACTTCCTTACTGAAGAAAAAAGTCAAAATCCAAACACCATGCGCGATAAAGTTCGAGCGACTTTACCAGTGAATCGATTGAAAAGCGAGCGAATAAAATCGATTTTCCCCCAAATTGAATAGTCGTAAAACGTAGGTAGCAAGTTTTAACGTCCGGGATTGTTTACACGGCGGCGTCACGAGTGTAAACGATTGTCGATAATTGATGATTTGATTTACAGCATCACTAAACAACCGGTGTTTGGGCGATCGAGATACGTTCCTCGCGCCCTGAATGGAATGTTATTACGTATCTAATAGCCACACTATATAACACTAGGTTCATGTCTGAAGTATTCACTGGCCAAAATTTATTAGTTTCAAAAGAGTTTTGATTTACTGCTAACAGTTGTAAATGAGATAAATGATATAGACTCAATCTAAAAAGAAATAAGATATTTATAGGGCCTTCATAAGTATAAATAATAGGTATCCAAGAGATTTGATAATGTAATCTTTATTGTATTCAAATAATACTTTCTTCATAAAAATATATCTATACAACCGAACCAATAGTTGAAAGAAAGTACACATAAGTATATACATAGGTCAACAAGTCAAGTGTGACATATTATAAATTCATAGATAAGAATGTTTACATTGAATTATTTCTTTTCTATATTGGTTAAGTAAATAAAGTTTTTACTTAAAAAAAATGTTTTTTATAGTTGTTTTGTTGATTTAATATGAAAATCGGTAAAAAGTAGCGTCTACAATATAATCTAAGTAAAGCTTAGGAAATTAGAAAGCTTTTACGCTTGCCTTACATAAAGGAAGTGTATAAAAATCCTGTACTTTTTTTTAAATTGCGGGCCTATAATCTGGAAATATATAACACTTAAAATATTAACTTATTATTTAAGACTCAGCTTGTATCCAATTAAAAAGAAGGTTACATTAGGAAGAAATCCTCAAAAATTGCAGTAAAGAATTCACAAAACGTCGCCCAGTGATTAAATATGAAATGTTTATTCTATGTCATTGATATAGTCAATAATAACAGTTTCAAAGTTGTTTAGTATAGATGTCTTAAATAAAAAACGTGAGTGATCCAATTTATTTGAAACTGTCCCACTTGCTTTATTCCCTGCACTGGCGTGCATCCCACATAAAGCAATAAAAACCTTAATTTTATTATATTAGAACTTTTAATAAAGTTGTATACTTAAAATGTCTCAAATACCAGAATAAGGGTCTCACAATCCAAATAGGATCGAATTTTAAATCAATATATACCTATATATATTAAATTTCCAAGTACTGCAAAAAATGCTTTTTTTGCTTCAATGGAATGAACGCTACTGTTTTATTGTCACATTCATTTGATTGTTCTTACTATCTAGACATTCATAAGATTTGTTAATAATTTAATAACTATTAGGTAACTACATACTAGGTATGTATCTATATAAAAGTAAAATAAAACATGCTTTGTAAATATGAGATTAGTACGCACCAAAAAAGAAAAAAAATGTATTATAATTCATATTGAACATGTGTTAAGTTTTCTGTCTGTTAGGCGAGTATGTTGAAAATTAATTTGTGAAATCATAAACTAAATAATATATAAGAGCGGTATAGGTCCCCGTAGGCAGGTACATACCTATACTTTGGCACAAAAACAATTTTTTGTATCGATATATTATATCGATATGTTATTCAATAAAAATGTTTGATAGACTTGGCAAGTACCAACTGAAAGTGGCAAGAAAATCGTTCTACATTAATCAATTACCTACAGATGTTTTTCGCTTACATTTTACTTAACGGTCAAATACACAACTTTCCAGTCATTTGTTTTACTGTTCGAAACGAAGAGAGAAAATAAAATCGTTCATCTATGAACAGAACTCATTTTCATTGTTTTTTCTGGGCAGTTATTTCATGGTGAGGATTTTTTTGTAAATTATATACTTTAGAATACGACATCCCTAGGTGCACATTTAATTTTCTTGTAAGTAATATAAATAATAATATAAGTGGTAGTCCTATGTTTAATAATCTATTCGATCTTTATTAATTTTCGAGTGAAAAACAACCTAGGTATTAAACACACTTTAGAACGTTTTTAATATAGCTATCAATAGTTATCCATATCTATCTAAATGTATACCTTTTTCTTTTTTTTGTTAACCTGGTGGATATCCATTCGGACCGTTAGGAGAGTGGTAGCGAGGGTCACTCCTCCGTAGTTTCGGACTTGCACCGACTAAAACCACCGGGGTGCCAACTCTGTACTCTCTTCGGCTTCGCCGGGCCTGGGTATCCGTATACCTACTTTCTACGGACTCGGCGAGTATCTAAATATTAGGTCCTTACATATGAAATTGGCGTTTTGTATGGGAGGAACAAAAAGTCGAATATTTTTTAATATAATATATTTAATTAATCAAAGTATGAACCATTATTTTCTATGCACTTTTGCCATCTCATAGGTAGTTCATTGATCCCTTTACTAAAAAAACCAGTCGGACGGGAATCAATAAAATCTTTGAAGGTGATTTGGACTGCCCCATCGGAGTTGAATTTTTTCCCTTGCAAGAAGTTATCCAAATTTCGAAAAAAATGGTAATCTGTTGGAGCAAGGTCCGGGGAGTACGGAGGATGTCTTAGACTTTCCAATTGAAGCTCTTCTAATTTAGTAGCCGTCTGTTGCGCAGTGTGTGGTCTAGCGTTGTCGTGAAGCAGCAGTGGCGTGGAGCGATTGACCAGCCTAGGTTGTTTAGCCGCTAGCTTTTCCATCATGGTTTGCAATTGCTGACAATAGACATCAGCCGTAATAGTCTGGCCAGATTTGAGAAAACTGTAATGAACAATACCGGCACTAGCCCACCAAACGCTTACAAGTAACTTTTTTGGGGTTAATTTTCGCTTGGGGCAGGATTTGGCTGGCTGGCCAGGATCCAACCATTGCGCTGAGCGCTTCCGATTATCGTAAAGAACCCATTTTTCATCACAGGTAATGATTCGGTTTAAAATACCTTCATTATTGTGCCGGTTTAGTAATGTAACGCAGCAGTCGACGCGCGTTTGCCGGTTTGCTTCAGTCAATTCGTGAGGTACCCACCTTTCAAGCTTTTTAATCTTCCCAATTTGCTTCAAGTGAATTAAAACAGTTTTATCACTAACATCGCAGCCTGCAGCTAACTCGGACGTGGTTTGCGATGGATCCGCTTCCACAATAGCCTTCAACTCTTCATTATCAACTTGAGTCTCAGGCCGTCCACGGGGCTTGTTCTGCAGGTCGAAATTTCCAGAACGAAAACGTTGGAATCAAAAACGAACTGTGTTTTCTTTTGCAACACGACCGCCATACACATCATTCACCCTTCGAGTTGTTTCCGCAGCACTAGTGCCACGGCGGAACTCGTACTCGTAAATAATGCGATATTTTATGTTTTCCATTTTGTAAAATGAGTGACGCAAACAGAAAAAAACAGAAGAAAAAAACAAATGAATGACGATCATCGAAGCACAAATACATGAGTCTATAGCTGTACAAATTTGAATTTGAAATTCCTTACCAAAGAGGAGAAATTTGTGATTAAAGTGGCCAGTACGAAAAACGCCAATTTCATATGTAAGGACCTAATATCTACCTACCTCTCTACCAACTAGACTTTGGTAAAAGCAAATAAAGTTGGTTAAGTTAATGCAAATAGATATAATTGCATCATTATTTTTATATACACCTTATATTATAATAATAGTGTAAGTAATTATTTCCGTTATCCGAGAATTAAAAAATAATCTTAGGTGTGGTACCTACGGTTGTTTTATGTCTTACATTGGGTACGTTGACCTAAAATCGACTCGTATAATGCAGACTGAGAGATTGCTTTTGACCGCTGTTGGTCGTGATATTTATAATGGTAAATTTGTAAAATCTGTACGTATAATCTTGAGCATTTTTTTTTTCGACAATACATTCTTTACAAGATAGAAAATTCTAGACCTCGTGAGGTAAGGTTTTTTAAGAAGTAGCTAAAAGTCGCAAATAATCTAATATATCTACCTACCTAGGTAGGTAGGTGTAGAGGTCTCTATGCACTCTAAGAACTTAGACAGACCTATATAAATAATTTACACTGCAACACTACAATATTTAAAAAGTCCTGTAACCTTCAGGAAAGCAATTTATGCTCGGCATTAAAAACCCGTAATCGACCTATTAAAAGTTCAACGTCCAAGCTAAACTCCGCAAGGTGTAGGTGGCACTATAAAACTACAAACAAAGAAACAATACCTCTTACTTACATTCAAATAGGTATAATGTCAATGTTTTGTGGTAGGTTATGAATTAGGTATTGAAAGTAGGTAAGTGCTTCCGTGTGTTACCTTTTTAAATTACTTAACACCGTTTTCAAAACAAGCTCTTGTATAACAATAGGATCAAATTCTGTTCTCACTATAAACAAATCGATTATATGCTAAACTAATTCCCTACTTTGGTTTAATTTTCAACACTGATTTAACCAATGAATTAAGAGGATTACCTCTGTAAATAATTTAGAAAACCATGACCAAAAAGCATTTGTAAAGTTTAAAAGAATATTTTACAATTTATTTTAATAAATCATTTTATTATTATAATTTTGTTAAGTGATATAAAAGTATCTAAATAATATACATTTGAAAAATAATAGTTATTTAAATATACCTTACCTCATCTTCGCAAGCAGCTAGAAGTTTTTTTTTTAATTTACTGTCGAACTTTTGATCTCAATCAACACATCCAGTGGCAGGTAAAGATAAGGTTGATGTAAGTTCGCATTTGCACAACAAATATCTAGTCACTTTTTCTTTAAAGGCTCCTAAATCATAAAAATGTGGGTAGTATTATGAATGGGGAAGCAAATCCTTTAGTGTGGATATAGGGAAATCGATCACTTGGGGGTGCCATATACCTCGATCTTTGTGGCTTCCAGTCTTCTTCTTGAAATGAAATGTGTTTATTTCGCCACAAACTAAAATTTAAAATACAGTAATACAAACAACACATAGAAAAGAAGAAAGTACAAAAACATAAACATGGCGAAATGGGCCTTCCGTCAACTTAATGTAGCAGAGGAAATCTGCAGCGCTGATGTTTGTGAAGAGTTTTATCAATATGTTATAATCAATAAACAATTTAAATACAATAATTAGAAAAGCATATAGCTTAAAATAATATATCCACTCAAAATTAAATAATACTAAATAAACTATTACATACAATAAACAAATGGACTACAAAATTTATTAGTAATAATATAAAAAGAATATACGAGTATAACTATTGAAGAGTAAAAGTGTAAGTAAAATTAATTAAATGAAAGCTTGTAACTGATAGATTTAAATTTGAAAAAGTCCTGAGTGCGGAATTATAGACGATGTTCAGCATGTCCTGATTGAATGTGTCCAGAACGCTAATGTAAGGAAGGATGTTATATGTAAATTAAAATTAAATAGATTGGATGTTGGTATGTTCCATAGCATTTTGGCGGTGCCCACTAAAGCAACTGCCGAAATGCTATGGAAACTGTATGAAAGGTGAGGTATGAAAGGTATTATTTCTATGTATTAGGCTACGATCGGGCTGATACGAAGAAGTAAAAAAAGGCCCTAATAAAAAAAAAAAAAAAAAAAATTAGAAAAAATAGATATAATTTTAATTCTATTTTTGAACATAAATTTAGACGTGGATATTCTTACATATTTATCTATACTTCATATATTATATATCTTCTTACATGTCAATAATTAAACAATATTAGATGATAAAGTTAACCAGTATGAAACAACTTTTAAAGCGCTTTCGGAAGTCTCATACAAGTAGATAGGATTGCTTAAACGTTAAAGGTTTTCTGGTAAAGCGTATGTCATCATTTGAGTCAAAGAATACCCAATGCTGGATATAGCCCTCTAGTGTTTTTCAGAATGACCGGTCAGAAACGGCTTACAGTTACATCCAACGTCTCCCTGCGATTCGGATTACGTCTTCTGTCCATCTTGTAAGTTAACGTCCCAGATTGTGGTTATCGCTTGCTTGGAAGGGTAGTTACTTATATCCAAATAATATTAAATTTGTATTATAGCGTTATTTAGACGAAAAGAGATTCCTGTATTGTAAGAGATTCCTGTATTGTAAGAGATTCCTGTATTGTAAGTGAAAAACCACGTGCAAGAAAAGCAGCACGAGACAACGCGCAGAGGTCACGCTAGCGCGAATTATAACTGTGCAATAAACTTTTATCGGTTGTTCTTTCAAGTATTATTTGACAGTGTTGATGCGTTAAATTGCGATTAATAGATGATTAGCCATTCGGGCGTGCGTTTATGGCGGACTCGTAATAAATTTACTTTTATTGCGTAACAATCACGGTACGGTTAAGAAGTGTGTAAACTTACGTCGAAAGCGTCTTATGTATAAGTTTTCTTCTTATAATATTAATCGGATAAGATTATCTCTTAGCATTTTAATAGGTAGTATTATATTAAACTATACATATATTATGTCTAAAGATGTTTGTAACTTAACTATGGCTTATAAAATTAAAAATTGATTAGGTAGCTTAGAAATAAATCAAATATAGCTACTTTTTATCCTGATACTGTCTGATGGTAAGTACATGGCAGTCCAAAAGCTACAACGATTACCAACAGTTAAAAAACCTATCGATTGTCATAGCGATCATGCCGGCCTGCACAAATATCTCTTTACGCTATGCTTAAAGGGCCCCTAATTATAGGATGGCGGGAACACGCTCGCAGGATGACAATTCCACAGCCCAACGACTTAGCAAGAGTGAAAGAACTTCTTAGTCCTAGCCGGGATGTTAATTACTGTGTAGCTGCTACTTTGTAAACCCGCTAATTATAGCGGGTTTAAGTGGCGGCTACGATTAGCATTAGCTAACTGTAGCCGTAGCTATTTATTTTAACTAAATATAACATCATTTGGTTATCATTATAAATTGTGAAGCAAATGTTTACCTTTTACTTTTTTAGTTCTGTAATATAGTTGTATAATTTCATAATAATCGTTGTATTTGCAATATGTTAAATCTGTTAGCAATATAGAGTGAACACAGGCGAAAAGTAAAAAGGTAGGTGGTAGGTAAACAGGGAAATACAATTATAGGTAATTATAGATCTACATAATAGGTACATATATAATTCAATATCATTATTGGTTTTGTCCATCTGGATAATATTTTTCATGCAACATCACGACAGTATTTTTCTCATCAAGCTTACTCCGAAGCTACAGCAATAGCTACACCGGTTATATCTAAGGGAATCATAACACGGAATGCAAGTTCGTGCCTTTTACAGCTCTACTGTATACTTAATAAGTAATAACTTACCTATGTAATATAAGTACCCAGCTATATTACATAATATAATGATGATGTTAGCACGTATATATAGATATACAACAAAATCAAAAGGAAACTCGTGACATCACAGCGTCGAGTGCCTAAAGGTGCGCGTAGCCGTGTTGTCATAAATTCTCCGCCATTAATATTTGCTTAAGTTACCATAAAGCGACGTGGCGAGCTCAGACTCAGCTCCGACCACTTAAATGCGCACTTAGTAAAGATTATCTTCGAGGTATGTGGCTGTAAATAATCGATGTTACTGCATCGTGTATGGACACCTAAATTTATAGGCGGTGCGTGGAGTTAAGCAGCTGCGCAACTAAGTTAGTTTCTTTTAACTTATTCCATACTTAAAGTTTATACGTATCCATGTTACGCCTTTGCTTATTGGATTGAGGCGGGCACTTTAGTCTTATGTAGGTTATTAATGATGAATTATTTATTTTCATGTAGGTAGATATTACTATATAGGTGTCAAGTAAATTTAAAAAACCTTACCTATTTTATGTTATTTTTTTCTATTTTCAAATAGCTATAAAGTTTAAGGATGTTGTCAGTTTTACCACTTTTTTGTAATATTTTACAATTATTAAACAATAAAATCAATTAAAAGGCAAAGCGATCGAGCTTAGGTAAATATTCCTTCTTAGGTATACATGATTACCCACAAGTGTAGGTACTGACCTGGGTACGGGTGTAGGTACCTACTTATTACCTCTTTACTATCTCTTTAATTCTAAAAATTAAATTAATTGTTTTATTATGTTTGAGTAGCTAGAAGTAACCCTCTAGGATGCCGTTATATGATTGGTATTACAGTGAGATCTTATAATAATTTTAATGGATACCTAAGCTTGATAAATCACCAATAACTTTAAAAATGACAAAAACTTGAATGGACATTGGCAAATACGACCTTCATTCGTTTTATTCCGAACAGAATTTTAATATAAATATCTACTTAACTATTTTTAAATAAATATTTATAAAAATGATGACATTGCTTAAAGTTAATTATTAAAATTAAAGTTAATAATTAAAATTAAAAATTAACTTGTAATAAACTGATAACTATACATACCTATTTATAAAGTGCATTGTTATAGTTTTTTATAGTTTATTTTATTTCGTATAATTACGTCTAATATTAAAGAAACCAATATAGGTTAATAAGCACTTACTTATTTACCTGTTTGTTTATTGGTCAGTAGATATGTTATTTTCTTTAATATTATTCTTTTTTTATTTCAGATCTCTTCAAAATGGCGTGAAATGAGTAATTGAGTGAAAAATTTGCCTAACAGGTATTATCAACAAACAAAATTTTAGAATAGTTTTAGTTTAGATACTATATCTTTCTAGTTGCTTAAAATTAAATATTTATCTATACAGCAACTTATTTAAAAGTAAAAGATTTTAACAATAAATAAAGTAAGCCCAAGTATTTATTGTGTAGGTAGATAAAGTTCCCACGTCTTTAAAAAAAAAGACAACTTACCTACCTGCAAAAGGGATCTGTTGGTCCCAAATCAACTCAAATTATAATTCGTGGATTGGTAGGTCTTTCTTCGTATCCACCCACCAACAATGATGTTCAGTGAAATTATAAGATCAGTTATATTATTGGAAGCAAAGGTGTGCATCCCATATAAAGCATAAAAAGCATTATTATATTATATTTGGACATTAAATAAACATATTGACCTAAAATCTGATAATTATCGGAATAAGGGTTTTAGAATTAAAATTGTATTTTGAATCAATATTAGTGTTAAGTACCCAAGTATTGTAATATAATGCTTTTTATGTATCTATTTGTAGAGACAGGTTGTGATAGGTCAGAAAGTCCAACTCACCTGCAGCTCGCTATAATTACCTGATGGGTACCAGTTTCAAAATCAGAAGATCGATTCTCTTATTTATTCTTATCCGATTACAGATTTATTTCCATCTCACATCACATTTGACGTTTTCTTCTCATGATTATGACATATTTGAAATATGTAAATACCTACCTACTAGACGAATCTTTATTTTTTTTATTAATTTACTAGAATATTGTAATTTATATTACCCAATGAATGTCTAGGGATTCGATAAGCCTCCGATTTTGTCAACATGGACTTGGCTCTGTGAATACTATAGCTATACTCCAGTTCCTATAATATATTCAGTTTTTTGTCAAAACTAATTTATTTTTTTAGAACTTTGCTAAGCAAAGTGGATATAACATCTATATTCTCAGCCTTAGTGGTAAAAACTTGCGAAATTTACTTTCAGCTCCGAGAACTATTAATTACTAACCAAGAATCAAATTCCAATAAGTTGTTAAAGTAACTATATTTTCAATATTGTTTAATCTATCTGTCCCCTCTTCTCAAAGATGCCGTAAGATCCGCCAAGCTCTTGATAAAGAAGATAGATCTGGTTGTTCTATTTTCACTTATATGTTGATCAGTAAGTGGAAAAGAGAAAGAGTATAAACTAAAATGGCGTCGCGGGACGACCAGGCGGGAACATCGCTTTTAGGAGCACACATGCAAACTTGTTTTTGTGTGAATTCAAAAGTATTTTGGGCTGCTGGGAGGGTCTTTATAGCAGGTGTGTGTAACATTTTAGACTATTCAAATTTGGACTTCCATAAAATATTAAATTAAGTTGTATAATGTATTCATATACAGTTCTATAGCTGATTAATTGTTGATTCCACATTTTCTGATCATGTTTACGTATAGTAGCTATTAAATGAAATATTCTTTGTAAACACCTTTGTATGTTTCCCTCCTTTAAATATTTTCGAAAAATATTTAATAAACGTAAGTTTAAATGTTAAAAATGACTTATTCACATATTTTTAAATTAATTTTAAAAGAAACAAAAAATAAATGCAATAATTAAAAACATGCATTGTTCTGTAATTTTTTTAACGAAAATCATATCTTGTAAGATTAGGAAATGATTGCGTTATTTAGCCTAAAATACCTAAATTAATTTACATAAAATAATTCAATTTAATTTACCTATCTAACTGTAAGTTTGAACTCATATCTTGTACGGTACTGAAGCAGAAGAAGGGATTTTTCTTCTTTCGAGTTATACCAAAACCTTAATATTTTTTTCATATTGTAGGTCAATTTTGATTTAGTAAAATGTTAAATATTACTTAATAAAATATATCCTTTTTTCTTTAAGGGTTTTCTTAAAACTGTGTTCAAATATTTAATTGAAAAATTATATGAAAAACAATATTAAACTTATGTTATGGATTTTTTACTGAAAGAAAGAAATATATTGAAACTTTCAATAATTTTAAATATTATTGAAAACTTATATTATTTTGAGAATTATATCAAAGATAAGTTGGCTTATCATTATAAGGAATTAAAAAATAAATTAGTTAACTTTAAAATAAATTATGTAAATGTTTTGACATAGATGTTACAATTTTTTTTTATCTTGTAATTTTTAATGGACCCAGTATAATTTCCAGACCAAATGTTACGAACAAGTGACTATTCCGATTTCAAAAATGGTTTTGCATTAATTGTGTAGATGGCGCTATTATTAAATTTTCCTAATTAAGGAACGATTCCGTGGGATAGAAAGATATGCCACTGTTCAAATATTTAATCAATATTTAACATTGAATTCTTGGATATTACGTCATGTTACTTGTTACTAAACTATCAAAGCAAAAAATTCCTATTATAATGAACTACGAAGTAAACCTATATATTCATAAAGGCTATCGCATACTAACCTCACAAAACAAGCTGCAATAGCCGAGTTTTACGAAATCTTCTCACATCAATTAATGTTATTATTTTATATAACTATTTTGCAGGGCTACTTAAAAGATTTTATGATCATTGTTCGCCGAATTATGCCATTTACCTATTTATATCTATTGCATATTATGTTACGTGCATTGAAGTCCAAAAGGATTGCAACTACCTATCTCGAGTGCACACGCATGGATAACCGTGTATGAATATGAATGAGTTAATTGTAGTCATCAACATATCAGCCTGAGCGTCGCTTCTCTTTTGTTATTTGATAGGAATAATATTAGTTATAGGCAGAGTTGGAAGTGGAAGAACATTACATCTTCTAAAAACACGGCTGAGGAGGGAGTTGGGAAACTCTTTAGTTTGTACGTGTTGGAAAAGAAGTTCAAACATTTTATGTGTTAGGTACGTGTGAGGTGTAGCGGGATTAGGCTGAATGTGTGGTTACTATTATAATTTATTATTCTAAATTGACACGATATTTTATTGAAGGAGGAAAGATTTTTTTTTGTGATTATTTAAATATTCGTCAATTTCTATATTTTAACAATATTCAATTGATGGCAAATTATTAAAATTTCATAAAAATTCCAAAAAGCTGATGTTTGCTAATTTGGAACTTTTAAGATTCAAAAGCTCCTAATAGTTTATATTTTATCTGCTAGATGGCGCGATATAGAAACTTTTCACCTATAACTTTTCTGTAGAAGACAGACAACAAAACATTTCGTAATAATCATTAATATTGTTTAAATATTAAACATACAGCGTTATTGGCACCGCACTCACAGTAACCAAGAAATCTGTGTTTATAGTACATACAATGCAATAATTTAATCCACTCTAATGTAGAGGAGAAACTTAAGAGTTTTCGAGTATTTTCAATTTTGAAGGATTTTTGTCGACATGCTCGGACAAAGTCGGCTTTAACACATAAATCTAAATTATAAAAAAAAAACTTTCAAATTTAATAAATATATTTGTAATTGACGTATTTGGGTAGCTGATACTTTAGTTAACCCGTTAAATCTATTTAAATTTCCAAAATTCTATCACACTATAAAGTTATAATCCATAACAAAACAAATTCAATTGTAAATTTTAATTTATGTTAGAGAAAATATTATATATATAAATATTAAATATTATATATATAAACGTAACGTAGATACATATAGGTAATAAAAATAAATGTAATGAGTCTAATTTATGCATCTGTTTAACTACTGATTAAATCTCTAGGTGCTTGTGAAACACATGATTTATAAAATCAGAAGATAACTATCTAATATATACTTATACACATATATCCACATAATAAAACTTGCCCAGAGACAAGGCATAGTAAGGATAAGGAAAACTACAATTAATGTAATTAACCAAGACACGGTACCTGGACATATAAATGATAAAGTTTTAAAAACTATTGTGTACCTACTGATTTTTTTAAGCAGACAATAGACCATGACAAGCCCAAAGCTGCGTAAACGCTTCTAAGAAAGGCGCGTTGACCCAATTTTGAATAAATATTCAAATTAGTTTTTTGCTAGGAGAAAGCCTAGTCTTGACTGACGCAGCCAGTATAGTGCAAGGTTTTAAACGCGAAAGTAGTGTTACGTCCATTTGTAACATGTTGAAATGTGACATTGTTTTCTTTCTAAAAAATAATCTCAAAGTAAACATGGGACTGTTACGGATCAGTGTTGTTTGGCGCCAAGCCAACAGAATGCCTGGTCGTGGCACACACAAGTGTCGATGGAAAACAGTGTCTACGTAAGTTTTACTAATGTTTCTGATGTGGTTTTCTGTATAAATATAAAGGAACCAGGAATATTCATTACTGATACCACGAGTGAACCACGAGACTGCCGGAAACCTTGAAGTTTATTTCTGTTTTCATAAATTTTAATGTTCTGTATCATTTTCTACTTGCAATTTTCTCAGAAAGCAAGTGTATTTGCCAATTATAGTTGTTTATTACAGCATAATAATAAATAAGTAGGTATCTACTTAATATCTATTTCTTCGAAAAATTAATAGCAAAATCTAGTATATATTTAGTATGAAAGCAGCAAATTTGGTACGAGTATAAGGTTCTACATTTTACAAAAATTATAAGCTCTCATAAGACATTTTTCTTAATTTTAACTACTTATATAGAAACATAATTATAATATTAAAACATTGAAATCGATTCCTATTCTAAAGAAATAAATTATTGCCATTTGGATAGGTACAATCAAGTTAGACATACATACCCTGATTTGCTTTTACCTGATTATTATAAAATTGCTCGAGGTTAAATTTTGTCATTTTATTATATAAAAAAGGTGAAATCGATTATTTAGGGGATGGATAGAAAACAGATAAAATTAGACCTCGTTGCCAAACTATTTGCCTTTATTAAGGAGGTCAAGTTAAATGGATTGCTCTTTAAATTAACAAAGTGCTATAAACTAATCTAGCTGGAGAAACAATCTTGAACCAGAGGTTATATATAGCCTGATTAATGTAAAACGCCAAACATTATTTCTAACAAAGTTTAATGAAAATAAGGTCGTATTTGTAGTATTTACATTATTACAAATTTTATAAAATCGATTGAATAGAAGCAGAGAACCAACTCCATTCTTTTAATACATCTACAATTACCTTGATTTCAATGCTTGGCTTTTCATAGTTATCACTATTTTACACTAGATAGTGTGATGAAATATTTTCTTTTAGAGTTTAAATATATTATTAATAATTAAATACACATTGCACATATATGATTAAAATTAAACAGGACATTATTGCTAATGCAGGCGAAATCATAGCCAGGGGCTAGTTAATTTAATAAAAATATAATTAATAAGTCGTTCACCTTATTTAAATTTTTATCAAAAAATACCTATCAACGTAGCATATTATCTTATATCATTATTTCTATTACTTTTATAGTGTTCACAGAATAATAAGAAAAGTTAAAATCAGTAGGAATGATAATTTCTCATAAAGGTTTCTGTCATCTACATTAAATTCTTAATCCAAAATTAGTCGTGGTGTGTGGTCTCTTATGAAGAATTTTATTCAAGTACTGGAAGCGCCCGACACTAGCGGCTTAAGGATCTTAAAACGCTTAATTTATAGACGTATATTATCTTATCGTGAATGCCTTTATACATGCAAGTAAATACAGTTATTTTGGTTATATTTCGAATATCATGATAAATATTTACGTTGAAACTGTTTAATTAAAAGACTTTGTACGATTAAAGCTCTGATCCTCAGTTGTTTGATTTTATATTTTTAAATGGTTCCTAGATTTGAAAATATTGACAAAATAAACTATAATATGAATACAGCTATGTTAAATTAGATTAAAACCAATTAGTAATTTATAGTTTTCCCAGCGATAAATTGTGTATTATTTGGTTCCTATCTTTAGCTAAAATTTTACCGCAATAAGTTCATAGTCCTGCAAACAATATTACCTGCTAAATTATTTGTTATGTTGTTATACATATTCATGCTGGTTGTTTATAAGAAAAAACTTATATTTCGTGGACAATTATCGAAAATAAATAGATAATTTGACAATTATCGATTTAAAAGCTTTTATGACATAAGCTTTGAAAACTATAGTTGTAATATATAATAATTTATATGAAACAAAAAAGTAAAATTCCATAAAAAGGAAAATAATTAAAAGAAAATTATATTAAAATTTAATTATTTCTTATTACGCCATACACCTAACTATTTGTAATTTGATATAAAATTTAAAGATACTTAGATATAAATATTTTTATATAACTCCCTAAATATAAAAATCTAAATATTTAATGTTTTTCGAACTTCACGTTTATCTTTTCAAATTTATCTTCTTTGATGTCAATTTGATTTGTTAAAATAATAAATTTTTGGTGTTATGTTCTGAAATTTGTAGCTGTATAGATAGTTCCTATCACCACAATAAAGATAAATGCAAAATTATTTAAGGTACTCATTTATATTGCAATAATGCATCTTAAAAGTTTGTAGATAGGAAGCTACCAAATCGAGTGTTTTTGTTACGTATTTAAATTGTTGTTCATTATTATAATAGTGGCCCCACAACCGCGAGCTTGTTCTATGCTAACAAAATAACTTGTGTTTTCATTTGCCCACTGTTAAATTACTGTAAAACTAGGTGTTCAGTTTTTGTTGCCTACTTCGGTACATCGATTACTTACGGTTAATTCAAATCTTACGCAAACTTTCATATGATATATGTAAGTATTTATTTACTCGTTTAATATTTCCTTTATGATCACAAGTATATAGTTTATTTTTTCAATATTCGGGCAGTAGTATTTCACAACTCAGTATTTAACAACCGGTAGGTGCTTAATAATAATTTACTGAAGATATATAAAACAGGCTGAATATATAATAATAATTGTCCCGATAGTCGTATCGACTAATGGACTGGTCGCAAAGAGCCTCGATTACCATCTTAAGAGGCTCTCGCTTGGTTGTTGGAACAAGGGCTGGATACAGAAGGCAGTTCTACTCGATACGGCACGCATTGTTAGGAGGTTCCTCACTCTGAGCTCCTAACTACCGGTGACTTGGACCTTACGCCTCGCCCCTGTGGGTCTACATGTTTTTATATTTTATAATTTAAAAATATTGTATTTATAATGAATAAATAAATTTAATTGTCGTGAAAATTAAACAAAAAAGAAACGTGCCATAGTACAAATGAGGGTACAATATTTCTTATATAGAAATATTTTTATCCCCTGAGAACGGCAATCTGCTGCGCTCTTGATCACGTTGGGTACGACATATGTATAAGCGTAAAGTGGATTCGACCACTAATGTATCTCTGCTCACCCCGTGTTAGCGTGATGATATATTATTTATTTTATTTTTATACCCACTAAGAAAAATATGTATATGTTCGTACAAACATTCTCTTGAAAATTAGAAGTATCAACTTTGGTACCTAAAAATTTAATTACCTAATATATTGCCCACGCACCTATCCACCTATCTATTCTTAGTAGACACGCAATACGCACACATATAATTAATAAATTTAAGAAAATAAAGAAATCATAGAAAACCTGAATACCAAATTGTTGTGATAAACATATTTATAATAAATACATTAAGAATTTTTTCCTAAATTGTAATATGTCTCAATTTTATTACAGCACAGGAACGGGACAACAATGCCACAGACATGTTTTGAAAACACAATCAATTTAATAAAAGTATTTTGTCCAGATTTTTACGACGCCTCCTTACAAGAGGGGTGTGGGCGAAAACATGCTCGGAAGTGGGGAAATCCATGCAATAACAATAACTCATATAGTTTCGCGCGCCCCCCGCTAGATGGCGCACGGCGAACACAAGTAATCCATTTATTCTTAGGGCGAACTTTATGTAGTTCTCTTAAGAGAAACATTTATATTGTTTCCCGTTATTGTTTATAAATATTGGTTGCGCGTGAGAATAGCTGTACCTCCGGGATTATCCTTGAAAGCTCTTAGTGCGTACCGTTAATTTAATAATGAGAAAGTTTCTTCCATAATAAAAAAAGGTACAAATATTAACAAACTTCTTTCCGAACTAATATTAATTGTAGATATATTGTAAACTATTTAAAATCAAGTAAATATCTCAAACTTAAGGCTATACCCAATATAGTTAGAAGATGGGAATTAAAATAGCCCAGGTAAACTGAGAATAATAGGTAATTTAGTAATGTTTTATGATCGGACTCAAAACTTAATATGTAGATACCTAAACATTATTACAGTTAATTATTAAATTATTTAGGATAATAATTATATTTGTAGGTATAACTGGCAGTTCTATACCTACTAAGTCCAATTTTTAATGTAGGAACTTCGCAGGCTATTTATTGTGCGTGCACAAAGTATAAGAAACTTAACGCTATGAGATATTCTTGGCATGTGGGAAGAGCAATTATCCTCCCAGGGGAAGGGCGGTGGGGGCGCCTATTCAGAAAGTTTCCGACCTGGAGGAATTTTGCGGATGGCACGCTTTAATTGGAATCTCGCGAGAATATTCTGTAATTGCGCCCTGGGGCCCTGAGGCACTGGAATTTGTGACACTTACCTACCCATTAACCTTTGTATGTGGTTACGATTGAACGAATTCCACTAAGAAATGATAAACAAAAAATTAAAAAAAAAAACATAACGGGTTAGTTTTCTTCGGAAAAGATGGCTATTCTTCAATAAAAAGTTTGATTAAAATAAATAAAAAGTAGCTAGAGAATTCATTATTTAATACCGTAAGTCCACAGGATATGTTAAATTTATGGATCATGCTTCAACCTTATCTAGATCCAAACGCCATATCTAGCAATGTATATTAAATATAAACAGTACATTGATACATATTTGATTTCAAAAATAGAATTTGCAAATACCTACCGCGCAGTCTCTATTTAAAAACAATTCGGCTTTAAGAAAAGCTTGTAGATAAATGAATTGCAGTAATAACTTTATCTTAATCCAATAGAATTTATAAAACAAAATTAATTTAATGAATAAAACTTTACTATGACGAGTGAATATAGTCTATACAACCTATTTTTTATTTATATAACTACTGATTGCATTGAACGGAATAATACACAATAAAATTTTTATTCACAAAAGTCGCATAAACTTACATTTCATTTAAAATCGTAGATAAAGTTGATGCATTCTAAGATATACTACATATTATTTGGTGAAATATCTAAACGAACTAAAAGCTTTTATGAGTAAAACATGTTAAGTAATTTAAATATCGCATCGAATACTTAAACGGGTTTTATAAAAACTCAATAATCTGTCTTCAACGGATAAGGTGTTTGAGTATAAATTAAACTAACTAAATTAAATTTGTTTCACTTACAAGCGTGTGGCCTCAGCATTATTTAAGCTCGTAGTGTCAGCAGTAATTTCCCCTTCAATAGCACCATTCGAGTTGGATGAAAGAGTTCTTTAACCGATAGCATCGGAGTAACAAAGAAAGTTTTTATAGCACAAGTTTCAACAGAATCCGATTTCTGTCTAATACTCCAATTTAAAGAGAAAATAGTAGCTTGTAAAACTAAGTAGATACGTAGGTATCTATATATTATAGAAGGTTATCTTATATTAGAAAGTGTAGCAATTTATCTATATCCCTTCACCTGAAGGTTGCCTGAAAGTTATCTACTATTATTAGTGTCTAACGTCCAGTTTCATAATAGCTCTTTAAATTTTAAAATGCTTTTAAATATTACTGAATCATTAACAGCAAATAAATGTATACTTCTTGAGTTTATAAAAGCGTTATGAATTTAAAGAACGTTTCTGAAACTGGGCGGTATTCTCAAATTTTGTGTTATTAAAGCATACAACAGAGGAACATTATTTCTTGGGTATCGTATTTTTTACTTAATATCAGTCTATTCAACGTCAAAATTAAGTTCAACAATTATCATTAATATTTTTCTTTCAAATAAGTACAGTCTTATGAGACATCTAAATGTTATTTAGATCCATTTCGATAGCCATAGCTAAATAGAAATGTGTTTTCAAATTGTCCAGGCCACAATAAAATACACCCAATCTGTAGCGGACTCAATAACGCATCGACAAGCCTACTTTATGCTTTGAATTTAAATTGGTACATTTTTATAATAATGCCTTTGAACCAACGCCGCTCTCGCCCTATCCCCTCGGGTATATTTTTTACTCTTTTTATAATGTAATTTTCTTAAATTACCTCTTCGGCCCTCCTGGTATAACGAAAGTACTTATTATTGTTACGAAATTATAGTCTTCAATGGAACAAAGGCAGGTGTCTACTTATTACCCATCTTGGGGAGTTTTTAAATGGAAAATTGTAAGTCTTCTTGGTATTTTGAATTGCAGTTACGATTCATGGATTTTTCTCCGAGATAGCTTGTGATATATAGCGCGCTATAGACGTGGAATTTTCATTGAATTATGACTTATTTCAAACTAATTGGAATTAAACAAAGTTAAAAATGGTGTAGATATTCTTCGTTCGAATGTTTACCTATTTATTTTCAACAGAAATGCTTATTGAAAATATTTATTTTATTGAGGAATATATTAATTTAGTAACAGGGCCCTATTCAAAATAATCTTCCTTTATCGATAACGCTTGAAGAAAAGTACAAAATGCTTGGGATTGAGATAAGCTTTCAAAATATCACGTTGATATATTATGTCAATTCCATAAATTTGCACATTCATACTGGCGTTATCGATAAGCGAATGTTACTTTGTCTAGGGGACCAAAGCGTCTAAATTCTACTTTAATATCCGTGACATGTACCTAAAGTTGTTCCAAGTCTGGATGTTTTCATTTTTTTTAACGCAAATACTTGCAATTTTCACTTGGAAAATCCATTTAAATATCAAGTGGCAGAGGATATTTTTTGTTACGACGACTATATTCGTTGATATATTTAAATAGGCACGTACGTTCCTATATTTTATGACTGATTTTTACAAGTCGATTTGTATTGCTATAAAGTTTGATAAGAATATTTAAATTTCCATTGACAATTTTATGTGTTACGTCAATAAATAAATAAATCAAAGAGACAGAGCGTTGTGTGCAGGCGCATCACCCCGGGTTCGTTCACCCCGAACATCTGTTTACATATTTCAGTCACAGAGCTTTCATCATATTATATTGCACTTGAACTTAAATACTTGCAAGGTTTTTTATCTTGTGAATTATAAAATATTACTCGGTAATGCGAGTTCACATATCAAACGGATTGAGTGAAAATGTTATACAAAAGTAATCGATTTATTCTGAATGGGTGGAGGGAATGTAAATTTCGACCAAATATAAAAACAGGATATTTGATTAAAACACCTAAATGGCCGTAATTTAAGTTGCCATTTTTAAATTAATTTGATTCAGCTTGACTCTCATATAATAAACTAGTATAAAAAAACCTAAATATATATAACCTAAATCTTAAACAAGATAATAAAATAAATACAAATGTTAATATTCATATTTTACTAAATTAATTAATAATTAATTTCCTACAAAAAACTGTAAGTAAAAAAATAAATATATACCTACACCGGTTCGGACTTTAAGCAAAAATATTACATAAAAAAAGTCATGCTACACACTAACTTTGCTACCTGAAAAATTAAATATAAAAAATAACAATTCAATACAAAGCTCACTGGACTTTCATTCTGTACGACGGCATAATAGAAAATGATGATATTTGATAGGTGGATGCTTGCCCGCCATATTTGTTCCCATACGAGGCGCTCTCTGATTGGTTCACGGTACAACATGGTTGCCATGTGTATTTTTAAAAGGTCGTTGAATTAAAGGAACCAATTCCATATTTCAATTTTAGAAGTTCCTTAGATTAAGTTGTTCTGATTTTAAATATTATTATAATATTAACGGATTCATGATATAATTTTAAAAAAGATAAAATGCTTGCCATTAAAATTCGTTATCTACCTTATTCGATTGTGATATTTATTAAGGATGCGTAGAACAAACGGAATTTTTACAGTTTTACCGTGCCTGTCTGTTTGCTTTAATATGTGTCGCAATCAATTTATTCGCTGAAATGGAAAATGCGCATGACAGTTGATTTGTATTTATTCGCTTTTACTATTTAAAATTGGTAAGTTTATAAAATGATCTCAATACTTATGTAAAGTCAACCGAAGTATCAGGCAATTTTCTGAAGTATTTAAAAGCGCCGTCATTCCGTTTTTTAACTTGCAACGTAGCTTAGCATCGGGACTGTGTCGTGTATTTTCATCCGACGCAGAATTCACAAGATTTACGATCCGTTTGGCTCTCGCCGATTCAGCACATCCCGCCGCAGCCGTAACTGACAATCTTACGTCTCGTAATTTTAATGAAATAAGATTTTTCCACTAAATTAAAAGAAAAGCTAGAGAGAAACCGCAACGTTTACGCTTGTTCACTTTATATAATTTACGGCGAACATACAAGCATCCGTTGAAACGGCTGCCGGAAAACTATAGTAAAATCTAATTTATAGTGATAATAACATAATTCTAATGGAGTGACAAATAAAATATAACTCAGATGTATGCAATAATTGAAGGTCGATGCTTATAAAGGTCGGGATGATATCGTAATATGTTCTTTAGCCAGCTAATAAATAAATAATAAATAGATTCTGCCAATAATTTTAGACGGATTATACGAATGAATATCATATCTAAAAATAATAAAACATCTTCATCAAAATATCCATATTTTATGTCATTTTTTTAATGAAAAAAGATAGTGATACAATATATATTTACCATTTAAGAATTTACGTATAATATAAAGGATGTAATTGCAATCAGGTGTAGATTATAGAACAATTTTTTGCACTATATTGTATGGGATTATATTTAAAACATTACTGAAATGTATAAAGTAATATTATATCATTTTTTTAATTAAAACAAAAAACATTATTTCTATGGTCGAACGATACTTATAATATATTTTGAAATAATATAACTAGTGACAAAGCCGCGTGTTGGGACTAGTTTATATTTTAGTTTTAGATGTAAACATGCCCTCTGGTTCATTAGTTTTAAAGTTATAATTTTACTTTGATTGGCACTACACGATATGTTTGTCCCCACAATAAGTTTGCACAAAACCATTATTCCCACATTTACCTACAAGTTGTACGAACTGTTTTAGTTTTGTGGCAACTGGTTAACGTCGCAGTGAGGTTTACTGAGCTGGCATTCTACCCGTTTATTTAAAAGATTATTCGATTGGTATTATTTGCAAATAAATTTATTCTCTGGCGCTCTGTAACAAGATTTTAAGTTGCTTGCCGTTTGTAAGAACTTAGGATTTTACTCCCCGAGCGGTACAATTTCGTTCGGAGTGAGTTGTTTAGTTCTACCAAGATAAGGTATCCGGACGGAGTTAGGAGCTATGACTGCGGTCGTACTTTAGATGCGACTTCAACACCGTCAATGTTTAATCTCTTTAATGTTCTTTAGACCAAAACTTAAGTCCTAAGAGATGGAACTGACATAAGTATATACTATGTATACAAAATCTATTACTGAGTTTTTTTTCTATATATATAACGTGTGTATTATATAAATCTTACCCGCATTAAGGCAAAATATCGACTTACAAATAGTGACCAGCAAAGACTAGAAGAAAAGGGTTGAAGACCGGACCCAATGGAGGCTATTAAGCATCAAGCAGTGAACTAATAAAAACTGATAATGATGGTGATGATGACGGTAACGCTTAAATAATTTCCAATTTATAATATTTATATCAAAATTAGTATTTGTATAATAGATAGGTACGACGTATTGGCTATACAACAAAACATAAGGTTTATTGAACGCCCTGTCCGTATTAAGCTAGACCCTTATTAAGAGAGGTCGTCCGGGCTCAGCACGCACTTTGTTTCGGGGTAACGCCCTTGCCCTGGTAATTTAATAAATATCCCAGTGAAACAATTGCGGAAACTCGCTGTGAAAACAGATTAAACCTTCACCTATTTAATAAATTAATTTAGCCTTTTGTGTTATTTTGGTATTTTAATAAAACTTGCGCACTTTAGTTACGCACATGGTTTTATTTTTACATGTGTTTATTATAGTCACAAATGTATTTCCGCTCACTTCGAAAGGGACATAGCGTTGAAGATACATTATAACTTAGTAAAATAATATAATTATTATTTCTCATCTCGATAAAAGTATTTCGTAAAAATATATTTTTTTCTTTTAATATATACATAATAACCCACTTCGGTACACCTATCTATACATAATTGACAGAGAAAATTATTTATAACTAGTAATGCCCGCGATTTTGCATGGAAGTATTACTTTTGTTATGTTAATAATTATTGCAAGCTTTCTCTGATACATTTTTATACCACAATCAATTCGAGTTTTATTATAACTATAATATTATAGATATTTCAGTCAAATCACTTGAATAATTATTTTATATCGTAATCTTTGTTACTAACATTACTTTTCTACTTATGGAAATAAACTCTAAATGTGTAAAGAATTTTTCCTCAACACATTATTGAAATCCGCATCCAAATCTTGTAAGCCATTTCTGAGATTAGGGCACTAGTCACGCCAAACGGCGTAACCCCAGAGCGTTAAAATTAATAAAAAGGTAAACGCACTGAATCCCCAACGCCATCTGGCGAACATTTATCTTCCTTACTTTCTTAACGTTCTCGCATTATTTTAAAAAACTACACATCGCATCGCATCCTATTTTCCTACATTACAATCGCATTTTATAATTCGTTTTAACTCGCAACACACACAAATCCTTCTCAAACCATACTCAACATCGCATACAAAAATACACAGTGAGTGGTTGTAAAGTGCCTGGAATACCGCTGCTCGGTAAGTACTTCATATCATTGTCTCAATTATCGCAATCTTCTTTTATTATAAATCATCCCGCCTACGAGGGTGCATTTTTTTGCAACGGCATAAGTTCAAACCTTATCCCGGCCCGCGTATAGTTTTTTGGTGCCTCCTGTGAGGACAAATTCCTCACTTTAAAATATATTTTAAATTTGAGACATAACGGTAAAATACCTACACCCGCGTCTAGAGCCCTTTTTCGCTAATATTACTGTTTGTGACATAATAACAAGCATTACTATCGCATTAAGCAAATATTTCTTTGTATAAGAAATTTGCTAAACGTATATTTTTTCATATTTTTTTACGTTAACCACCGCCTTCTTTCTATCATAAAAGGTTGTAAACATGGCAGCCGTACAAATTAAAAAATTAGAAAAGGAGCTGTTAGTGCACGAAACTTGTCGGGTAGCCTGTATTTCACGTATTAAACACATTTCTAACGCATCGCATAACATCGAAAATAATAATTCCGCACTCGACAATTTTTTAACACTCGCCGAGACCATCGATGACATTCGGGAACAATACATGCAATGTTTATACAATATAAATTCAATTAGCATGGATCTGAATCCTGAGTATGTTCCAGATTTCACGGCTTTTAATGAATTCGAGGACTTATACTGCAAAGTACGTCGCATTAAAAAGAGTGTTCTACCCGCTAACTCGCAAACCAACCAAATTATGTCGTCAGCAGCAATTTCAATAACCAAAATACCACGAAGTAACATTCCCGATTTCAACGACGATGAAAGTCAAGAAAACATTGACATACGTACTAACGAGGGATCAATTAAGCATTTAAATTTAATACCCGCGCCTAAATCAAATATTCCCACAAAATCATATCCTATTCCGAAAACTTCGCATACTTATTTAAACCCCAGCGTTCCCGTAATCTCTGAAAATATTAATTCCACATGCTCATTATGCAATGAATCGCATACTCAAATGTATCTTTGTAAACAATTTTTAAACTTTTCACCGCTTGAAAGATATAAATTTATTAAGAAACATAATTACTGCACAAATTGTTTAAGTTTTCAACATAAACTAAAAGCTTGCAAAAGTAATAAGGTCTGTAAAATGTGTGGCGAGCGTCATCACTCGCTCATTCATTTAAAAAATTTAAATTCTATGTCGAAGCCAACGTGTTCGTCTATAGATGATAATAAGACAGTTTCATTCCGTGCCGATCCAGTGCAAGCGCTGCAGCCGGTTCACAGCGCTTGCAATAATTCTTGCTCGGTCCCGCTCGCACAACAAGACCATAACGCTCCCGCTTCCACTCAGTATGTCGCCGCGACAGCTACGGACGTTCACAGCGCTGTGGCTTGTATATCATCTAATTGTACAGAATCTTATAATAATTATTCGTGCGCTGATAAACAAATTATTCAGTCGAAAAATAATATTATATTGGGAATCGCAGTAAATAACGCTTTAGATCGCAGTAATAAGCTTATTCCTTGTAGATGCATTACAGATCCAGGATCGCAGCGTAATCTTATGACCGCCGCGTCTTGCTGGAAATTAAGATTAAATATCAAACAATTAAATCGCAAAAATATAGTTGAACTTCTCGCTGGCCTCTCAAATATCGCTAAGGGAGAAGTGAGAATCCGATTTTTAAGCCGCATCGATCAAAGTCATTTGTATACGACTGACTTATTGGTTTTAGAGCATATAACCGGCTATATGCCTACCGCTCCAATCAAAACCAGCTCGCTGGATTATTTAAACTATTTACCAGCCGATGAAGACTTCTTTAGAACGTTAGAGGTAGAGATTCTTCTCGGTGCTCAACAATTTATCGAATTTCTACTACCTGGGAAAATCATCGCTGAATCGCACCTCCCGTTTGCGTTTCAAGCCACATTAGGGTACGTAGTGATAGCCAACGAACATATTGATACGAGTATCGATACGAATATCGATATTAGCATCGATACGTATATCGATAGTGAAATCGATTCAACAATTTCGCATCTCGCAAACATTGATTATCCTCATCGTCAAGAGTTGAGTAAATCTCCCAAATTAGTAGCTATAAAAAACATTTCTGTCATACTATTGTTTTACTCGCAAAGCAATATTCATAAGAATTTGTACAACTCAAGTAGTACTCGCATGCCTTCAGGCTGTCTTAGCATCGCGTTACTTTTCAAAGCAAAAACTATCTCGTTAGGCAGTTTATTGCACAAAGCTCGCAAGAATTTTTCACACTTAGATCCCAAGCTTCAGAAAGAATCTGATTTTAAATATCTAGGAAATAAGAACGATATTTCATTTACGACACCCGCATTAATATTTTTGCTAAATACTATTAGATTATTTAACGTCGACTTTGTTACAGACATTCGTCAAATATCTTTAAAAAAGTTCACTCCGCGCCTTAAAATAAAAATATTCGCATTTCTTAATACCGCTGTGGCCTGCCATTGGATAGCCACATCCCCGCATCGCATTCAAAATTTTGTCGCCAACCGCGTTTCGCATATACAATTATTAAATACAAAAATATTGTACCACATCTCTGGTACTATAAATGACGACGATTGCTTATCTCGTATATCACCGCCCTCTCGAGTATGTGATCAGCTGCTATTGTTTACCAGCCCGTGTTGGACAGTCCTGGACGAGAAGAACTGGCCCATAACACAGTACAAACAAGACCTCGCGTTTAAAATTTACGAAATTAAAATTATTTCTGTCGCTTCCGTCACTATAAAAGTAGATTACATCCTGCTATTATATAAAATCGCTCAACAAACCTCTTCGTGGGCCAAGTATCCGCAACACATTATAATTAAATTGATCAAATCACATTTATATAGAGTGATAGGATCACAAAGCCTCATATATAAGGAGATGAACACTTTTCTCTGTCAAATAGAGAATATTGTGAATTTGCGCCCGCTTTGTATGACTCTAAGTCGAGATCCGCGCGAGCGTTTAGGTCTTACTTTCTCACATATTATAAGGCTAACGCCATTAAGGCATTTACCCGCTGCATCCAACGCTGAAGACCAACCGACACATCGCTTAGGATTGCTCTATAGGATTGTTAAATCCTTATGGAATCGGAGGTCCGTAGTATATTTATCTACTTTACAAGACCGTGAAAGGTGGAACATCTCAGCAGCTTCCACTAAGACTGATACTGTAGTGGTGACCATGCAGGACAAAGTCCCGCCATTGCAGTGGCACCTAGGTATAACCACGGAGTGTCATCCTGGTCGCGATGGAGTTGTACGCGTTGTAACTATGATAACCGCAGACGGTCTTTACTCTAGACCGATCATAAGACTGTGCTCGCCATCGACACAGCGACTCGCAACTTTTCTTTTATTTTAGTTTTTTTTAATTTTAGATTTAATTTTATATATTTACTTTACGCTATTCATTATGTCACAAACGCAATATTCGCTTTTATTCATTTAAATTTCTTACTTTTATTTTTCTATTATTTCGAAAGGGGATCCTTTCAAAGCCGGCGGTATAGTCACGCCAAACGGCGTAACCCCAGAGCGTTAAAATTAATAAAAAGGTAAACGCACTGAATCCCCAACGCCATCTGGCGAACATTTATCTTCCTTACTTTCTTAACGTTCTCGCATTATTTTAAAAAACTACACATCGCATCGCATCCTATTTTCCTACATTACAATCGCATTTTATAATTCGTTTTAACTCGCAACACACACAAATCCTTCTCAAACCATACTCAACATCGCATACAAAAATACACAGTGAGTGGTTGTAAAGTGCCTGGAATACCGCTGCTCGGTAAGTACTTCATATCATTGTCTCAATTATCGCAATCTTCTTTTATTATAAATCATCCCGCCTACGAGGGTGCATTTTTTTGCAACGGCATAAGTTCAAACCTTATCCCGGCCCGCGTAGGCACAAACACGTACAGATATTTGTATACCTATTGATTAACGATTTTTAAACATTTTTACTAATTTACATCGTGCAGGCGAATTTTTTCTGGAAGTCGTTATATACCTACAGACGTTCTCAAATAATTTTTCATCTAATTGATATTATATAGGTAGCTGAGGAACGGTTTTCTTATATGTACAGATGTAATGTCCCTCACTGCTATATTTAAATTTTGTTCTATTCTTACTATTCTATTAAATCTTTTTTTATAAATCACATATTACATGTTCATTAAATTTTTTGTATAAATCACAAATGTTCATTAAAGCTTTTTGTATAAATTACAAGCTCCGCGATAATTGACATGTACCACATTATATATTATTTAAGACAAACTGGTTCGAACAAGTTTTTACTGTGCTTAATTCGTTACTGTAACCTTAAATTAGATTTTTTATTTTTTGAGAATAGTTTTACATATCAATTAAAGCTTATGTAGTATTGTGTAAAATATTCTTAATAGGTAAATAGCCTATGCATTCAAACTGGGAATATAATAAATATATTGACAAAAATCTTTTAATTGCCAGATTTAGATGTCACATAAATCCAAATTATAAGATTTTAATTCAATATACCTATTTATAAAATAACCAAATATAATAAGGTAGGTAATACATATTTTATGCTTCTACTCGTATGTAATTAATGCCGCTAGTATTTCTAAATCTAAATTAATACGTATAGTTACATTTTTTATAATATACAAAATTCTGAACTTTATAATACTACTTGATTTATTCTCGTTAAGTAAAAAATAATGATACAAATTGGATACATTCAGAATGGATTGGATATATCTCTACTAATCCCGAAAGTGATATAGTATGATGTATACATCAGTTTTCGTTTTCTCAGTCACAATGAAATTGTAAGAAATATTCTTGTTAACATAGTAGTAAACAATTATGGTATGCATTTTAAAGTTACTTTTGTTAGAACAAATAAGTATTCCTCAGAATATTTTTGATTAAAATAATAACAAGGACAAAGAAAGCCTTTTCATTCTAAAATGTGAAACAATTTATCTTCGCCGCCAACGAGAGTTATCGGCATCACGAAAAAATAGACAAAGTCTTTTGCAGACAATGTTTTGGCCCAATTTCACCAAACAAGCCATTCATATTCATACTGCCTTTCGCCCTTTGTCCCTTGTTACGCAACGGTCGCTTTGTTACCCCTTTCTTTTGTTAATTTACGACATTATATTGAAAGTCGTAGGAGACTTTTAACAATTAAATTAATTTACATTTGACAAGACATGGTTTTTCTTAATATGGGAAACGTAACAAATTAAATAAATTGGTAGAATATATTTAAATTTAATTTTGGTCTCAAGGATGCATGCATAATTATTAATTAAAAAAAATAAAACAGGGATACCAAACTAATCACGACGTTACTTTTACTCTGAATTAGCGGTATAATAATATGTACTTAACATATAACATTATCATCAATGATCAAGGATAGAAAACATAATTCGTCTGTAAAAAGTCGGAAGTGATTTATTAGTTTAGTGAATCCACATCGAAATATACTTATTATTAATGTCTATCTATATAATTACTTGAGCAAGCAAATGAATTCGATGATATTTTAATCGTATTTATTCGTAATGTCTTAATTATTAAAATTAACATACGACCTACGTAAATGCTTTGAATAAGCTGTTAGCCGTGAATATATTAATGTAAAGAAAAAAGAAGCCAGTAGATGGCGCTTGTAAGAAAAAAGAAATCCACTTTGCTTATCTGGCTCGTTCCTAACGAGAAGATAAAGGGTACGGTGACTTGTGGTTCTGTAGGAAATGTCTGATTTACATACGAATGTTAATAACTTGGTTTCAACTGGACCCTGGTAATGAAACCAGTTTATTATGACGACCGTATACGGTAGGTGGATTGTTACACTAAATGTCTACTTAGAATGCATTTAAATTAAACTCGTGGATTTTGTTATAATAAAATAATACCTTTATAACTATGTTTTTAAATGAACTTACTTAAGTAGATATATACGAAATGGAGAATGTAGTATAGCTACCGATAGGCAAATATAAATAAATATGTATATTTGTATGAATTACTGTAAATAATATGTAAGTGAGACTATCAATAAACACATTTAATACATAAAAAAGAGAAAAAATAAAAATGAATCTAAAATCGACTATGAAAAGGGAATCTAGTAGATTTTATCTTCCAGGAAGGGTCAGCATATATAGGTATATATTTATAGTCAAAATACCAATAGGTATTAATTAAGTGATAAATTATTCATTTAGTTATTAACCTGTAGTACAGATATGTATGTAGGTTAGTACATAAATCCAAAAAGCGGCAACTATTATTTAACACGTTATAAATTAAATTGCAATAAAAGTCTCAATGACTATAATCAAATTTATTGAGAAATAAATTAAAAGTTTACATATTATAAGGATTAGAAAGATTGTAATTTCCGATGAGTAGACTTGAGGGAGTCTGCTGTCCGAATAAGAGGGAGGCGGCGCACACCTTTGGATCGTTTACACCCACTCCCTCCCAACGAGAAAACCTTAACAAGGCTGTAAGCTCCCCGGAATTCTGGACGAATTCGGAATCCCAGGCTCAGGTGGAGCGATTAAAAGAATAATCGTTCTTAGTCAGTAAGAGTCGGACACATCAAGATCGCTGCCCTCACAGCAGTCCTAATAATCCTTTGCAAGATATTCCCCGGGTTACAAAAAATATTTTTTTTATTACTGATAGGCTTGTGCTTGACCTCAATCTCACCTGCTGGAAATTGGGGATGAGGCCGACGATGAAGCGCGCTCGCCCAGCAAATACTGGTTCCGGCGTCGGGAGTTGACGGCCCCATCGCCCATCGGACTAGTCCGGTGCAGTCAGTCCAAGTCATTGGTCAAAATCCAAACCAGTGGCTTGTCCCTGTCCTCTTTCCAACCTTTCCTTTTCCCTTTCCCACCCACTTACCTTATCCTATCCTATGTCAATCCTTACTTCCCAAATCCTGATGATGAATGAGATGATGGATGTTCACTTTAACTCCCCCCCTTTTTGTTCTTCCTCCCTCCCCTTATTCCCTTTCCCCCTATCCTAAACTCCAGCGCGAAGTATGAAAATAGATGTATGAGAAAGTTAATATGGCCGCACAACTAAAAGAAGATATACCCCAGGAGGGTACCGGCTCCTCAAGAGTCGGAGAATCCCTCCCCGGACTGGACGAGTCCAGCCCGGGCTGCCCTGCGTTCTCTGGGGTGGGCAAAGTAGTGCGCAATTATGAACAAACGACGACTATGGCTAACAATATGGACTCCGATGCTTTGATTAGTAGAGATGCTAAAGTTAGGCGCGAGAATTTAGAAGACTCCGACTCAGGTCGGAGTTTCATGAGCTCAACTTCCACCACTTCTGTTAGGAAGCGGAGATATGGAAGTGCTCGCTCGAGAAGTAACTCCAGTGGGAGCTCGAATGGGTGCCGGAAGCCCGTTGTAGCGCCCAAACGAGGAAGAGGGCGTCCCCCAACAACTGGGGAGTACGTGGGCCTTCATGAGGCCAAGAAGAAGGCAAATGAGGAGAAACAGAGAGAGATTGAGCTCCTCATGGAACAAGAGGTCGCCGAAACGGCTCTCGTAGTCCGGAAGATGAGGCAGACTCGACTATTAGAGTCGTCCACGAGTGATATAGCCCTGTTTACGGAGGTAGATGATCCCAGTGAGGCCATCCGGGCCAATCTTGGCTTGGTGGCCATGGTGGCCACCAAATCAAGAAATCTCAAGGGGACATATGTAAGGTCCTTGAATAACGCTGTCAAGGACCTCACCAGGGCGTTCGAGGTTCTCCTCGAGTCCACTGCCACAGAGGAAACGATGAGGCTTCGTAGCAAGAACGAGCGGCAGAAGGGCGAGATTGACAGCCTCCGCAGGGAGTTGGCGGCTACAACATCAAAGGTCGACCAACTCATAGCGGCTCAGGCGACGAAAACAGCCACCCTCTCTCAATCACACATCACCCCACCTCTCACCTCTGATGGTGCACCGACACCATCAGAGAACCTGATACGTGCTGTGGTAGATGTAGTGGGACCCCTGATGTTTGCGCGGATGGATGCAAAAATAGATGGACTTCAGGATCGGTTGCTTCCCGAAAAGCGTCTCCGGCCATCGCTGGCCGCCGACAAGAAAAAGAAGCAGCAGCCGCAGCCCCAAGAGCCGCGAGCGCACCACTCTGCTGAGCCAGATGAAGTCGGGTTCTTTGAGCGGACGCTGGATGTCCCGACCAACCCCAACCCTAAACCCGAGTCTCAAGTCAAAGGGAAGGGAAAGGGGAAGGGCAAAAAATCGAATATGGTTCCGCCCAAAGAGGTTACACTGCCAGCAGCCCACCTGCAGACGAGGGCTTCTGACCCAGCTGAAGAGGAGTGGACTGTAGCAGGCAAGGGAGCCAAGCAGAAGATGTGCAAGGCCACAAAGCCTGCACCCAAGACTACCACTCCTCAGAGCAAGAAGAAGGCGAAAAAGCCCAAGAAAAAGAAACAGCAGAAGCCACATCTTCCGCGGGATACAGCGGTCACAGTGACCATCAGCCAGGAGGCACTCCAAAAAGGCGTTAGCTATGCCGACGTGATGAGGAAGGCGCGTGAGACTATTGCCCTTCCGAACCTCGGCATAGAGTATGTCCGAGTCCGAAAGACTGCTACCGGAGGTCGCATCATCAAGATCCCTGGTGCCACGAGCGGTGAAAAGGCAGTCTGTTTAGCCAGAGAGTTGCAGCAGTCTCTCGGCGAGAATGTTGCCAGGATTGTTCGGCCAATTAAAAGGGCCGACATCAGAATTTCAGGACTAGACGACTCCATTACCAAGGAGGAGGTCGTCCAGGTTGTCGTCCGCACAGGCGAGTGCCCTGTGGAGGATGTGAGGGTAGGTGAAATCCGTCAGAGCCCTAACGGGCTGGGTGCTTTGTGGCTCAGCCTCCCCGTGGCGGCCGCGAGGAAGGTGGCGGATGGAAGAAGGGTGCTGATCGGATGTGTGTCTGTTCAGGTCCGACTCTTGCAGCCCAGGGTTTTTCGCTGTTTTCGGTGTATGGAGCCGGGACATGTCCGGGCCCTGTGCACTTCCGAAGTGGACCGAACGGGTCAATGTTATAACTGCGGCCAGATTGGACACAAGGCCAGGGATTGCTCCGCGAAACCAAATTGCTCAGTCTGCACGGACGCCAAAAAACCGGCAGGCCACAAAGTCGGAAGCAAAAGTTGTGCTGTGGCAACCAGACCACTCCGAAAGTGTAGAGACAAGTCAGGGCCAGCTTCGGCTGCAAGTCAGACGAGCCAGCCGGTGCGAGATAACCCGGCTGGGGAGGTTAACCAGATGATCACTTAATGGATCGGTCACGTTCATATAAAATCATCCAGGCTAATATCAATCACTCCGCCAAGGCTCAGAATCTTCTTTCTCAGACCATGGCGGAGTGGGGGATAAGTGTAGGAATTGTGGCCGAGCCGTACTTTGTCCCACCCAATAGCTCTGATTGCGTGGGGGACCGAACGGACTCGGCCATGATAATTCGCAAAGCGGTAGCGGGCGCTCCCCCTTTTGGGAACGTCGAGAAAAGGGATGATTTTGTATTAGTGCGCCTGGGGAGTATAGTGATTGTCTCAGTTTACTTCTCCCCGAACAGACCCTTGCTGGAGTTCGAGTGCTTTCTGGCTCAACTCGGAGCCTCCGTGGGACGGTGTCATCCCTGTCCTATCTTGGTCTCTGGGGACTTTAACGCCAAATCGACGGCGTGGGGATGCCCGACCACGGATGCCCGAGGGGAGGCTTTGGAGGAGTGGCTAGTGTCGACTGACCTCACTGTTTTGAACCGCGGCTCGGTTAACACCTGCGTCCGTTGGAATGGAGGGTCAATCGTTGACACCTCGTTCGCTAGCCAGAACTTATTGGGGCGCGTTAGGCGGTGGAGAGTGTTAGAGGACGTGGAGACCCTCTCCGACCATAGATATATCCTTTACGACATCTCCACTTCTAGGGGGGAGGTCATAGTTCCCGGACAAGTTCGTACTGGGGGCTATCCCCAGTGGAGCTTACGAAGCCTCGACAGGGCCTTGCTCGAGGAAGCTGCAACGATACAGGCATGGCTCCCCAAACCGGAGGGGCCGGTCAACATCGAGGAAGAAGACGCATGGTGGCGGGGAGCAATGACAGAGATTTGCAACTTCTCCATGTCTCGCATCAGAAGACCTTCCACCAGGAAGCAAGTGTACTGGTGGAACGAAGAGGTGGCGCAGCTACGCAGAGAGTGCGTTGTGGACAGGCGCCGCTACACTCGGTGCCGTAGGAGGCGATGGCGTGATCAGGAGGAAGAGGACCGCCTGTACGCCTCCTACCGGGACAGGAGAAAAGCACTGCAGGTGGCAATCGGGAAAGCCATCGAGCAAGCCAGAGGGGAGTTTCTGGAGATGCTCAATAGCGATCCATGGGGAAAGCCCTATATGCTCGTGCGCAATAAAATGCGCACTTGGGCCCCCCCGATAACGCAGAGTCTCCAGCCCCAGCTGGTGAGGGAAATAGTAGGAACCCTCTTCCCACAAGGGTCTGATCATCTGGCCCCCTTGATGAGGCTGCCTGCAGCTGCTATTACCGAATTTGACGCAGAAGCACCGTTAGTCACCAGGGAGGAGCTCGGAACTGCGGTCCAGAAGCTCCGAGCCAAAACGACTGCCCCTGGTCTTGATGGAGTACACGGGCGGATATGGGCCTTAGCCCTCGATCCCCTTGGGTTCCGATTGAGGAGGATGTTCGATGCCTGTCTGGCCCAAGCCTTAATCCCACAACGGTGGAAGACAGGTCGATTAGTCCTTCTTAAGAAGGATGGAAGACCCGAGGAGTCTCCCTCGGCGTACCGACCGATTGTGCTCCTTGACGAGGTGGCTAAATTATTTGAGCGTGTGGTGGCGACCCGGTTGTCGAAACATCTTGGTGAAGTAGGCCCGGACCTCGCAGAAAACCAGTATGGTTTTCGCCGAAACCGTTCCACGGTGGACGCAATTCTGCGTGTCAGGGACAGGGCGCAGCAGGTGGTTTCTCAGGGCAGAGTAGTTTTGGCGGTGTCCTTGGACATTGCCAACGCTTTCAACACTCTGCCCTGGTGCAGAATCCACGAGGCCCTATCTTATCACCGGGTGCCGCTATACCTCCGCCGAGTTATAGCAGCGTATCTTTCAGAGCGCAGCGTCGTGTACCCGGGGCGGGACGACTGGGAGAGGCATGAAGTGACATGCGGTGTTCCACAGGGGTCGGTTCTTGGGCCGCTCCTGTGGAACATCGGGTACGACTTTGTCATCCGCGGGGCCAATTTACAAGGGGTCGAAGTCGTGTGCTACGCAGACGACACACTCGTCATGGCCCGCGGAGATGATTACAGGCAAGCAGCCATTCTGGCGACTGCCGGGACGGCCCATGTGGTCCGTCGGATCAGGGATTTAGGGTTGGAGGTGGCCCTCGGCAAATCCGAGGCAATCCTCTTCCACGGACCACGCCGTGCGGCTCCACCCGATGCCTACATTATAGTGAGTGGGACACGCATCAATGTGGGGTCCACGATGAAGTACTTGGGACTCGTTCTAGACAGTCGCTGGAATTTCAACGCCCACTTTCAGCGTTTGATGCCCAGGGTGAGGGCAATGGCAGGTGCTTTGGGACGCATAATGCCTAACGAGAAGGGACCCAATGCCTCCAGTAGGAAGTTATATCTTCAAGCCGTACGATCCATGGTGCTGTACGGCGCCCCAATTTGGGCGGAGGCTCTGAATCGCAATAATATCGCCCTTCTTCGCCGCCCCCAAAGGGTATTAGCGATCAGAGCCATCCGAGGATACTGCTCCATATCGTACGAGGCGGCGTGTGTACTAGCGGGGTCCATGCCGTGGGACCTCGACGCGCGAACCCTCGCGTCCCTCTACAGGTGGCGTGAGGAGAAGAAAGTCAGAGGTCTGCGACCGGCCCCCATAGAGATTCGGAGGCAGAGGGTCCTTCTCCAGGACCAGGCCGTGAGGGATTGGCAGTCCAGGCTGGAGCAACCTAGCGCCGGTCCTCGGACAGTTGAGGCGGTGCGCCCTGTCTTGCACTCGTGGCTGGACAGACAACATGGCGCACTTTCCTTCCGGCTCACCCAGATCCTCACGGGTCACGGTAGCTTTGGCCGTCACCGGTGGCGGGTGTCTGGAGGGGAGCTGACGGCGGAGTGCCACGAGTGCGGGAGCCAAGAGGATACGGCGCAGCACACCCTTGAGGTGTGCCCAGCCTGGGTTGAAGAACGTGATGTCCTCACGGGCAATATTGGTGACGACCTTTCACTGCCGGCGGTGGTGAAAGCCATGGTCGGCAGTGAAGAGGCTTGGAGAGAGGTAGTTGCCTTCTGCGAAGCAGTTATGAAGCAGAAGGAAGCCGCCGAAAGGGTCAGAGAGCGAACATCTTCTCTGGCCATTCGGCGGCCAAGGCACCGGCGCCGGAGGGACGCGTTTGCTCAGAGCGAGCGCGACATCCACCGGTAACAATAGTCGGGCAGTAGACTTGAGGGAGTTTGCTGCCCGGATGAGAGGGCGGTGGTGCGCAGTGTCTTGCGCCGCCTATGAAAGAGGTACTGGAGGCGTGGGCTCTTTATTCCCATCCCTCCCAGAGAGGAAGCCTGAATAAGGCTGTTCGCTCCCCGGGCGACTGGACGAATTTGGTTTCCCAGGCCTGGGTGGAGTGATTAGAGGGACACCCCGGGGGTTTTTAGTCAGTAGGAGTCTGACACACCAGGATCGCTGCCCTCACAGTGACCCTGATGGTCCAATGTAGGATTTTCCCCCGGGTTACCAAAAAAAAAAAAAAAAAAAAGCAAATACTGGTTCATACGACGTTTGAAGATTCCCGTGTCATAAGATGTTGGAAACACAGACTTAGGAAGTGAATTCCACTTCTTGGCGGTTCGCAGCAAAAAGGAGGTGGTGAATCACTTCGTACGAGCAGCTGGAATGTCAAACACATAAGGGTGCAAACCCGCACGGCATCTTGTCAATTTATGGTAGAAAGGGGAGAAGGGAACTAAATCATATAACTCAGCCGCACACTCTCCAGAGTATAATCTATAGAAAACCGAAAAACAGCTGTATTCTTTTGTTGTTCTCTTCCTCAAAGTTGCTTTTACCCAGAGCAGCAGCAGAGAGCTCAAAATAGCAGCAGTTGTCCGATTTCAAATCGTATGTTTAAATGTATTTGCGAATAACGCAATTATGAAGTAATTGTCTTTAGAACATCTCTAAGTGTTTGATAATAAGCAATTTAATGGAATGAAACAAAAACAAAATTCCTTTTTCATGTAACTTTTTACCAAGTTACACAATAACATGAGTACTTTATTCCTTTTCTTTTAAACAAAGTAACATATAATGTTCTTTAAATATGTTTTTCTATAAAGTTTCATACTATTAATATACGGATAAAGTTTTACATTCCTTGTATATTTATTTTTATATAACACTAAAATTTTAGATAGACACCATGATTGTTTTAATTTAATAATTCTAGCACTGACCAACCACCATAAAAATTCGTCTATATCTGTACAGTCATATCGTCAAGGTCCACAAACTCCATGAATCCCAATGTCCCGGAAAATATAACAAGACGATTTATATTCGGGGGAGGTTTGTTCTCGTTCGCCTTTTCTATCCAAAATAATCTATATGTATCGGAGTTTGCGTCGTTTCGTTTAAGATAACTTTTCGAAACTAAGTTTAGATCACATTAACGTTTTCTTCAGAATTCATATTAACTGTTTTTAGAAAATATTTTGTACAAATGTTAAGTAAACAGGAAGTCTAAGTACAAGAGCAGTCTTAGGTAAAAAGTCAAAAAAATTAACGAGTTCTTAATACAAGTTCACCTTAGTTACTAATGATTAACTTTTTATAACAATGTTCGAAACAACTCAGTTTTTTTTTGTAAGTAAATCCACGTGTTTTCTTAGTAAAATATCAATAACTATAAAATAGATATAGTTGTTGTATTATGTCAATGTTTACTGGTAGTACATATATTAGACTGTTTTATAAAGCGGGTGTTGATACACCATTTAACTTTGATCCAAGTTACTTGATACCTAAACAAGTAAGTAAGTAAATAATACTGTATAATCCCATGGAATCTCAATATTATAATCATTTTATAATCATATTTCATTACCAACGTATATTTTACTTTAATTATACAACTTAACACTTTAGTTAATTGTGTCATTGTGTCTGCCTAAGACAGTATTTATAATTGAATCACGAAGTACGGTTGCATCCTGCCAAATGCAAGCGACGAATGTCAACTAAGCGAGGGTGGTAACAAAATTATATCTATTACAGTACACCGGGTACCGCCCCAAGACAAAAGGTTTGAGTTAAGGGGCGCATTATTTTTATATGAAACGTCCGTGGAATAACAAAACAGCAGCGTTTTCTTCGTAAAATATCTTGATAAAAGCCGGAATTAGGCGATAACATTCTAATCATGCTTGCAATGCTTCCTCTTGTATTTAAAAGTCTGGTGCTATTGTCTTCGTGTCTTTTGATTTAAATTCAATCAGACAGGATTTATTGTTATTTAAAAGGATGCACTTTTTAACTTTGGTAGTAAGCACATGTCTAATATTCATATCCAAATATTATTTTAGTGGCTCTGGTGGCTTAGTGGATAAGAACACGATATCCATGTGCGGAAACGGATTGTAGTTTCGGATCCTGGCTTGTATCTCTGACATTTTTAGATTAAGCGTGAATTTACGGATCATTCTTACCGATGAAAAAAACATTGTAAGGAAACCAACATACATAGCTTATATTCAGAATGTTGTGTAAATGGGCTCGGAACGGCTGTTGATCAGGTACGCTACTGGTCACGTTGATCTAGATTAAGCATGGATGGGCATCGTAAGCGCACAGGTAAAAGAAAATATTGTAAGTCCGCATAACTTTTATATACATAAATATAGATAGATATCACATTAGTTTAGAATAGTAATTAGCTAGGCTACTGATCATGGTCATCATGAAATGCTGTTACGTTAGCGGCGTGATACAGCGACTGCCGTATCTAGAACTCATCACGAATGCATGACAATATACTACTACTATGATAATTACTAACCTGTGTAGACCATGGCTTTATCTATAGAGACATCGAGGAAACATCTCATTTTTGTCGAATAATTAGACTCGTACATTTAATCACTTACTCTATATTAAGATTACGAAGAAAAACATTTTACTAAATCGCTCTACTGCAAGATGAATAGCATTACAAAATGATTAAGTGATATCTCTGTTTTTATTTAAAGAATTGTATTACTAATAATAATTCAAAAATTATTGATATGTCCCTAATTTTATTAATTTGTTGACTGAAATAATGGCTCATTGATAACTCTTTTGATTATATTTTGATTTTTGAGGCGATTTATTGATTGGATTGATTGACTCGGAATAAGTTTATAATAATAGAGATTGCATACGCGCGTTGTTACGAATGTCTTCCAAAGTAATGGTTATGTAGTGATTTAAATTCCAAAATGTGGAATAGAATTGCTTTACCAACCCACAGTGAAGTTTATTAATGCATATAACAAAGAAAATAAAATTTAAAATATGTACTGTATACAAAAGAAAGTCCGCTACGAAATAAATTGTCTTTCTTATGTGCATTTTTATATTTCCTTACATTTGTGCATTCACTTCAAACTTAATTAGACTTTATAGAGCGTTCCTTCCCAATTTCGTTTTACTCTCGTCTGACGCACGCTGAGACTTATTCATTGGCGTGAGGGCATGGGAGGGGTGAGTGTGGGACGACAGAGGGGGGACTTGGCCCGAAATAGCAAATAAATGAGACGAAAATGTAAATGTTCCGCTTCAAAGATGAAAAGCGCGCCGCTGGCTCGGTCTTGTTAAGCTCATCGCAAATGTACCAGAATTAGGTGCTCGGCGAAAATAATTTCATTCCAGATGTAACGAATACACAAATATATTTGTATTCACAAGGCGTTTATTCATTTGTTGTTATCCATATTTTGTTACGGCTTTAAGGGCGTAAGAATTTTTATTGTTTTGTTTATAAACTATGCTTAAACCTACGTGCCAAGATATATGATATATAAACCTAGCTCTACGAATACTCTATATACACAACATTTTAAAATATCTACTAGCTCATTGCATAAGAGAATAAAATGAAGATGTTTCTTTATAAACACAAGTGATAATATCATAAGATTATTTTATTATCAGATAAAGTTCGTAGACACTACTTAACAATGCAAATTAATATACCAAAGATGATATCAATAAGTATCCTATATTTTCCATTCATGAGATTTCATAGTGCTTCATAAACTTTAAACATAACTCGCCTTGTAAATTGTATTTTCAATTTAAACGCATATTTCTAAACTTATGATTAATGTAATCATCTATTATATGCTAATAATTCAGCTCTATAGAGACACGTATTAAAAAATTGCAAGATTCATTCATTTTTATTTTGCGTAAAGTTATTGCCATCATTGACATTCAAGTTATTTATTCCTAAAATACTCGTAAATCGATAGATATTTATAAATAGGTACCTATTTATTTTGATTAACCATGATTTATATCATACTATTATTAAACTATTTAAGCATTTATAGTAACTTGAATAAGTTTTAGGTATGATTTTTTTCGTAGTTTTTATTTCTATAGAAAGAAACAAATACGATCAAATGAATTAAGTTTAATTAATACCACATAACCAAACAAATGTTTGCTTTGTCACATTTAATCTACATTTAAAAGAAACAATTACTATTATAAAAATAAAAGAAGAAAGTACAAATAATTTGATATACATTTTTAATTTTATTGAATGTACTCTGGTACTTTGTTATAGCAAGGTTTGGATAAGTACAATAAAGCTAGCTCATTAAACCTTACAATATATTACTTATCATTAAAACCAGAAGTCAAAGCTAGTTTCTACAAATGGTATTAATTACGTATAAATAACATTTAAACAGGGATACAGGTAACTAACACAAAACCTTTTAAGAATGACTTTGGTATATCAAAACTGACAACTTTTGTTTTACGACTTTTTCTAATTCAATCCTATTTTTCCTTATAAAAAAATATATAAAAATTTGCAGTTCAGATCTTCTTAACACTCTGAAAGGCAACGCGATGTAACTGGGGTAGACGATTTCGTAGCATCTGCTGACGGAACTTTAAACATAGAACTAACGATTGATAGAAATCCCGACTAAAACTAAAAAAATATATATACCTTAGGATGTGTTAAGTTTTGCCAAAAGTCATACGACAAAAGTTGTTAGTCATGATGTACTTAAGTTAACTTTAAGAGGTTTGGCGTTAGTTACTAGTAACTTTGTATATAGCTAAGATTATACTTTAATTTAATACGTATATATAGCTAAGATTAATAAAGCAAAAGTGGTAAATGCAGTGAAACTGCGAGCACTGCCCTGTTTGTATATTGTTTTCCCAAATAAGTTGGTTTAATAAAAGACGCCATTGTTCTCCGAACGACATATGTGCCGGGCGGATTATACTGAATCATTGCAAACAGTCCCCATGTGTGTTGCCGCTTCATCTATCTTATTTTATTAAGTTAGTACTTTCCTCTATGAGACAAGAATATTTTAACTGTAATGAGAACGGTGAATATTATATTGTAAGAATTTAATTTGTTCGCGAGTTGTTCAGCTAATTAAAACGAAATAATAAAACATGTTAGTGTTTCCTATTTACAATTTTTTTTTCGCTTCATGTATAAACACATAAATATAATTTTTCTAAATACAATGCTTTTAATTAGTCGATCCTCACTATTTTTTATGCCTTGAAGTAACTGATATTTTTCCATTGTACACATAATTTTATAATATTTGAGAAAATACTGGATACCTTCTATTCTAGTTTTTTTTATATATAACACTATATAGCGTTAAAATATATTTATTACTTTGTTCAGAAACATTATCCAATTTTAGCAACTATCATATTAATTAGCATTTTATATAAGTCTAAGCTAGGTTAAGTAAATACCTGATTGTCTCGGTTACGGACATTCATGTCATCTCTAGAACCTACCTAAATAATCTGGAAACACAAACAGAATTATTTTAATTAATTTAATACGTAGTTCTTAAGGTGCATAACTTATAACACCCAGAGCCGTAAAACTTAATATTAAAAAAAAACTTATAACGTGCTTAGTCATGATATATACCTTAGACATAGATTTATTTTATTTTATGTTATATACCCATAGATATAAATCCTGCATTTCTTAAAATAACTCCTTAAAGTTTGGAATTAAATGCTTACTCATTTCTTTAATATACATCTACTTGCTTCTTATCAAATAAAAGTGATCACATATTGCATGCGAAAATTGAAAATCAATTGTTAGGTAAGTTTCTTGGGAAAACTAGCGTGTCGACCATTAGCGTGACAAGAATCAGTTCGTCTAAGCAAAGAAACACCTCATTGCTTCGTTTTTTCAATAAGATATTGTTGTTTCACACGAAAGTCGCTTAAATACCGAGTTCGAACTAATAAGTAAGATTAGTTCCTCAGAAGTTATTAGAAATTCCCCCTCCCGCCCCTCAAGACTGATTAGAGCCGAATAATTAGATTTCTTGTAACTAAAACTAAAAACTATAGGACTATTCGAACTGCGGGATATCGATACTTTATAAATTTCCTATGGTAATTGTAAATAAATATAAAAATGGTTACCTAAAACACATTCCTAACAGTATTATGGTTTGTTTTTGGTAGTGCACTGAAATATTGAATTTTATTATTAAGGTGTATTTTAATATCTGTCATTGCATTCTAATTGATATTAGAGATGTAGGTAAGTTTTTGGATAACTAAATATAGATAATTGTTATCAGATCAAGAAAACATATAATTCCGAATGGGCGAACAAATAGGTATATTATTTTTTTCGGATATCTTGATGATTTTTACGTATTTTTGCTATGGATATTAAATAGAAAAAGAAAAACATAGAAAGAAATTAAGAAGCAGAAGTAAGTAACTAGAAGCTGAAATCATTTTAATTTAATCATTTATACAAAACAAAAGTATAACTAAAAACGATAAAAAAAGATGCTAAATTGACTCATTTATATTAGACACAGTTCGGATGTCCGATAAATTCGGTGTCGGATACGGACGTCGATAAGATCCGTTAATCTAACTTGGCTATAAGTGTTATAAATATGTTGAATTCCTTCGTGATTGCACGAACGCAGGCTGCGCTCGGTACATGGGTGTGTCGGCGGGTGATATCTCACAGTGCATCACTGCATCCGCAGAGTAACGACTGCCCGCGGTCTGAGATGCCTGATATTGCACTTCTAAGAACCCCTCGAGTGCAATGCTCTGTTTTTTGCATCGCATTTGAGCATTTCTTAAGCCTTTAAAAACAAAATATAAACGTTTGAAATTGCGTATAAGTTTTATTCCGTAGTGTAAGTATTAAATTATCTTTTTAGGGTAAATGCAGGGACTAATATCAGGAAGGTGAAAGTGGCTTGATAGTAAGAAGTGACATTATTCTGTCTATTTTAATGAAAATTCGACATGGTGATAGATAAATTAACGGATTAATATCTATACTATTCCTATAGAACCTAAAAGTAAAATCACACTGCAGAGGAAAGGAAATAGGGGACGCATTACGCAGCATGCTATAATATTTTATATATAAATACATGAGATATGTCGCTCTACGTGGCAACAAAACTTCGCGATATATAGATGACTGGCAATGAAAACGCCTGGCTCATATCCCTAAATGTAAAATATTTATAAAATTTTAATTTTCCTATAACAAAATTTTTTAATATTTTTTAAATACCTTAAATTTATGTTATTACGCCTTATATTTAAACACTTTATAATATACCATTATAAATAAATAAGTAGGCAAATACTTCTCAAATAGACCTAAAAAAATGTGTTAAATATGTTTTAATTATTTATACTAGCGTCTGTTTTAGCCGCTGACGAGCTCATAAAGTAATGAACGAATAAATATTCAATATTTATGAGTGCTTGTTCATGAAAATGAATTAATCTTACGAAGCGTAAGAATGAGGACGTTCACGAATTCACTCCAGAATTCATCGGGACCCGTAAATATTTTATAGCTCTCGAAGAAAAAACACCAGGACAAATTACCGAGGAAAGCGTCTCGAACAGTTTTCAATCTTATGCCTTAAGTGGAACAAACGATAAATATAAATTTAGCGCTTGTGGGCATTTATTGCAGAGATTTCTAGAGCTTACGCAGGGAGGGTTGCCTTACACTCCCATTTTCCTTGAAAGCTAATGGATACATCGCTGACTGATAGCTAAATTGTCGATAAAATAAAATGCCTTTTACATAATCAGATTTTTCTGGAATCCGTTTAGTACATTTTATATCTAGCTAGAGATGTTTATGCAGGCCAACACGATTGCGGCGACTATCGAAAAGTTTTTTGTTTATCGATAGCCGTAGTCTGCTTTTAAACTGTACTTTGCTTACTGTTAGGAGTGGTTACTATGCCCAATGTTAATAAAAAAAAACGTATTAAATCATAATTGCTATTATGTACAAGCTACCCACATATCAACTAAGATTTCCAACGAAGAATTTCAACGAGTCTACTTTTAAATCGTTTTTTAATGTTTTTATTTTCTGTCGAGCTTTATTTGTGTCTAATTTTATTTCAGTTTGTCTTGCCGTTCTTTTTATATACATATAATTTTATTCTTTTGTGTTCTCCACATTGTCATTGTTTTTCTTATAGTAATGGATTCCTTTGAAAGTAGTATGTCAATTTGTTTGTTAACTAATATTTGATAGCTAATTACTATATATTATGACTGGCTTTTGCCCGCGGCTTCTCTTGCGTTAAGAAGTATTATTATTAATTAGGTATAGTTTTTGCGTCTTTACTTTTGTTTAGCGTGTGTAAAAATTAGGGCCTACAAAACTTCTTTGTATACACTATTCTTAACTAATCTGTCATTAGGCGCTAAAACTATAAAGCTATTGGGTGAACTTACTCGTGAGCAAGCAACATAAAACTGTCCCTGAGAGAAGCAATATTCTTTCAAGTCAATACCCACAAATTTGAGAGTTTGCCCCTGAGACTTGTTTATTGTCATGGCAAAGTAGACTTCACCTACCTACATGCCAAATTTCAACCCGATCCGTCCAGTGGTTTGGGCTGTGCGTTGATATATATGTCAGTCAGTCAGTCACCTTTGAGTTATATATATTTAGATATGTAAAAAATGTGAACAATCTACCAGTATTTTTTATATACAATTATAATGTACTATGAAATAAAAAAAACACTTCACTTCGTAACATAAAGAGTACAGAATTATATAACTTTAGGTCAAATGAAATAGGCACATTTTAATTTCTGTTCAATTTTTTTCGATAATTTGAGAGTATATTGTTTAGACAGACTGTACAAAGCCAATGTGCTAGATAGAAGCCACATAAGTTGGCTACAATTTGGTAATTTTTTAAACTCTTTCCTTCGACCAAGTTACCTGGAATTACCATATACTAATAACTATATATATACATATGTTTAATCCACAATTTAGTGATATACATAATGTAATCTTTATGATAAACGATAATACAGCTTAATTATCTAAATCTATAAATGTTACAAAGTCATCTAGTATTAAAATTATGAATAAGAATAGTCAAAAAGACATTCAAGACAGACCGTAAATCAAACCTAATTACTATGTTATTAACGATAATTTCATAGTTTTCTAATCTTCCAGTAAAGAACAGTTTGTTGTTGTTCCTACTCACATACAATGTAAGAAAACACAAAAATATATATTGCACTGGTTGTGTTTTTCTTTATCCTGAAGACATTTAAGAATGTACATATTTTATGAATCAACAAAGCCTATTAAGGGCGACAATGGTACTGATTGTAATATTTTTTGAGTTTTACTACGCAGTAAATTGCTATAAATGGTTTTTAACTTATTTACTGACTATATATTATAGTATGCAACTAAATTACAAAGTAGATTTCAACTAGGAGAGGACAGAAGTCCTTTGTTTTTAACTGATATCCATTTTTCTTTGTTCCCTTATTTTTTTTAATTGGCAGTTTTATTCAAATGCTCTACTTCACTGTAAAAGCTAGAAATACGATGGAGCACTAGAAATTCGGATCTACATCCTATTGAATGAACATGTAATAATAATAATATATCGTCATGCTATATTCCTTACGGGGAGAACAGAGATACATTAGTGGCTGAACCTACTTTGCGCTGCTATATCATGCTGAACGTCAGCAGTAGCGCAACTGATCGCCGTTTTCAGGGCATTTACACTTGACATTTTAATTAAATGCCATACGGGTTTTCTCACGATGTTTCCTTCACCGATGAACATTTGATGCATAAATCCGTACTTATTCCAGAAAAACTAGATTCTGGTACAAAGCAATTAATATCAAATTGTTTTATTTAATGACAAGAATCACTTATGTATACCGGTGCATGCATAATAATGAAACTCACTTGAAAAATAGATATAATGTAGACACATCTCCGTTTTTTATTCTATATAGAAATTTCAATACTTTGTCTTGCAGCGTAATATAAGCATGTATAAATATAAGGAATTCATGTTTGAATGTTTTTAAAATAAAACTAGTTTTATATTGCTTAGATTTACTTAAAATGTCTTATACGCCCATTTAAAAAAGATTAATTTTTAAAACAAGATTATTTTTTATGGTCTAAGATGTGTTTAGTGTCTAACATATATATATTTGTATTTATAAATATATGATTATATGATACATAAACTATAATAAATAAACGATTACATAATGTCATTCCACAGCTTAATGACATGGTAGATGTTTTTTTGTTTTATTATTTAGTAAATAAATTATAATATTCTATGATACATCGTCATACTAAACTCTTTTCGGGGGTGAACAGAGATACATAAATTGTTGTGGCATGTATCGTGCCAAAAGTAATCAGTAGAGCAGCTCAACTATTTTCTATATATTTTTTAAATCTAAGTGCTTTTGTTTCAGGCAAGTTGGTGGTAAGGTTCGAGCGTGGATATCCTCGCGGTCGGCCTTACTAACAGGTGAGGCGGCGAGGCCACACAGAACATGATACTAAGGTTTGAATTTGAACTTTATTATTAAACATCCTAATGTTTTTCTTAGCACAACACGCTTGGACCCTCTATTAATGCTAAGCTTTCATTACTAACTGGTGTGTTCTTTTATGAAAATTACATTTCATTTTTTGTGTCGAAGGAAATTGTTTTTATAATTACAATATTTTATTTTATATTATTATAATTTTACTTTTCTTTTCCGACAGTTTTATTATATATTAATTATTTTGTGTAGGCTTCCATATGATAGTAATTTGAATCAAAGATTGATTTCATTTACATGCCATACATGTAATTATACATATATTAATTATATTGTAATTAAATAAAATTTTATTGAGAGACATAAATATGTAAATTTATTATTTGAGTAAATAAGAACATATATTGTAATTTTTTCTATTTCCATTCGCAGGACAAACCAAAGTAAATGACTTAAATATTATTGTATATGATTGTATAATACATAAACGTGGAAACTAGATAATTATTTCTCGTTTAGATAACAGCGCATTTTCTATATTTTATATTGCTTGTATACAAGTATTTTGTACGTAATTAATATTTTACTGAAATGTCACAATCTGTACAAATGTCAAAGCATCCAGCATTACTAAGTATTGTTCCTTTCACTTATTACAGAATTAACTCCGGTCTAAATTTATATCAAAGTTTAAGTAGCTACATTAATACTTTATGAACAAATAGTTTAAGTAGGTAATTTGTTTTGTTCTAGTTTTTAACCACTAGGTATATGCCAGTGATTTTTTGTTTCGTGGTCGGTATCTATAGCAATATATTAGGTAACATGCCTGCCTACCTTTAATTGAATTAATTAATTTAAATTGATTAATTTATTAAATCAATATATAAATGAAATTGCTTAACCTATTATTTGACAATTTGCTTTACTGGTATAATATCGAAGTAAACAAGTACTTTAATAGTATTCCTAATTACAAAGTGAAAAGTTTACAAATTCTCACGTATGTAAAACGGAGGTAGGTATCTGAGTTTAAATGAGCAATAGCAAGAATGCGAATACCTCTTAAATTAAGTCAGCAACGTTTCATGACCAACATATATGCAGCTGTAATATCCTTGCATCCGTTTACTGGACAATTTACATTTTTATTGCATGTACCTTTGTAGATATTAAATTACACTTGCCTACAAATCGTCTTATATCCTACGCTCACCACTTGATTCTCTTGCTGATTACTAATAACTTTAATACAGCTTATTCCTATGCGTTTAAAGACGGCTGGTATTAAATTGTTATAATTATTTAAAATATGACTGTATATAAATGATACAAATTCAAGAATATCCTTAAATGTGGTTGGTTTGGTTATTTTAAGAAAACCACAAGAGAATGGCGGTAACAACTGTCTCAGAAAGTCATCTTTGGAACAACACAGCTTCCATTGGCGACCATTGGCTTCTTATGAAAGTCCGTTACCTAATGGCTGGTTGTAATAAAGATCCTAAGATGTGGAGCAGATTTAAGGAGTCGAACCACGGCATGAAGCGAAATTACACCAAGTACCTACAAGATTCATAATAAACTTAAAAATTAAGATATCAAACAAATATAATTTGCATTTTTTTACGGACGCAAATGATAATTTGACAAAAATAGCTTTTAAATAATTACAATGCTCTCACCTGCGCCAGCTTATACTAATCTGAAATTATCGCTGTATTTTCATTATAATCCCTGTTCTGGATTTAGTGCCGGTGTATTTTGTTCGATCTTTTTTACTATGTAAGAATTGTACCTGCTTTAATAATGTTTTTGTAACCTGCCGCCTTGTCATTTTAATTCAACGTCTTAATTTATCGTCCAACAAATTACTAAACTGCAAAAAATACATCACAACATTGTTGCGATTGTGTGGTTCACTGTGACAATTTGATCAGATCATTTTAAACATGAATTGTTAAATATCGCTATAGTTTTTTTTATTTATACAAAACAAAATGTTTAAATCAAAACATATACAATATGTATACAATAGGTTAAGTGCTACAACTTATATGAGTAAGAAAAGGGACTTTATTCCATTTATGCGGAAATATTAGAAATTTGTTCAACTCAAACATGTACGAAATTCTTTAGTAATGTTAGTATTCTAATTCAAACTTGTATGTTATCTGTCTAGTTATAGCAATTGTTTATTTTAGCATCGTATTCTCAGACTTGATGGTTATCATTGAGAGCCAAGGCCGTTTGTACTACGTTTTACTAGAAACTGAATTTCTTTGAAGACGTTAATTTAAACTTGTCTTTAAATTATTCGCGTTACATAAATTGACCATATTAAAAATATTTATATGGTTTGAATATCAACTAATAACACCACTATGTACACAATCCAATGAAAGTTTGCATAAGTATTTCATTTTTCAATGATATTCGAATGAAAAGAGATGGTTTCTTTAATGTTATTTATATAACACTGTTTATTATTTTGCGGTAAGTGGTTAGTCTTTTACGTTTCATCATCAAATGCCCTTTTGTTTTATATACTCGATAACGTCTCTTCAGTATAACAAGATATAAATTTACATAGGTATCGTAAACAGTAAATATTTCCACGGCCGAATTTACTTGGCACATGAAATTGGTTCCACGCGCGGAGAGCTCATAGACATTCTAATACATCGATCGGTTATATCAGCCAGTCGATCTATTCCGGCCCGGGTTACGATTACGAATCACAATATGTGTCCTTGAAGATGACATCGGCCCGTCATTGTGTTTAGAATACTAAATTTCTTGGACCACCGGCCTATCAAGTGTCGATTCTCTAATACGATTTGCATATTATATTGTGTAGTATTGAGTGAGGAAATTAAATTATTGTAGGCTATTTCATTCGATGTGTAGAAAGATATCTTTATTCTATGTAAGTAGGCATGTGGTTTGGTGACACTATCTTTGGTATGTAATACCTTAATCGTTTGTTTTTTTTCCATTATACAGAAACGTGATTTATTTTCTAATAAAGGATCCGTATCTTGTTCGTCCACTGGCAATACTAATTCGATATCAATGAAGAACCACTGTTATTTTATTTCATTATTATTTTCTACACACTTACCTATAGTTATGAGTTTCTATAGTTCAATGTATCCTTATTATTTTAGGTATTTTAAATATGCTAATATTAATATAGGATACAAGGTAAACGATTAGGTAAGTTATAAAAAATCCCAGGATTCAAATCCTATACTAACAAAATGAATTAGGAAAGTGTAGATTAGTCATTGATAGGATTTTAAGATATTTAATCGAACTTCTTTAAATATTACATAATATTTTGTTCGTATTTTATTACTTGGTACGTAAAAGCTTACCCATGCTAGGTATCGATAAATTGTCCAATATTAAACTGCCAACTTATACTTCACCTATTTCTGGTTTAAAAGTAATTATTTCGTTTCTAAGCATTAAAAACTAAAAATATTTTGTTTCTAGTAGCATTCTCATCTAGATTTTGTACTTATTTCACACTGTATATTTTATCAACTCTGTGAAGCTATAAAGACATTGACTTTTTTGCACCAAACGTATTTCTTTTATCTACTATTTCTTTATTTTGAAAGATAAGCTTTGTTTTTTGTTTACAATTTGCTAACACAATAACAATATTTTTACAAAAGAAAAAGGTAAGAAATTAAATTATAAAAATAGTCAATTACATACAATTTTACAATAAAGGTAATTATGATCTCGCAAATGTTCCAAATTTCGGGTAGCCTTGTTAATAATTTAATTAATATTGGCGAAGATTCACAGCTAGATTTCGAAATAGATTCAGATTTAGTTACAATTGAAAACTAAATTTCAAGGTCTTAATTTGTGTATTCCGGCATCAAATCTTTATATTAAATATGTGTTTATATAGGATTTCATAGGCACATATATTTATATAGACTTCTCTACGATTAATTTCTAGTAAATATGTATCTAGAGCAATCATAAGCAACATCATAACTAGTGGAAGTTATCACTAATGTAACAGACTTGGATATTCGACGTTTGAAGAGCACGGTCGACTCACAGCTAAGTCGCAGTTAGAATTGCAAATGAATCGGCCGTTTATCTCGTGTCGTAAACCCAGGGATATGATCCAGTCAGTTTTCGCACCATTAACCTCTCGGACCTGCCTCGCTCCCTCACGATCTTGTTTTTGTAAATAATATAAAGTTATTTATATGTAAAATATGAATATACGTAAGTATCTAAATCTTGTGGTAGGTATGAAAGCTTAAATCATACTCATATATACATATATAAGCAGGTATGCTTATGAAAAGTGCGGATAGGAATGAATTTTTCTCATTTGGAATTTAGAATACAATTTACAGGTTTTTTTTTTTATTTTGTCGGCAGACAGGTTGGCGGCCCACCTGATGGAAAGTGATTACCATTACCCATGGACAACTGCAACACAAGGAGCGTTGTTATCGCGTTGCGGACCAAGAAAGACATTGTTGTTATACTGCCGTATTGAAGTACCCCAGATCATAGTTCTGGGCAAAAACTGTGCCCGGTAGCCCATTCAAAACTTCCAAATTGCATGACACTAATCTTTTAGATAAAGTTTCTTACAACGAAGATTTAGGTTTTAGGTAGTCTAGGTATTACTGTATCTATTTTTACAGTTATAGATAATGTATATCTGCATAATAAGTAAACCTATGTAAAATATATTTTCAGCATTGATTGTCTACATTTCGATTCGAATAATAATTCTCACATACTTACGTATTCTATTATAAATATAAAGCATATATTATATTACGTTCAGATTTATACATAATACTTGGACTTTGCGTAGTCTTTATTCAAACATTAAAAATTATATTATTTAATATCAAAGTATACGGTAAGTCAATGTTTTATTCAATGTGGATTTGATTTAGTGAATACTTAGGCTATACTTTAGTTACAATTATATATTTACTTTTTTGCCAAAGACAAATTCACTGTCTGAACAAAGTTTAATGAACTCAACAATCTCATCCTTGGTATACAAAAACTTAATTATAATCCAAAGATTGCTAGTTAGTTGGTGCCTAGTTGAAAGGATTTCATACAGCAGTACTCCTGGACTAACTTTAAGTTAAGTTAGTATTTCAAAGCTGTCTATGACATCCATGAGTAGCAACCGTGGGAGCGATACCGATAAGACATACTTGTGGTGTGATAACGCAACTGACGGCTTGTAATATGCGGCCAAACTTGTCCTGTCACTGACGCTAGTGAAATGAGCTACTGACCAATGTAACAAGACCCGTCGGCATTGTTAAGGATCTCTTTTATTCATAAATTAGAAAGCATCGAAGAGGGTAGGGTAGGTCTTTCATATATGGTAGTATACACCCGTTTGTCCGGCTGCGCGGCGAAGCATGCTTTGGGATTGAGTCGTAAATGTCACATCGAGTGGTCTCTGGCATCGTTCTGGTGCTCTATTTACTTGTGTTTGATGAAAAATATAAAAATAGAGAATATAATTGAGCGCGTTCGGATTACGAGACCCAAAAGTTTCACGAGAGTTTAAATGGAAGGAACTTTGATGAGCATCAACGAACGCATGGAAAACTTTTCCAATTAGCATCGGATCAAGGCGCTGATGGCTCTTGAGATGTTTGTAAAGTTAATCAAACATACTGGTGGTTTAAGTTTGCAAACTTGATTATTCTCGTATATTTTAGATAATATAATTTTTCATGTTATTTGAAAACAATTTTAAATTTTATGAAATTGTTAATAAATATTACTATAGTAAAAAAAAATTGTAAATGAAAAATATAAAAAAAATAAAAAATAAAAAACACTCCTGTATCCATTATACTTACAAATTGAATTAACTAAAATTTTTATATGAGGTAATTTAAACCAAACAATTATATACATTAATTTATGTTAAAACCCAAGTTATTAATAGATAGATTGAACTATACGTTCCGATTTGACCATGATTGTCTCGCTTCTAGGCATAGGTTTGGTACATTGTCTAGCATAACTGGCGGAGACGTATTTTTGATAATACACAAATGCACTTTTCTTTACCCAATCTTGTCTTCCATTGGAATCCTGGTTTGAAACCTTTATAGTGTACTAAACCTGTTAATGGGTAGTAGGTAATTATAAAAATACATGGCAAAATTCATGTTCACATTCTTTTATTATTGGTTGTATTTACTAAACTATGTTTGTTATTATTTTCAAATATAATTAACGTAAAAAAAAGCTCTATTCGGTGAGTGAAGGTAAAAATCAATCATCGAGACAGCACTCTCACCTAATTGTTAAGTAACATAAAACAGAATTTTTACGATCGACAACACGGATACACATTATTTAAAAAGGCTTGTAAACATATTTTTTAGCCCTCAATTATAGTACGGTTACATTGCAGCCCTAAAGAAATTTGGAAAAAACTCCCAACACTCGACGCAAATCACCTATTTTATGTAAAGTTCGTGACTTTCCGCCGTATCGAATGACTTAGAAAGGATTTATTTGTGTTTGTACCAAATCTGTTGGAGTTAGGAAATAAACATGTAACTGTAGAAATTGTCAATGGCACGTTAGTTGATGGAAACCATTTATGTATCTGTGGAAATATTTTTCGTTTAAGGCTAAGCATAGACTTTCGACCAAAAGTATAAACAAGATAATCTTCAGAGCAATCTCTACGCTAATGGAGATATATAGATAGGTATGATAGGTTTATTTATTACCTTGAAGACGTGCAAGTGCGCAAATTTCAGATAAACCAATCAGCACATAATAAAATTAGACTGAGGGTTTTATTCCCTTACAATCTATCTGTACAAGTCTCTGCATATATTATTGTCAGTATGATCGTACAAGTCCACGGGAACGTTATGAATACCTATAGTAAATAATCAGTTTTATTATTTACCCTTCAACTATGTATTTAGATTACGTACATATATATACTTAGCACCTTACCACTTAGAATATATTTTGTCAAGTCGTTAATTTAATTGAAATATGTAGGTAGCGAGAATATCAATTAAAAATAAATCTAAGATTTTATTACATGTTCAAAGATATTTCACGAACAACGGAGGTTAATAATTAAAAGTCTATTTTAGATTGTGTATTAGACGCAGATTTACAGTGCAATAACTTGTGATGGAATTATACGTACCGTGCCTATTTGTTGTCTTATACTTGATAATTATTAAAGTGTAAAACGTGTGTAACTAATTATTTGTTCGCAGGTTGCCGTGCCCTTTTACGCAGACGTCGTTAGCCAGTTTACGTCAAGGTGAATATACCACACTTATTTACTTGTGTATTCATTTTGTTTATGGGAGCGACCACACTAATCAATGTAGACGTTAAAGGCGACTAAGGTATCCCTTTAACACCGCAATTCAACCAGGTGTTCAGAGAAGGAAAACTCGACCAAACCTGCATCCTGCTCCCTCCCGATCGTACTGGTTCTCCTTTCCATCGGGCCTTAGGGAGCTCGGACGAGAGAGTGCTTTTCTGGCTGCACGTCCAGTTATGCACTTAAATATCTCCTGCGCAATTGACTGTTACCGAAAATGGACCTCGTTTTTTTTAATCGGTGTTGAAACAGTCGCCGTGGCCGGATTCGGCTAGGACATCATCATCAATGTAGAATCTCCTTAAACTGTTAGTTAAAGTGAAAAAGTCGACATTCCTCTCTTTTCTTGTGACTATAAGTATATCAGATGGCAACGAATTAGTATCGAACTGTCGAATGTATTATTATATCGTCAATGAAAAAGGAATGTAACCGTTGATACCCGAATACCTCAGATCGTGTTCAGGTCGATACAACACTTTCAGTGACACGTGAAGGTTCAGATCCAGTTTCAGAAAAGGTCTTTATGTTTAAAACATTTTTAATCACTACAGAAATTATTAATTAGTATGTAATTGACGAATGTTTAATGTATAAAAGCATTTTAAATTTTAAGGAGCCTTTCTAAAATTGGGTATTAATCTGTCCATAACTGTGATCTCTGGTTTAAGGCCCTTATATCTAGGCTTTGATGGAATAGAATAGATTTTGATAGGTAAATAACAAGATAAGCGTGAATCTGTTATAAGACATTTTATAAAATTTTGTAGTTGATAACTTAGAAGTGTTAACTTAGAAGATATCTAAGCAAAAATATGTTAACTTTCAAATACGGTATATATTTTGACTTATTTGCCTTCGTTTAGGTGCTCACAGTAAATTTACTCTCCTCCACATTTTGTTATTTTATAATTAATATATCGTACATTATATTTAATTAGTATTAAAATTCAAATAAAATTGAGCCCGCCAGAGAGAATAGTATACGTAAAAGTATATTTAACAAAATATATTCATTAACTTCAAATTGAGATTGTTGTAAATAAGCTGTCTCCCTTAACCTCATTTTCACGATAATTTATTTTGAAACAGTTATAACGCTTATTCTTTCGTGTATGTAGGTATAGCAGGGTAATTTTATATACCTACGCATTCGATTATTTATAACGTGACTTGGGAGAAAGCCATTCCCTCGCGATATCCACGACGAACAGGTTTCAGAAATGGCACACGTTAATACGAATTCCCATAAGCGTCTATTTAATGCATCGGTGAGCTAAACGCAACCTTGTTAAAACTGGTACTGTAAGCCAAATCGTTTAACGTATTTTTATTAAGCTACATCGGGTTTCGCAGTTTTTATTTCATAAAAGCTTAAATAATTTTGGCATTGTTATAGGTTATACCTTAAATAAATTTGGTAAAGAAATTATAATTAGATTTTTTTAAATATTTTGATTCAATACTACCTCAATTACCAATGTAATAATAATTTAATTATAAAATCTAATGCCATTATAAATCGTAAGACCTCTGTTGGTTAATTTTAATTTTACATAGGTACCGTTTTTGTCGTTATAACTAAGTACCTTTGTTTCACCTTTGATTATTAGCACATTATGACACTTTAAGGGCTCCACCATGTAAGCTGTCATCCTGTTTGCTATTTTATGGCTAACACAAAAATATTCTTCTCTGACTTTATTTGCTATCAGAATAATCATACGGGTACTTATAACATGTAGAATTTAGGTATTAAAAACGACAGTATCTACGCGAAAAATAAAGAGAACCAGCTAAATATTCTCTAAGAAGAGAACTTGTAGTAAACAAGAAAAAATACTACAAGTTAGCACTTACATAAAATACCAAAATATATTTATTTACGTTAGTATGATTCAAGCCCATAATCCCGGACGAAATAGTTTCGTTTGCGCAATGCCAGCGCACATGTTCGAGATAAGAAAGCGTACTTTTACGTGCGCGATGTATGGCCGACCATTGGCCTGGAGAGTTTCCTAACGTAAATATTTATAGGCGGGCTGGCTCAGGCGCACACTTGTTCCTATGTTTGTATATGTCATTCAACACGCGCCTGACTCTCGTCTGCTTGTTTGTGCTCCGAGCAGTAGCACAGCGAGATAATTTTACTAACATTTTGGGACTATTTACATCGCTTTCTTCCGCGCCTGTAACGGGCCTGTTTGCTCCATTTTTTGTCTTCAAGTTTACTTTCTATATTTAGTTATGTGTCCTTTAAAATTGTGTGTCGTTGATGTATATATGCGAGGTGGACCGAATAATTAATATCTAGCAATTATTATATATTACTGGGTTAAAAATTAGGGTTATAATGTTTTATGTAATTTACTTTCCTAATACTATGCGTGTTAAGAAATATATGGCAAAAATACATGATTTTAGCTCAAAACTGCAAAAATTTAATAAAAAAGATCTTAGTACGAGAATCAATCAAATAATAACAATATTTTAAGAAATTATGATAATTTTATAGATATTTTTTTAGTATAATATTTCCATGTAAATTGGTATATGAATTGGAAACTCACTTTTTTGTATCATTCTCCTATTGATAAATGTTTTAGGTCTAATTTCTGAAGATATTAACCATGAAATAATTTTATTTTAGATGTTCTTTAATAATGTCTTAATAAAAAAAATGTAGCAACGAAATAAACTTTACGGTGGACTTGCACATTTTGATTCAATACATTAAATTTTTTTTACATATCAATAAAGCACTATAATCCATGTTATTAGTTTTGTTGACACGTCCACAAACGTAGGAAATTTATCACTTTGTAGCACATTCAACACCTTACCCATTGTCGAGTAGCAGTAATTACCGCTTTGGAACCATGTAGTAAGTGTGGGAAATTATATGTTTGGCGCAAGACTAAGCTCATAAGTGAAAGCGATTTGCAATTTTTACTTATAAATATAGGCTATGTATTCGGCGATTTCCTGCGTTTTTGTTAAATCATAGACCGTACTATAAGCTTTGCCGCGCAGTATAACCCAAGTTGCATGTGTTTCAAGTGAACGTTTTCAAGCGGATTGTTTCCCCCTCATACTGGAAATTTGGATACGTAATTATTAAGATATCGAGCACTAAAAAACTCGTGAAACAATCAAGGTCAATTCAATCCAATCTTAATTTTCGTGTACAATAAACTATTTTTTTAAAATCGTAAGGATATGTGTTGTTACATTATAATCAAGGTAATTTAGATCATTTAATATATGTATTAGAGATTTCTTAGGCAGACCTATAATTGTATCCCTTACAGGTAGCGATATAGTCGCTTAGCGCTCATCCTTGGCACCTTATATCAAAATTGCGCATTATATTTTGACAATTCGGTTACAATTACCATAATGTGAGTGTTAAGTCGCGGAGCGAACAAGACTTAACCTAACAACAGCGTTATGTGTGTTTTTCTTTGTTAGCTTGATGTATTTTATAGTCGTGTCTTGTGTAAACAGAATGCGTGCTCACTATAGGTGTGAAATATTGTATAAGATTTATTGGATGTAAGCTTTGTTCTCACTGGTTTAGGCTACGATAGGGTGTGTTTTGATGCATTTACCAAGGTATCATTTTGAGTTGGTGACATTAGAATCGAGAGTTCACAACTAAATAAATATATTTTCGTTTATCTACGTAAAACTCACACTAATAGTATGTAGTATGTAGGTATATAGATATTAGTGTAGGAAATGAGTAAATAACTGAATATATCGACACCTAAGTAATAAAAAGAATGAGTCATTTAGTAGTAACCATGTCATTGAACTTAACCAAAAATAATATATCAGAAAATTACAACCTTGTCAATGATAAAAGCAATAAAATCAAATTATATAATTTAACCTAGCGTCTAGTATTATTTGTGGTGAAATTAACAGACGATAAAATTAAGTTTATACTCACAATAAAATGTGAGTGAGTTGCCGTCATAAAGTCTCGCGTTTTTTATTGGTAACTCGACGATGGCCAAAGTGACGCTTGCAGTTTGGTTAAACGGCAGTTTATGACTATTTTGCCTCCATTAATCGCTTTACTACGCACCCGCGCCTTTTTCTTTTGACAACCCTTTGAGCTGATTTACTTCATGTCGTCACTAAACTGATAGTAATCATACACAATCAGCTTTGACGTTATTCATTATTTTTTACGTTATTTATATAGCAATTGGTGATACAGAGTAATTTGCGTCATTTTTATTAAATTAAATTTTACACCGTTAAAGAATTTGTTCAGTATTAATTTATTCCAAAAATACCTTTTGATAAAAGATAAATTTTGCTTATCTCAGTAGACATCAAATGTAAAGAAAAAAATACCTTAGGAAGAGTTTTAATTGTAGCAAAGCTTTAAGCGTGAAAGGGCGCCCTTGCTAAGCCGCCCGCCTACGAGCCGCTTAAATGGTGTAAGCCGGGTGTAGTTCCGCCGCCCGTCACTAGATGTCTGCGAGATGATGCGCGTTTGTGTGCGCTGTCACACTGGCACACGCCGATCTCACTCCGCGCTCGACCGCGCCGCTGGACGCGCGCTTCGCGTATCTTTCGCTCCCGGCCTCTGAACACACGATACGCTCGCGACAACAATCTCTCTCGAAGATATTCCAACCGATATATTGGGAAACTGTTGCGTCACAATTAACTTTTCACGATAAAAAATACACTAATCAATCTACTGTGCCACGGAATTTTTAAAATACCATCGTAAATCAGATGAAGAATAGTTTTTTTCGTACACATGGACTTTATATTTGAGGTTGCGAGACAGCTTATCATATCAGTGAACGTTTAACTAAAAATTCAGTTTTAATAGACCTCAACAGCCGCCACTGAAGATCGGTTCTTTCGAGAGTTTACTTTACGGTCACCTCTCGTCCGGTCGCCTGGCTAAATCGGGAATCGCGTTTTGATTTTCATGTGCTGCGGTCGCGGCGTGTGGGTTGCGTGTGTGCGCGGTGCGATGTGCCCGCGGCGCGCGTGAACCGGCCGGCCTTCGTCCCGATCCCCGTGGCTTGCCCGGCCGCCACCCTGTACCCTGACAACCATGTCGGGGGCCTCGGCGCGCCCTGCGACGCGGCCGCCGCATCGCCAGCGCCCACCTCCGGCCACTCCGCCGGGCCGGCCTGGTGGACCATGATGAACGGCGTCGGCGGCGCGCTCTATGAGGAGCCGCACGCATCACCGCCCGGCGGGTCGCCGCCGGCCGCACCGAACGCCGCGCCGCCTTCTGCCTCGAGCGCGTCGCCCGCCTCGGTTGGCTCCAACCCGCCGCAGCCACCGCTGCATATCCCGGCCAAGCGGTATGAGCCAGAGCCGGGCGTCATCCGGCACGCGCAGCAGCCCTGGGGCTATCCACCAGATGGTCCGCCCTCCTTCGATCACCAGTACCCGGCCGGTCCCACCTACTACAACCTGCCGGTTGAACGAGAACGCAAGTCCACACTACCTTTCTGGCCTGCGAGCGGTGGTGAATACAAACCCTACACGGATGCAGGCTGCCATCAAGGTTTCTCGCAGCCCTGTTGGAATTACCCCTATGGAGCGCCACGTGGTGACCAACCCCTGCCGTACGTTGGAGGCGAAGAACGTCGGACGGCGGTCTCCGAGGCGTCAAGCTTCTCCCACGATGCATACGGCCTGCGGAACTATGCACCAGACGGAGTGTCAAGCGCGCCGTATCCTCCTCCAGGTACTCTACCCGGTCTGTATAACATTAATATATCAACTGTAATGTATGCTATAAATGTTATTTGTCTAAACTGTACTCACGTTTTACCTCCGATGGAATCTATGTTCCATTTGTAATCTATAACTTATCGGACGCCTAAAAGGCAAACATCACTGAAAACGCATTCACAAATTTATAAACATCACGGCAGTATGCTTTTATCTACGAGCGTAACATACTAGGATCGGGAAACGTGAGTATGAGCATGTGTCTTGGATTGTGTTTTATTTTAATTTACAGCAAATATGAGTTGAACAGAAGTTGATAAGTTGATTTGTAAATAATTATTATGAGTTTGTCAACCTTGACCTGGGCTTGAAGACTGCTTGTCGCTAGATGGCGGTAGTTGTGGCACACAGCCGCGCTCCCATGTGTTGGAGCACGCACACAGGTCTCAAAGACGATTTCCTGTGTGGGGGTGTCGTATCAGTTCAACGTACACTCGTTACTTTAATGTATATATTTTTTCCTCTAATCGAAGACAGCTGATTGGTTCGATTGCACAACACGAGTTAGACACCTGTAGCAGGCAAAATGCACAAAACAAAAACCTGTTTACGGTTTTAACATAATTTTATACTTAAATTTAAATATAAAAAATGTTACTAAAATTTGTTAATAAATTTAAGGTAGGTTACTTATTGCATATAAACTAAATTCGTTATATTATTGGCTCAGATACGCCTGTAATAGTTTATATTGCCTACAAAATTCTTCTAAAAAATTGTCTATTAAATAAATAGATAGTTCTAAGTCTATACCTATCTATAAAAAGCATAACACATGACATAAGTATAACAGTACCTATTATGTACTGTGCACGTAAAATTCCATCTGATCCTTCCAACAAAAGTCATCGGCAGCTTAAACCAAAACACTTTCCCACAACCACCATAAATTTGATGAATGAACGAAACACGTGCTACGAATGTTTAAAAACGAACCGTAAGCACCTTTTTATAGGCAATGTAAAACGGTGCTATACAACCGACAATAAATTAAAGTTTACGTAAAATAAAGCGCCAATAAAAATGTATAACTAATAAATAAACACGATACCTGCGCCTTAAGACAATAAACCGATCTCTGAGTAGTGGCAATAAACCAAATATTGCTACAATAAACACATTACAAGTTGATGAGACGATAAAAACTAGGAGCCTGTACACGGCTACTGGGACAGTCTAGGCGGCCGCACGCGGTGCATACATTTTCGACAGACTGTTCGTATAGATACATATCACTTTTATGAATCGTAAAACCTCGCCGACGTCACAGACATGCAATAATACTGGTTCCTTCCCCAAATCGCGGCAGTAAGCAATAATTACTAAACAACAACCGTCATGTCAATATGAGAGTAATAAAAAGTGTTCATTCATAAACGCTCACCACTAGTTCACTTTCGATCGTCGCCTGACCATAAAGATGGGTTTATCGCGCCTCCGTTACGGAATTCGTGTAACTTGACATAATTTTGCATATAACGCGTATATAATGGGTCATTAAAACCAAACAATTGTTTAAAAAGTTACATGAGTGCTCGCGTCACTTTATGATTGTGTGCTTACGGCCCACCTGAGGTTGACATTGACTTTGATTTGTGCATTTACGGTTTAGTAAACGGTTTGTGGAGTAGCTCCACTATACTAAAAGATACGTTGGTACGTTCCGCTTTTGTAGCTACAGTATACAGATTCGTGAATGCAAATAAAACGGAAGCACTCAAGAGACGTGCTGTACTATTCCAAAACAGAAGTCAAAACAATAGTAGATACAACGTACATTAATATTTTTTTCATATCTTTGTAAATATTACAAATTTTGTAAGGTGTGGCGGGCTGAAAGATACCAGTTATCATACCGGATTTGTACTGGTTCTCTTACCCACACCTACTCTAGCTTAAAGTGTACAACGAAAAGTATCGATATTACATATGTAGACGACATCAGGTTCGGTTGGCCTGTTCACAGACATCGCACACTATTAGAAGCCTTATTAGTGGTAAATATGATTCAACATATTTTATTGAATATCAATAAAATCTTGCGTCTGTAATGTGCCTTGACCCTGCAACAACATTGCGCCGGGAGATTACGACCACCCTAACGTGATATTGGCTTCCTGCGTATAATTGGAACTCATTGTAAAAAATATCATTACAGTACTGATGTCAATCAAACAAAAAATAAAGCAAAATTTTATGACTGTAATGACATTATTAGCATAAGGACCAAATGAAACCGATGACTTACAAGCGTATTTGTGAATTTGGGTACATAATTGCTCTTTATTTTTTAGAGTACATCCATATTTTGTTGGAGTTCACTGTTACTCTTCAATTTTAATGCGATGGAAATACTTCATAATGTTTACTAAAGTGTTAATAATCCAAATAATGATTTTGTATAATCTGGAAACTAGTTTCGTACGACCATACTGTGGATAGGTGCACCAAGTAAAATAAAATAAGTATCTTTTTGAAATAAAATAAAAAATATATAATAAAAATTGTTCCACTATGGAACCTTGAAATTGATTCATTTTTGTTGGTTCAATTACGTAGCTAAGTTTATATAGATTTCGTGTATATTAATCCAACATTATAAATTAATTTTATTTGAATATTATAAATTTGAATAATATAAATAGAAAAACTTTATCTCTTCCGTCACATACCACATTCAGATTTCATTCATAATTGTTGTCGTCAGATTATCTAGATATAATAGTTTTTGGCAACGAGAATAATTATTGATGCTAATATATTTAGCACGAGTATGCGGAATCGGCGAGAATGCCTGAAACTTAATCAATATTAAGGAAGCGAAAGAAGTTTACAAAAATAGAAAAAAATGTTTTTTCATTCTTAGGGACCTGATTTGATGATAATATATTTAGTGACGTCCAAAATAATGAACTAAGACTATGTATAAAGTGTACACAATTATCATTATACCTCTATAGTCCACTGCTGGATATTCCTTCACTAACAAGCGGCAATGGGCCGGCCTTCGGCTCTCCTCTTTCCGTTATTCCCGGCTTCGCAAGTCGCTTTACCCTGCCGGGGGACGTCTTGCACTATATTTGTACCTACTCAAAGTCTCAAATCCAGAATTATGCATACACGCTCATTTAGAACAAGATTCGATTGGGATAAAGATCTGACCATTTATAAAATTTCCAACTTTGTCTGGAATATTTTCAGTATTTCCAGGACCTTTTTTGTTGGGTCTACAGTAATGGCCTTGGGTTTTGGGTTTGATATTGAGTAATAATGCTCTTGATGGACATTTATGCATATTAATCTAATCATTAAGTTTGGCTTATAATATGTAATGGATAATAATTTCTTATTTATAATACTTATCACTTACAACTCTCACACGTAAAAATATGAATAGAAAAATATCGCCTATTCAAGTCGTGGAGCCATTAATATATTTCTGCATACCCTGAAAAAGTTATGAATGACAGTATAGGCATTATTGTCAAATATTTAGAAAAAAATCGATTCCAAAATGCTAAATAAATTATTATGCAAATCACTATTTGTCAAAACAAACGATATTGAATAACAAAATAGCCACTTAAAGGCTTTTTATTTACTTAAAATAACTTGACGTATGAAATAAAGACGGTTTCGAGGCGAGTAGGTAGGTCTCTTTTACGGTCGTCGGGAATCCGCACTTTATTGGAACTGATCGCTACTTATTCCCCCATAATTGACAACATCATTGCCAACCATTACGTGCTCGTTTTAAACAATTTATATTTATTCCTATCGTTTAGAATTGTGTTTCTGATTGCTATATTAATTATTATAATATTCAAGGCCCGGTTAGTTATAAAAATAGAATATTGTTGTATACCGAAGTTGTTATTATGATTTAAATTTATCGAACTTTACGTAATTATTCTCTATTATTATAAAATTGTTCAGCTTCGAATTGTTATTTCAAGACTTAAAAAAAATAATTGTGGGATCCATTATTTAGAGACTTTCGATAATTAATCAAACATTTTTAATATATTGTCTATGCATGTGTTTGTTCGGGCATTACGCTGAATCTACTGAAACAATATTAATAGGATTTTTACAATTTTAATAAATAGGTTCCAACTTAAACCATAGTATAACAACAAAAAACAAAAATTAGAGCAAAAATATATGGTACTCTAGGTTTCTTTCGGTAGTACAACTGATCGCCATTCTCAGGGCACATTTGACATTTTTCTTATCAGATGCCAAACGAGTTCTCTCACGATGTTTTCCGTCATCGATACGCATGGCACCAGTCTAAACCCGTACTTAATCTGGAAAAATCCAGAGGTACGAGCCGGAATACCAACCTACAGGCATTCGCATTTTCGCGCATAGTTATCGGCCTCTTTTCCACCACGCTACAGCCAATAGTAGATATAATTGATAGAAATATGAGAAAAAGATGTTAAAGTAATATCTCTATTTAAAAAAAAAACCTAAGGAGATATTTCAAAATAAAATACATTTAAAACCTTTTAAATATGTTCCATGACCGTTTTGTTGTTAGGTTGGTAATTACTATTATATTTTAAAACGACTTATTACATTATTATCTTTAACCGTCATACACATATAGATAATATTAAATGATAAAAAATAAGTGAATAATTAGTGTTTCGGAGAAAAACGGAAACAATAGAAATGATTTCTTCCTCATATCATTCTTATTATTCTAGACATAACCGCGTATTAGCCAGCGCTCGCTGTGTGGGAATATTAATTTACTGTACGTAATAAATCACACTGTAATACCATAAATCTACCGATGATGGTCATACCTTTTCATCTTCAATAAAAATAATTCTCGTTTTATATTAATAATAAATCACATTGTAACGTTAATTTATTGCATCTTCCTCTACCAACATCTTGTTTATAAAGTATCAAAACATTAAATATTAATTAAAGCACAGTAAAAATCGTTTATAGTGACATCGCTTAAAACAACATACCGACTATATTGGAAAAAAAAAATAGGACTTTGTATCTCGAAAACATCACACACACAGATTTTGACTGTATTTATATTTACCAAAAACCTTGTAAGAAAGAGTATTTACTTGACAGTTCACATAGTTGTAAATTGCGGGTACCAAAGCAATAGCAATCATAGATGGGCAAAATGTAATCAGATTAATGAAAAACGATTACGATTACATTTTGCGTTTTTATTCGTTTTCGCGTTTCATTAACATGACTGCATTTTGTTCATCTATGTTTTCAACACTACAAAATCCTCAATTATAAACACATTTATGACTCCTTAATGTTTTGAAGTGATTTAATCATGATTACAGAGCAACAAAATTGAATTTACGAATACATTTTGTAATTGTTAATGATTAGTCAGATTACATATTGCCCATATCTGATAGTAGCGTAGTTCAATTTCATCTTAATTGTTATTATATGATACTGCAATTGTAACAGCGAGAGTGCATAAAGATATTAATAATTATTAAGGAAGCGATAGAGGTTTGTAATAATAGAGAGAAGAAACGTTCCATTCTCCCTGCCTACCTCAACAGAGATTCGGCGTGATGATATATAGATAGATACTGTAATTGTGATTTTTGGCTATTGTGTCTACTAAATTATAAATACTGAAATAAATGTAAATATTAGCAGATATTTTTAAGAACCGCTGTAAGTTTTATTTAATGAAAAATTTGTTATTTCCCATAATATATTGAGATTGACTGTACAGAAACCCGATTTAATAATTTTTTGAATATGTATCTGTTTTTATATTTGTAATTACACTAAAACTATTGAACCAATTGTGGGAGGACCTTTGTAGTCTTCTTTTTTTTTCGATTTAAAACATACGATAGGACGCGCTCAGACAGAATTAATATTTCTTGATCAATCTTGTATAATGCAATATATTATTATGTTGTAATGTGATGGAAAATAAAGGCGTATGTATTTATATTCTCTACACCTACAGATTTTATCGATTAGTTAAAAATATACATTTAGATTGACCTCTTTGTAGTAGTAGCCATCCTACACTATAGATATAATGTAAATAGTAAATTATTTCTAGTAACTAATGTATTTATCTAATTCAACTTAAACGCTTATTTATAATTGATAAAGCAAACTAAGCCATAGATAGGTCATATTATAGAGGCTAGTGTGTTAATAGATATACATATAGTACCGCTACATATTAAAAATGAATTTTATTCATACAGCGAGTAGTAAATAGCTTTTACGAATGTAATCGCATTACGCTCGCGTTTGCGACACACTTGTTGTGGTAGGGCAGTTTTATGGATCTCGCTTAGACGGTCGGCCACCGAAAGAAGGCAAAAATTTTATAATTCGGAAACGTTTCTTATATTAATTACATGTTAATGATATTAATTAATCGAATTTTAAAAACGAGGATGTTTTATTACTAGTCGTTAGACTAAATTTTATTTATTCGCAAACATACATGATCCCATTTATTTGTTATCAAGCTGTGTTCTTTTATGTCGATGTATTGATTGTAGAAATTTTATACAGCTTTCGATTCTTCTATATTATTTACCAAAATTCAAGGCATACATTTCAACAAGGCTTACTTTATTGGTTTCTGTAAAAATGATATTTCTTACTTCTCGGATCAATTTACATTATACATGTCTAGTTGTATACAATTTTATCAGCGCCTCTACCGGATCGTTTCGGAAATTAATCACCATATAATTTGTCATATTAACATAAACATATTTATGATGTGTATCTTGTAAAAGTTCACACTCAAGCTCTTAATCTGGCAATAACAATTGTCACCAAGGGCGTAGTGAACATAATAGACTGTTATTCAACGTAAATATTTTACCATTAGATAGGAGCGCATGCATATTGTCAGATGAAAACCAGCTCTTGCGACACTAGCCGTCTTAAGCATTCATCCACTAGACAATACAGCTTATATTTTGCAATAGTTACACGAGTGCCGTTTTGAATAATAGGAAATGGTGCAGTGTGCTGCGCGTATCGAATGTCGATAAGGTCGCAGGTTGCATGCAAACTTTATTGTCGGTGATCTCATCAAAAGGACCGAACACATAAATCGCGCAATGTGATACTCTAGCATGCCGTACACACAGGCTGAAATTGTTTCTATGAATTCAGCATACATATAGCAGATTATAGCGTGATGTTGGAGCAGAAATACTGTCAATTAAAAATGAATATTTAACATATAACGTGTTTATCATATTTTTTAAATTTTATACGGATAACTGTACTTTATTCTAAGGGTTCCTATATCGGCGCTATATTCTCAGGTAATTAGAATAACACTAATCGCATGCAATTTACAAAATTGTAGCACAATATCTTCTATCTTAAAAAGTTAGTAATTTATATGTGAGTAGCATTTCACTAAAAATCTTGGCATTTAGTGTCTTTGCCCTTATTTAGGAAATTACTTTTGGAAGTTGTCTTTGTATGTACAATCTTTTCAATGATGAAATTCTTACGGCATTATTGATTCTTGCGTTGTAACCTATGGCTAGACCAAAGTATTTATAGCTCCTTTCAAGGAAATCCCACAGTCTTGTAAATAAACATAACTAGCTTTATTTAAAACTACTGTCAATCAGTCTGTGATCTACTCTTATAGCATTTCATTTTACAGTCAAATATTATAATAGGAATATACATAATGTTGTGATTATAGACAAGACAATTATAGAAACAATTGCTAGGGATGTTGACGATTTAGAGCCAACATCAACAAATAATATATGTTTATAAGCTTGCTAAATTTTATAAAATTGTAGGCTCACAACATGTTTGTTTGTAGAATATGAAATTTATTATGGTAAAATCTAATCCTGCCAAAAAAAAAACTTTGTAAAATCGTAGTCTCAGTCCTTTTTATCTGGACAAAGAAGAAGAAATAGGTGAATTGTACAAAAATAAACAAGTTTAAAAAATTCTAAAAGCTGTCCAGTACGATTTCTTTAAAATTTTAGAATTTCGATATACCCTTACCACACTATTTTGCGAAAAAACAAACTATGTTCATATCTTTTTCTTACATATTTTCAACTCTAATATTCTGTGTATAGAAATATACATAAGACGTGCTGAGATTTCATATATTTTATAAACTAACTTTACTGTTTTATATTGTGCAGGTTCCTTGTCTATGTCTGTGGGCGTGGGTGTCGGCTGCGGCTCCTCGAACCCCCTAGACTGGACAGGGCAAGTGACGGTGCGCAAAAAACGCAAGCCCTACTCAAAGTTCCAAACCCTGGAACTGGAGAAAGAATTCCTGTTCAACGCCTACGTATCGAAACAGAAGAGGTGGGAGCTTGCGCGGAATCTAAACCTGACAGAGAGGCAGGTGAAGATATGGTTTCAGAATAGACGGATGAAGAATAAGAAAAACTCGCAGAGGCAGGCGGCGCAGGCGGCTCAGAATAACAATAATAATTCTAATGCGAACAATCACAATCACCACGGTGGTCACCACCATGCACAGCACCACGTGCCGCTGCACCATCCTCCGCCCGCGAAACATCATCAGTGACCCGCGCCTTTCTCTGGGACTTACCCTCTCCATCACGGTATAGCCAGTTAAGCACTGGGCAGGCTAGTTTCAAAGGACTCAAGTGGATTGTGTTACTTAAAGCAGGATTTTAATCGCGTCCAATGTTTGTTACCTGATAGACTAGAGGAACGTTGGAGTCGCTGTACCGTTTCGAATGTATGAAGTGTGGACGTTTATACGCGACCGCGCACATCTAAAGTCCCAGAGAATGTACGGTAATATGACGTTTTGTCGATTTGTGTATAGTATTATTTACGAAAATATGTTCTGTAATGTTAACAAGACTAAGTAAATGAGTAGATAACGATTCCTGATATGAATAATGTCTAGTGATAGTGCTAATTATGTATTTGAAATCGATTTAAGTACGAAATACAAATATTATAAAGACGTCACCGATGATTTGTAGTTTCTAGATAGTTTATTGAAAATTTTGTAAAATACTTTTGTGAGACTGCTTCTTGTTGTATTCGTATCGCTGTTCAGAGGGTGGAGTAGTTGTAATCAGTTAACTTTTATTTTCGTTACCAAATTGTTGATTGACTCGGGTTGCTTTGGTGGCAGTTATGGATATTCTTGGAAAGTATATAATATTTTTATTATTATAAAAAAAAACATTGAAAGGCAGCCCTTTAACTACGTATCTATTACTACCAGTTAATGCATTACAACTTCTATTAAAATATAAATACGTTAATAGGAGATAGATGCAGTTTCAACAAGATCAAATATTTATTACTGTTTATTTTCTTATTTCATAAATCATAAATTTTGTTATTTAAATTATGGATTTCTGATAAAGCTTTAACTCGGTTCCAGTAGAATTATTCATTAAGTTACTGTTATGACTTTTTAAATATTGAAGTTGATGTTATAATCGATTAGGTATATATGGGCGAGTGCATTAATATACTGTCCTCTATTGTCTGCTGTTCGCTTTAGCCTGACTATTACTTTATTATTTTTGTTTTAGTTAAATATTTTATTATTTATTTATACACGTTTATAATTGCAGTCTGGGGAATCATTGTATCTTGATCTATCGTTACATCGAATGATTTTTACGCTTTATAAATGTTGACTACTATTGATTGATTATTTTTAAAATAAATTTATTTAGATATCGAAGAAACTCATCCCAGTTTAAAAATATTACGCTATTTAAATACCTACCTTCTTTATATCTATAGGTATATTTACCTAATAAATGTTTTATTGTAAACTTAGAAGTTACTTAAATCTATTATATCTATCTGTATTGTCCCGTAAATAATATAGTGAATTGAATTAGACGTTTTTGTACAATATGGCGGCCTCGTCTAGGTAACCGAATTTCTATATAAACGAATGCAAGTTCATCTTGCTTTCAGTTTAGACGAAACGATTACTTAATTTAAGAAACTATCGCATGAATATAAATTGTACGATTATAAAATTAAAGTTCAAAATTTTCTTAACATAGTGACCTATGTACCAGTTTGTTTGAAAAGCAAAATTATTGATTAATATGCTATTTACAAAAACATCTCAATAAATTGGCAAAGTACTTAGCATTTATTTTAGATAAACATTTCTCATTACAATTACTTAGTAGAGTTACTAAGCTTTTCAAATGAAACTCTTCTTCAAATCGCTTTCTATATTACGAATTGTATATTCAATGATTACTACTACATTTAGTACCATACTTACCTAAACTATATAATAATTAAAAGGTCTCGTAATTATGTATTATTGTACAGATAATTTAATGTAGTTAATCATGGCAGAAAATGTGAGGTTTTGTTAAGTATAAATTGTAATTAAAACATGAATGTGCTCTCGACAGTTCTAATGACGAATTTAGAAAAAATGTATGAAAGGAGAAAAAATTAAATATTTCGTCGTGTCTTAGTTATTTTTAATTTCGGCACCCTCTTTTGTTTTGTTCTCATTCTGTAATTTCGAAATAATTTCCCTTCAATTAAATACTTAATATAGTACTAAATTGTTAGCTTACTGGTAACTAGACCTAAATTATAGGAGAGATTAATTACCCATGCTACTAAAAAAGTATACCCAACCTACCTTGACATATATGGCTGAAGTAGTCTTATGGATAAGGAGCCCAAACCTCTGCGCTTTCTCAGATTAAGTATGGTCTCGGACATCACATATTCACTGGTGATGGAACACATTTGAGGAAATCCGCATGTGAACTCGGAAAAAGGTCATGTGTTTTTGGTGGTTGGGCGATTATCCGAACCGAGTCATGACCACAATACACAAGTGTAAAGACCGTTATATTGACTCACTTTGGCCAACGCGTTTCGGGATCAGCTTGTGTATATCCAGTAACTCACCTATACCTACAGACTGAGTCATGGTATATGTGGGCCGACATGTCGTCAGATACTGTCAATGGATTTTCATCTTTAGTCGCTTTTGAATTTTGGACTAAAGTGTTCTTACCATCAAGTGCACTGTAGTCACTTTGTCCAGCCAGTGTAAAAAAAATATATTTATTAATCAGGTGCAAAGTATTGCCTATTTATTCTACAACCACAAAACAGTAGCATGTCCTTTTATTTTCAATGACACGATGAAAAATTATAATAGACCTGAGCGTATAGTTACAAAGTATATTAACACATGTCTTTTTCACATGGTGTGTTATACCAAACGGGGTTTATGTTGTTGGTGCTAAACAAAAATTTAAGTATCTACAAAAACAAATACTTACATGTAGAAAACTACTATATTCGTCGCAGAAAATTTTATCAATATTCGATCCCAGCACCTTTAGTGTCATGTACAGAGTCACTATTGATTTAGCGATCGAGCCATTGTTATGATTTCCAAATACTAAAGTATAAACTACAAGAAAATTTGGTGAGGTATGTCAAATTTCCTAGAGTAAAGGTAGATTATACCTATTTTTTAGATACTAGTCATAATATATAGATATCTGCAAACTTAGTTAACATTCAACATTGTACTTAGATACATCCCTACGACTATCGACAGGTAAGAAAAACCCACCGGTAGTCGCAACGATCATACCGGCCTGCATAAATATCAAATCAGAATACACTAAATTCTGAGATGAGAGCCATCTATCCAGTCTAACTTTGAAACTATTCGTTTACGAGTATGGTAAGTCAGAAGTGTCATTATTGACAAATTGATTATTTGAAAATACTGTTATTGACTGAAGACATTTTCTTTATTTATGAATCCATAAAAATTAATTACTCTATAGCTACCTATTACCAAGTACTTAACGTGTAATAATGAGGAGTAGGATATCTGTGCCTGACTGAAACGGAACCATAGCCCATAAGTGCAAAATCAATTATAAATAGGTATTTGTTTCACCCTATCGCTCTTAGACATCAGCTCGTGTACTTCCAGTTATCAATATACCTACAGACCTTCATATGTGTAAAATTAAGCCAGCGTAAGTCATAGCGACGGCATCTATCAATGGATTTTCGTCTTCTGGCAGTAGCGATCATATTTGTACTGTAAGTACTTCACTAAATATCAAATGCAGTATGGTCAATTTAACGACCAAGTATAAGCAAATGTTTATATTATGTTTTATAGTATCTAAAATGAGATTATCAAACAGATAACCAAATTTATAAACCTAGGTCTCTGTATTAGTAAGTTAAAGTGGCAGTAGGTTATTTATCTACGGCAAAGAAACAATCATCGATGGAGAAGGCGTGTTTTTCAATGGAGACTGCAAATCAACAAATGTAGCGTAGGGCGCCACTAGGCAATGTAGAGCGACTACTCGCGAAAGGCAGCCGCAAAAGATTGAACAGGTAAATATCGGGCACATTGATCCTTATTAAGAGAGGCCTATGTCCTGTGGGGAATTAATTGGATATACCTAACTAAAGCTGGCAATGGATATAGAGTTTTACCATGACATACCATTTGCAGCAAGCTTGATGTTATGTATATGCAGACCTATCGCCATGTAGCACTCAAAGAAATTATCAATCGGTTGGAGCACGCAGCGTTCACGGCGAATGGCTGGTCTCGCTGTACGGACTACACGAATGTTCACATCGTAACATGTTTTCACCTGGCCTTGATACCAGGGAATGAGGTCCTGAGTAGCCATAAAGTTACATACACAAGTGATAAGTAAAATGGACTGTTATGGACTTATACGTTGGTCATGAATAAAAATTTACATCGCTGTGTTTTGGAATATATTTCGCGAACTATATGACATTAATACATAATAATAAATTAAAAATACTATTAACTAAACTTAATTTTCACAACATATTGATTTAAGCCACTTTATTATAATCTTCTCATATTAACATATAATCCACCTGTGCTGCCAGTAGCGCCCTCTGGATCAAACAAATTCTTTATCAAATACTTTTAATATATTTTGAAGAGCTGTTTCCAACAAGTATAATTTTAAAACAGGATATTATAAATTATAGTTGAATATATTTAAACAAGATTTAATTCAATTTACTATAATACCATAATGTTAATCTGTAGACATAAATAGCGCCATCTGTTGCTGCAAAGTTTTACATGTAAAAAAAAAAAATCGTAAAGCGTTTTTACTATCATGTTAATAAAGCATTTTATTTTCTACATGTTCTAATCCTGTCGTTAAAAATAACAAGATAATATTGTAAAAAACATAAATATTTGTCTTATTCAAATGTAACCATCTGTAACAAACATAATAATAAATTTTAGGAATTATTATTGTAAATAATATATCCTAAAAACAATTTTCCAAACAAACTAATCACTTATATAGTAAAGCAGTATTGTATTTAATAGGTATTCCATCCCGAGAATCTCTCATTTCCGAGATCTTGAGTTTCTCCTGTTTTTGAGACCGAGCTTAATCGTACAATCTAGGACTACCTATTCAGACTTTCTAAACTATTTTATTTAGCTGGCTAAATAGGCTCTTATTTAGAAAAGTGTTTATTAGCGGTCTCAACTTCATTTCAGAAATGTGAAAGTGTTTACAAAGCATGACAAAAAAATAAGATTTTAATAATGTTCTTATACCATCACAATAAATTATTGTAACGAAAAAACCATTTCTGTTAGTCGATATTGGATCGGAATTTCTAAACTAAGCAGTTACCATACCGTCGGCATTCAAATAATTAAAAAAAACTGATACGACGTAAGAATTCCCACTTGGTTGACAAAATAAAAAAAAATTGTTGGAAATAAAATTATATTTAGAAATCTCGTTTTCCTGCGTATTTTTATACCATTAGTTGAGTTTTAAATTTTGGTTCTGGGATTCGAATTATGATTATGACTAAAAACCTTAGGTGCCTATAACGCTTAAAGTCCATGGTGCGAATCCCCGTGGGTACCAACTAGTTTGCAACCTTTCCTGTGATGGACAGATTAGGAATCTTAGCCCAATACCAAAATGAATTCAACTTAAGGACAAATACTAGAAGCTCTTTAAGAGCTTATAATACAAGGTAGCTGCTCATTTTAGTAATGCTGGCTTGAGATTAATAAATAAGAAATTGATTTCTTGTTTCAATTAATTAGGTCTCGGTGGTACAGGAAGATAAAACGAAGTTATACAAGTATTATTCGTAAATAATTTTCCTTTGGATCTTGATAATAGTGAAATTATATATTTAACACCCATTCTCCGTAATAATTTATATATTTTAAAAACATCATAAAATTAAGTTTCCTTTCTGAAACTGTAAGTCTAACTCTCGAAAATAGAACACAGAGCTCCGAGACCACCGCTAATGGAAGCTATAGACACTAACAAATGAGCTATCAGACGGTTTATTGACTAAGCTATCAGGAGCAAGGTGAATATTTGTAAGATTTCAATTGTAGGTAGACTCGTAACATAGTGATACAAAGTAATCGAAGCGGTATGCACTTACAGCGCGTCGGTTTCGAGCCCTACCGGTTATTCTAGAGCAAGCCACCTCCTCGTCGATTAGCATATAAATGAACCGAACCGAGACAACTTCATATTATCCACCATTTTTACGGGAACCATCGACACCTGACCCGTTACCGACAACGCGGGTCAGCGTATGTGGCCACATTATGGTTTAAATGTAAAACGCGCTGCCATTGGTCAACGTTAAATTGTAACCGTGAATCTTAAACATTCCCAGCTCTCATTCTGGGTTAGTGTATTCAATAATTATAATAAAATATGAAATTTATTTATATATATTCGTGTAGAGGTACGTTTATTGGATACTGATGCTTTTAGTCATTATACTAAAGCAATCCCGTAGGTAAACTACAAGACGACAATGTAGTAAAAATGATATTTCAGCAGGTATTTAGTATTTTCGCGGCAGATTTTTGTGCGTGATACAGTAGTAAGGCAAGAGGTATTATATATCGTTATGCTATATCCCTTTTAGAGGGAGCAGAGATACATTAGTGGCTGTATTTACTTTGCGCTTTTATGTCCTAGCCAACGTAACCTGTGGCGCAACTAATCGCCATACTCAGGGAATTTGGCATATGACGTTTCTATATTAGATGATACGCGGTTTTTCTCACGATGTCTACCTTTACGATGAACAAGTGGTGCCTAAATCCGTATTTAATCTAAAAAATCCAGAGCTATATGCCAGGACTCGAATTTAAGGTCATTCATGTTTCTATAGACATCGATCCCATATCCACTAGTTTAAAACAGCGACACACTGAAATTAATTTGGATATGTTTTCTAATTTTTGGAACAGAACTCTAACTTTAGAAATATCGCATCTCTAACTAAAGGTTTCGAAATTAGTACACAATATCTTTCTAGGTAAAATAATGTAAAAATGTAAATAAATATATATAAAAGCAATTCAAAATCCATTAAATAATCGTAAAATTAGACTAATTGAAATATTCTTGACTGGCAGTAAAAAATATTAGATGTACAATATTTTGGATAATATAATTTACATATCTTTAAATAATTTTCATAAGGAAAAATATTCCATTCTCAAATTCCCAATATATAAGAAATATATTTTTTAAAACCACTCATAACAAGTCACTCTAAAAAGTAAAAGAAACCTTTACAATATAAGAAACATAATTACGAGTTCAAAACATATTGTAGCGTCCATTTAAAAATTTTATAGTCACACTTCGTAATAATGAAGAGAAATATTCAAGTATATTATAAAAGTCAACAGCCCCAGTATGAGCTTAAAGAGATAAAATCAACACTTTATTTAAAGTCCACATATCTAATTGGACCGTACTTATTTAGGTAGTTTACTTTAGAACGAATATTTATCTCAACGTTCAGTAAACTGTAACACGGAATTTGTTTAAAAATAAAGTTAGATATAGGTACCTATAAAATTTATATGAATTTATTTTTACATAAATATTGTATCTAGGGTAAATACGGAATAGCTGGCCGTAGTTTTTTTAAGGTGTATAAAAATAAAATCAAAACTCTAAAGCTTAAATGATTGAAATTAACATTGTAATAAAATTTAACAATCCCATTATAGGATTTTTATAAAGAAGAATTAATCTTAACATATTTAGTTATTTTATTTTCATAAAAAAAAAGAATTGGCCACTTTTCCCTGAGTATGAGAGAAAGATGCCCAGTCATCTAATACAAATTTAAAATCTTCTTACTTATATTATTTCTTTCATTTTTGTGTTGATGCTCAATTTTCTTCTGACCACATTTAAAATAACTACTTATCAACGGAAACTGTGAATATTCTATAACATTTCACGTTACACGTCATGTTGTGCTACAAAATAATTTTTTTCTTAGCCAATATTCTACTTTATTTTCTTTTTCTTTAATGAATTCGTCGAGTAACATTAATACAAGCTTATCGTCACTTATTTTATTTACGTTTTTTTTAAGATTTTCTTTCCCTTCGAGCTTTGTTTATGTATAATTTTATTTTAATTTGTGTCTTTACTTTTTATATATTTTTTATTAATTATATGATTTTATCGTTTTGCCTTCTGTTATATCTTCTGTGATCTTTTCACCACTTGGTTAAAAAATAACTAATTTCCTATCTATTAGTTATCTTTATTCCCGACACTTAAGTCTTTATCCGAGCCGTAATTATATAAAGAATAGCAATCAAAACCAAATAGGTAAGCGTAATCATGGTTATATATTCCACAATAGTCGTTGGCAATTTTTTATATAATACCTAATTAGGGAATTTATTGTATTTTGATCACTTTAGGATATCTATGTTTATAGGAGGATATTATTAAATATCCCTATAGAAAGCAATACGAATACAAAAGCATAGACATTAAACATATATGTAGATAAATGTGTAGCTAAATTAGTCAAATAATATAGGATCTGTAGCTCTTACAAATCCTCTCTGTACAATAGTATTGATAATATATACCAGGGATGTTACGGAGCTTCGACTCCGACTCCGATAAGTCGGAACTTCCGATCGTTATTACACCTTCGGTTCCGAAACTTTTTAATCGGAGGTATTCATCGGAGGTCACCACCACTGTTGTAGTCAATTCATTTGATTTTACTTTATATGTTGTTGGAACATAATATCAATTAATCAGTGCTACTTAATTTGCAGAAGACATTTTTATAAATTTAGATTAAAAAAATATGATTAAATTATTAAATTTAAAACTAAATGTACATTTAAATTTATTACTAAAAGGTTTTTTTATTTTACATTTACATTAAATTAAGAAAATAGAAATTAACACAACAACAACCCTGCAGCAAATTTGATTTAATTTGTTCACTGGAGGATAACGGTTTCTGATATATCCAACACTTTGTGTTGTGTTGTGTTGTGTTGGGTTCTGTTGACCCAACTTGATATACGCCGGCGATGCGCATGAGGGAGCGTGCCGCCCAACTTATCCAGGCGAGAGCGCTGTGTGACCCAGGGGGTTTTAGTCGGTGCAAGTCCGACAACCAAAAAGCTCCCTGAGGTCCGTCAACAATATCCCCCGGGCTATCAAAAAAAAAAACCTGATATACGCTTGGAAAAAGTCTCGATCCTCAACATCTGTCTACACACGAGGGAGATGTAGAGGGAAATGGATTATGCTGTTGTCAATTCAAAAGTTCTGGCTTATACTTTCGAATACATGTATCAATCCTGCACCATATTAAAAAGGGATCAAATTTAAGATATAATAAATAACATATCTTCATGCTATCACGCTATGTGAGCAGACATACAATAGTGGTTTTATCCACTTTGCGCTTAAATGTCGTGGACTACGCGACCAGTAGCTCAGGTAATCGCTTTCTCACAGTACTATGAAAATGTTAATAAGAAACAGCAATTTTTATTGTCTGTGTATTTGTAAATTTATCACTTTCTAATTAAAAAGGTTCACTGAAAAATTTTTTTATTTGTCCCTTAATAAAACTATTTTATTCTGCCGTCACTTGTGACTGACATTGCCTCCGACTCCGATTCCGACTCCGAATCCGACTCCGAATCCGACTCCGATAAATCAAATTTAAAAACTCCGACTCCGACTTCGGTTCCGATAAAACTGCCTCCGTTACATCCCTAATATATACAATAAATTACATAAAACAAGATTATTTTAACGATGTTTTTTAAATGTTTTAACGCTTTGAGAACGTTTTTATTAAAAACCATTATGAATGTACATTTAGGATCTCGTGACTCTAGAACAACATATACCTATTATTATAATTATTTTATGGCAACTAGTTACATTTTAAAGCTACAAAGAAAAACTAGTAAAGAGCAAAGGAGAGTGTGGAGTTTGTAAGCGTTTATCAGATAATGTAATTATGCAACAAACGTTTCGGGACACCTCGGCCGCTCGGTTCACTCTACGTAATTGAGTGCGCCCTTCCTGCCTCACCCGCTATTAGGCAAATCGAATCACATCCCTCCCTCCAGCCCGGGTGAATATGTGAACGAGCTTCCCGTTGGCGCTGAACCAAGCATTCAATTTGTACGTTGTAAATAAAACGCTCCGAGTTGTTTTGTCTGACCGATGCGGCGCGGCGTAGGTTTCTTGGCATTTGCATTGAAATTCTTTGGCTGAGATTTATAGACGTAACTTTAAGTTTGCTTAGACTTTACTAAAATACTATATTAGTCGATGAATGTCAAAGGATTTAGTAAGTCACCGATTTTGCTAACGTGGACTTGGCTCTGCGAATACTATGGCTAATACTAAAGTTTCTATTATATATTCAGTTTTTTAAAATTAATATAATAATTAATAAATTAATAAAAAAAATAATTTAATAACATTTAAATTAATTTAATTTTTTTTTAGTTTTTTAATAATTAATTTTTTGAAAACTTTGCTAAATTACAGTTTGCTAGTTTGTTTATTGTAGTTTGTTAGTACTTTGCTAGGTTAGAGTCTGGTTTGCAGAATTACACTTGAACTGTTGAAAGTATCTCAGTGAATTAGAATGGTAGAGACAAAATACGTAAAAGCTTGTGGCAAATAATGAAGAATTCAACCAATGCTATGTTTTTTTCTACAATACTCGCATTTGCTTCTATATGATTACGAGATGCGTAGAAAAATAATTATGTCGAAGTTAGCTGCGATAATATAACTAAAATCCTATTACCATCAGCAACCTTCAATCATGACATTTTTAACCGGCATTACGACGGTGACTATTATGGCCGAAATTAATAACCTATCCTATCTTATATCTTAGTTTTGTTACTATAGCAACTATAGTACCTACATCTCTTTTCGTATACGCAAGTTTGAAAGGGAGAGATATAGTTATCGTTCTACGAATTAAAGTTAGATAGGTTAATAATTCTGGCAGTAAATGAATACTCGTTCCTTGGTGGTTGCTGTTATCCTTGGACTGTATACTACACTATACTTCCCGTCAGGTGCACTATATGCTCTCCAGCCAGCATTAAAAAAAATGTCAGTTCGAAGTAGTTGTCACCGAACCGGTGTCGGTAATAACTCGGTATGACGCGTAGCGCATACTTATATTCGATCCGGATGTTTGTTTGTGTAGCGAATAATAAAAGTATTGGAACTGCAAAAATATTCGTCTACCCATTTTCTCTTATAAATCTATCCCTCTCGACGATGAAGCGGTCGGCACGTCCGGGGGCCATAACGTCGTTTGATGTTCTGCTCTCCAATGCTGGTACAGACGATATAAACCAAGATGTACGGCTGCGCTCTGGGCGACGCCTATATTTCCTAAACAACTTTCGGCGTTATAATGTTGTACGACGTGGCTTTGTATGGGCGTTGTATAAAATTGCTATATATTTTTTATTAAAATAAAAGTGATATTGAATCTGCGACTGCTTTCTTCGTTTTGTTTTGGTAAGCTATGTATAAATACTTATACAAATTTAAAATATCTATCGTCTTTTTTCAGTATATGTTTATTTATTTATCAATGGTCAAGAAAGGAGGCAGAGACATTGAAGTGATTATCTCGGAATAATTTGTATTAAAAAAAATTTTTTTTTTGCTTGATATAGTTGTACAACTTTTATAAAGGAGTGTTTAAATTAAAAAAAATTCTTAGTTTATACGTTACAAATTAGGCATATATTATAATCTTATTGTGTTTACTAAAAATAGAGCTACGAGGTTTTAAATAGAATTGTAATAATAACAATGTGATCATACATAGCTAGTATTTACTCATATAATAATATTAGGTAAGTTGCGATTTTCTATTCTTGCACCTAAGTATAATCGATATACCATACTACATCAAAAGTCTAGATATCCATTGAAAGACATTTTTGTAATAGCATGAGCGTAAATATCGTCATTTAATTGTTTTGCAGAAAACTGATCAATTATATATTATATACACTGAGAAAAACGAGAATCGCATAATTTAAAGTGCAACCTATTGAATTAATAATTACTGCAAATAATTAGATACACGTGTTTGTATTCAGAACTGTAAAAAATAGCTCATCTGGAAAAGTAATAAATCGTAAATAAAAAATAATTAATTTTCCGCCACACGACAAGGTCACAGCATATAAATATATGCAACACGGCAGCAGCACGCCACGGAGCGGATACCAATTCTATCAACAACCCATAAACCGCAGCCTTTCTTTGTCTCGCTTCTTAATACTATCGCGACGGCGAGTGAGATAGAAATCTACGAGTTTAATGGGCCGTTACGCGAGAAAAAATCAGTCCGCATTCGCGATCGTAGATACGCGAGTGATAGTGCTAAGACGGAAGGACATGGTGCATTGTACTCTTACTGATTACGCGTACTAACTTGTTGCCTCTCTAATCATAGTGCGTCGACAGCGGTATGTTTATGTAATGACATAAACTTGGTACGTATAATAAAAAATAATCCATAGATACATCTTTTATATAATATATTCTTGAAATTTGTGGGTCATTTAAGCAATGGAGTTCCTTTTTGTGCCATAATTGTTTAAGTTCTTACTTTTGCCCTCTCGTTAAGCTGTGGAATGGTCTTCCGGCGAGCGTGTTCCTGCCATTCTATGATATGGAATTCTTTAAGCGTAGTGTAAAAAAATATTTGTACAGGCCGGCATAATCGTTGCGACTACCGATGGGTTTTTCTTAAATGTCGATAGTCGTTATCGTTTTTTGGAGTGCACCATCCTTACCATCAGGTGTGATGTAGTCACTATATCAAGTCAGGACAAAAAAGTTCTGGTAGTATTAACTGAGTCAAATTTAAAAAATGCTATTGTTAACCAGCTCATACCTAGTTAACATGAAGCTGCGGTAAGTTCATCAAGGAAAATAATATTTTTTAACGGAATAGTATTTAATTATAGCAATTGATATTTCGTTTTGATTGGAATTTATCGTCACCGAAGACTCGTCATTTCAGTACTGCGCCTTGCAACTGACTGCCGCGTTTCGAACCGGTTCTATGTTGAGATAACCTCAGCTTCGTTGTACGATCGTTTTCGTCAGTGTGCTATAGTCATGTAAGCAATATTGAATTGCTTGACATTACAATGCATATTGATAAATAATATGAGTTCAACAACCTTCAATAAGATATGACTAGTAATTAATAACTGTAGATATATATGCCTAATAATAATTTGCATATTATGTACAGAGAATGTTGCCTTAAGAAAATCATGCACGTATGATCATGTTAAAGATGAAGTTAACAACACGAGTGTCGGGTCTTTTAAGGCTTTGGATTTGGTTTCCCAGGCTCAGGAGAAGCGATTAGAGGTATCACCCGGGTATTTTAATAAGTAGAAGTCTGACACACCGGGTCGCTGGCCTCACAGCGTCCCTGATGATCCTATGTAGGATTTTCTCCCGGAACACCAAAATAGGGTTTTTTAAGGATTTTAAACTTTTAAATCAGAGATAGAATATGGATACAAGAGAGAAGAGTACTATCGTACACTAATCGGGGAGCTCCGAAATAAAACGTTTTGAGCTTAAATTTTAACATGGGTTATGCCATGTGCAAAAACTTCACTTATTGCTTACGGTAAGTTAATCAAAATATTTTGTGTTTCTTTGTGCTTATAAAGTGCCACGAAAAATGTGATTAATAAAATCTGACTGTAGAATATACAGTTCAGGTTCAAATGTAATGCCAATTACACAATGACAATATTTAAAAGTAAACAAAAGAAAATAAAATTCATGCAAAAGCCAACTCGCAGCATTTGAACAAATTGGTACCTATATGTGTATACGTGTTTCTATGTATGTAATATAGTTCTATTAGTGTAATATGGCGTCTGTATTCTCCCGTAGCCGTTTTAATTTTAACAAAGCAAAAATTAAGGTCACACTTTAGTCCATTTAGGAGAAATGTTACTGCAAAAGTCCTTAACGTCTCAAGGGATCTAATACTCATATATGTAAGATTGTTTTTTTGTGTAGTTATATTTTACATTTGACGTTGCGAACAGATGCGAAAGTCTGGTAATCTTAGCGGTTATTTTTAAATTTATTCTATTCAACTACTCAGGCTAGTAATTTTTTTTTCTACACTGGCTCAATATATTGACTACAGTGCACCTGATAGTACAGTGTAGACAAAAATGAAAGCGACTAAAAAAGGGTGAAAATTCATTAATAGTCTCCGTCATCATGGCGGCCCACATATACCACGACTGAAGGTCTTTAGGTATATGAATTACTGGATATACACTAGCTGATCCCGAAACGTGACAGGCTAAAGCGAGTCACTATAACGGTAGATCGGTTACACTTATGTACTGTGGTCACGACCCAGTTCGGGTAAACTCCCTACCACCAAAACAGATAATAATAATATTTAAGATATTGTGTGAAAATTTCAAATCGCAGTACAATTTAGTTTCATAAATATATTTTGAGTTACGAGTATTTGCATTATTGCTTAGGTATTCGAAGTTACCCAACTTTCCTTTATATATAAACCGCTAAAACCCTCCACTTTACCTATGTCTATATATAAATCTCCTTATTAAATTATACCTGAAAATATACTAAAATAATCCTAATTATTTTACATTTATTTTTGTTGAAGAAATAATAAAATTCATGGTACAAAATTTCAGATCGCGTAGCTATGAGGTAAATATTGAGTACTGATCAGGGGTACCAGTATTTTGTAGGTATATGCCTAGGTACCCATAAAAAACGTTATTACATATATTAAAGCTTTTGTAAGTGAAAGCTTTTACCCATACGGCAGTCAAATATTATTTAAATTCTTTAGGAAACTTTCACAAAATTATCATTACAGAACTACCAATCTAAGGTAGCTTGAAAACAATTTCTTTTGAGCGTTCCGAAAGAGTTATTGTGAGCCCTTCCTTGTATTGAAGCTGATTTGCATAAAAATGTCATTCAATCTCTGAACTCGACTGTAAGCTTGGAAAGATTGGTATCGACAGAATTTTTATGTTTGTTCATGTTTTTCGAGAAATCTTTAATAAACACACTTTAAAAGCTTGAAATTTTTATGTAGGTATATATCTACTTAATAATCTTATATAGCTACATAACAAGAACAGGAGCACATACAAGAGCTCTTAATTGCTATGCTAGATATAAAGGCTCTTGTATAGGTTGCATAAATCAATAAAATATAATATTACTCGTATTATTTATTGATTATGTATTCTTCACCTGAAGCCTGCACATTTTTTTTTTATATTTACTATTATTAGTTATACATACCAACCTATTTATACTTTGAAGGATGTCAAACATAGTTTGCTATTTATTCTTTATCATTAGAAAACCCTACTAAGGTTTAATTTTATAATTTCATTATATAATAAATAGTATATCGATTTTAATTTGGAAACAACTATATAATTCTTGTTACAATTCTACACGCATAGCCCATAATCTAATGAAACGATCTAGATGAAAAGTGATCAGTTTTAACGTCCATGTGTGTTTCAAACATGAAATTGATGACATGTTTGGTTGCAATCAGCCGGGTGTAACTGAAACTAAACTTTAATCAGTAATGCATATTACGAACCATCATATATGAGTGAGATAAAAACAATAGCAAAATATTTGCAGACTTTGTTTCACATCATTTACTAAAATAAGATGATTTCGCATAAAAATATATCTTGAAATCTCTATAGAAGTCGCTGCAATACGCAGCTTGGATATACAATTTTTCTAGGCGGAGCAACAACTATTATCTGGCGTACAAATACTTTTATCTTTGTTTCTCAATTATTACGCTTATGTAGCAGCAGATAGTACTTGGAAGATATATCCTATGTATATAAAATATTATTTTTTTACATACGTATTTAAAAAAAGGAAAAAAATCCTATTCTGTACATAGATAATATTTTCCAAGTACTATCTGCTGCTACGTAAGCGATGACGAGATAAATCCATTAGGTCTCGATTTGTATTTAGATATTATAAATATAGCTTATAAGGCTATATTTATATTATAGATAGGTATAAGTACCTAAATAATTAATATCACTCAATTTCACTTTTGTATTGTCAGGCCTGAATCTAGGGTAGGGCAATCTAGGACCCACATCTCGAGCGCCAAGTTCTCGAGGCGGCAGAAGAACACACCACTAAGCGTATGTTAATTCATATTAACATAACTAAAGGACGCCTGTCTGTAAGTGCGTCTACGAACTCTCACTTTGGAGTTAATCTTAGTCAGCAATATTTAGGTGTCTGAATTCGCTTATCTATATGATTTTGCATTAGCATACTTAAAACTACCAAAAAAAGATCAAAACTTTAAAAAAAAATTTTGCTCTATCTAACCTAATAACCTAAGTAAGAAGTTAATAGTAACTAAGTTAATTTAAATTTATCGTATACATTTCCCTAAAAGCAAAATTCAAAAAGTCCTGTGATAAGGACTGGGTCCTAGTACTTCAAAAGAAGTGTGAAGAGACTTTTGATGAGGCCGGCTTAGTTACAGCGTCTATCAACAAGCTGTTTCCTGTTTCTTCAGGTGTATTGTAATAACTATACCTAGATAGTATTAAGGAAGTGGATAAGTAAAAAGTTTTCCATATCATAAAATCCATAGCTTACTAAAGTTCTCGAAAAGCTACCTATGAAAAAAAGGAGTTAGCCGTAAGGTAGAGATTGCCAATTAAAAAAAGCAGTTGGAGCCATTCGATATGGCTTTTGTGTAACTAGTCCGCTTTTTGTAGTGTGCCCAACAGAGATTTCACTCTAAAATTGGGGGAAAAAATGGAAAATATAAAACCGTATAAATTATAAAAGTTAAAACTATTTATGTTACGTAGAAAATTTTATGCAAAATTGTTTATTTTTTAATTAAGTGTACATTACACTAAACTTAATATTTTCTTAGCCTATTTATTTCTGATTTTTCATTCATTAACCGTTCATCAGAGCCCTATTTGTTTGGTCTGTATAATTAAGTCTCGGGTGAACTCTGCTTTTATTTCAACTCACACTTCTCTTTACTTCACTAGTCTGAAGTAAATTTCCAAATAACCTTAAATTGTTGAAGAATCTTTTTATGCTTTCTCATTTATTGCTCATAGGAGACACAAAAGAATAATTTAGAAAGTAGGTCGCAACATCGCTGTTTCCCTGTTAGGCTCGCGGGGGTGACTATTGTAATGCAAAGTAACTTAAACAAACTTTGCACGGAGGCCTTCAAATCTGAGACAAAATTAAAACCAGTTTCATTGTCATAGACAACAGAAGTCCTCAGTGTCTAGTGAATAAATATTATGATGTGTGTGTTTTAAATAGTTTTAATAGTGAATTAATTTGTGTCTTTGGTTTTAAAATACGTAGATAATGCAATTTATAAGTATGGAAATAACTTTTATTTTAAAATTATGTATTGTGTCTTACTGAATATAAATTTTGCAATTCGTGAGAATAGGTATGAAAAACAAAACTATAAAATGGATTACATACGTGTCTTTTAAAATGCAGACATGACATTTTAAAGGACAAGCCTTTATGTTAATAAGTACTTTGATATCATCGACATAAAATGTATTTGACACTGAAACAAATAGGGCTGCTAACTCATAGACTATCTACCTATAGTTCTGAAAATATAATAACTATGGTATTTTAGTTAAAATTATGATTAAAAAAGACATAAGAATTCAAATTTAATTACATTTTTGACATTTTTTTAACTAAGTATCGTAAAGGTTTACAAGGAAACGGCTTTTTGTTTAAGCTTTTTTTGACAATTGTGATAGAAAACTTTTAAAGTTTGATAACCCTATTTTCGATACGACGTGCAACTTTGTAGCTCTGATCCGGATCGCTGACAATGTCAGACTTGTCACCTAAATTGTCGGATAAAGCCCGTGGTATCGCATTTGGTTTCCTTTATAAACACTTCGAGTCGGTTCGTACTTATTCGTCCATTGGACTCTGTCTGGTTTTAGACTCAATTTTATTTTACTCTATTTTCCTGTCTCTGTGGTCAGATACTTGATATACATTCATTGTATCAGATAAAATTCATTAGTATCTATATATCTATAGTACTAGTAGATATTTCTGGAGAATCTAAATTTATTGGTTGGGAAATTTTATATGAGTAATCTACACTTAAAATCATAATAGTTCACAAAAATATTACATATTGGTACTTTGGCACTGTACGTATCTGTCAATCTCATATATATATATATATATATATATATATATATTACATTACTATAGGGATACAAAAAGAAATAGAACATGAGGTATGGAACATGAGCTTTTTCAAAAAGGAGTGTAAAAAATTCTTCAAGGTATGCCACTTGACGTTAACACTTCTGATATTGTAGTTATTGTAGTTGTTGTCTACTGAATGTCAGCTTGCTTGCCACTTACGGCGTAAAAACAGATTGGTAATACTAAATAATCTTCAATTACAATAAAATTTTAGCCTGTAGGTATTTGTTTCATTCTGGGTGATTAGTAATATAATAATACACATTTATTTTGCAAATACAAGTACATCACCGAGCTCGAATTACTTCCAGCTCGCTATACCCAAGTATAAGACTTTCAAATGATTTCGTTGAAAATGGTATAGACTTAAATGAAACAAACTATTCTGGCCTGGTACTTACGAAGAACAATTTCGATGCTATAATAATATGAATAACAATATCTATAGTGTTTTTAGAACAAACATCTCTCGATCAAACTTTACATCGATAAAACTTTCGGATATCTTGTTGAGACCTTTTTTCTGCAAAAAAATCTTTCGACACAAATTTAACACTTGGGCTACTCTATCACTAGTGGCCTCATATTATTTAAGAAACCTCGGCGATATTCTATCCTGTACCTACAAAATAATTTGAACTCGGCATGTTTAGTATTGTAAACCGAGTCACTACAAAGTAAACTATCACAACACCAGTAATTAAGTATTTAAAAAAAAATGATTAAAACTTTCATATGTTAATATATTATGACAAATCCATAAAATAATGAGAACCTTTTTTGACCATATTTATTTGAATTTAGTAAAGATTAGACAACATTGTCGTGAATTTACATATTGATGCCTCTGTAGGTAATTATTGGTACACAATACGGTCCAACATTTTATCTCAGTTAAATGTATGCATAGTATAAAGTCTGACTAATTGAAACTATAAAACTTCCCATATTTGTGGACATTATTATATATAGTAGATATTATCAACTGTAAGTAAATAAAATTTACAAAGTAATACCGTCCAGTATAGTAAAATAATGTTAATAAAATGTATATAAAGTGGACCGTTCACGTTTTTAACATACTTGTAGACACGAAAACTTTTTAAATATAGCACAATTAAAATATTAACTGAAGTTTTTTTATATTTTCATTTACGATTTCGATAAAATAATATGGTTTTATAGCTTTACTTTTTGAGAATATTTATCTGTTGTTTATAATTTTCTTCTAAAATCACAACCTATGCAACGTTTAAAGATTATTATTTCATTAAACTTCAAATAATCGTTCTTATCATTTTATAGTACTAACTAGCTTTTGCCCGCAGCTTCGCTCGCGATAAGTATCGTTACTATTAATTAGGTATAGTTTTTGCGGCTTTATTTTGTTTAGCGTATTTAAAAAATTGGGGCCTAATCTGTCATTAGGCGTTAAAACTATCAAGCTATTATTATATTATATTATAGTCGAAAATCTGAGAAGATTTATACAAACTTTCATCCCCTATTTTATCCCCTTGGTGGCGGAATTCATCAAAATCCTTTCTTAGCGGATGCCTACGTCATAACATCTACCTGCATGCCAAATTTCAGCCCGATCCGTCCAGTGGTTTGGGCTGTGCGTTGATAGATCACTATGTCAGTCAGTCGTCCCTATGTCAGTGTGTAGTGTATGTATGTCAGCCGTGGTGGTTGCCGGCAGAATAGAATAGCACCCCCCTCTTCTTGCTGAGGTGTCGTAAAAGGCGACTAAGGTATCTCTTGAACACCGCAATTCAACCAGGTGTTCAGAGAAGGAAAACTCGACCAAATCCTGCATCCTGCACCCTCCCGATCGTACTGGTTCTCCTTTCCATCGGGCCTGAGGGAGCTCGGACGAGAGAGTGCTTTTCTGGCTGCGCGTCCAGTTATGCACTTAAATATCTCCTGGGCAATTGACTGTTTCTGAAAACTGGACCTCGATTTTCTTAACCGGTGTTGAAACAGTCGCCGTGGCCGGATCCGGCTAGGACATCATCATCATCATCATCATGTCAGTCAGTCAGTCAGCCAGTCAGTCACCTTTGAGTTATATATATTTAGATGATAATAATAATACTTTGATAACATGGGTAAATGAAATAAGCTATTCAATTAACATTCATGTAGCGTATGTACCAGCTCTAACTTTGTAAATTGAAACGCGACCTTTTTATTCCATGACAATTGAATAAATTGTGAAATATAGTCAGATCCGATTAAAATTATTGACGTTCCGTTTATTGACCTCATTTGTGGTGGGTCACTTTAGGTTCTTTAAGGAATGTAACGATCTTACAAAAATTATACATGAATATGTACCTACTTATTATATACCTATCTATATAACTGCTGCGTGTAACCCACCTCTTTCGCTATCTTAGAATGTTTTTTAATAACCCCCTTGTAATTTTAGTATTAAATACCTAACTATTTTTCCATTCACATTTTTTTTTTATTTATCCTCGATTTTTATGCTTTCAGGCATGCAATACACGATTTCTTGGTAATAGGTATTACCGTATTACCAACAATACCTATAATCTGATATGTAATGTTACTTGTTATAAGTAAACGATTTATTTCAAACAACGAAATAAACTATCCAACAAATTACTTATACATACATGAACAAAGAATGGAACATAATAATAATGTGTGCTAATAAGATGCACATTTTGCATTATAATCACAAACGCAAATCATGCACAGCTATAGGAAGATTATTAAAGTCTATTGTATGTTTAAAAGCATAACAGCTTTCGGTATTACATATATTATTGAAATAATTTTGTTATTAGCTGTCGATGAAAATTTTTGAATATTTATCATTATTAATTTAGAAAATTTTATTATTAGTAGATATTATTTAGAATTTGTATTCCTACCTGTCTTGGTATTTTTTTTTACTTAAGAAAAACCTTCATAGGATCTTCCCGGCGGCATATTGAGGTATAGCTGCAGGGGAGGGAGCTAAAATCAATTTTCCAAAGCTTCAACGCATTTGAATACACCTACATTGTTTAAGATCATATCAAGTTCGTCTAGACTAGCTCGTTCGATTTTAATCAATAACTTGCAGAAATAAGTTAATATTTTTACCCTTCCCGCAAGCCCCTGCTAATATAGGTATAAAGAAAAATACGTTATTCTGTATTTACAAACCTATCTCGCTTTTTAAGCATTCTCACCGATTTCCAGTTCTTTTGGCTTTGTCCTGTTTCAAAAACCTCTATATTTATAATCGTTTATATTTAGATAAATTAATCGATCCTATTAATATATTTTTAAGATTTCTTATTTTGTAAACATTATAAATAATTTATCTGGTTCAGTCAGCTTTTGATCACAGCCTGTGCATTGTGAAACTAGGTCGTAGACTTGAGCAGAAGCTAAATTAAGTTTCTTCACATAAAAATGAAAAAATATAAAGTACATATTCTGGTATAATTTAGACATTTAAAAATCTATACATAAATTGGAGAAACTATGAATTACAAGCGTCGAATACAAATATAGTGTAGCTTGCGTAACGATAGGTAGATAGATATATGTGATATCAAGTCGCCGGGCAGTGGCCGTTCGTCGATAATCTGATGCAAATACTAGACGTGAGGCACTGCAGCGCGCATGAGCGCTCTCTATATCCGATCGTAAAATTGTTACAACCCTGGAGCCACAGCATCCCACCTCCCCTACCCTTACCTTCAACCCCCCGGAACCTGTCTGCATAGCTCTTTGTTTTTGGCAATGCCTCAGAGGGAACTAAAGCGTTAGACTTAAGACCCTTTAATGGCAGTCTTTCTGAGGCATTAGGAAATTTCCGCCTTCGCAGACATTTTGAAGTAAGGGTTGAGAATTTTAATAAATGGTTTTAATGTAACATTATGCTGTTAAAAGATATCTTGGAAGGTATTTCGTTTGTATAATGAATGTTGAATTTCATTACTTCATTTTCAGGAGATGAGATTTCAGGGATATATTTTTCAGTAATAAACAAATAATTAAAAATAAGGTGGCCATGAAAAATGTAATGTTATTAACTTAGTTAATCTTAAAAATAATTATATACCTTATATTAAAGATCGAAATATAATATATAAAAAACATTCTTAAAACTATAAAATCTTTGAGGACCACTCAGGAAAATAAAATTATTTTGTTATTCAACACCCGTACGGTACCATCAACGAACTTTAGTTAAGCAGGTAGAAATCGAGACATTTACATGTATACAAAACTCGCGTAGGTGGTGCCTACCTATATTTACTTAAGTGAATACCTTGATACGTAGGACCGTTGACATTTTTACCTCACGTACTCTTTTTCTCGCAGTGACTACAGTTAAGGCCAACTTTATTGTCACTATCTAAATCTCTCTATCTAGATCTAATCTATCTATCTAATCTAGATCTCTCTATCACTATCTAGATCTAAAATATTTTTGGTAAAACAATAAGAGGTGTTATGATATAGCTGTTTATCTATCTAAAGTGGAAATAATTTTAAGAAACATAATAAAAAATATTTTCTTGAAGGGTTCGTTATTTGGAATTTAGGATACAATTATATTTATTAAATTATTTTCCAGAGTCCGGTTAATTCCGGTAATGCATCTCTTAAAAAAAAATCATGTGTATATTTAGGTAGGTGGATAAAACACTTTATTTATAATTTATTATAGCTAAATGCTAAGTAACAAGTAATAAAAAATTTAGGTAATAATACAAGTTTTCAGATTTTTCTAGAGTCTATGTTTGTGATTAATATCGCCATTCTTAGATATCCGATTTATTTACATCGGATACAAGTACGAACCCATATCAAGTACCCACGAGTTCGAGCCTACATCCGATTAGTATATTCGCTAGTTTCGTTTGCTGATAAGAATATTTGTGTGGTCCTTGGTGCATGAATAATACTAATGGCCAACATTGTCCTGTGGCTCCTATGTGACGTGAATACTCAGTGCGGGCGGTTGATTGCTTGCGAGGCTGCGTCCGCGATCGATCTGATACGACGACGTGTGAATGTAATGTGCCTACAGCTAAGATTTATCTACGTTATATCTATTAGATGTTATATAATTTCTAACCAGGTTCCAGGTTATATAAAATGGCATTAGAAATACTCGTTTGTAGGCTTTGGAACTACAGTGGCACGTGCAGGCTTGTTGTTCGAGTCTCGATAATTTACCTAATTTTCATTATCTTTTAAGATATTTGAATTTTTAATTCATAAGTTCACTATATTTTTTTAAGGATAATATGTACCTAACATATTCATAAAATTCTATATTCGTTTTAAAGAAATTAAAATTATTTCATTTAAATCGGATCAATTTTTCAGACATCTAAATTAAATTTTATTAATATAGTAGGTATCTACCTATTCTAATATAACATATATATAAGTAAATATTTAGATCGCAATTGAAATATTATTATTTATTCTGTGATTGTAAATATATTCCAAACAAAACGTAATCTAAGAATGTAATGTTACCTCAACTTACATAATAAACGGTAGGCATAATAGACGTCACGATAGTTCCGCCCACGATGTAGACATTCGTTGTGGAATGCACAACATTGTCCCACTAACTCGCTTTGATAGACTCGCCTCACGGAACGAAAGCTCCGTTCGGCTCTGCATAGATTAAGGATAGCTGACTTTATGTGATACCTCCATCAACCTATTTGCTGAGATAAGTTGTACCCAGTATCCTATTCAGCTATACTACCCGTATATTCAATGTTCTATTTGCTTTCATATTATCACATTTACAAGATAAGTTGATATTTATAAGGGTGGTTTTCCATGATAATTTTTGCGCTCAGAGGAGGCCAAGTTAGAGTCTATCCACCGCGGTAAGTTTTCTTAAATAAACGCAATTCGCCATAGCGCGTCCAAGCGTGTGACAGTTCAATATGCCTGCTTGTATATTAGTTGACTTAACATTTGAGTTTAACGTGGTCTCCCTTAGAGTGTGCTCGCAAAGCGTATCAACTTGGCGTGACCTTTCTCCCTATAAAAGTGTTAAGACACAATCACTAAATAAATATTTATCATCTGTAAAGAACGTTAGATATGAACTTTTTCGGGATCGCCGTATTACAAATAAGAAATATTTTATAAAATATGATTAAATTTGGAAATTTGTAGACATCGTAATCTTAGCTGTTATTTACATATTTTTTTATATAAGTAAGACTTAATTTGCTAGAAAAATATATATGCTCTGATTTTAATATAAAAATGTCAGAGTAATTTGTGTCTTTAATTGTGCCCTGAATTCTTAACTGTTAAGCGATGAAATGAAATGTCTACGTTCGAATAATTAATCCCCTTAGCGTCGGTATTGTAGCATCGTAGCAGCGCTTCAATTATAGTTCCAAGTAGCCAATTGTTGATCATTAGCCACTAATCCTGCTCATATTCAATCAATACCCAAAACTTTACTCGCACACCTCCGCCCGCCGCCCCCCTCAGCGCGCGACATTTAATGACACCCGTGCACTCACCACTGCATGCTATTATGACATCTCTCACCTACACACAAGGACCAAACTCCCGTAAGCACATCCACAGCGTTATATAGCACCGAGGATCTATAAAAGTTACGTCTGTAATCTAACATAAAACTCGGGCCGTTTAGATGCGAACGCGGCCACGGACGACACATCTCAGCTCGCTCCGTACTTTTACCGAAATATGAAAGTGTTTTTGTGTGAATAAGGGGCTTATTTCGCGTAAAACGAGCTTAAATCAGTCGACGCCGGTACAGAGGCGCGGACGTCGGCGCGTCGCCGTCACGCGATGTGTTTTCCTACAAGTTTGACGTCTCGATGCTTTAGAAAACAAACCGGTGAGTACCTAATTTGAATATATTACTGGAAGTAGTTCGCTGACTGATAAAAATATAAAGCGCTAGAATACCACTTTATCGCGCTTGTTTTGGGGTTATTTTTTGCAGACAGAGAGATCGTTGATTGACGATATAATTTATTGTAAATATACGATAAACATTGGATAGTTCGAGGAACATGTATAGATACGTTCTGAGATAAAATTATTACAAGTGATGAGTTATTTGACTAAAGCTAACCTAAAGAGAATGCTATAAACAACCCGCTATTTTCTAAATGTTAATAAAATAACAGTAGAATGTTATCTAATAGTACATAGTCTTATTAACGTTACAAATTAAGTATTTATAAGAAAGTTTAACAAGAACTCTAAAATTATATAATCTTATCTGTGATGACATGAAACTTAACTTAGGATTTTATATGTACATATTTAGGTACCTATTTGTCTAGGTTCAAAGCTGTAATGACAAATTTGTATCTACATATATTTTTAACCTATACGATATCAAGCTATTATGGTAATTCACAAGTTATTACAGGGCATTATGAAGTAGAAGGTACTAATGTCCTTAATGTCTCTTAGAGTCCAAACCACATTACATTCTTATTAGGTAAATAAAAATATGGTAAACTATACTTACCTAGATATATTTAATTACGTTTAATATATTAATCAAACATATTTAATTGATTACTAATATAACTTGTAATTTATGACTATATCTATTTACCTATGTACATATAGGACAATATTTGGTACAATTAATACAGATCTCGGAAACAGTCGTTAATAGAAGCTTGTAGATAAGTACTACAATAGGTACAATCGATAAACTGGAAACTTAGGTACTTTGGATTACACTTGATTTACCTTTAGGTGCAATACAGTTACATTGGGTCATTAAAAAAAAATGTTTTTACAGCAGACAACAAAATGTAGTTAATAGGATCTATATAAGATACTTAAGTAACCATTTTTTTATATACATAACTAAAAATATAGTAATTAACTATTAAAAATCATGTTTATATATTGAAAAAGCAATTTTGAATATTTGATCAATAAAATAAACAAAAAAATATAATATTTCTTATAAATTAAACTGCAAATAATATGCGTGGCGCCATCTCTTGCATTCTAGCCAAACTGAGGATTTTGAAAACTTTGCTGCAATATGGCGAGTGCATTTCTTTAGTTTTCCTTCCTATTTCAACTTTGTGCTCTACATATATACCTTATCTTTTCTAACCGGTCACCATTTCAATAAAACACTGCATTATTACGATTGAAATAGAACTCTAACACTCAAAAGATAAGGTTGCAGTTGCAACGCAAATGTATCTTATTTTAGTTTCTATTAAAGAACTCACCTCTCTCTTATGGAGTGCAATTCAAAATATGATTGTCTCGCTCGCGCATATCTTATGTCTCTTTTGTGTGCGTTTAATGTTATATGTGTTGTATCTCTCTTTATAAGAGATAAGCAGATGTCTGTCATTTGACAGTTTGCTTGAGATGCTAAATACAGAAGTACCACCATCATGGAATAGGCGGAGCCGGAGCTCAACCACATGGTTGAGAATGTTGTTTAGGAGATCAGAAAGTTTTAGTACACTAAAGGCAGGATAGATGAAACTATCATTATGTCCATTTCTCGTGATTTATTAAGGACACAAGTTTAGTAGAATTTTATATATTTGTAAATATTTTCTGAGAATGTTTCGTATGTATAATAATTTATGTTTTATCAATAACAATTACAATTTCAATTCGTTTTTTATGGTGGTAGGGCGATTCCGCGAACTGAGTCATGACCACAGTACACAAGTGTAAAAATCGTCATAGTGACTCGCTTTCGCCTGTCGCGTTTCGGGATCAGCTTGTGTATATCCAGTTAGTCATATACCTAAAGTCAGTTGTGATATCTGTGAGCCGACATGACGACGGAGACTGTCACTGGATTTTCATCTTTTGGTGGCCGCTTTCGTTTTTGGACTACACTGTACTTACTATCAGGTGCATTGTAGTCACTATGCCGAGCCAGTGTAAAAAAAAAATTTCGGCACTAAAAATATTTTAATTTTATTGGTTAAACTTATGGGTAATATGGATTTACAGGGAAAAAAACCTACGTATACATACTATATCAGAAACTACCATAAATATCTGTATATAGATACTTATTGTAAAAGTGCAAAAAGCATTTACTCTAGAACTACCAGTGAATTACCTACATCTATTTCTATATCAGATTGATTGTTGTTGAGCTATAGAAAATCTGTTTTAGATGTGACAAAGCGATACTCGTACCAATATTTGTCTATTTATAAAAAAAAAGTATATATTTTTTTAGATTTAGAAATATTTCGAAAGAAGATTTGTAAAACCAAGTGCGAGTCAGACTTGCACCTAGGGTCCTGTATAAATTAAAAATGTATTTTTTTAAATTTATTTGTTCTAAATTACAAAAAAAAAGATAACAATATAAAGATTGCCAAACCATTTGTCAGGCTTATGAGCAGCCAGTCAGTTCGAGCAAACAATTTTACAAGAATAGATTACTTAATTAATAAAGTTGATACGATTAGCTTAAGTCAATCGTATAGCGTTGTTATAATATATGATCATGACGATTTAGTTTAGAATAATATTGTTTTATTTTAAATAAGGGTTTTAGTTAGGATGAAGGTATGAAAAATGTGTTTCTCGAATTTGATTAATTTTACTTTGCCGAGTTTTTTAAGTCCTAAAAAATAATTATCCTCATATGAACTTCATTTGTTTACGTCATTTCTTTAAAAAGTTTTTGGATAAATTTAGTTAATTTTCGTAGAAAGTTCACATTTGACCAAAATTTTATAATAACCTATTTTATTTTCAAATAAAAATTGCTAATGTTTCCTAACATTGTGTTGTAATATCTTTTGTAGTATAGGATTTCACCTTTTTATCCTCCGTAAAATTAAAAAATCTCACGTTTTGTTTGTTAAAAAGTAGTTTCAAATTTACGGTTTTCGAATTTTTTTTTATATCTATGATATATCCTTATATATCCTAAGGTCTTCCTTGTACCTTGCTAAATATGAGTGAAGGTCAACGATAAATTGTTGAACATGTTTTGATGCTCCTCGGGTGTCTGGAAGAATCTGTATTCCCAGGCTCGAGTGGAGTGATTGGTAGGACAACTTGGAGGTTTTTGTTAGGAGTCTGGCACACCGGGGTCACTGCCTTCACAGTCGCCCTTATGGTCCTATACACGATTTTTCCCGGGTTACCAAAATACACGCTTTAATTCATATGCGAAAACGGAAAAACGTTAATAATTACTACCTAAACGGACATATCTTTTGAATGCTTTAACCAAGAAGAATGATTTATTCAGGACAAAAACAGACCGTAGAGTTAAGTATTTGATATTAATTTCAATTTGATGCCGTCACGCGTTCCATGACAAAAAGAGTTTTGACAGGAAGACAGACATACAAACAACAAAGTTAACCAAAAGCATGTATTTTTTAGACTGATACTAGCAAACCCGGCGAACTTCGTTTCGCCACCAGATGGCTTCGTTTTGGTTTTTAGTTAGCGTTTGATAGAACATGCGCATAATAAATGTCACATAAAATTAACTGAGTAGAATACAATGAGTAGCTGTCAAACAATGTATAAAGCATCGGCGCCATCTACTTAAAATACTGGTGCGATCTGCTCCACCACCATGCAAAACCATATTGGTCTGTAGTACATGCTATGTATCAGAGATGGCGCTGTATATGAAAAATGATTTTCCCCGTTTTCCTGCTTTTTTGTTGAATTTTTTCTTGAATTTTGTTTGCTATAAACCTCACGGAGCCCAAGACCTTTCCAACGACTGCAAAACCGTGGGAATCGGTTAGTGCGTTCTGGAGTTATAGCGTCAGGAAGGAAAACCGGACTTATTTTTATATAATAGATTATTCTATTATTAGATTATTCTATTCTATTATTCCCAGGGAAAAAGTGATCATATTTTTTTATACTGGCTTGACGTATTATCTACAGTGCACTTGATGGAAAGTAACGTGTAGTCCACGAACGACAACGATCGCCAAGAGACCAATATCCGTTAAGATTCTCTATCGCTATGTCGGCCCACATAATTCACAACGGGAAGTCCTAGGTATATAAACAACTGGATATACACAAGCTGATTCCGAAACGCGACAGGCCCAAGCGAGTCACTGTGATGATCTTCACACTTATGTAATGTGGTTACGACCCAGTTCGCGCAATCACCCTTTTTTTGGGCAACCTAGGGGAAATCCCTAACGGACTTTCAGGACGCGGTGAGGGTTGCCCCCTGGTGTGTCGGACTTGCGCCGACTTAAACCCCCGGGATGTTCCTTCTTCCGCCTGCCGAGTGCCAAGGGCAAGGCTGAGTCATCTTCCTCGGCACCCGGCGATCGCGCAATCACCCTACCATCTCAAGGCACTATTTCTGACTTATGCACATATAATATATATATATATATATATATATATATATATATATATATATATATATATATATATGTGTGTGTGTGTGTGTATATAGACCAGAAAACAATTAAGAAAAAATAACCTTTAAACATTGGGTAAAGTTAACACAAGTTACCAAGAGTCATCACCGTTCTAGTTAATCAAAAACAGGCATAAAAATATTTACAATATTATTTACAATAAATACAACAAAAAACATCAACAAATTTAGATAAGCTATCAGAAATAAGCACATTATAAATTCACCAATACAATTTACTACTATGTTTAACTTTAGATGTAATTATTCCCATAGCAGCTCCTCAATGTCATTATATCTCAGATTCTGTTGAATCAAAACACATCATCTAATAAACATCTAATCCCTTAGTTTCACCTTATGTTACATTCGTAATTAGACAGATTCAAAGTGCTATTATATTTGTTGTATATCTTTGAACTGAGAAGTCAAAATTGTTTTTCTGCATAATTATATTTATATATAGGCATAAGATCATATCTCATCCGTCGAGGATTATTTTTATTGTTTTTCCCCATGAAGACCACTTTATGTTTGCGGAGGAAAAGTTTCGAAACAAAGGACTGTTTTACTGTTAAAACCCAATAATTAGAATATATCTGTTTAGTAGGAAACCTTCCGGGTTTTTATACATTATTTTTAGAACAGCTTTTTGTGTCTTCTCAAGATTTAGCAAAGTTGTCTTAGAGTCTCCACCCCAAACAGTAATGCAAGAAGATATCAAGAACGAGAAATAAATAGTCTTGAGTGTATAAATGTCAACAGAGTTTTTTGAAGATATATGTAGAGAATCAGTTTCCTTTTCCGTTTCTGTCCGTACCTGATGCTAAGAATAGCGCAGTCCATTAACCGACTGCAACTGTCAAGTAACAGTACACTGTTGCTGGCTATTCACGAACGTGACTAGAAGTCATCAGGGTGACTATTCACCGTGATGATTTCTAGGAGAATGTGCCCGCTAAAAGCACTGTTCCCTGTAAATTCAACTTTACAATTGTCCAAATAAGGTTATCATGATACATTTTCATGCTTTTTCTGTTACTGTACGCTATATAAATTCATCTAAAATATCAGTTACAAGCATGTTAGAATTAAAATATAAAAGAAAATAAACATAAACAAAAGAATTTTGCTAATTAAAATAAGAGAAATAAACATAAAGAAAAGAGTCCTATACACGTATAAGGTTTATGTACTTCTATTCATAATTAAATGGTACATTAGTAATCTTTTCCTAATTCACCTAAATGAATGGTGATTTTAAGAACATTAAAAACAAATTCTCAGAATGAACATTACAATAAATGGAATACGAAGCTCATAAACTTCTGTATTAACTTATTACTTCGGTACGTAATAGTAAATTCTTACATATCAGTCTAGTGAGTACAAAAAATGTACTAGGAATTCGTTATCTATTACGATCAATGTATATTAATATTGTTATGATCGGTACGTACCTATAAACCAGAACAAATATAAATGTAAGGTCATTGCCCAAGTTAAGCGTAGTCAAATATGCATAGCGTATGCATTTATGTAGGTATGTAATTTTAAAATTAAAATGTTTCCAGTCTACACCTAAAATCGCTGTAGTACGAACCTACCTTAGCGTGTGCACACTGCTCAGGTGTTTTGTGAATTAATTTGTGCTTTTATAATAATTTGAAAAGGTATTTATTATTGTTGCTTTATGGAACTATATTAGAGGAAGCATTACATTTCTTATTATATTTATAACTCTTTAATTTTTAGGTAGAATAAAATTTTACAAAACGCCCCACTTTTTTGAGTTCAATATAAATACTAGCTATAAGATTTATTTGTTTATTTATTCAATGGTAACACAGCATATTATAAGATTATATACAAAAATAGGAAACAAAATAAAAAATCAAAAATGCCAATAACGTAGTACACAACATATTAAATTTTGGTAAATGTTTGGGTCGCTCCCCGTATCGTATAGTGAGTGTTGTGTGCGTGATTTGTGAGTGTGTGAGATTTTTAACCAAAATATATGGATGAAATAAAATGGAGTCATTTTTTCATTATTTGTTATAAAATTCTAGACTAGTTTCAAATAGGTTACTAGAAGTTCCTAACAGCATAATTATAATACTTTAAGCGTTATTTGTTTTGAAACTTTACATTCTCAAACGAAAAAATGAAACTGCAGGATTTTGTTACACTTGCCTTAGTAAGGACAAAATGCTCTTGTACCTAAGTTTTATTTAAATTATATTTCGGAATATAACTGATATAGACTAGCATACTTGATCAAAGAAGCACCAACAATTTTTTTTAACAAAAACGTTTAGTGGACAGTTCTTACGATGGAGGAATTTTCATGGTCCCAACAGTTAACTTGTTTAGTTTTTTTAATATTCTTGATTTATTTTATGTGCAATAAAGAACTAATTGGCTTCTATCTGGGTACTCAAATTCAGCAAAATCAGTTAATATTTTTGTGGAGAAAATTGGCTAATCATTAGGAAAATTGTCATTTATGTGGGGGGATTTTCCAAAACGCAAACTTTCCACCAAAACATTACATAAATTTACTACATAGATTAAATTAATTGTACATCAAAGCAACAACAAATTAAAATTTGTTAAAATTGGAGGCCTTAGAAGCAATAGGTATAGCAATAATTTTGTGGTTCATTTTTTAAAGCAATCAACAAATATGGAGATTTCTTTGTTATTTTTCTTTTCGCTGGCAGTAAAATAACTTTAATATGATATTATTATATTTTCTAGTGATGGAACGGAATAAATGAATTAATGATCTGTTATCAAGTATTTATAATTAATACACGTCACCTATAGTAGTTTTTTATATTCATTTTCCTGCGCTATATACCTATCGCTTGCCTGTCCTAATTTTTTTTTTTAAACAACCGGTATTTAAATATTAACCAATATTTTGTCTAACTGACAAAACTTCAACTTTTTGAAGTCAACATCTTGACTTCTTGCCCCTTTACATGATAAATCAAGTAAATAGTATGTGGGATAATAATAGGCTCACAATGACAACTGCCTATGACCACGATCCAACACTCAGTAGAAATAAACATTGCTATCTATGAATTTATGGCAGTATGGCACTGATTGACTTTATTGTATCTTGGTAACGTTGTACGTTGAGGGAGCGACAACCTAGAATGGCTTATAATAACCGTGAAGATAAGGGAGAAAATTATCTGGAGCCCTATGCGGTGGTTAGAGTAAGTCTACGAACAGCTGGAGATTTCCGTTAGTGTCGCGCTCCTCCAGGCGGCAGAACCGAACTGATGGAGGCAGCTAGGTTTCCAAAGTACTTGGAGTCATGATCATCAGTAGCGAGGGAACGATGTGGAACAGAAAGTGATGAGTGAGTCTTTAGACGAAGTATAAGGAGTAATTGGTATAGGCCGGTATGATCGTGGCGGCTATCGATAAGATTTGCTTCTCGATAGTTATAGTCGATTTTTACCCACTTTATCAATTTGTGTGGTGAAATAAATAAAAATTAATAGGAGGAATTGCTCAACAATTTGTGTCAGCTAGAGAGGTCCTCAATTTGGCCCTAGTTGAGTGTTGTATTGCAGATATAGATATTGTATCCAGATAGTTTTTTTCCCATATACAAATCATCTCATCCTACTTTTCTTAAAATTATAATATACTCAGTGCATATTAAAAAATATCATTATCTAATATACAAAGGAGGTCATTCATTTAAGTATGTAAACAAAGGTCATCTATCTATTTTGTAAAATATGCGACACTCATCAATGAAGCTTTTACTGTAGGTAGATTAACTTCCATAATAATTATTTTAAAAGTTTTATCGAAATAAAAGGTACATAAAAACACTAGTGCCCCATTGTTTTTTTTCATATTTCCGTAATTATTTCTGCATTTGTGTATTTTCGTTGTACAACAACGGAAACACTTCTTATAAAAATAACTACTTGTGGCGTTCTCACTGTAAAAACTCAAAAATATTGTAGGAAAGTAAAACTATTCAAATTTACAATATTTAAAATTATATAAAAAGAATCAATGCTAGAAGTAGAATTTTTACACTTAAGCGCGCGGTTTATATAAAAAGTAGTTCAAACGTTAATTATCTGGGAAAAATTTTAAAACTCTTGCGATAATGTTTTTGTTATATTATATTATTATAAAATTTTATTTCAATTAGTCAAAGATTATTATAATTAATGCAACAAATAAAGGCCCTCAAGTAAAAACAACTAATTTTAACATTGATTCTTTCTGCAAAGTAAGAAATAAGATAAACAGTGGAAAAAAAAAACGAAATCTGATTACCATATAGTAAATAAATAAAAATAAAGTGTAATTTATAAAATAATTATTAGGTATTTTTATTATCTTATATATATATATATATATATATCTACAAAAACATACAAACAAACATTTATTTATAAAAATATCTATTTATTATAATGGCGCGAATTGTGTTGATAGGTGTTTTAATAAGCGATAGTTCGTTCAAAACGTTCAAAGCGCCAAAAGTCGATAGCAGAAAATAGGCTTTATGGCCAAGTCGTTAAGTTTTATATCTTTACGGAAGGTTTACCGTATTGGCAACAATATTATGGGAGAAAACACATTTAGTTCCGGCCATTACCGCAAAATTTGAGGTCAGCACTTTCCGCAAGAGTTATAAAAATATATTGTGTAACTATTTAAAGTTGTAAATTAGGTTTCGGTTAATATATTCTCATTTTTATTTGTATATTACCGAAAATAAAAAATAAATACTAAAAATTAATATTATTGAATACAGCGCCATCTATTATCGAGTGGCTATACTACGACGTAAAGCTACATGTAAAAACTTTATTCTCGTGCTTACATTTATATCTAGTTAGTTACACTCTCTCAGCAATCATGCTCCGACGTACTGCCAAGGATAAGTAATTAATTACACTTCTATAAAAAAAACTAATTTAAATTCAATCGTAATAATAATATTTTATATCTAGTTTATATTGGATATCGCTAAATATCAGATCTCTCTGAACTGAACTGGTCGCTGATTAGGTAATTAAATTAATTATTTTCAAACAAATTTATTTAATTAAATTCAAGCTCTTCAATTAACGAAATACTTGAAATAATTATATTATTTTATAATTCAAATGGTAAATATAAATATCGAATTTCACGCTTTTATAATTTAATTCTAATATGGAATGGAATTTAAATAAGTACATTTTATTTTTTTTATAATTTACAGACAGACGCTTAACCTCAATTATATCTGATAGAAAGTGAAGAAGAGACCGACGATGTACCGCGTCCAACCAACAAATACCTATTCACTCTACTTTTTAATACTCTCTATTCATAAGAACGTGGAAATATGGTCGCTGGCAGCATATTTGACTCCTTAGCCTTTCGCATGGTGAATGTAGAAGTGAATATTATCGTGCAGATATAAGAATCGTCTACCACATACGGATGGTATCCGGTTCGGTGTTTAGTGATTTTATAATGAATTGGGTTGGTGGAATCAGAGAATTTAGCTCTAGAGAAGACTCTCCATAGTACTACCGGTAAAAGGCTGCGAGGCAGGCGACTTTACGTCGATGCTCGATATTCTGCATTTTACTTCAGTCAAAGAGTCATATTAATATAATAGATATACAAAATGTTAAAATAAATATGTAGATCATAAATACTTAACGTATTAAAACATTAACCAATTGTAAAAGACAGATTAGATTCAAATATGATTTTTTTTTTTTTTTAATATTCTTAGTTTCTTATATAACTTTGTTTTATTTATTTATTTATTTATTTTACATAATAGGGTGCCCAACATGGGTAACATTAGACAAGAAAACAAAAGGATCATGGTACTTAAATAGAACATATTATATAAATGTCCCCACAATTATAGGGCACCACAGCATGCACAATGATTAATATATAAAGCTAGTTTACATTAAAGAATAATAATAAAATTAAAAAAAAAAGAAAAAATATGTACATACATATATAGACACAACACAAAAGGATAATATTGTAGAATATATAAGTAACAACTTTAAACGAAACTGTGACTGATTCCAAGTAACACAAAAAAAAGAAAAAAGAAATACATATTGAATCATATAGATAGAAATATATTACAAATATGGCTATTAGATCTAGGGTGGGCCATTTAAAAAAATAATGTTAAAAAGAGGGAACTCGCCTATTTCTACGTACTGTAGGTGTAATAGGTAGAAGAATGTAAGGAACTGAGTATAGATAGATAGGTAGGTGGCTACATATCCATAGTACAAATATAATATAGCTTATTCCTATATATCTAAAATAATTTAAAAGTATACAAAAGCCTATTGGCAGTACTATTGGTGTACCTAAATATTATTCAGGCGAATTATATGTAAATATTATTTGATACAATAATTAGGTAAAGCTAAATCTTAAAATTACAACGACAAAAATTCAATAAAAAAGGTTATGGAAATTTTATATTCAAAATATCCTAATAATTTGCATTCAAAAATATTGTAGATCCTATTTATAAATTATTCATGCTTCATATTGATCTTGCTTATGTTATATGTTATATCAGTCATATAGTGGTAAACTTTTTGCTACATAAGTATCAAAATAATGGTCTAAGTTTAGCGTCGTGAAGACAGATTAGTCAAAAACTTTATCTCCCTAAATAGTAATTGATAAATTAGTTGTATTTTTTGTTAAGTAAAATATTATTAAATATTATGCAACATTTTTTAGTAAGTACCATTTACCAATCTTCTACACTTGGTTTTAGTGGCTATCTTATAAAAGTACTACTACTACACTTCGCCCCATAATCCTCAATCCCTTCTACGTAACAGAAAATTATAAATAAGTTTATTTTGTATTTCTTTATTTGTTAATATAATTTGTTATTTATTATTGTGACCGTTTGCATTTATTAATTTTCTAAAAACATTTACAATAACTTTTTTACGGCTAAAACGATAACGAATGTTGTCTTATTTTTTTACAAAAGAAACTGGCAATATCGTAGTTTATTGTCTACATTTTTACTCGTCAATATAATCATTGTCACTTTGTTTCATAACTGCGGTTACCCTTAAAAACTGGAGCAAAAAGTCACTGTAAAAACGTTACCTTTTTATATTCAAAGGGTTACGGTACAATACCATAAGGGACGATCTTTATAGGGTAATATAAATATACAATGGCTGTGTGACATTGACTTGTTCTAATACTCTATAAAAATAACCAAACGACATTGCTACAAATTTTGAGTCAGTTTGTATAATCCACCTAGAGAGTAAAGTCTCGCTTATGAATTTAAATATTTATTACGTTTATTTCGTTTAAAATTATATAAGTATAAGATAAAAAGTGTATTGATAAATACCTAATTGTTTTTATTATATTTGTGTGTGATAATACAGTGTCAAGGTGATAACATGTTTTTGTATTCGAATGCGGTATGTTTGATAATAATTCATTAATATTATTATTAATTGATATTTTTATTTGTTATTTAGACTTCTTAACATACTCATCAATGAAAAATATGTGTCTGATAACCATGTGCACTTAATTGTTTAACTTTATGCTATAATGTAACTAGGTATGACATATGTGGAAAATAATATTTGGAATATGTGGAAAGAATCCTATATATTCTTGCAAAAGCTAGGTTATGAACATATAGGCAATGAATATATAGTATATTTTGCAAACCTAAGATAATTATTACGAGTATATAGATATAGAGTTGTAAAATGTGGCATATTCTTTTGGCAATAGCGAAACATAAATGAACTATGTCGAAAACGATCCCCCAAACCCTTTGAAACATGCAAAAGATAAAAGTGTGGGTAATAAATTTTATATTATTAATTTCATATTTGTAACAACATGGATACTCTGCGGTGTAAACTTGTTTAAAATGACTACCGAGAGTATGATTCCGGACAACACATCCGCATAACGGATAATCATAATATCAACAAAGTAAAATAATCCAAAGTCAGAAATAAATTAAAATTAATAGAGATACTTATCGTAATAATACAATTCTCTACAGTATCCGTCAAGTAACAAAGATTTTAAGTAAATGTAACGATTACAAATAAAACAATTCACTTTCAATAATTGTGCTTCTTTCAGGCATACAATATCTATAAGTATTTACCTGCAGACACTTTATTTAATTTCAAAGTATTTAATTTAATTGAAAAACATATTTCTATAAATCGTCCAACAAAGTCATATATAAAGCGACGTACCTATGTCTGATACCTGCTTTATAGTATATGATTGCTCATGTACTGCTGCTCATAAAAGAATAGACCCCCATGATCACCAAATTGAAGAACATATTTAAATAAATGGTGACCACTTGGTGTTAACTACGAATACTAATCAGCCAGGTTGTGTGGCGGCTCATTCTGATTGCGGAATTATAGTGTGAATACAAACAGTAAAATTAATTGCAGGATATTGTGCTCTTGTCAGACTATAGGTAGCTACTGTGAATATCAAAACATTAAAAATTGGACAACTTTTATATAGATACAACTAAAACTATTTTTAATAAACTTAATCTTACTTACTTTTTTACTTTTATTACTAAATCAGTTGCTTACACGTACAGTAAGATATTTCTGTATAAGATAGTGATTTACGGTCATTCAGTAAAGACACTTAGAAAAGGAAATTAAGAGGAAATGTAGAGGATTAGGAATATTGTAGAAAACTTAGATATTAATAATTGTACTCATAATATTATACAAATATCTACTAACGTATTTAGGTAGATATTTTATTTTAAAAAATATTACAACAAATATAATTTATTTAAAATGAGACACTTTTCTAGAAGTAATGTCTTTTAAAATATAGTAAAAATTAATTTATAATAATAACATTCATAATAAATATTTATCACCATATAAACTATAAAATTTCAGTTATATCCAATCCAATGCTTATAAGATTTTTAGCAATTATTGTTATAATAATATTCCATTAATAGTTTGTTCTAATATTAGTTAATACTAAAGTTCCTCTAGCCAATCGGCAGCTAAAAATATAGACGTAGATGGTGTTGAACTTTTTAGTTACAAACAGGAAGACTGACAGTTATTTAGGAAGTGCCAATTATCCGCCTATTGTGTTTTTACAATGACCTAATGGATTCAAATATGATGTTCGCACATCTATCCAAGATAATATTTAATTAGAAATAGAGTCGGGCACCTACAATAAGATCAATAAGGTACATTTAATAATATATATATATATTTCTTTTTTATTAGTCAGTTTCAACTGTGTTTTTCTGCATTTAGCGAAAACATAATTGATTTAAATGTAACTTTAGTGTAATTTTAAATGTATTATCATTATTAGTTGTCTTCCGGTCATTAGGTAACCAAATAAATTTCTGCCTAAACAGACAAGTAGGTGCCATTGCAATGCCTGCTTAGGTATTGTTGTTTGTAGTAAACTGGTTAGATATTAGTACGTTAAATACCCATTTGAATAAAACAAAAATTATGATATTGAATTATTTTTTCAACTTGATATACTGTCATCTTAAAGCTCAATTTGTAGAAAATAGGCCTAAAGAAGCCTAAGAATACATAAAAACACTTCTGTACAACCCTATTTTAATTGCTTTTTCTCACAAATTAATTAACGTTGAAATATCAGTTTTAATTACATACAATGTAACTGTCTTTGACATAGAAAATTGTAGAATAGAAACCACAGGTAGGAACTGTTCGGGCAATTTGGGCGGGAGCCAAAGGAAACACGCTAACTCGCGTGCCGACGGAACGTCAAAGTCGACGCAGAACTAGCCTACACCACGATAGTTTTACATGAAAAACAAGCTGTACATGGACAAACTAAGTCTTATAACTACAACCTAACGGGTGAAATGCGCTGGCAAAAAAGCAATAGCCATCTAGACGTCCTTTTGTGAACAGTTAGGCTTTGTCGGCGTAAGGAAAACGTGGAAAAACATAATGGACTTGGCAAAACAGTACTAATTTAGCCCTTTATGTTAGTTTGAATCATTTATTTTGATTATGCACGCATGACTTGTTGCAGTTCTATTTTATAGAAACTTCAATATGGCCTTCAATATAACTTCAAATTTATTTATAGAAAATTTAATATGGCTGAATTGGTAATAAACATCATACCATAATAATATAATCTGGGAATAAAGTAAGTTATTATTAATAAAGCACGTTCTCTATTATTATAAAACTGTGCCGAACCAAATGTCTATTATTTCAAGATATAAAAAAAGTTAACTATTTAAATATAATGAACTCGAATCATTCGTATTTTAAATTCTGTTTATTTTTGTGTATTTGTTCGGGCGTCACATTGAAATTATTAATCCAATTGTACTGAAGCTTTCGCTATTTTAGACGGACAACCTGAAATATATTTGGTTATTGTTGTTTGCATTAAACATGTCATAAATTATAAACAATCAAAAACACACTATTATTTCAGATAGAGTTTAATAAAAATAAAAATATATTAATGGTAACAATAGGTAAATTTAGAGAAAAAACACAGAGATGATACTGGATCTTTGCTTAGTAGTATTTATATAATATTAGCGAAGAAGATAATGTGAAATCGTATCTTTCGTATTAGAGTTACAAACGAAATATACAAATCTAATATTATGCCTTTTAATAAATTCTTCTAATAACACCCCTTAAATCGAATAACATAATATTATGATTTTGTTCGACTTAAACGAGAGTGGTTTATTATTGTGACTGTAGAAGTAGAGTCAGAGTACAGAGGCTAGGAATTTAAAAAAAACAATACGTTGGAAAATAAATCAAAAGTGTTTAAGAAATTACTTTGCTCCAAGTGTGGAGCAAAGTAATTTCTATTTCAAATTTTAGTAACATTTTTTGTGAATAAATAACTCTTGAGAATCACACAACATCCAATCTCATTCGAGTGCTGAAAAAGGTCTGAAACGTTTAAGGTGACCTTTAACTATATTATCTGGAGTTCACTTGATTGTCGACCCACGGGTCTCGAGTACCTTTAGATTTACCCAATATAAGTTGGCATCTTCACCCTCCTTCAAACACATGAAATGAAGCACGGTTCAGGAAATGCAGCATTGTTTTATAGGTCTACGAAATTTGGACAGTTAAATAAGTATAGGATCAGTTAGGCAAGACTTATCTCGAGAAGAAACTTGACGTATCAATGAAGAAATTTGATGTGCTCTAAAGAAATAAAGTTCTCATTAAGTTTTATATATACTTTTATGGTCATAAATTTATCTGAACAAATTGTTTATTACTTCTGAAGTGTCTTTGAGTAACGATTAAGTAGGTAATTTTGTTATGTTTATTTAATATCTCAATAAGGTTTCACGAGTTTTTATTGCTATGGTTTAAATAATTATATTCTAAAAGTTTATTTCGATAATTTACTAAATTATACATTACTTAAGAGTTACTACTATTATATTATTAGTAAGTAAAAGTTACGGCTTTAGATGTTTGTAGTGAGCGCTTTATTTATTAATTGCACTGAATTATTTAAAGGGCTTTTGATTTTGTTATTTCAAAAAGTAAAGATTCTTGTTTCAATTTCTTGATATAAGCAGATTTATAAACAAATTTTAATTTTATCCCTTAAAAGATTTATTTATGACAACACGAAACTCCTTAGAGCATAAAGATTCTCATTTGCATTGACCCGGAAAGCATTTTCTCATTTTATTTTCCAAAAAAAACTCCACATTCTCTGAGAGTAGTGTTTGTAAATTTTCCTTCTGACCTACTTGTACATCTTAAGTCTAGTATAAGTTGGAATACCGCTCCTCTCGACATCTTTCTCAAAGATGCTTAAATAGGGGATGTCTAGTATATTTGGGGGGTCAAATTACGTTGGCAGTTTGGGCTCGGCGTGGATCGATAGGACCCTGGCAGGTCGCCCGGCTCCGTTTCCCGCATTATTGTTATTGCGAGACTTCGGTATCTATCAGGCTTCCGCTATTGGATCGGGCCCTACTAACATGAGACAAAGATATGAAAACGTATTGGGAAATATATGCTCCATATCAGATATTTTACACGGTCGACTGAATACAATGTAGGTAACTATCCATACTTCATATATATCTATGTACATATAGCTAGCTATGTGTTATAGTAAATATCACACGTTAAAGTAATTTTATACAAAACCCACGTATAATATTTATTCACTTGACAGTGCCTATCTAAATATGACTAAGAATGTGACATCATAACAAATTTATACAACTTTTACATCGTATTTGATAAGTATGCTATGAAATCTGGTTTTTAAATAGTTTAATCTCACTGCTGGTTTTACCAGTTTTACGTATATTTCAAACGGTATTTAATCATTGGAGCATCATATTTTTCGATTATTTTCGAGATATATGCGTTTATACTTAATATTTCATTTAGTTTGCTAGTCTAATTTGTATTTATTTTCAATTAATTTAGGTGTAATATCAATGAATGATTAAGAAATATTAAAGCGATCAATATACCTAACTGTACATATAAATAAATAAACCTATACCTATCAACATATAGGAACCATTTAATTAACTAAGAAAACGATGACATAAATTATCAAGGTTTCCTTTGTATTGAAGGCAGGTATCTGTAAGCAATTAAAGTTAATTTTCTCAGCGTCATGCAAGTATGAATGATACATAATTACTGGTCTATAAAATATCAGATATCATAATTACTTATTGACATATTATTCTAAATATTTTAGAAGTTAAAACCCTTATATATCTTAAAGTTATTGGTTTTTATAATTTGTTAATACACTTATTGATACCTACACTAGGTAAGTATAAAAGCCGGGCAGTAGACTTGAGGCAGTCTGATGCCTGGATGAGAGGGAGATGGTTCATGGTGTTGGGCGCACCACCTGTTTTTGTTCCTGTGGAGGTTTTGGAGGGGTGGGCTTTACTCCTTCTCCTCCCAGAGAGGTAGCCTCAAGAAGGCTTCTTGTTCCCTGGGTGTCTGGATGAGTTTGGCTTCCCTGGCCCGGGTGGAGCAATCAGAGGGACACCCCAGGAATTTTTTGTCAGTAGGAGTCTGACACACCGGGGTCGCTGCCCTCACAGCGTCCCTGATAGTCCTATGCAGGATTTTTCCTCGGGATACAAAAAAGGTATGTATAAACAATAATCTATATCATTAAGTACTTATACCTAGATAATACAACTCACGTACACATGTAGACACTTAAAGGTAACATATAAATTATAATCATTTTAAATGTAATTAAATTGACTCACTAAATCCGGTTTATAAAAAGCTTAATTATAAATTTCGAAAACCATATTGTCGTAAATAAAATTTACATACAATGAATTAAGTTTTTACATCAATATCTACATCAACCGCTTTGATATACACACAGTGGGTAATTAATACTAAAATCATTAGCATAAGACAAAACCAGCTATTTACCATTGAAATGCTTTTCGTATTAAGCATTTATTTGCTTTTGTATAATGAATGCAAATGATTCTAAGTGTTAACTTACCACACACATGTCTGGTTTATTGACAAGTAACTATTTTAACATTCAATGTTCATAAAGAGAGCGCTATGTATCGTCTGTATGTTTTTTACCACAATTATAATTTAGATTATCAGCTTTTAAAACTGATATTTCCTTAAGCTACTTGATACAATGTGTTTTATAATAAAAACACTGAGCTAGTACGCGTTTAATTTTTTCATCTAAAGCAGCATACCAACGGACCACAAATGACTTTATTATCTATAACCATCCATTCGTATCCATGAGCTATATTAATTACTTATCGATATAACAGGTGCAGTAACCGACATAATATGACCGCAAACCGGTGCTGTGGCCATGGCCGGTAATAGTTTCGGGATCGGAGAAACCGGTCCGGCGATCATGGCCAGTATTCGTTCGGGATCGAAAGATTCAAAAATAGACCGATGGTAGGACGCGTTCGGTCCGCCCGTTCAGTGTTCGCCCAATCAATAGCATACTTTGTTGCCTCGAGGCGGACACCGCCGTAATACGGATAAAAAATATTTATAAATAGAATGTTTTCGTCCACGTATAATAATACCATGCCGTGTTTCCATATCTCTTATCGTACGACAAAGCGGATTGCGTAGGTCTCGATTATATTTACATATGAAACGACAAACTATACGTAAAAGCATTTTTGTCAAAAAAAATCCATTCATTTGCACCAGTCTCGTATGTTTAAGTATTTATTTTCCTATAACTTTTATTCATGAGTAGCACAGAATTTATCTATTGGTTAACCATGCATTGCATCTAAGTTACATGTAAGCGCCTTGAGTACGGTTGTCAGCTGCGCTATTGATCGTCTTGGGCATGACATATAAGTGTGACGTAAATATGGTTACTAATGTATCTCTGCTCACCTCAAAAGGGATATAGCGAAACGATATGATAATATTATTATTACTAACATAGTAATTTACTTCTAGTTAAAAGCTCTACCTAATTATTAGCGCTACTCTAAATATATATTGAATATGTAACAATATCAATAGCAAATGACAGTACACGGACTAAACTTTACTATGGCAATACGAATGGTGGTATTAAAAACCATGTAAATAAATAATTAAAATGTTAACTTAACTATTAGCATTCCAAGGACTTTAACAACACTTCAAGACAACAAGAACAACAACAAGAGTTCACTAATGTATTAGGTATAAATACTTACATATAATATATATAAAGTAAAATTAACCGAATTAACATATCCCTAATAGGTAGTTATTATTTCTCCATATTTACGTAGGTATGCCAAGCACCCAGAAATAAAGAGGTCCAAGTGATGTCTACTGAATATTAGTAACTGAAGTTGAATGGGTCGTTCTGATCTATTAATAATGTATGAAAATTACAACTCTGTGACAATTAGTATAGTAAAGTCGATTATTTTTGTAGGAAACATTATGAAATTTTAATAAGTGTTTAAAAAATATTTAAATGGCTTGTTTTTCTAGCAAACTATTCAAGCACAAAATGTTCACTTTGGCTACTTTGACCCTGGTAGCCTCAAATGTAGGTACTCACTAAAGTGAAGCTTCGTAAATTGTTAATACGTATTAACGAAGCCGTGCCTAAAAGGTATTGGCAGTTTTACCAAAGATAAAATGTCTTCGTTATAACATATTCTACATAGCGCTCGGAAGAGACAGCTCAGTGAAATATAACGACCTCAAGAAACAACATGTATCTACCTGTAGATAGTAAATTATTCGATTGGATTAACTGTAGTAAAATTATATGTATATTTCTCTAACACAATCTATTACAGTTTTATTAATTTCATATTCCGCAATTTAGGTACTAGAGTATTTTTTATCACCATAAGATGCTTGCAATTTTTTTCAATATTTCTTTAGGTTTTTATGTTTTATATTTAAATTAGTTATCAATATAATAGAAAAAAAAATTATGTTCTCAACAAAACATAAACCCTACTTTTATATCTATCTACGCCTTTTGAATAGATATATACATGCAGAGTAAATTAGGCATGCAAATAAGGAAAAAATTATAATTTACTACAATTCGTTTCAAATAGACTGCATCTACCTATAAAATACATATAAAAACAAACATCATAGATCATTTAAAAGAAGAAGTCCACTACAACACAGATCTTTCTAATAACAGATCAGTAGAATAGCACTGATGGTACGTAACGTATGTACACTCTAATTCCTGCAGTAACCGACTCCTTACTATTGGCTTATAGATAGGCAAATCAATCAATATAGATTTTGTGTGATGGCAGCGACGTGCTTAGAGTATTTGAACAAGGTAGGCAATGTTCGCGTAATTAATTTGAATATAATATTATTATAGTAAACATTGTATTGTACTCATATGAAAGAAACATGGCGTTAAAATAGCATAGGTATGAATCTATTTTTTTTGTTGTTAAACTTTAAGCAATTTATTCCCGACTTATTTATTGTAAGGGCATGCAACGCTTTCATGCATCTATGGAATGAGCGCTATTGTGTGATGGGATATAGTTTTATACCGAAATAACTAACCTAACTAATTAAATCACTTGACAGTATCATCGCCCTGTTTGATCATATCTATAACGTAAGCAGTCTATTGTATATGTCTATGATAAACACAAAGAGTAATATACTTACGCAACTGAGTGTAAAATTGATGAAAATTTCCCCATAAACTTTCAGTACGAAACCAATAACATTGCAATTGTCTAACAGCGGTATTTCAATTTGCGCTCGAGTACCTAATAAACGTTCGTACCTACATCTGGCGCCTCTATGAATCGTAATTTTATCACCGCGATGACATTCTCCTGCAGTTCAGTTGACATTTACACCGTTTTGTTCGGTGGCAGTCGATGCAACCGATAAATTAATTATGAAACCAATTGAAGCATTTTTATATGGATACCTATATGTAGGTATATGCTCACTCCGTGGTTTTAAAATTGAAAACGGCTAAACACATCAAAAACGTTTAGCAAAAATTGTTAGTTATTACCGTTTGTCTTGATTTTACCAAATGTAATAACTTTTAAATACATCAAATGTAATTTTTTTTTTCGCTTTATATATTTCTATAATTGCTATGTTTATTTACTTTTTTAATTCTATATTTTCTTCTTTTTTTATAACAATGAATATCATACAAAATTGCACGTCCTATTTTAAGTAAGTAGATGAAATCTAAATTATGTAGTTATAATTATGTATGTATTATAAGAATAGAAGTGTATCGGGCTACTGGCAACCACTGTATAAATAAAATAAAATAAATAAAAATTATAGATATATTTATAACATTTTGTAAGGCACACATTATTTTATACTTCATTTGTTTTTTTATGCTGCAAGTAAAATAAATATTAAAATATTGATAATAGCAAAAAATATACACCAGAAGCTCGCAAACAGGAAGTAGGTAATAACTATAATTTACATATTTAATTTATTTTACAAAGTAATAATGGTAACACAAAAGTTGTTTCTCTTTCTCAGATATGTCGTATATTTGCCCACACAAATACCTATCAAGGTGGTATTGATTATATACTAAGTGCTTACTAAATACATATATAGTTACGTGAATTGAAGCGATGCTCAACAATGATACGACTAGAGTCCATTTTTGATCCGGGTAAAATCGGAAAAAATAATCGACTAGAACACAATACAGCCACACGTGATCACTCGGTCAATACTAGAGTATTGACATGAGTCACTGGGTGAGTGTTAGAACACTCACCCAGACAATCAGACATCGTCATATATAAATTTAAATTCTTCTTTACTTAGCACCCTGCTTTCTTTGCATTGTTTAAATAAAACAGAAGTAGCTATTTCTCTGGTAAAGTTGTAAAGGCCCATCTGGGCGAATAGCATTATTTAGTTCTGATGAAAAAAAAAGAAAAATAAATTGCTATCTATATCGGTTAGCCTCTGTGTTCCGTTACATCTACAAGCCACGGAACCTAATATAATTTTGTAATCACACCCCACAATCATTTTATTGTGAAACGTTTTCTGGATAGTTGTTTTGTATATTCGAATTAGAAAAAATACATATTAGAAGATTTGCGGTACCGGACTAAGTTTGCTGTTTTATATTTAGATTAATTTTGATAGATTGTAGATAGCTTACAGTAAAATTTATTGTTATATTTGTAACTTATAGCGTAAACTTATCAAAAAGAAGAGTTAGACTAGGTGACTCGGAAATATAGTAATCCAGATATATATATCACCCGAGTAGTACTTGAATGAAATTGCGAAGTTAATTTTACAAATCGATTAGTAAAATCGGATGCTAGCAGCGCCACTGTTCAACGCTCACCCGTATTTCTCCGTATTATGAATATTGATAGCACGCAGATAAAACATATGTTTCAGTGGGGGGTCGCCGACCCGAGATGCGGTGCATCCGCTGTCTTGATTAAATGAAACATGATCATGATAATATAATAACATGGCTTCTATAATATACAGACCTGCAAACTTGCTTCTTTTTGAAACTAAAAGGAACTTTGTTCGTGTATTAAATTTTATACAGGCTTGTAAAGTTTACCTAGAAGGTATTGTAATGTTTAAGAATCATAAATCTAGTTAATGGTTTAGCATAAGGTTTAGATCCACATAGAAAATACAATAAAATAAGCATATATGTACAAACATACAGACAATAATGAAAAATACTTAATAATTCCTCACGTTAAACTCTGTAAGTAGTTTCTAAATAGTCGAATTTTTAATAACTAAACCATTATAGGGTCAACCATGGCTAGGGTACACATCAATTTATCGTTAAATATTAAATTAATAAATAGTAAAGCAAAATAGTAAATTAGATTTCGCTTAAAGTATTATTTTTGTTTTGATTGTCTCTACTGGCCTTGTGTTTTATTAAAATCAACTCTATTTATATTTTCATAAAATTCTCTAAAATTAAACACTTAATTCACTTGCCTTAATGACCTTACGTACCTATCATATAATATTACAGTTAATGGATTTATAGCCACTTGAAAAATGCATGTAAGTTATGCGTATTAATGTAAAATTATATTAATTTAATTCTATATTGTGTTTAAATCCGCATTAGGATTCGTTGTGCAACTTTAAAGATAGCGGACACACACTGGCGGCTACAAAAAATACTATTTATATTATATAATATATATAAAGTAACTTCCCAACAATTTTATTAGGAAACTAAGATAAGAAAGTGTATTGATTTTTGGTACAATATGTACGAGTACCAAAAGTCAATCATATAATAATAATAACTCTTTTTATATGTATTTATCTTAAAATGTGAAAATATTGTTAATATGATGAATAAAGATAAAATAATAGTGTATAGCCTCGCTAAGCCCCTTTCGGGGTTAGCAGAGATGCACATTAGTAGCTGTATCCAATATAGAAGCAATAAATAAAAAGAATGTTGATAGGTATAGATTTCCACTAAAAAATGCACAGTGCACACCCAAAAAACTTAACGGTTTTGTTCAAAAGGTCAGCTTGGAAAATAAGATTTAGTTGCGTACGTATTAAACCAACTCAATTTACTATGACATTGATTTTTTTCATATTCAAATTTGACGTCATTATGCCCGATCGGTATGTTAATAATGTACATTCTTGTTGCAGGTACTGCGGTCCGATGACGTCATCTCCGTGTAGGTTGGTCGCCCATCACACATTAGTTAACATTCAACCGCGCATACTAATATCAAATTTGAATGTCCCACAAAATGGAATATGTCTAGAAATTACCTTTAATCTCGGAGAAAGATCTTAATTAAACCGAGGAAAGAGTAGGAAGAAAAGTCATAGACACCTCGCGTTTCATTACCATGATCCCTTGGCCTCATTAAGATGTCGGTCTTGTATGAAAAGTGACTTTATATAAGAAGTTAATTCGACATCACACCTGTCGCGGTCGTAACTTTTCCCTCAGGATAGCTGTACAATGGAGCTTGGCCCCATCTACTCGCTGACTATTATTTTACCTTTCTTCATTCGTCTTGCCGGCACCTTCAAAGAAAACATAAAATTTTATAAAGTCTTCATTATATTGACAGTTCGATTTTGGAAATGGCCGACAACGATTGGTGGATATTATTAACGGCTACGTTATGTCATAAATATATTTTAATGTTAACTCATGCATAACTTTTTTAAACAAATTTAGACAATATTTTGTCTAAATTTGTTTAAAACCTCCGGGAAGGGTACAGTAAGTTTGATTCACTTGGCTTATATTAAGTTAATAAATTATCATCAAGAAACTTAACGTATCATCCAACATGACAACGGTTTATAGAGTTGTCAGATAATTAAAATTCAATGAAATTTTTGTTAGATATGTATATTGAATTTTGAAATATAAACTTGATTAGTTCCGATAAGTTGTTAAAACTGTGAGACATTATTGATGAACGTATTTTCGTTTCATAAATTCCCAGAGGAATGAGAAAACATACTGAACACGTATATAGATAAAATAACAACGTTACAAAAATATTTTTATATTTTTCTCTCTACAAATTCTATTAAATTTTGTAGGTAAAATATCTAAAGTATGATGTTGCCCTCCGCTAAGTAAAGCGAAGTGAATATTTGCTGGAATTTTCTACGCGAAATGTTCCAATTCCATTTCGGTAAGAGACTAATAATATACTTTTTTCTCTTTTTACTTCTTACTTCCACCCTTTACTGTTATATAAGGAAACAGAATGGCATAGAAACGGTGCTGAATTGATAATAAGTAAATATTTTTAATATATCAGAACATCCTTAATAGCTCTTATTATATACATATTTGTGGCAAGCGTTTAAAAAATGTTTTTCTTTTAAAGATAGTTTGTGATAATTTGCTTTTAATATTTATTTTCATTACAAAAATAGCAATAAATATTTAATCATAATTACATTTTTTACTCATTAATATTTTCATTTATTTATACGGAATTTAAAATTCTTTTTCTAAGATATACTTATCTATATAGAGGCTCAAAGAATACATTTAAGGTAAGGTACTCTTAAATAATACGTCAAACTGGCTTTAAACAATTTAAACTACAAAAATTTATCTCGATTACGAAAGCAGATTTTGTTGCTCGTGTGTCCAGTTACGGAAAGGAACTCTAATTTTAAAACTACACAATCGTAAGTTTGTATGCTAAAGTAGATATTAATGGTTCATTAGTATATTAAATTCGAGTTTTGAAGAGCTTTTCTATATAAGGGTGTTAGGTATATACTTACATTTAAAGATAAAATAGCATACATTTCTCATGTTTGTCGTCTCTGTTAAACCGTTGTTCCAGCAAGATCTTGCAGAGTCCGACGGACAACGAACAGGTCAATTATTTAGATTGGCGGCGGCGACGCCGAGCCCGGAGCGTACCCGCTACGTGACGACTGCCAATGTATCCTCACCCTTAGCCAGCCAGCACTCTGTTTTATTTTCAAATAATTAACTTAAAATGCTTTATGAAGATTAGCAAATAGGCCAGCATAAAATTTTCATCTTCTCATCATCTTAAAAGATTTAATTTTTCCCAGAAACTAAGATCCCTTAAAATAATTAATATTTCCTTAAGTAAAGTAATATATTGTACAGATTTCGTAGTAGGTGAAGATAGATACTAACGATAAACTTATATGTTTAGTAAATCGTATGAAGGTAAAATACTTTCAAAATATATATCCTTCGGACGTAAGTCAGCACGTCTGAGCTTAGGAGAGACCATTACGTAAAAATTCCACGTATGTGGAAGCAGATTACGGCCATACATCAAGTCATAAACTTATAGCGAATTTAGTTCTAAAATAGTAGAAATTATGTCCTATATACCTAATATTTCTAGAATCGTTTTTGCTAAATAGCCCGTAATTCGCCGGAGCAGAAGGATTATTTAGAGTTCACAAATTGTTAGAACATGACTTACCTCTGGTCTACTTATGGCGACGACTTGAGGGACTCGGCTGGTAAAAATAAATCTTCTTAGACTAAAATATGATACCTTTAAGACAAGCCTACATTAAACAGTGGCCTAAAGTTGGTCGTTAATAATAATTCTGATATCATGGAGAATGTAGCTTAGTGTAATACGACTCATTTATATTTGAAGTATTGTCTAGAGGTAAGTAGTTAAGATTTCAAGTAAATTACATTTTTAACATTAAATTAAATTAATGAAACACTTACATATGTAAAAAGTCATATTAATCATAATATAACGTTTTATTTATATAGTATATATATAATTATAATTATGTCTGTAGTCCTAATAATCTGGGTAATATTTAGTTTTTTGATAATCCGAGAGATTGTTGATTGTTGTGTGAATTTTATCCGTCTTAAGAAATAGGTCAAGTATTTTAAAAGCTTTCTAAGACTATTTTTAATAAATTTAGTTACATCAGCCTTATTATAATACCCAATAAATAAAAATAAAACCTTTCACGCTTCTTCTGTCATGTTATTTTTCATATACATAGAGATACCATAGTATTTCGGCAACTACTTAAGTAGCCACTCCTTTTTTTTTTTATTACCCCGGGAAAGTCCCTAACGGTCCTTCAGGGGGCGGTGAGGGCCGCCCCCCGGTGTGTCGGACTTGCCCCGACTAAAGCCTCCGGGGTGTTCCTTCTCCTCCCCATCTATTTCAAAATACTATTACAACATACTCAAATCCAATCTATTTAGTGTTAAGTTATTAATAATATCTTTTATTATTTAAGAATTTTGGACATATTTTATAACAACATGCAAGACGTGTTCAATTAAAACTATATCTCATGAACTGGACCACATACCCTGACGAAGAAGTCGATATTTGTGAGTCGGCTCGCGTTTGCTCGCCGTATATCAATCGCTGTCGACGGCTACTCGATTTTCAACTGCTCTGTTGTTTCATATATATCAAAATATTAACACTCAAGCCTTGCAGCAAGACATACCTGAATACACCTCTTATTTATAATAGGTATGTTACGTAGCTTCAAATCACTCGGATGCATAATTATTTTCAAAGTAATAAAAAAGCTTCATGTTGGTGCAAGTTATAGAATTACGTATACCAACAATTCTATTACAATGCGTATACACAGTATATAAAGACGTATATAACAGACGATCAGCTGCACTAAGGCTGAGATTTATAGATGTTGTTTCGACTTTGCTTAGCAAAGTTCATAAATATAAACAAATAAATGAATTATTTATTAGAAAAACAATTTAAAATCAGCATATTAAAGTCAGCTGACACCCAAACTAGGACTACCTATATCTTGGGTGTCACCACACTTCACACAACATGTCACATCCAGATCATATCTGCTGCGTAGCTCCAATCTTAGGTCCAAACAATACACTTTACAATAATGTTAAGCCTTAGTTACATTTATTCCCGCAACAGTTCCATAGTATCATTATATCCCAGATTCAACAAGCAATCCCTTACCTTCATCTTATATTCGTAATTGACAAAATCTAACCATATAATAGGAACTTGAGTATAGACATAGTATTCTCAGGGCCAAGCCCATGTTGTTGACAACAATCGGTGACTTGCCAAATTCTTTGAAATTCATTGAATAATACAAATTGTAATGTTTTAGTAAAGTTTAGGTGAACTTAAAGTCGCGTCTATTAATCTCAACTTAACATATTAGTTTTAGTATTTGCATATTAGTGTAGATTCAGGCATTACTGTATTTCATTCACTCTAAAGTATATACAGGTGATTTTATAGACGAAGAAGATATTTCAAAATACAATAATTTACACTTTCTTATAACTAATAAAAATGTAAATTACAATATTCCCTAACAAATTATAAAGAAACATTGATGAACAAATGAGAAGTGATCCGTAAAAAGTTTGAAAACCGCAACGCGTGTTGTGCACGATTGAATGGCATGTAGATAAAATTCCTTTTACGTAATTTTAGGCAAACAGGTAATTGGCTCGTTACCCTTTCGTACTTATCTTGGCTTAGGAGAGACAAAATACCTACTTAATAATTAATTGTTATTTATTCTATCATGTATGTAATTGCCCCTTAATATGTTGACTATAAATTACTTTGTTTTAATGGAAATATTAAAATATCACTATTCCTATATATTTGGTATTAGAATCGAATGCTGAATATCATCCTTGAATATCTCCATCGTATAAAATCAGCCTGTATAATGCTATGTAGGTATATTATTATTATCAACTACATATTATAGTCCTAACAAAAATTCTGTAAATGAAATTTTTATTTACTCCAATATAAAATAAACATAATGTAGCAAGGTAGAGAGAATGATTCTGAGTTAGTCACAATGTATTGGCTAATCAGTTAGCGCTCGGCACCGCCTCGCTGCGCTACCTGTGATTGTTATTCAACCGGTCAATCCATTATAATTCAAGTCGATGCGCGTACCTATGGCCTATGACACTTTTTGAATATTAAGATGGTCAAAAGTTTTCTAACGTGGTACATACGTTGTTGGTTATATTAATGCTGGGCTTAGGAGATTGAACTTTGTGGGCGGCGGTTTATCGAGTGTGTCTCTAATAATTTACACCAATAGTGTACAGGTTTTATACCTACTCGCATCAGAAAGGGAATTTAAAAGTCTGAATGCTTTAAGTAATTTTGTTACCGCCTGATAGCGCAGTTTGCAGTTATTCGGCCTGTAACGCTGAAGGTTTTAGTTTGAAGTACCATTACCACTAAATTTTCATTGATTACTTTTTACACATAGTACAAGGTCAAGCTTAGTTAGGGACTAGGTTAATGTATGTAATTCTCTGTAAATATTTATATTTACAATCGATAAAACATGGTATAGACTTTACCTAATAACCGGAATGTCTACCACTAATGGTTGTAGCTCGACACGACATAGCACTAGTACATAATCAAAGTTATTTTACGGTTCCATCAGGGTGTAAATATATATAACGGTTTTTATTATAAAAAAGGTTACTGAACTCCCATGTTTGAGGTTATATTTATGCAAATATAAATGTAAGCAATTTGGCATCGGTGCTGCAATTCTTAAGAAGTAAAATATAGAATTTGTTCGAGAATTTTTGGCCGAACAATTATCATTATTTACCGTTAACCTAATTGTCACTCTTCTTCGAGTGTGATCGAAATCAGCCAAAGTGTGATATTTTTTCTTAAAAAAAAACAAACTTAAGCTGCCAAAGTATATATTTTGTGATAATATTTTAAGACTGCTGTGAAATGATCATGTTCTCGAAATGTTGGATGATGAAAAAAAAAATTAAATTAACGACAACATCTAAAATTTGTGGACAGGTTTTTATTTTACTGTGATAATATCTACAGTACCTTAACTGTTTCGCATGTATCTAATTAATTAATCGAAATAAATTTTATCACATTTGTTTTTGTGATTATTAATTAATTTTCTAATTTTTGCCTTTGTGTTTACTTTCGTTCTGTAATGTTCTGTATCATGTGTAATGAACGCAAATGGTTTTTGTATATTTACAAATTTTATCACCCATCTTACGCAATAAAAGTAGCTCCAGTTTAGATATAGGAATGTTACATTAGTGATTGTTTTCATTTTGCGCTTGTAAGTTGTCACGTTACCATTAATTGTTGCCCATACCCCATTTAATTGATATTTCAATGTAAAATAACCCAAATTCTAATAAGAACACTTTCGCTGAATATTTGAAAATAAACCAAACCAAAGTCTATCATAAGATATTGACCCAGCAATATAAATGGTAACATCAACCGCTTTATCCTTATAAAAGCCATCAGAGATATTCCCCCTGTCGCCGTGCTCTCTTTAAATTCATTTGAGGACGAATCTGGTTGTATTATATTTGCATCGAAACTGCGAACAAATTCAATTATGCAAAAATAACGAAAGCCACAGACTGATCCCAATACGCAATAAGATCAACATTAATACAATATTATGGGAAATGAAACGTGCCTAATTGGTTTTCGTACGACATTGGATGCGGCACCATGTTTAAAATTCGGCAATAGTATGTACTTATACTTAATTGAAAAAATGTAACTGACTAGTTGTTTTTCTCTCGGTTTTGGCCATTCATTTTTGGTCCCTATTACACAAACAAAAACTTTAAGCTTAAATTGGGTTTTCCTTATTTTATTTCTCAACTTTTTTCATTTATTTAATATAACCTAGGAAGGTATACCTTTACAATTGTGTCCTTTGTTGCAAAAGTTTGTAAAGATTATCAGGAAATTGTGTTGTCATTCTAAGTTTCTAAAACAAAATATATAACTTCTCAAATAGAGATACATTGAATTTTTTTTTTACGTCCTAATTATATGGAGTTTATTGAATATCAAGATGCAAGATAAAATTATATTGTACATACTTGCTATAACAAAAAATTCGCTACTAGTTACGTGTATTCGGTAAAGCAATAAATGTGAACATAAAAATCTTTTATTTCAAATCAACGACGAAATTATTTAAATAGAACATGGCGGGGTCTAATCCCGGCCTCGAACCGAATTAAATTAACGTTACGGGACGTTGACGCTTTTCCGATTCCACCTTCATTACACCTACTTCCTCTTCGGCTTAACAGAGCAGCCATCTACCGCGAACTAATTAGAATTAATTAGATGAACCTCGCTCTGTTATCCTGATGAAAAAAGAAGATTGGATTTTTGACCTAATTTAGTAAATTGGCGTATAGTGCCGGGCTCTTTTAGCCTTATGTTTCATATAAAAAAAAGAATTAATAAAATTGTTCTTATTGTAACTTAATTCAGTACTGATCATTATAATAACTTATTAAATTGCAAGTAGATTCACTAGAAATGTTTTAGGGTTTGTTTTAAGTAAACAAAATTTTTGTTTAAAATGTTAAATACATTTATCGAACTAATGTTAAATTAAATATAATAATAGTGTAATATTTGCGTAAGTGCATTATAACAAGAAGATTAATAGTGTTTAATGTAAAATAGTAATAATAATTTTTATTTTAACTAAAATAAACACATGAATAAAGCGACAAATTTTTTGGTTTAAAATTTCATCATTATTTTCTGCAAAGCAAAATTACTTACTACTATTTAACTTCATACCTCGTCGTATATTTTAAGAGCTGCACAATCCACCTCTCTCAGTTTAAAGTTTGTAGAGATAGGTAGTTAGATCGTACAAGTGAATCGTTTGATGCCGCATTTTAGCCAATGTTTATATCCAAGTGGACTGTTTGAGGAGCCACCTTCTTTATGAGACTCATCTAGTTTCTCAGAATTTCAGTTCGACCAACCTGCACGGCCGTATTAAAGCCCCCAGTGCAGTGCATTTTTAAAGGGAACGCCCCAGACCGTTGTCCGGGCTTTTCATTATTTTAAATATTCAGTGATGTGCAGTGTGTCGGAGTTCTACCCAAGTATTAAGAAGCAGTCAGCTTGGATCGGTGAGTACGCTTTTACATACTTCGGCTTGTACATGACATTATGTCTATTGTCGTTTACTAAAACATTTTGTTTTAGAACAGTATAACTACATAAAACAGGAGTTTAAATTAATCGTTCCCTTTTAGAATTAAAGTAATGCTCTATAAAAATATTCAAACAACAAGTCGGAGGGCCCAATAGCCTCATTAGTTCCCATTGCCGCTTTTACGAAACTCGTTACGGAGATAATTTTCGTCCATCGTCCAGCATTAAGCATAACGTGCAGACTCAGTAAAACGCCGTACCGACACGACCTGACATTAAACACTCCCAGAGGCTCCTCTATATTCTCAAAATTATTCCCCAAAGCGAACCCTTCGCTCCGTAGACTACAATTACCTTCCATTCAGCTAGAGGCATTTCGCCGCGGAAATAAAATAAAATTGAGGCACAAAATAAAATATCGAGAGATACGTTCCAATTACGGCGTGTAGGTATTTGCGCTGCAGAGGTTTTTACTGAAAATATACTTAGTTTTTGTTTTATAATTTTGGCACCAAGGCGTAAATATTCAGCAAATTAAATAGTTCGCTCTCCTTTTACGTCATAAAATACAGCTGAATTCACAAGACCTGTTTTCGTTGAACAGATTAATCCTACTAAATCCTTTAAACAGATGCGAGCGAGAAAGTCTTTGTTTCAAAATTGCAAAACCAACAATGTAGCGTACACTTGCGTCCAGTCCTATATGATTCATTCGCATACTTATTCATTCTGCGATATTTATTACGAAGGGATATAGTTGACCATATCTTTCGAGATATCTCAAGTTTTTCTTCATGAGCTTCTCAAAACGTTAAATTTATTTCGGCCCGGGAGCGCTGAATTAAGAGCCGCCTTAATCCTTTCGGAGCGAAGTTAACCTAATATCATAAAGATGGAACAAGGCAACTTGTACAGCATAAAGTCAAATATTATCCTTTCTGAAGATTAAGAAGTTATTAAAGCTACATAGACGCGTAGATATCGCATCGAAAAAGCTTTCTACATCTAAGAACTATTTAATTATGTTAACTATTAAGTTTTGTTTATGATATTTACTGTTAACGAAATAAAATTATGATGTGAATTTGCCTACTCACTTAATAAAATAATATCATGAATATCTTACTATTATATTGTCGGTCGACTTTTACACTTACAACTTCTTATAAATGCGTTTAATGTAATTTTAACTAAAATATAAATATGGAAATTTCGACGTAGGTAAAAGTTCTTATTAACTAACCACTTCCATGATAATAATGTTAAATAATATTAAGAAAAAAATATATAATTTCTATAAATAGATAGATAGTATCGCGAGTAAAGGAATACATTTTTTATTTTCACACATGTATTTACGATTTGGAACTATTCCAAATTGCATACGGACCAAGATATATGTAACCTACATAATTGGAAATAATTTTAGACTTGTCCCGTAAATATTGAGTCAAATAATGTAACGTTTTTATAACTTCTACACCCTGTGGGCTCTCAAGTGTTCTGAAAACGGATATATGTTCAAATAGAACATTTTAAATAGTGCAAAAAGGTAAAAAACTCGGATGCTTTGAAACGAAGTCGGCCATTTTGAGAACCCGTCGGGAGGGGCGGGGCGCGGTTACAGAGTAGCTCAAAGTCACCCGTATCTCAAATATGAACTTTTTTGATCGACTGTACTTTTCTTTAATAGATTTTTAAACAATATATAAATATTTAACAACTCATAAAGCATAATTACTCAGTAAATATTACTTACATTTCTATTAAAATGGGCGCGTAAGAACTGAACTTTTTATCAGTGATATAAGTTTTACAAAATACACGAAGAACTTTGATGGTTATTTTTTTTTATATTTATAACTGCTTATTATAAGTGCGCAACCACAATAATGCTAAAAAATAAAAAAAAAAAAACTCTTTAGCTACATATTACTATTTTGAACTGATATTGAAAATTTTGTGTTATTTCTTTTATATCTTTAATTTATAATAAAACATAGTAATTTAATTAGTAACATTTTTAAATTTTAACGCTATTAGTTTCGAAAACCCTACAACATACTCGTAACATAAAAGTTGACGTAAACATTTTAATCTCATCATGATACAACCGAAATATTCGAAAGCGATGTGGGAGGTCAACTTTACGGTGATCTTTATCTAAATTAAATTAAAAATTTATCAATTATATTAGCGGTCTAATTACATCATGTAAGAGACATCGGCGCAAATGTTCATTCCAGGGACATTTTTGCTCGATGAATATTGACGCTTACATTGTACAGAGCAGTTTATACGGAATGAGATAGTTTTACTTAAACAAACAAAACATAAAGACATTTACATGCAAGGTGAATTCAACTTTATCGACTATCGAAAGAGTTTAAATTACTTTACCTCATTAAGTCAGTTAGATCTTTTAGAAGAAAATTATTTTGAATTGAGACGCAACATTGTTCCATCGAGATTAGTCAAGCAATGTGTGCACCGTCCTTTTCTAACACAAAATAAAGATATTGAATTTTGATAACACCGTCTCTGTCTACGAAAATGTCTTTGATATACCCGGTACAAAATAAGCTCGGTTAATGTTAAAGATGATGTTAAATTAAAAGCTTGCTTAAGAATTTGATCACACATTTTGTTTTTCACCGTGTGTGTTTCACGTGTCTCATGATGGAATCTCCATTATCATATTTACATATTATATTAGATAAATTAGTATTTTGGATTATAGAGACAAGGTTTTAAGACATTAATGACATAATAATATGCAAGATTGAAATGTGTACAGATAGCTACAAGAATATTTGGCCATAAATACCTTTTCGACAATACCTGTAAATAAATTTTATTTAAAAAATATTTCAATAAATTCCATATCACTATCAAATGTGAAACTCAAATTTAGAGAGGTATCTAAGTCCTAAGACATGATGCGGTTCTATAAAGAGTTCGTATGAGTACTTAATCTTTACGAAAATTAGTAGAAAAATTTGTTTGTGATACGTTTGAAATGACAGATTCAAGGTTAATAATATAACGTAAAAAGGAGTAGGTAATTAGGTATAGCTAGTGCAATTTAGAGATGTCCTTTGCCAAAATTAATTCGAAAAATGGCACTGGCAGAAATACACTCCTACCTCATTTCCGCTTTTAAGTACTTATATGTCACCCGTCGTTATCTTTTCGAATTCTTATCGCGCGCCATTAACGTAGTCGCCACCGATACATGATAATATCATTGACATATCTTTAATGTCATAAGCAGATCTTATTTATGAGCTCGAGCAATGATGGCAATACAACTCTTAAACAGTCAACATATGTATAAGTGAATATGAACTTGACAAAGTTATATTTTATAAAGTTGTAATTGAGATATTTCCAGATTCCCTATATTTTATTCTTACACGCTCGGGGTGATTTAGTATTCATCATGGTATTATTCCGCAGTTACAACATTTTCCTTTATCAGGAGGAGAAATTTCTCAGAACATTGACGCGGGTCTCGACGAAGCAAGAACATTATCTGTAACTTTCACCGAACGATGTAACTTTGGCGTAATCTCATAATCTATACTTGAATATTCACGTTACTTACAGATTATGTAGAAAAAACATCTACGACGGCCAACTATATTTATCATTTTGATTACTTAGACGGCTGTTTAAAAATCGTTACAAAATTAGACGATCATTTTTTTTAAACTGTGCACTGTTTGATAATCATATTTGCTTATTTTAATTCCAGTAAATATTTTAACAATGAATGTTGTTAATTTGATATCTTATATATTGCGTAGATCTTTAATTTTTAGTAGATATGTGCTTACTTTCTAAATAATAAGCACATTTGGATGTAAGTAATTTACTTCATATTAAATTGTATTCATTTTTGTAGAAGATTGTGTAAGATATAAAGAAACTAGATAAAGATACATTCGCAAGTTTTTAAAATACTTATAGATGTTAACAAAATATAGGTACTTATATATCTACATATTAAAATACCATATTTTCTAGAATCAAAGTTCGAGAGCTGTAGTACTCGACCTTACCAAATGTAACTTTAATTTACAACGGTTTGACTCAGTTTATCGTTAAGCCTATTTGACGTACCTGAGTAATCTACGTTTTGAATCTTATTTAAATGTAAAATTAAAAAAAAACATAAATATTTTCTGTTTTTTTTTTGACTAGTTGCCGATGTACCTAATTATCGAGAGTTTGGGCATAAATATTTCGATGTCTTAATGGTTATAGTTGATTTGCGTTGGTACTGTGGTGAATTCATTTCTGGGTCTACAATAGTCGTGGATTCCTTGGGATTCTCTGCCGGTATAAATATAGAATACCACGGCAGTTACCCCCTTTAATGCGGCTTAAAAGGTCCTGTGAGGATATTTCCAAAGTAAAAAAAAAGATAATTAGTTTTTTCTGACTTTATCTGCAAGCTTTCTATCTACTTTTTTACCACTTATATATTATTTAGTTAATAAAGTAGTAAATTAGTAAAGTTTTTGTTATAGATATATAATATAATTATTTGATAGTAGAGTTTGCCTTTAAGCGTCCCGGTAATTTTACAATTTCACGCTAAGGCGGAGATCTCGTTACTCGCCCGGGGTTTTGTCCCGGTTCTCCGGGTATCGCTAATGTAGTGGAACAAATCGTCTAGCCACATGTAGAAAATAATTATGAACTCGCTCGCTTAAACCTTACACCTTTTCGTGTGAACTAGCTTTTTTTCTAATGTCGTCTATTTATCTTTGTTTATTATACCTATTTTATGTTTTAATTAAAGTAATAAGTTTGAAATGGCTAAATTGTAATAAATATATAGGTTGTAGGTATATTAAAATGTCGCTTCATACGTAAATGTTATTCGGTGAAAAGGACAAGTGACCATTGAGTTTCCTTGCGCCACTATGTAAAAAGGATCTGTATTGAAACTCTATAGAAGCATCGTGTGTTGCAGGTATAGCATGCAAAGAAACACAACTTGAATGAACACTCAGCTCCATTTTTTTTTTTCAATTAGAGTGAAATAAATCTCGAGATGACAGTATAAAGCAAGTTCGGGATAGTTGACCGTAGTTTTTTAACACGCAATAAAATCAAAATTTTAAAAACTAAGTACTTGAAATTAACATTATAATAAAATTTGACAAACAAAGCGAAGGATTTTTGAAAAAAAATTGTGTTTGAGTTTTAAGATAATTAATTGTTTTAATTTCATTGATTCATTAAAAAAAAAAACGATTTGCTATCTCATCTGAATATGTAGTAAAGATGGCCTGTGGTGAAGATTAAGACGGCAAGTGATAGAATCAAAATTTGAAAATTTGTCTTTATATACAATTTCGAGTTTCTACTCAATTTTCTTCTGGTAACACTTTGAACACCTGCCAACGACAACTGTGCTATTTTAATGACATTTCATGTTACAGGTTCTGTTGTGTGAGATGATTTTCACCTTAGCCAAAACAGTTATCTCTTTCATTTTATTGTTCCTTATTGGGCTAGTGAAGTAATATCAATACAACCTCATAGTGGTCTTTGTAAAAAAGCTTTTGTTATTTTGTTTTTATTCGAGATTTATTTTTTCCTCATTTTTTTTCTTTATACTTTTTTATGGCTACATAATTTAATTTTTCGCTTCTCCACATTTTCACTGTCTTTTATAGTAATAGATTTCTATTAACTCAAGAGTATGGAATCTTGTTTGTCTACTAATATTTGTTTTCTAATTTAAGCAATTACTTTTACTTTAACTATGTCTTCGCTCCTACTTCCCCTTATAGAGACATATCTTAAATATTTATAAGGCAAATATATAAAGGATAAGAATAAAAACATCAACGTTAAAAATACACTGCGTGAAGGATGAAAACAGTAATAATTAAGGAAGCACAAGTTACAAATAAACAACCCCAGACGGGTCTAGCTGCAAGAGTCCTAACTGTAAGCATTTTGATATGTTCTTTCAAAGTCTGGGCCCAGTTTCCATACTGTTTCTATCAATTCTGTGACCGAGAGGTACCACTGCTGTACTTAGGTTAATGATTTAGTGATATTATAGCAATATCTCACACACTTGACACCATTAACGTAGTCGTTCTGTACAGGTATATTTTGATGCATCTACATGTATGACGTTACTTCAATATAATGTAAGACAAAAATATAATGCTGGCGCCACAAAGCAACATCAATATTTATAAAAGGCGTTCTCACGCCCAGTCAGGAAGTGGTTGTCCATACAAAATTACTTAAGATTATTGTCATGATTTTTTAACGTAAGTGTTTTAAAAAGGACCTGATGATAATTGTTTCTTCACCCTAGTATTTTTTGGGAAAATTTCTCGTGAGCGATAATAAAGATCTTGTTCGTATAACTCGGTCACCAGTATCACAAAACTCTTGTCAGCGAATGGACGATAATCCACCGCTTAGTCGTCCTTTTTACGGAAAAAAACTTTTCCTTTTGAATAACCTCCTTATTTTTCCTAGCCGACCCCTCTTTATTCATAAGCCGCTGACGTAACTTGGAGAACCCTAAATGAATGGTTGTTCGTTGTTTTACGGGTCTATTCACAATGCTTTAGCTCGAAAACTTCAGAGATTTGCCGCAGGAAAAAGTGGACGAGATTTCTGTCGTCAAATTATATGACGCCTAAATTATTGTATTATCCTTAAATATTGTAATCATATATTTAAAATTTTCTATTTTCTTCTTTGTAATATAATAGTAGTTGTATTCATATTCTCTGCCATTGTTCATATTAATGTATCTATTTACTTTATAATATCAACCTATGGGACGACTTTTATGCAACAAAGAACATAAGTGGTATTGTATACATAGCTATGTGGAACTATTCTATTATTTAATACAAAGTTTAGATAGCATTAAAAAATAGTCCAGTTTTCTAAATAGGTACTTACGACCTTCTATCGAGTTTAAAATGGGCCGGCGTGGCGACGGTGACTGTCACTTGTATTCTCGTACGTTAATAATTACTACCATTCTTACAGTATTTTTCATAGGGAGTGCTATAATGCCTTATACGAACTGATTTGTTTTTTGTTTTTAACATTTATTAATATAACATACCAAACCCAGTTACTTGATCGTTTTTAAAATTTCGTTTATAAAATCTTGTGAAGTTACTGTTCCTGCATGTAGCTTATTGATTTTTCCTATAATATACATATAATCTATTTTACATTATTTCTATTTTTTATTGTTTACTTTTCGATTATAAGTTATACATTGCACATTTAAGCATATAGGCGTAAATAACGTGAAATGGCCGCCAAATGACCGTTTTTGATAAATTAGATGCATGAAAGCATGTAATATTGATAAGCTTAGTGTTAAAAACATATATTATATAAAAATGTATTTGCCTGCTTAAAAAATCATAGTTGGGTACACAAGTAATAGTTAAAGGAAAAACGGCGTACCTAGTAGATGTACAAGAGCTGGCTCATGTAATGAATTCATTCAATTTATGCAATATACATAAACGATTGTAGTGGATTGGCTTTTCGCTACAATGTAACGTTTTAATTAGTCGGCAACCACAAAGTGGATACATGTAGTGGACACGATATGACTTCGTTTACATGGGCCGGGTCTATTTATTGAACTATGTTAGCGAGCATGTCCATGAACATGGACAGATACTGCCTATATTTATTGTAATTGGATAATGGGAAGTGAATTGTGCTTATAGTTGACAGTTATCTTGTGAAACATAATATAAATAAGAATTTAATTGTTAAGCTTATTGAATTAGAATGATTACATCATTAAGTCATCACGTGCATCATGCATCAATTATACAGAAGGTATATTTATGCATATAAAAAACCTATGATTTTTATAGTCATTATATAAATAAAAAAATATAAGGTACACCTATACGTACGAATATATCTCGTTATAATTTATTACTAATTACTATGCAAGCGAAAACAACTACAGTACTTGTTAAAATTCTATAGAAAATAGATAGATACTTCATTATCTGCACATTACAATTAAGTCGGTTAATGACGTAACAAATATAAAACGTAGTTTCGAACCATTTGAACAAACTAATTGAGTAAGATTAAGAAGTTTTTAAATACGAAAAAATCTTTAGAATTTGTTAGATATGTTTATCTATTCTGTTAATATGATAAAATTAAACGTCAAAATTGCTGGGCCTATTAAATTAAAATTTTACTTTGATTTCAATATCAATGTGACTAAATGCTATAATTCTTTAGGTTATAAATTGTGGAGGATAACTAATAAACATAATGAAGTTTTATAGGCTTATCTTACAATCTGATAAGGGACATACCTTTAAAACGATAGTCGGTTAAAAACTTAATACACGAGTAGATGTTGTATTTTCAATTTGCGATTACAAATGTCACCTTAATAGCAAGAATAAGCAGGTAGGTACAGTGCGGAGTGGCTTAACAAGATTTCATATAAGTCTAGTAAGAACATAACGTTATAAAATGAAATTCATCTCGTTTTATGCACACAGGAATAGCGTAAGGTTTCTGTGGAGTCGAGAGGAAAAATTTGAATTTAGATGTCGGTGGGAGTCGCCTGGTAACGGGTTCCGAGATCCTTCGCTTTACGACGCAAGGCTAAAATACTGTTCCCGAGTTTGCCTGATAACTGTACTCAGTTTATACGAAACGGAGGCGGAGAAGTATCCAAGAGAGAACGCGAGCCAAATGGCTACCTCTCGGGGCGAATGCTACGGACAGCCGTTTGTTCTGGAATGGATGTAGGGCTTTATTCTGTATTTATATAGCAAATTACAAACTTGATTTTTGTTTTTATTTAGAGGCTTTATTTAAGGCTTACAGCAAATAATGCATTAATACTGTATCTTAAATAATTTCTTCGCAAGTTACCAGCTGTACCTGATGAGCCGGCATCCCTATCCGGCCCAGCACTCTTGCCTCATCGGAAAAAACAAACTTGCTTTTATAAATAAATATTAATTAAGTTCAGAAGAAGCTTTGTGAGTCAGAGTGTAGATAATCTAATGACTACTGACTTATAACAAATACACTAAACTTATATAAAATGAACAAAAAATACACTTATATTTGACTTCAAAAGATAAGAAAAATGTATAGTTAAATTTTATGAGATTTATTTTAAATATTTTTCACATTAAACTGTGAAAGGCAATGGCCAGACAATTGCTATGAACACACGTAATAGAAAATATTATCGGACCCCAGAGGAAGCTAGCTGAAGTCCGTTACATACAAATGTCTTTCATTAACTTGTCGATGTTTCGTCTAAAATAAGACCCTCTAGGTATACTATTGTGTTTAAAGCTATTCCCTCATAACGAAGTCAATTCACCTTTAATCGACTTGACAGAACACTTTATTTTTTATTCAATAGGTAGGTGGGTACATATGGACTTCTTGACAATATATAAGCAAATATGTTTCTCAAGATAAAGCCAGAAACCGAAACGTATCAAGTTCGGGAACACAGAAATTGGAGTTATAAAGTAAATGAGATTCTTTGGCCACAGTTGCACGTTTCTTTTCCCGCACGCGTTCGTATTTATCCGTTCGGAAGCCGTTCAGATAAGGCATGATATGAATTCAGATTCAGACCTTGTCTTTCAGGTTTACCCTTGACTTGTATATCCTATGAAGGAATTATAGGATTCATTGCTTATTTTACGATATTTGTCTTATTATCTAGCTCGACAAAAATATCTTTGATTTTTTTGTAGTTTGGAGATAAGTATGTAAAACAAATGTTACTCATATTTAGAAAAATACACATAATAGATAGGTAGGTACTATACTACTTTTTTCTAAGTATGCATAAATTAATTTGTTATGATATGATAGCAATTTGCCCTGAATTTGTGTATAACATAATATCTCTCAATTACAACAACCTAACAACATATTTATGTATAATAATTTAGTCCGAGGTACACATTCCTAGCCGGTAACACAAGCATTTTTTAGATTAAAGCTCACCTCTTTATTTTATTGACAATTTAATATACAGGCAGCATAAACTAATATATATTTAAAAAAAATTAAGGAACTTTCAATAGCATACAGAATTTATTTTGTCTGAATTTTTAGCTAGCCCGACAAAAATATTAGTTACAATGAATAATCTACTTCCAGATGTTAATTTTTAACATAACTTTGAAAGCTTTTATATCATCCTATCTCATCAATATTCTTCTTTGTTATTTTACTCGAGGCTTTAAAACAAAACAAAAGAGGCGCACCATTTAACTCGTTTCCAATAAAGTACCTATACTGTGTTATGGCAAAAACAAATTTCCTCATCTTTACGAATATTCAGGGATCTCGTTTGTCTTTCCGGAGATGGATGTCGAACTGAGAATAACAATAGGTAAATTTATGTAAATGAACAACGTTCTACGTAACAAAAAGGAAATGATCCTCACTGTAGAGTATTCAATAAAATAGTCAAACGGTTTCTTTTGCGTTTTGAAATTCCGCCTCCCTTAAAAAGTACCTACATACCCATTTAGTTATTTAGAGTTATTGATACATTGTTCTCGTGTCACAAAAGTAGAAATGTTGTTACCTTGAAACCGATATGTTTACATATTCAAAGTCTGTTTCGATACAGAAAAACATTAAGAATTACTTATTGTTTTATTAAATTCCAATCTGTTCGAAAATTAGTATTTCAGTTATTTAATCATAGGATATTTTCAAATAATATTATATATATAGTACTAGTCAGAAAAAGGAAAACAAATGTAATATAGAATTTGTACAGTGCTTGAGCGACATTTTATGAAAATACTAATAACGTTAAAAAAAGTAAAATCTTTCTATTTTATAATAATACTAATAACCTTAAAAAAATTAAAATCTTTCTATTTTATAATAATACTTATAACTTAAAAAAAGTTTTTTTTTTACACTGGCTCCACATAGTGACTACAGAGTACCTGATGGTAAGTACAGTGTAGTCCAAAAACGAAAACGACTATCAAAGGATAAAAATCCATGGTAGTCTACATCGTCATGTCGGCCCACATATACCACGACTGACGGTCTCTAGGTATATGAGCTACTGGATATACACAAGCTGATCCCGAAACGCGACAAGCCGAAACTGGTCACTGTGACAGGCTTTACACCGATGTACTGTGGTCGCGATCCAGACGGGCACCGACGCCCTACCACCTCGCAAAAAGTAAAATCTTCCTATTTTATTTTGACAACAATTTTTTTTTTGTGTTACTAAATGAAAAAAATATGAAAAAACGCTAGCTGTTTTCTTTATTAATTACAACACTGACTATGTTTGATATTTATTTAAAAGATACAGACAATACGTTTACATTATTTTCTAATTATATTATGTGACAGTCTCTAGGGAGCGTTTAGGGAAAATAGCTATATTTACCAAGTGAAAGATCTCCTGAAGTGTAACTGCTGTACTATATGTATTAATGTTTTTCTAATTCTTTTCTTTTATTTACTTGCTTAATAAATACTTAAGAAAAGTAGTAACTACAAGAAAAAATTTGAAAGAAGATATGATTAAAGTAAGAAGTAATTACTATTAAATATCGCTGGATAAACAAATTGGTATGCTTTAGACTTCAGAGGAATTCATTATAACAAGTAAGGAATGTGGAGCAGGCAAGAAAACAAAATGATGTAGCTAAAAAAATATATTAATAAAAGAAAAAAGTTCTAAATTGAAACAAAATAAGACATTTGAAAATATACTATACTATACTTATTTATTATATATTATACTTATTTTGTAAAAATTCTACAGTTGAATTATTAAACTTTATTATAATGTTAACTTTTGTAATTTAGATTTTATAGTTTTTATTATCACTTCTTAAAAATCTACGGCTCACTATCCCGGACTTACACTGATTTGTTTGTAGTATAAATTGGGCATGTATGTATATGCCCAATTTTTGATAATTAAAGCGCTTATTACCGACAAAATAGATATACATTTTTTAGCTGTGTTGTTTCTGCCCTTATTGAGTGACTAGATTATAAAAAAACTGATGTTAATATTTCAGTTCCTAACTTGTGTAGTTTAGGTTGATATGAATATATCAGTTAGGACAAGTCATTTTATATATTTATTATTATTACAATGCTCACAAAAGCCTTACAAAAATAAATGTGGGTGAAGCGGCGTAGACAAAACTGAATCAAGACAAATCAAAGTTCGAAACGGCAACACTTATGTGTATGTTTTTATCGATACTTTATCCGATATATCCGTCAAAGTTGGAAAACAATCTCTTTCTGTGAAAAACATGTCCATTATTCTTGTTGGTGCTGCTTTTACGGAAATACTAACTTTGTTGTAAGGCACTTCGGGCAAGTTACGATATTTCAGTCATTATAATTACGCTTTATTGATTTCTTTCATAGTACTGCTTTGTTTATGATTATCAATTCAAACTGATTTATGATTAATCCTACGCTTAATAAGAATACAATATTACGTATTCAAAAGATGACGTATGTACACGTCCTCGTACACCATATATATATATATATATATATATATAACGAATATATACTACAGCCATATAGTAGTATATGTTCGTTGGTATAATCGATGTTTTTGGCTTATAATTTAGCTCAAGGTTCATCATTAAGATCGGTCTATCTTAATCCACAACTGGAGATAGGTGTTTCCTAAGAAGTCTTATTATGCCTAGTCTTCACCTCTTTTCATCCAATTTTTTTTCAGTCTGCTTTTGCAAGTCATTGTTCCACCTTTCACCCAAATTTTAAAAGATATGTGAAATATATCTACATAGACTATAATATCTATATTGGTTTTTCTTATAATTAAAAGTCATCTTGTGCTACTTTATTTACCTGTTTTATCAATATCCTGTAGAAAACTAGGCGTTAAATGGAATTTTCCAAGTTTGATGTAATCATCCAAATATTCTTATTCTATTATTATGGTTGGTAGGTACAACTCCAATTTCATTTTTCTCCGTAAGGTGATGTCTTTGCTGTGGAAAATAACGGAAGGGTTTTATGTCAACGTAAATATAAAATGTATGTATCAACGTAGCAACACAATTCGTCTTTTACTTTATTCCGGCCCTCTCGAAAGTGGAAAAACCTCGCAAAACTTTCATTGCAAGCCAAGCTTTACCTACACGTGTGTGACACATCGCCGAAATATCTGCCAATTTCATTTCTTCGCTTACCTCCCCTGAGCGTAGTAAACACCACCCTACTCTTCCCCACACTCCCTCGTTCCAGTGTTTGTCTAACAGATATTCTTAAAGATACACATCCAGTCTTCGTAGAGCTTCCCTGCCTTTTTGACTTATCAAATAAGTAATACACTGATGGAGAACAGTTAATGCCCTTCAAGGATCTCTTTAAATTGGCTTTGAATTTAAAGTTAAGATTTTGTGCACTAACTTGGAACAAATACGATGATAAGTCTAGAAAGTTTTAAAGAGCAAACAGAGTTGGATAATGTTTACAATTGTTCTGTTTATATTCAAGACTAGATTACTTTAATCTGTCGCAACTAATTTTGAATAAGTGCATTGAGTAATATATTTCATTCAATGCAAATATTGCAAAATTGCTCTATGTTTCGTTTAAACAGAAATAAACTATATATTTTACGTTTATTTACATATAATAAACTATATATTTATTCAACAAAAAAAAGACAAATTCCTTGCACTGATACTTTGAATGAGAGATAATACTATGTATCAAACAAAATGCTCCAACACAAAACAAACTGGAACTAAAAATATAATATTTCTTACGTAAAAGTTATTGCTAACATGACGGCTGGGATGCAGTCTCATTTGTGACGTACCTACGCATCAAAATAAATACAGAGTGGGACGAAATATCGCCCAATCTCCAAACAATCGAGACAAGCTCGATCACAGCCCTTATTGGGTACAAGTGCTCTTCACTCGAATGTTGTGTTTGCGTTAACTCATTAACGGTGTTTGTATGGAGGTTAATTTACGATCTGTTTGGTGTGAGGGCCCACTAATTGATAGATGACTGATCTAGGCAAGTGCGATAAACGCTTGTTACAAACTTAATTCAAATACACTAGACATTTTATATATACTGTTTTATTTAAAATTATCAGATACAAGTAGTAATTAAAAGTATTTTTGTTTCTGTAAAATTACTTAAACGTTTAAGCATAAAAATGAATAAGAACCGGAAATATTACTAAAATCGTTTCCCGAGTAAATTTATTGAAGAATAAAGGTAAGGTATTAAGGTATGGTTTTAAGGGAGAATTAGAAAACTGAACATTCCTTTTTAAGTAAATAACTTTAGTTTAACTGACGAATTATACTTAAAGTTTCAACAATACAATCATTTTTTTTTTATATTTATTGATAATCATTCTGACAGCCTACGTGATGACAAGTGGTTATTGTTATCGTTGGACATCTGCAATACCACGAGCGTCATCAATGCGTTAATCAAGCTAAACGCAAGTATTCACCGGAGTGAAAAGCTTCTAACTGATATAAAGTTCAACGTTTCTTCATTTTATTCGTTCAATCTACTAGTTCCAAATTTTATAGTAGACGGTATTTTTTCTTTATTTCAAATACAAAGCTTTACGTAAAAGATTTTTATTCTTTGCGTTATACCTACATCAATACTTTATGTTTCAAAATATGGATGGGCATAAATTAAGGCTTATTTTTTTTATTTTTCATACAGATTGAGCAAACACGTTATAAAATATACATAATAAGCATCGGAGTAACGTTTTAATGAAATAATATGTTCCTGCTAGTGTGTACTGCTAATATACTCATAAAGATATTCAAACAGGGCAATTCAATAATTCGATTAAAAACTAGTTTGCAGCGCAAGCAAGACTAAAAATGTAAATAATTCTAATTTTATTTTAATCTTTCCTTGGGGCAATTCTAGATTATACCTACTCCCTGGCGGGTATGTACGTGAAGTAATTACCTATGTTAATAGATGAACCTATTAGAAAACTGCTGAAGTTAAACCCAAAATTAATTAAGATAGCTGGTAAATACTTAATTTATGCATAGAAGCTGTTTGATAACGAAAAGTATAAATTAAGGCTAATTAGAAATTAAGTTAATTAAGTGGGTTTGTGCAAAGTTTTATGTTTGCATCATTGTATGTTTAAATTAAGTAGTACAGAATTATTTTATAAAAGTGAACGTAATGAGAAACATCTCAAAATTTCGCCATTAGCTGATCGTGTGAGAGACCATCCGGGCGGCGATTACGGGTTACGGCCCTGTGACGTAATGCCCGTCCTAGACGACGTACAGTACTGGCGCCAGTTCTTAATACTACTGGATCACTTTCACTTGCATGCTGGCATAGAATAGTAGGCCACAAAATCTAAAAAAGCATTTTACTTTACAAAATTTAAGGAAATATAGGGGAGAGTAGGGTCATGTCAAACGCGGGGTATCTCCGACATAAGTTATTTTGATATTGTAGAAAATATTTTTTGATAATTTCTCTCTACCGACTAAGAGAGGCCCCTGTATCTAGATCTTAATAATAAGCAAAAAGCAACAGAAATGAAATGGAATACAACTTTTTAGTTTTATAAAATATTCTTTTTATTAAACATCTTATTTAATTTGCATAGTTTTTTTTTCTATTTATTTAAGGGACTTTTGTGCCTCGGCACATGCCAGCCCCATCGTATCCTAAACATGCACTACTAGCATTTATTTCTGGTGGGGAGCCATCAGCCTGAACAACTCCTTTGCTTCGGCTGAGTAAGGTCTTGCTAAAAATGGGCAGAACATGCCTACATCAAATTTGTTCAGGCTAAAGGCTCCCATCAGAGAATCTCTTGCAGACTGTGATCGGACACACTCCATCAGCAAATGTTGTACGTCATCTACTTTCTTACACGTGCTGCAGTTCGGTGACTCCACAAGCTGTTCAGATGTTTAAATTTGCCTGATGGAATGTGACCTGACCTCAGCCTGTGTACTATCACTATAAGTTGTCTGCTAATGACTTCATTAGCAAACCATGGCACATGAGGAGGCTCACTTTGCATAGTTTTACCTAATATAAAAACAACCAAAGACCATGATATGATATAATATTTGTGTCTTGCTTAGTGAAAATTTATGAAGAGACCGTAGAAATAGGCGAACACTTCACGAGATAAATATTAAAACATGCTCAACTAAGCAATAAGCATTTATGCAACTCATCCGATGTTTACCTCTGACTTACAATTCCATCATCATCAGCCTATACGCAAATAATGTAAAGTATAAGCCTCCTGATTTCTCGTTGTGCTAAACAGTTTTTACGTAAGTATGCCGCTAGTTCCCAAGTCTCACATTGACCTTGCTGACGTGGACAGCACATCTTGTTGTCAGTCTAACTACAGATCTCTGTTATTTCTTTATGATAGTTAAATGTAGAAATATTTTTAAGAAATATATTTCACAGCAGTGTTTTTATATGTAAGTGAGAATAGTGCTTGCGCCAGTACTGTAGTTCGTTTGAACTGGCATAGTGGAAGGTCTATGCCGAATAGACCGATCCCGCATGTAATGGCGGTCCGTCCAATATTTGAAAGCAGAGGATAGCGTACACCGTTACACAATGTAACTAAAATTGACTAAAATACTGTATCTTTGCGTCAGCTTTCTTGTAAACCTAAATATTTTATTCGAATTCTGTGAAATAGCCCATACATTAGTGTACTTGATTGGCTTTTATAGTGTGATTACGTATCTGTTTTCACACATAAAATATATGAATATATAGGTAATGAAAGAGTGAAAAGAAACAGATTTCAAATGAGATCATATAGTTTATAGATACGAAGGAAATTTTATAAAAGTATTAAAACTCTTGTTCTGTTTTTTTATATATACATATCTATAGATTGTATGTAGATGATAAGTAAGGAAATGAAAATTGTCATATAAAAGACTCGGATGATGGCTACTGTCGGCGTACTTTCCTCACCTGGTGTGCGTTCCCTGCATATTCTAGACTAATCATCAGGTACGATGCAGATATTTGCCTTTTTTTACACTGGCTCGGCATAGTGACTACAGTGCACCCGATGGTAAGTACAGTGTAGTCTAAAAACGAAAGCGACAATTAAAGGATGAAACTCCATTGATAGTCTCCGTCGGCATGTCGACCCACTTATACCACAACTGAAGGACTCTAAGTTTATGAGTTACTGGATGTACACAAGCTGATTCCGAAACGCGACAGGCTAAAGCGAGTCACTTTGACGGTCTTCATCTTAGAATGAAAAACTAAAGAGTAAATAAAATAACATAATAATAATATACAATCTTAGGTATGTCTTAAGCTGTCAATTAAAAAAATAATAGTGCGTCAGAGTATTTATATTGTGTATGGCAGTGTACGAGTGATGACAAATACATGATGTCAATATTCTGTCACATCTCCGAACACGCCTCTATGTGTACGTAGTGAGTAGGTATAGCACCGGAGTTACACGTCGCTTTGCCCAAATGACCCCATTACCCCACCCCTGTAGACAACTCATTGGAAAATGGACTGTAACTGCACTAATTCAAAGTTCAAAATGTCATACCAAACGTGAGGCGATGTAAAAATTGCGATTTAGCTGGAACACGGATTACTTATTAAGCGAGTTAAGTAAAGCAATTTATATCGGAAAAAAATGTGATAACAATCATTTTTCTTCATAGATATATATTCTGGAAAAGTAAAAAATTGGCTTCCATTGTTTTTTTAATTTTTTGTACTCTTAAAGAAAGTATCAAGTTCTACTATAACTCAAGTGTTACTATAATTATATTGACTGTTAGATATATTAAGTACGTAGATACCAGGGATGTTACGGAGCTTCGACTCCGACTCCGATAAGTCGGAACTTCCGATTGTTATTACACCTCCGGTTCCGACTTCGGTTCCGAAACTTTTTAATCGGAGGTATTCATCGGAGGTCACCACCACTGTTGTAGTCAATTCATTTGATTTCATTTTATATGTTGTTAAAACATAATCTCAATTAATCAAACAATCAGTGCTACGTAATTTATAGAAGACATTTTTAAAAATTTAGATTAAAAAAATATGATTAAAATGATTAAATTTAAAACTAAATGTACATTTAAATTTATTACTATAAAGTTTTGTTATTTTACATTTACATTAAATTAAGTAAAATAGAAATTAACAAAAAACAACCCTGAAGTAAATTTGATTTAATTTATTCACTGTTAATGGGAAAAAGTTAATAAGCAACACAGCAATTTTTATTGTCTGTGTATTTGTAAATTTATCACTTTCTAATTAAAAAGGTTCACTGAATAATGTTTTTATTTGTCCCTTAATAAAACTATTTTATTCTGCCGTCACTTGTGACTGACATTGCCTCCGACTCCGATTCCGACTTCGGTTCCGACTCCGATAAATCAAATTTAAAAACTCCGACTCCGACTTCGGTTCCGATAAAACTGCCTCCGTTACATCCCTAGTAGATACCTATGTAAATATGATAATGCTAATTCCGAGGTAGACAGACTGATAAGTCCAACAAACTAAATATTTACCTATCTATTCAAACCATTTAATTCGAGGTTACTTGTATTGTTTAATTACAAGAACACGAATTACTCTAAGCCGGTTTAAGTAGGTGCCAATAATACATTATACTTTGTACCTACTCAATAATCTATAAAAGTAGTATAAATTAATGTAATCTATAGACATAGCATGATTTATTAGAAATTGATTAATATTAGAAAATCAATTCTAAATTATGTGATACTTACGTTAAGACTGCTTATGTTGAATACCTACAGTATTTCTACATTTTATTAATTGATCAGTAGCGTTCGTCCTGTATATGCATAAAAGCCATCCATTGTTTACAGTGAATCTTGAATCGATTACTAAAAGTTTAATATAAAAATTAAATCATTATATACACAAACTCAGTATCGCTGAGGTTAAAATTAAGACATCTTTATTTTAATAGCCAATCGAGCCTACCAGCACACAGAGAGATTTCCTTCATATTTTTCTACCATGCTCTAACCCCTAGATATATTTCTAAAACAAATATAAAAGACGTCTACACAAAATATGCTAACGAGCAGAATTAATTGTCGAAAAAACACTTGAATAAAATAATTATTAAACCTAGACCTTCACGTTGTCTGTTATAGGTACTTACATAACATTATCTCAAAGAAAACACCTAGACATCTAAGTATACGAAGTGGCGATGCATCACCGATGCTTTCCAGATCATCGACCCGCGGATTAGTCCGTTCACTAGACTGAAATGATATGTTGAACAAGACGTCATTATTTTACGTATGTATGTGGATACTTATGCATCCAATGGCTGCTATGCTGTACCCCCCAACCGACACTCTCGACGGGTCATGGCCGCTTAAAGCCCTTGAATGCGATTAGGCGCGCGCTTTATTACACGGGAGAAGCGGTGAAAGTCACTATAAACCGGTGATTCCACTAAAAATGTTATTAATTACATACGATTTGATATCCGTTATCTGTTATTCATATATCTATGTATACTCATACTAATACATATAATATTTTAACATGATGCGGGTGCAAATTGATTTTTAGAATGCACTCATAAAGGGAAACTCCGGGAATTTCGTCAGCACTTGGAATGACTGAAACTCATTTTAAATAGAAAAAAATATATTAAACAGAATAATTTTATATTCTGTTTTAAATCTTTTTTAATAGATGTAAGTATTTAATACACTTTCCCTACAATGTTACCCAAAATGCAGCTTAAAGTTGAATATTCCAAATTGTTTTTTTTTTTTGTTCTAGAGTTCTGCAACTTAAAAGGAAAAAGAACTCTCATGGAACAATTTCGTTATCCGGCTCTCTGTGTTACAAGATCCTTCTTATCAGGAACACGTAGAAGTCTCGAGTTTAAATTAATATCAAATACTCAGTTCCTTGTAGGTCTATTTGTATGGAACCCTCTGTATGCGAATTCGAAAACCTGGTATTTTTTTTAAATTCGTTGTTTTGTAAAGTTGATAATTTAATTCAGTAACAGTTTTAATTTACAGGTGCCAAGTACTCACTCTTGAAAACCAACTTTAACCATTTTACACACTTTTATTTGTAAGCTGAAAAATCGTATGCATCGCTTGTGCACTCAGCTTAAATTCACACCAAACTAAAAAAAAATTAGAACAATTATTCTCTCCGCAATTTGTACATAAAACAAGAGGAGCGCAACAGCGCACTGAAATGGTTAATTTAGGTCTAAGGCTCTTTTTTGGTTTAATTTGTAGAAAATCATGAGAAAAAAATGTTTTTGGCGATGTCTTGTGGTACGAATTCACAACATTAGTTGCAGGTCAATTACTTTAATCGCAATCTTTTGTTTAGTCTTAGGTTATTTTTATTCCTAAGTAGCTAAAACTATAATCTTATATATAAATAACGATAACTATAATCAACGCACGAACAACAGTCGGTAAATATATGTAACCAATAACCATGTTCCGATCTAGCTTCGGACCATAGATGGGCAAAATGTAATCAGATTAATGAAAATGATTAATGATTACATTTTACGTTTTTTACCATCAATATGACTGCATTTTGCTCATTTATGTTTTAAACACTACAAAATCCCAGATTGTATACACATTTATGATTTCATGTTTTAAATGGATTTAATTATGATTACAGAGCAAGAAAATTAAAATTACGACTACATTTTGTAATCGTTCATCATTAATCACATTACATTTTGCCCATCTCTGCTTCGGACATTAAAGTTAATTAGCACGTCATTAAATACTTTAGAAATTTGAGTGACTCGCTAAATACCACAAACATTTCTGTGGCTTTGATTAATATATTTTACTTTTTAAAATGTATGCTCACTCTCTTCGACCCGCGGTTCCATGTTCACAGACAGTTATAGTGTGGGCTGACAGATCTATGGTGTACATTTTTTTTTACACAAAAACAACTTTATTATTATTGCGGTACATGAGTATTTTCGAATATTTTAAGATATAAGATAGGTATAATTTATAAGAAATTGAGAACTTTTGTTATTGCACTATTTTGTATTGACTTTTTAAATTAAATTCCACATAAATAACATAATTAGTTATTACTTTTTTTACGTTTTTTTCTTCATCATCCGACTTCAAAAATAGGGAGATTCTATATTCAGTTGCATGTTTTCTTTTTCTTGTTATGTCTTATGTGAATGTTGTTTGACTTATGTCTCTATTTCTTTGATATATACATAAATAGTGTAATTTTTTTTTTGTAATCTATGACCGAAGCCTTTTAGCTGCTTAAGATTCCTAATTAATTTAATTTACGAAGATAAATTAGTACCTAATAATTTTCAATGAAGACAACGTGTACGATGTTTTGAATAACATGTTTTTGTATAAAGTGTTGAGCTGTTGAGTAAGTAAACGAATTCTCATTCGATATTTACACTTTGCTAAGAATAAATCACCGCTAAATCCTATCACTGAGTGAGAGCCTAAAATTAAAGCTCCAATCGCGGTGCTGCGCCCGACCGAGCTCGTAAATCGTAACGAGTTCATGATTTATGTGAGCAGACAACACTATGCATACATATATTTGGAGCACTACAAAAAATATCTTCAAGAACCGTCGGCGCCGAGCGCTTTGCATAGAAAACAATGTGTGGGCAGAGCATACTACCAATACTCTGTATTAGATATTGAACTGTGTAATTATATATAATAGTTATATCTAACTTTTTTTAAATTAATTTTACCTAATATCTAATTGTGTTCCCTATGGTCTAACTATATATTATTTAAAAATAAAATTGGGGCTACGCAGCGGATTTAAATTGCTTGTATTAATATTAATTGTATTAGTATGTATTGTGTGACATTTATAATATAATACTGAAACCCAAGATTCAGGTAGTGCTAGTTTAGATGTCAGCGGACTGTAATGTAACTTCGTAACTGTTTTTCTAATAAATAACTTATTACAATATAATATTATTTATTTTAATACTTAGAAGAAACCAAGATATCCAATCTGTGAACCAAGATCTGTTGGATCACTCCAGAGTAGTTCTGATCAACCATCTGATCAAACGCAGAAAATTAACTTGGTTTGGACATACGCTCCGTAAGGACGATGCTCTCATACTCAAACAGACACTGGATTGAAATGCTCTGGGTACAAAGAAACGTGGCTGTCTCAAACAAACCTGAAGACGACCTGGCCTGGCGAAGGTGAGGGGCGTTGGCAAGGCGTAGGGCGAGCTGAAGCGTGATGCGCAGGAGAGGTCGAAGTGGAGATGCATTGTAGACGCTCTCTGCCCTTTTTTTTATAACCCGGGGGAAATCCCTGACGGACCTCAGAGGGCGATGAGGGTCGCCCCCCGGTGTGTCGGACTTGCACCGACTAAAACCCCCGGGGTGTTCCTTCTCTCCGTCTAGCCGGGACCGGAGGCACAGCAGCGTCCACTTCTCCGGCCCGCAACGACGTCTGGCCTATTCGGTAGGCCTCACCTCTGTGTTTACGCGGGGCTAAGTAAAGAGCCACCCATCGCTCTCCTCATAAGTAGTCATGAAGCGGTGTGCGGGAACACGTCACACACCGCTCTCGCCTGGATAAGTTGGGCGACGCGCTCCCTCAAGCGCGCCGCCCAGGCGTCTTTCCAGTTACGGAGGAAGGCCTGCGGCAAAGGCCCTCCTCCTTCGTCCTATTCTACGTGGGCGACGGATCGGGTTGTCGGGGCCGGCTATTGCCTCCCTGACCCTCTCCGCCGCCTCTTTCGCCTCCATAACACTCTCACAATATGTAACGACCGTCTGCCATGCTCTGTCACTGCCGACCATCGCGCAAGCGAGCGCTGGCAGTGACAGGTCACCACCCACCACCCTAGACGCTCTCTGCTCTAGGCGGGGGCCATAGGACGTTTCGTATTATTCATTCTATTTTCTTATTACAAATTAATATTGTATACGAGTATAATGTATTAACACGTAATTTATTATTGTTTCAGTATCAAATAGCTTTATAACATTTCCCACACTTAGCCTAGATATGCAGGTTCTTGATATTTAGCGACACAATTAAAACACCTTCTACTTGTCATAAATCAATTTACCTATTAAATACATTTCTTAAGGTGTTATTTTATTACATTTTAATAGAGATAAGTAGGTTATAAAATCAAACTTGTTTTTATTATTGATTTCAATTAAGTTTAATGTAATTCAATAATAAATATATAAAGCTATTAGATAATTTTTTTTTTTAATTAAGTATTGAAATGCATTTCTTTTTTGTGATAGGAAGGAAAGTTGGTCAATATGTCTAACAATCAATTATTACCTAAACATCGACTCGTAGTTTTACGACCTATCGTTTTATTGAGGCATTTTTCCGATACATATTTGTACAGTACAAGAGTCTAATTGAGTCCCTTGAGTTTTACTTTGGGTAAGCATTATTAGTTTTGTTTCGAGGAGAAAAAAACAAAAAATTCTGACTAAAGAATAATTCTTATCGTGCGCATTTTTTGTCATATTGCCAGTCAATGTACTAAACATTTTTTTCTAACAGTGCTTGCGGCTGAGTTAGTATTGGATCACATTATGTACCTAATGTAACATACTAGGCCATCAATTAGTCATTTTATAGTAAATTATATAATAATCATATATCGTCACGCTATATTTTTTCAGGGTGAGCAGAGATAATGATTGCATCTACTTTGTGTTTATAGTCGTGCCTAACGTGACTAGTGGCGCAGTTGATCGCCGTTCTCAGAGTACTTACAAATTGGCATTTCTGTTAGATGCCAATGGGTTTTCTCAAGATGTTTCTCTTCACCGAAGAGCATTTAGCCCATGTCTAGAAAAATCCAGATGTACTTGCCGGGATTCAAATCTACGATCGTTCACGTCACCGCGTATTGATACCGTTCTATATCCACTATACCACCACGCCGTGCCGTGTGCCGTGGTGGCTGCCGGCAGAATAGAATAGCGCCCCCCTCTTCTTGCTGAGGTGTCGTAAAAGGCGACTAAGGTATCTCTTTAACACCGCAATTCAACCAGGTGTTCAGAGAAGGAAAACTCGACCAAACCTGCATCCTGCTCCCTCCCGATCGTACTGGTTCTCCATTCCATCGGGCCTGAGGGAGTTCGGATGAGAGAGTGCTTTTCTGGCAGCGCGTCCAGTTATGCACTTAAATATCTCCTGCGCAATTGACTGTTTCCGAAAACGGGCCAACAATTTTCTTAATCGGTGTTGAAACAGTCGCCGTGGCCGAATCCGGCTAGGATATAATCATACCACCACGCATCACTATATTATATCTATATCACACTATATTACACCAATTATATAACTATTAAAACAATATTGTTACAATTATTTACAAGTGCTATAAAAGTGCTATAAAATTTGGAAGTGGAATTGGGCCTGACACTTGGTCAGACGAGGTGATGCCTGGTGGAGCTGTGTAAGAACAAGTGAGTGGTAACCCAGACTGGGTAATCAAAGCGAAGCGAAGTTACGATATTTCAAAGGTGGCGGGGCGCACCTTGATGTGATTGGCATAGAATCGAGGACGGTTAAAAACTATGAGGGAGGCCTATCCTCAATACCGAGCTAAAACAGGCTGTGGATGATAATGTTGATGCTGCAGAATTTACAGTATAATGTGGCGCGGTAAACAATCGGCAGCGTTACATGGGCCTTACAATAAGATCAAAATAAAGGTTACACAAAAAAGAAATAGGGATTTTAGTTCAATTAAATAATTGACAGTAATGTCAATTGTCCTTAGTAATAAAGGAAAAAGTAAAAAGTCGGTACACATTGTTCTGTTGAAAAACTTGGTTTAATTTTCATTTTAAATTTGTTTCGAACAGTTGAATTTAAATTTTGATCGATATATATGTTTAAAATGAAATACGTTTTATTATGTACCAATATATTTTATTTCATGAGAATGTAAACGCGCTAGAAAAATGAATGTTAATCTCTAGAATAGTATAGTATTTTACGATTTATTTCAATAATAACTTTTATTGCCGACTTGCGTCCACCAAATATGCTTAGGTACACACTGAGCGTTATATTTTACTAACAAAACAGATCACAATACGAAGCTGTTACAAAAGAATCATTGTCCAATAAACAATAAATTAACCCTTTTTTGCATAAAATTGCATAACAACTTAACGACTTCCTCGACATAAAATTTTAAATCACAATAAACGAAACTGGAGCAAAAACTGAACTCAATAACGGACTACCTAGAAAGGGTTTAAATATTGCGGTTAACTGTTAAACAATCGGTACAGTTATTGAGGAGGGTTTATGGGTTGTAAATCATTTGGAGAAAAAGACGATGACGTCATGGGCAGTAAAGATTTAACGGCGGCCGATCAGCTGAAGTGTTGAGGCCGAGGCACGGTGACCCTCACATACGGTGCTGTTGAAACTAACTCCACACTCAGGTGTAATGTTGTCAACCTAAAAAAAAAAAAAATTAAAAACATCCCCTGAATAATCCCTGAAAATATTTTAATGGTAAGTGAAATATCTATTCCTAAAACGTAGGCCGCAAAATCGAATGCTTATCAAATTAGCATGTTATTGAAAAACATAGCATTACATAGAATTGTAATTTAGGAATTTTTATTGGTATGTAAAAATGTAACCAAACTAAGTGTAATTAAAATAATGTGTATCATCCCTAAAATAATTTCCAGTATTAGAATTTGAAATCATGAGTATGAATGTATTTCGCTTTATTGTATATTTCTACTAATTTGGTCTTAAATTATAATCAAAATTCCCCCATATTGCCTCTAAAATCTCGTTCTCCAAATTTAAAATCCTTAAATTCAGCAGCAAACACCCTTAGTTGACAGCACTGGCAGTCAGATGCTGTGTGGGTATGCCTGCAATTAGGGTGGGCAGCTACGAAAATAAATTTTTAGCTGATTTTACGAAACTATTTGTTTGGGTAAGGAAGTGATTCAGTTTTAGAACAAATACCTGCTTATTAGTACTCATGTGTGAAGCATAAAGCAATACACTTTTATCGGCCTATATTTTTTCATTATGCTTTAATATAAATTATAGTTCCGTTAAATGGTTTATTCTCTGTGCTGTCTTTATAGGTATGCCTACTTCTGATGATACTTAATTTTTATTATTCTTAATTGAAATAGTATTGTTATTGTACTTTAATATATACACATATACACGTACATTATCTTATATTTGAGCCGTTCATTTTGAAAGTGACTTAAGTCCACTTATCTTTAATTTGAAATACTTAAGGTTTTGCGTTTTTTATATTATATTAAAATTTTCGTGATGTAAAATTTTTAAATGTAGTAAGTGTATTTCAATACCAATTTATTTTTTTGACAGTTCAGCATAAATTATAAATGTCACAAGTGCCAACTTGATTAAAGATGAAAATGGACTTAAGCCACTTTCAAAATGAACGGTTCATTTCTGGTATCCTAGGCAGTAGCATTTTCTGTTATTTTTATTACTTTATTAAGAACACGTAAATTTTCATATTACTTTAAGGTGTCTGCATTCAATTAATATTGACAACCATGAGCTCTACATACAAACCTACAATCAGTTTTAAAATTTGTTAATGATGTTTCTAAACATATTATTATTTCACGCAGGTAAGGATACTTAATCATTACCACAGCAAGATAATAATTAGTCATGGATTCTAGTTTTACTAGATTAATATTGAGATGAGAGTCTAAATGACTATGCTGCAAATAATAAACATGCAGCCTTGGAAGATTCGTTTTAATTGTATTCCGATACAAGTTGATAACAGTGGATATTTTAGTAAAAAATAATTTCATCTCCACAGTCGATATACCTAACACAATAGAATTTCCAAGTTGAAAACTGAGCGATAACGAAATGGAACACAGTCCGGTAGGTACCGATAACGTAGCCAACTTTCTACGCATATTAAATTCGATAAACAACCACGATAAACTGTGCCCATTGTTGGCGACATCAGCTAATCAAGAGATCTAGATTGAAAACTCATTGGCGAATGGTTTATCAAGATTGGAATTTCTGATCGGCGAAATTAAGAGTTTTTGGGACATTAATGAAAAAGATGAATTGAAAAGTTTCAGCTCTTATTGTAAATTTATATCTAAGGAAACAACTTTTATGTCAATAAAACTCTTATAAATTCAAGAAAATATTGCCATTTGATTAAAAATTAAAACTTAAAGATAATTCATTGAATATCTATACCTACCTAAATAGAATTAGTTATATTAGAAATATAGTAAATTAAATATTTAAATCGTTATTCGCAAACACCATCATATCAACATAATCCCACCAGTATCGGCTACAACGTTCAAATTAGATTGAACAAAAACATAAATATATTTTTGTTGGATAATTGTTAGATATTTTGAAGTAGCTAATTTTATTCTATCGATTATTGTGTAACGACCTTTAATTGGTTATAAATGTAAAGACATATCAGTATCAGTAAAATTAAAATTTAAATACTTAGAAATAACTTTTGCCACAACGGTGAAGACTGCAACAGCAAGTGCCGCGACGGCATTCGGGACTACTATGCAGCATTTATTTAAATCATACCAAGTCATTTTTTTTACACTGGCTCGACGTAGTGACTACAGAGTATCTGATGGTAAGTACAGTGTAGTCCAAAAACGAAAGCGACTATCAAAGGATGAAAATCCATTGATAGTCTACATCGTCATGTCGGCCCACATATACCGCGACTGAAGGTCTCTAGGTATATGAGCTATTGGATATACACAACCTGATCCCGAAACGCGACAAGCCGAAACTGGTCACTATGACGGGCTTTACACCCATGTACTGTGGTCGCGATCCAGACGGGCACCGACGCCCTACCACCTCGCTGCTGCCCGTTTAGCACCACCCAGGATTCACGTGTAGGGAAACTAGGGTAAAGCTTACGGACGCGAGCAGCTTCGACTCCCAAAATTCCTACATACTACTGCCCATTTAGCGCTGCACATAAAATTATCTGCAAATTAACACACTTTTATATTCACTATTCACACTTAAGATCAATTGATGCCAAATAACTTTTTTAATTATTTGAGACATTTAATTGAATATAAATTTTATGAAATTTATTTTCTTTACACATTGAGATGTAATTTTTGATCATACGTATTAGCAAGTATAATAGAATTTATTGCCTCAATAGCCTTTTTATATACAAGCAGAACAAATATAAATAAAATAAAGAACAACTAGCGGTAAATCTTATGGCTGGCATCTACGTGTCTTACATAACTTTTTTTAAATTGACTTTGATATAAGTGTCTTTTTAGTTATTAATTAAGTTTTGAAGATTATTATTATTAATTAAAATATTGAGACATACATATAACAGTCAACAGTTTTTATATATTATAATATGTATTATAGAAAGTGAAAGCTGTGATTGGAATGAATTGGTTACTCTATATTGATAGGTATCACCTGCTCTCCTTACCTAGTGAACAAAGTGGAAGTCTGTTCAACATATTGCCATTTAAATCTGCCATAAAGCCTATTATAGCTGACTTTATCGATAATGCATCAATAAAAGTCGCAAGTGTAACCGACCCGTATAAATTGGCAAACTAAACAATGGCCAATGCAGTTTCGCTCCACATTTCCACGCGGCTCGCATTTTATTTTGTGAAAGAAAAATAAAATACACGCAATTTATCACAGTTATGAGAAAACCACGCGCTGGCCAACACGTCTTTATGGTTTTAATTAACCTCCTACTGTGCCCTCGTGAGCCTAAATTCGTTACTCAAATACACGTGCCTCAGTCGAAATATTGTCCAGATATGTTTACTGAAACGTGTGAAAAAGCGGAACTGACAGAAATATTTTTGGTGAGTACTCAACACAAGTCTACAACATAAGTTTGCTTACGCTACTCGTGGTGCCATCTATCTAACCAATAGACAACCATTTTAGGTTAAAACAACACAGAGCAACCTTTTCACGAACACAGGCACGTCAAAATTCCACACGCACCCACATTATTGTTTTATGCGTGAGTGTGCGTAAGCTTTAACGCACACAATATTGGTGACTTAAGCCATAAAATACCCATTGAAAAGCTTCAGCCCTTCACCGCAGGGTGGCGCTATTTCTATAGTTCAAATCTGGCAAAAAATATTTGAAGTTCTCTGGCACTGTTATTAGACGGAAGTTTAAAACTTTTCGTCCAATAAGACTTTCGGCTAATTCAACTTATTAGATACTCAAGTAACGTTTGAACTGAATTTGAAGTTAATTAAAATGTCAGCAACAATTATCTTTGCAAAGCTTTATTTTGCTGGTAAAATGTACACAATCTATGTTATAGGGAAACTTAGGCATATCGCTTTTATAGTTTAATCGTTTCTTTAAAAATATTAAGTCACGGAATATAACAGCCATCAACCGTACATTCTGGTTTCTTAGTAGTTGTCGTCACTTGTGGATTGCATTGGACGTTCTATTCGGTACAGTCCCTTACTAGGTAATTAAAGAAATTACTTAAGAAAAATGAAAAAATCCACTGCAATTTTATAAATAATAATAATATATCATCACGCTACTTCCCTTTCGGGATGAGCAGAGATGCATTAGTGGTTGTAGCAATTTTGCGCCTATATGTCATGCCCAACGTGACTACCGCAGCTAATCACCGTTCTCAGAGCACTTACAAATGACATGTCTATTAGAAGCCATGGAGGCTTCCACACTATGGTTTCCTTTCCCGGTGGGCATGTGCTGTCTAAAATCATATTTAATGTGGAAAAACCCAGATGTGCGGGATTGAAACCTAAGAGTACTAGCGACGCCACGGTTTCCGGTCTCTTATCCACTAGGCCATTACAGCCACAAAAATATACAATTTACAATATAATTTATAATTTTTACAATTTCTAGCATAATTTAGTTTATACTTACTTATATCAAATATTTTAGTATATTTTAAATTACAAGTAAATGTGAATTTATGGTAGTTGGATATAAAAATAAATTATTTAGTGTAAAAAGGATATTCATACTTACTTTAACTAAAATAAACCTAGACGAAAATTTAGTTAAACTTTTACTGACATCAAAGCGGGACGAAGCCCTAGTAGAAAACGGAATCTCCTCGTTGCCCTCTTCACCGCCCCCTCATCTAACTTGTTCCATTACCGGGCTCTTACATTCGTTCCAATTTCAAATTTGAAGTTGATGTTTCAACTATGATACCTACCTGCCCCAACATCGATGAGGCTCTGTGGTAAATGACAAGCCTTGGCTGATAGATTAAATTATTAAAGATATAGAATTTATAAATACAGAATAATTAGAATCTTTACATTATTGTCTCATTTTTTTACTATGGTTATTAAAAAATAGTTAAATTTTTAGTTACCTTATGTTGGTATACGATATAATATAAATATATTTGTTTCATCCCAGGAAAAAAATACCAACGCCAATTTCTCGCTTCAGTATTGGGCAACAAGCAGCCATAACAATAAGAATAATTTCTTCTAGAAAACCATAGGGCAAATGGCTACTAAACATGTAACAGAAACCATCAATCTCAATCACTCAATCTCGTGTCAATCTTTATGAGTACAGTGAAAAAAAAAGTGCATATATTTTAAAATCAATTGTTTTTAACTTACCTAGTCATTTTCTCTTCAAAAGATTATGCTTTTTTCTTTTCTTTGAAAAATATATCATTAATGTGTTCTCTATTATTGATATTTCGGTATCTATTATCGATAAGAAAAAATCGCTTTTTAAAATGACTTTTAACGTCGACTGTACATATCAAGTTGGCAAGATTGTTATTTACGATTACAACAAAATAAGGAGACATAATTGAAATTTATTTCTGCATATACAACTTAATTTAGATTTTACATGAATAATAAATTATTTTATGTTTTGTTATTCACCTACGTAAGGTAGTATAAACGATTCAGTGGCTATAAGAAATCAATTAAAAACAAAAAATATCATTTGTACTTTTTGATTAAAAGATAAAAATAAAATGCAGTATTTTTTTAAATAGTAATTTAGTACTTCATTTACGGCAATTATATTTTTGAAAGATTTTCTATTTGTAACAATATCTACTAATTAATTACGAAATATTAAAAAATATATGTGTGTAAACATATAAAGATATAACAACACTCAACAACCTAAACAAGACGTAATGGAAAGTGATAGCATTACACAGCAGGCGATCTAAGTATGTAAATGATAGCAGTGGCTATATTAGAGTCCTTGTCTCTTTCTCCGACCGCCATATTCGTTGACGACAACCCCAAAGGCTTATAAGCACTCTGTTATGCCGAAATGTGGTAACCAAGCTAAAAGTAAAGCTTATATAGCGCACGACTGCACAATCAAAATTGAACCCAAAGTATGACCAACCTTGAAGGAAAAGGGAACTGCGGCCGTAACAAGACCAAATAAATAACCAAGTAAATAGCAAGACCAAGTAAATATAAATGTAGTAAGGTAGATACGACTGAATAATATTTTCTAATATTGTAATTTTTATATCCAGACCAGCTGGCGTCAAATATGATGAAAACAAAACTGCTGTAAAAATGTTTCTGCGGCTACTGGGTACCTAATACTACAACACAACAGGTCGTTGCGAGTCACTATGGCTGGCTTTGTACACATGTACCTACTCACCTGTGAACGTTATTACATTTAATTTGATTATTCATTTTATTTCACATAAACACCGCCTTATAGTACTAATGTAATTGAAAACTAATGTACATAATAATAGGTAATTAGGTATTTTAATTGACACAGGCAGATACAGGTAGACAATTCAACACTGCAATTAACACTAGTTACCTAATACTTTTAATTAAAATATTATAAAATAAGTATGTACGGTAACTCTATTAAATATCTATGAAGGCTAAAAATAAAACTATAATTTTTATAAACAAAAATATGTCAGTTAAAGACTTCTTTAGTAATAATTGCTAATAGCGCTTTCATAATTTTTGTGCTTACATCAGATTTTTGTAGCATATTAGATTGGTCTAGGTAATGGGAGTGAGCCGTCAACATATTATGTAACCTTAATCGAAGTATGACGTCACATATGACGTCATAGTGCTTGTGTATAAGTGGATTCTTACTAAGTTTATAAAGAATGTGGATTGAGATAAGAATATGTTGTACGGATTTATTTAGAAAACAGAGAATTTCTGTTGCGGGTAAAGATTTCGATATTATTATTTTAACAAATCTGTGTAATTACAATCATGAATGATTTTATAGAAATTATTTTTATTTCGTTGTTTGGGTACATGAAAACTTAGTAGTTATAACAGGTCCTACGTACAAGGTGCCAAGTAAACTTCATAAATATTTTTGAATGTTCAACATTTATTTTGATAGTTAACTAATTTCATTTTATTATTCAGTTTCAACTAATTCAAATAAATAAAAAAAGATATAGGTATATCCTACTACACCGTTACGTATTCTTTACGGGTCAAGCTATATATTAGCGGTTTTATTCATTTTACGCTAATGTATTCATTGTACTCAATGTGATTAATTTATTAGGGTAATTTGTTTCCAGAAAATATTGGTTGTTATCCACAAAAGCAGAATTGAACTAAATAAATTGAATAAGGCCCGTAGCAAGTAAGTTTTAGCCGCATATGCCTTGTTAGGACATAACTGATTATAACTGAGTTTGTAACCTGTATATTTTTAGTCTGTAGCACACAGTGAAATAGGCGACAATTTCATTCTGTGACATTTGCATGGAATGTGGGCTCATAACAACAGAGTTACCATAACGTACATTGACTATGCTAATGAGGAATATTTGCATTATTTAGTTTTTCAAATTTGCATATAATTAAGTTAGGTACGTAAACCGAAAAGAATTTACTTTTAATGGAACTGTTAATATCTACATAATCCTTCAGAATAGCAATTGACACTGAAGCCAGGAGGTGTTAATAGACGATAAGAATATACATTCTCATCTTTAATTTTTGCTGTTACTTATTTTGTGTAGAGTTTTAGCTATTTAGTTTTTAAAATTATGCAATCTACTCTTGAAATGTAATCTAGTTAATAGTGTCTGCTTCTTAAAATTGAACGTAGTTATGCAAAATAAATCCAAGCAACAATTCAGACATTGTAGCAAAGATTCTATCGCTATTAGAAATATTGGATTTCCACATAACTCCAAAATAATACTATCAGTTGCTTGAGGAATGACTTTAAATCAATCACTATTTTTTTTAATTAATATGCTTAACCTATTTCTATAGATATATTTTAAATAAAAAGGATTGAGATATAGGTAATATGTTATGTGACTCCCAAATCATTAAGTACAACTTAGTACAGTGTTGTTTCCGATAGATAGCTAAAAGTTATTAATCGCGATATCACTGTTGGTGTATTCGTTGAAGCGAACTTAAAAATAATACGTTTGAGTTTCAGATCACGTCCGACCGTTATTTTAGTCTGGCCAATTCCGACGTCCCCGGGCGCATGCAGCTCACAAATCTGGAATCATTCGCTTTCAACATACATAGAAATGAATCTACATTTTCTTCAAAATATTATAGTTTAAATATCGCAAAAAAAGTAATTTATAAGCTACTTTTAAAGCAATTGAAACATTAAATGCTCTCACCAAAACACCAAGCAAAATATCACCAAAGTAACATCATCCTATATAAATAATAATGGTTTAAGAAACGATTATTTTATAGGGTAAAAATAAAATTTTACTAACTTTGTATATTGTACAATTGTGTCAATATATAATATAATATATTAAAACTAAAGTTTTGGCCTAGTGATTCATAAATTAATAATTAAATGTCAGAACGGATTTTATACTACAAAAAAATTTAAGTAGAAAAATCAAACTTATTAAAATCCAAACACAACAGGAATGGAATAAGTCTTATTATGATAAGTAATCGTTTAGATTATATTAAAATATTTGACATATCTACTGATATTCGATAATCATAGTTTTAATAAAGAATAATATCTTTTCTTTTCATTCAATAAGCCCGAAAACTTCCGCGACCAACATTCGCGTACGTAGGTACATACAGCATATTTCCGTCATACTTTGCAAGTTTGATCTTTAGGAAACACCCTCACATAAGTAGTTTTCTAAGCGGAACATGGAGGTAGGTATATCAATATGTTGTGTAAGCAAGGCTCACTTCGAGAGCGTAATATCAGCCAATATATGAGAATAGTACGCGGAGAGAGGCGCCCAATTTGTGCGAAACGCGCCGAGTCGTGCGCCATACGACGGGTTTTTATTATTTTGCATTAGTCTTGTTTCGTATTGTTTGGGTTTTCATTTTGGAATGTACATAATGTGGAGTAGAGATTTATTTAGTAAGACGCACGGCTTTTGTAAAAACTTCGACATATTATCTAATTATATTTTAGCATAGCAAATGGGCCGCGGTATACGAGTAATATATGTGGATTGTGGTATAGCTTATGGGTCGCATGGTCCATAAAAATACCTTCTTAATAACTATAAAAAATATTATATTATTAAACTTCATTACATATTGTATAAACTAATGACTAAAGAATTACCTACTAACTTAACTAATCACCTGGAATGATGAATTAAACTAATATTTAAAATTCTGTAGTAATTTCTTTTCATTTACAAAACGCTATAAGTTTTTATAAAGAAATGACAAGATAAAAAGTAAAGTAGCAGAATGTGGGCATGAAGTGGGTAATTTACCAGCAATTTACTTGAAATTATTCTATAGTTGGTGGTCGCTATGTTACTCTTTCCGATACAGTAAACCACTGAACTGATTACCGACAAGGTGCTCTGAAGTGGGTGAATAATTCTTTGTGAGCCAAAAGGAGTGTTGCCAAATGTCCTAAAATGCCAGATCAGTTAAGGTATAGCGCACATAAAGCTTTGCGTTGCGATGCGAACAGCGAGAATATACTTACTCATCTCTAATCTTCAAATAGCACAGCTGTAGGTTAAACAATATACGATTCCATTACAGTTCCTTAATCCTGTTAGTGTATATTATTATGTTTGTAGAAATAAACATTATTTACTACATGCAAACCATTTAAATCAATGACTTCTGTTTTTTATCTGAAATTTAATTTAGGTGCTATACCTATGTATAGGTAACCTAACATATTGTATTTTGTAGCCTATATTTTTTTTTGTTATCTGTCTCTTATAATTAGGTTTGAAACTCACAGTACTAAACCTTATGGTAATGGAATTCCTTTCGATCCTTTTGGTCCTAATCTCTTGTGGTATAGACATTTTATAACCTATAAAAACAGAGAAAGTAATGAGAGAAAAACAATATGTAGACTATACCAGTAACCCTGTAAAATAAACTAATTTTCTGCTAAAAATTTGTCAGATTTTAGTTTGCATATAAGAAATTACTTTATATTTAGAGATCTTTCTAAATTTTAACAAACACTGGATTTTTTTTCGGTTTCGTGCGATATAGCATCGCAATCATAAGTGTGACATAGCCTCGATGGCTAAGATGAATAAATTCCTTAATTTAATTAAAGCTATTCCGTTTCAACGACAGCGATATTGCATGTCCACAACTATAAACAAGATCAGCGACCATTGCAACAATGTTGTTTCAAATCTGTTAGCAACGTCTTATGAGATACTCAGTATAAGCGAATTCCATTAACTTGATTGTATTTTATGGTTTATTACTTATCGTCTGTTTCCAAATGTCTGCGACGTATACTTAAGAATACTAAATAGCTAACTAGCGTCTACATATTTAGTCTCTTTAAAGAAATCCAAAATGTTGCTACTTCTTTGCGTCACAGTTGTATGCTCGTATTACGAGTTACTGCTTTTAATGCTTGATGATCTTTAACTAGTTTAGAAGATATTAATCTCATGCAGGTTTTTGGTAATATTGCAGTGAATTAATAATGTGAGTTAATAATAATATAATATCATTGTATGTATTCCTTTCGGAGATCATTTCATTTATTAGTATTCATTTTAATATAATAAAAATGTTATAACATATAAAAAATAATATAAATAAATTACCTCTTAGAAAATTCGACTTTTAGTACATAACAAAGCAACATTTGCAGGAGGAAATAATTATGAAGATATGTCTATATTCCACTCCAACGCAATCTTGAGTTTCTTTTGGCGTTTCTTCTCAAGGTAGTCGCTTCCGAAATGCTAGTAGATCATCATTAGTCTTCGCATTTTGGCTGGTGGCCCAAGTCGAGCTTCGTACCCACAGGGGGGCCCTTGCGTTGCCACCTAACCCATAAATTTGCCGGCTGAGCACCTCAGTGTTTGTCGCCGGCGGCGCCGAAGAAGGATAGTTCAGTCAACTGCTGCCAACCGGTGCGTTTTCGCACCGAGGCGTAGTTCCACTCCGACGCAGCCTTGAGTTTCTTTCGGCGTTTCTTCTCAAGGTAGTCACTTCCGAAACGCTGGTAGATCACCCGTAGGGTTAGTACTTTATTTGGCTGGCGGTCCAAGTCGAGGTTCGTACCCACAGGGGTGCCCTTGCATTGCCACCCAACCCAAAATTTCGCTGGCTGAGCACCTTCTGTGCTCGCCCCCTAAGCCCGGTTGAGCTGAAAATGCCTTTCCCGGCAATCAGTACTTAGTCCGCTTCAAAAAAAAAAAAAAACCTCAGTGTTTGCCCTCTCGCCCGGTTTAGTTGTAAAGGTCTATCGCTGCCATCAATATATAACTTGTCAAAAAAAAATGTCTATATTATCTATATTCTAAGTTTAATTATATTATTTTTTACCATTGTTAGGTAGCAACACTAACGTCGCACTTCGTGTTTAGAGAGATAAGAGTCGGACGTTGTCAAATATTAAAATATAATAAATATAGTCTTCTGTTAACAGTGTTTTATAATTATATTACTAACCATCCTGAACAAGTCTAACATGGTGTCAGAAGTGGGACAACCATTAAATCCAATAAGTAGGAAATAGATGAAAAAGGGGATTTATTTTGGGTGTTGGGGTCATATAAAAATAAATAACTTATTAGTATGAACTCTTCCAGGCAACAATAACAATGACTTGATACAAGCAGGCTTCGTTTATTGTAACAGCGCGCAAAATATATTTGCAGGCATGCCATGTTTTTGCCAAATATCAACAAACAAATTACTTGAAGTTGCTGCAGCAATGTAACACACAAATATTTACTTACAGGATCAACTTTCTGAATATTAGGTCCTTACATATGAAATTGGCGTTTTTTGTACTGGCCACTTTAATCACAAATTTCTCCTCTTTGGTAAGGAATTCCAAATTCAAATTTGTACAGCTATAGACTCATGTATTTGTGCTTCGATGATCGTCATTCATTTGTTTTTTTCTTCTGTTTTTTTCTGTTTGCGTCACTCATTTTACAAAATGGAAAACTTAAAATATCGCATTATTTACGAGTACGAGTTCCGCCGTGGCACTAGTGCTGCGGAAACAACTCGAAGGGTAAATGATGTAGTATGGCGGTCGTGTTGCAAAAGAAAACACAGTTCGTTTTTGGTTCCAACGTTTTCATTCTGGAAATTTCGACCTGCAGAACAAGCCCCGTGGACGGCCTGAGACTCAAGTTGATAATGAAGAGTTGAAGGCTATTGTGGAAGCGGATCCATCGCAAACCACGTCCGAGTTAGCTGCAGGCTGCGATGTTAGTGATAAAACTGTTTTAATTCACTTGAAGCAAATTGGGAAGATTAAAAAGCTTGAAAGGTGGGTACCTCACGAATTGACTGAAGCAAACCGGCAAACGCGCGTCGACTGCTGCGTTACATTACTAAACCGGCACAATAATGAAGGTATTTTAAACCGAATCATTACCTGTGATGAAAAATGGGTTCTTTACGATAATCCGAAGCGCTCAGCGCAATGGTTGGATCCTGGCCAGCCAGCCAAATCCTGCCCCAAGCGAAAATTAACCCCAAAAAAGTTACTTGTAAGCGTTTGGTGGACTAGTGCCGGTATTTGTTCATTAGAGTTTTCTCAAATCTGGCCAGACTATTACGGCTGATGTCTATTGTCAGCAATTGCAAACCATGATGGAAAAGCTAGCGGCTAAACAACCTAGGCTGGTCAATCGCTCCACGCCACTGCTGCTTCACGACAACGCTAGACCACACACTGCGCAACAGACGGCTACTAAATTAGAAGAGCTTCAATTGGAAAGTCTAAGACATCCTCCGTACTCCCCGGACATTGCTCCAACAGATTACCATTTTTTTCGAAATTTGGATAACTTCTTGCAAGGGAAAAAATTCAACTCCGTTGGGGCAGTCTAAATCGCCTTCAAAGATTTTATTGATTCCCGTCCGACTGGTTTTTTTAGTAAAGGGATCAATGAACTACCTATGAGATGGCAAAAGTGCATAGAAAATAATGGTTCATACTTTGATTAATTAAATATATTATGTTAAAAAATATTCGACTTTTTGTTCCTCCCATACAAAACGCCAATTTCATATGTAAGGACCTAATATTTAGCAATACTTTTTTGCGAACCTACATAAAAAGATGAAACACAATAATAATAAGATATAATGCAATTGTAATAAATATTTCTTAATAGTAGGCATATAGACAATAAAATACAAAACATAAGTCAAGTAGGTATTTTAAATTCTTTAAAAACTTCATAGTACTAGTATTGTAAAGATATGTAAAATATATTTATAAGCAACATATCTACATATATTTAACGACATTTTTTTAATTGAAATTATTTATTTGGCACTGTATTGATTGTTTATTGGATATAATTTTTATACTACGTTTTAATTAAAAACTCTTGTATTTTAGATAAATAGTGACACAAATTCTTACTAGAATATGTAACGCCAGCAAGAATGTTGAAATAAGCGGCAGGTGTCAATGAAATAGATACATCCAGAGGTCACATTTCAAGTTTTCCGAGATACCATCGACCTAGTGCTTCATACAAAATGTATTTGAGGCGTACTCGTGAAATTTGTATCTCAAGGGGAAATAGTTCCCAATCCCTCGCTGAGACGAATTTGATATTTCCCTATATTCATAATCCGGTGTTATTTACTTAAATTCATCTCAGCGAAACTGTAGTCCCTTGTTTTTTATATAAAATTGTAGTGTTAGGAAAACTACCTAGAAACGGGGCGTATTAACTAAAATCTTGTCACATAATCTATTAATTAATCGGTCAACTATTGAGGAAAGTTGATTTTAATGTTCAGTTACTTGACGTTGAGAACTATTAATTATAGATAATAATAATGATTCTGTACTTGGAATACCTCCATTGTACAATTATGTACAAAATCTTTTCAAAAAATAAAATAATAATAGATTTTGTTTATTATATTTCAATACAGGTTTGTATACCAACTATATTCTTACATAGGTTAGTTTTGTATCCATATTTATATAGTATTTAGGTGATGTAATCACACACAAAAGCAGTAAAGCACAGCAGAATCGGGTATTCTGCAGTTCACACTTAGGCAAAACCTTATCGGCGCATCTCTTCAAGAGGTGAAAGCTTTATAGGCCTTCCACAGAACGGGCTGAAGAAAGAATGTTGACCCCAGACCTGGTTAGTAGCTATGAAAAGATGACACCGCGAGGGTTTTTAGCCAGTTACAGCCTGGCACACCGGGGCCGTGGCCCCGACAGTTCTATGAAGGATTTTTCCCCTGGTTACCAAAAACAAAATAAGGACCTTATCAGACAACAAAACATTACTGTATTAGTAAATATTTTTAATAGTGATAATGATGAAAGTCAAGTCAAGCAGTTGGCGACTAGTTGTCAAAGACTGCCAACTATCCGGCTTCTTACTATATATGTATTTCTTGGTAAATTATAGGAGAGGAATTAAATTATATTTACAACTATATTGTTATAGCAATAATAACAATATAACGCATTGTTATGTGTAAGTGCCCTAAGAACGGTGATCAGTTGCGATACTGGTCACGATGGACACGACATATAAGTGGACACAGCCACTAATGTATCTCTGCTCACACCTTAAGGAATATAGCGTGACGATATATCGTTATCAATATCGATATAAATTATTATTTCACAAGAACTTTTTATGTGTAATATAACAATATGATAATTCTCACAGTTGTATAAAAACACCGTTTTGATTCGTACATGAACAAAAGTCAAGACATAATGCAAAGTAGACAAAACATGTTCCGACACAATCGCAGGCGGTGGTTAACACTTGCGCGCGAATCGTTTATAAACGAAGTGTCGAAGAACTGGCCTAATATCCCCGAAACTGTAATCGATTCGATCGAATAATCGGCTGACTAAGTCTGCCTTTTTCAACCGACTAATCGACTAGTCGGCATATCTCTAATTTTTAATCGAGTTAATTTAGCGTTTTATGCCTCTTCTACTTTTCTGTAATACATAATTGTATGTATGTATTATTATGAGCTTTTGTATTATATGGACATAGTAAATACGTATTTGTATTTTACAATTAGTAATAATTTTTTGAATGTTATTAGCATCTATACTTACTTATATGGATATAAAAAACACTAAAATTGCGTGAGATTGGATCATAGGAAATACTAAATCATGTCAAAATTCGTGTGTCGTGTTTTTGCTGAAACAATATTTCATCTCAAGTTGATGACGCTGGGACACGCCATCGACTGGTTTTATTTTGGACTTACCCTTCACGCAGCTGAATAATTTACTTACCTACAGAGGTTCGTTCTGTTTGGTTTACATTTTGCATCATCACATCATCCAACTTTTTACCTTTTGCTTAAATCATCTACCGCCATATTATACATACATATTACTGTCGAAATTTGGTCCGCAAAATTATATATTTCAATTGTTTAAATTTAACTACTACTACATTTTTACTGACAATGTTTGTTATATTTTTCTAGTTTACTCATAAAAAAGGCCCTTAGAAGTTAAAATTTTTAGTTCAATAATTATAATTTTAAAAATATATTAAATTTAATTTTAAACCATACTTTCCAATGTATCATAGACTATCATCGCACTACCAGAACACTAGTTTTCCGTAATTTGCCGATTGGAAAACTGTACAGAGAAAATCTTTTGTAAAACAAATGTACTTATCTATATATGATCTCTAGCTAGTTAATATCTCGATAGTCTACCAAAAAATTTAATGATGATGTCTATAGTATAATATAGCTTTGCTTGAGATTGAGAAAAGTATTATTTTGAACAACAACCATATAATAATACAATACAGCAAAATAAAAATTATAATATAGAATTTGCAATACAATAATATATGATGACAATTATTTTTTGAATTATTTACATAGGTTTCTAGTAGGAATAGTTATTTAAAAAAAGAATTAATAATAAAAATATTTTGCAGTGGTAGGGCGATTGCCCTAACTGGATCATGACCACAGTACACAAGTGTAAAGATAGTCATAAAGACTAGCTTTGGCCTGTCGCGTTTCGGGATGTGCTTATGTATATTCAGTAACTCATATACCTACAGACCTTTCGCAGTAGTGTGTATGTGCTGACATAACGGCGGTGATTATTAATTGATTTTCGTCCTTTGATAGTCGTTTTCACATTTCGACTACACTATACTTACCATCAGGTGAACAGTAGTCTCTTTGTCGAGCGAGTGTAAAAACAAATCTATTATCTATCTTTGTTCTTAATATACTGCGATATACTCGCTCTCTTTCAAATCCACTCTATAATATTCATCAGGTATTTTATGTAGGTTTATTGATTTTAAGTAATAATTATCCTTTTCTTCATCAATCTATTCTGATCTGTGTGGGTAAATCTCTGATGTTCTTAGATCTTTCTTTTCCACGCCACCTCTTTCTTTTTTTTTATGTACGAGTATCTATACTTTTTTTAGTGTCCGACCGAAACTGGTTTTCCGGCCGAAACCGAAACCGAAACCGAAACTCACGTGGTCAAGTATAAAAGTCAACGTGGTCAAGTAAAAAAATGAAACAAAAACTTACATGTAATCAGTACCATCAAAGCATAACTTCTAAAGAATGTTTACGTCGGGTGATAACGCACTGACTAAGTTGCTATAGAGCAATGCGAATTAGATCCGTCAACTGTCGTCTAAACGACGCAGTTACACTCCGACGCAGCCTTGAGTTTCTTTCGGCGTTTCTTCTCAAGGTAGTCGCTTCCGAAACGCTAGTAGATCACCGTTAGGTTTCGTATTTCTGGCTGGCGGTCCAAGTCGAGGTTCGTACCCACAGGGGTGCCCTTGCATTGCCACTCAACCCATAAATAGCCGGCTGAGCACCCTCAGTGTTCGCCCACCTGCCCGGTTAAGTTGTGAAGACATTTCCCGGTCAACAAACACGCGTAAATTCGAAAAAAAAAGCAATGCGAACGGCGCACGAATCCCGAACAGGGCCGCCAGCGTCCGTCAAAGCGTTGCCGCGAAAAACGAAGCTAGGCAAGCATGTACGACAACTACCGAAATCAGTTTCGGTTTCGGTAAAAGTTTCGGCCAATTTTGGCCGAAACCGAAACTGCCGCCGAAACTTGATTTTTGGCCGAAACTCGGCCGAAACCGAAACCGAAACCGAACTTTCGGTCGGACACTAACTTTTTTATTATGAAGTCTTTATAATTACGTGTCACAGTCACCTGCAATGACATACGTGTCACATTCAAATAAGCAGGTGAAAAAATTCATTCGTAATAATAAATTTATTTTAAAGTGAATATTTTATTTTTTATTACGGAATGTTATGTACAACTGTCTGTATAGTTTTTGCAATATCTATTTTCCACCTGCTCATACCTAATGTAACAAATGCTGACACAAAACCGAACCGAACCGAATGTTTTTATGTCTATTTTATATAAGAAAACCAATATACGCATATGCCTACTACTAAAATATGTTTGCATATTTTCTTAAACTTGTAAATATGGTTTTAACGTGATTTTAATTATTTTTAACAAATCTTTATTTGACTGCACCTGTTAATAAAAAAATTATAAATTCAACATTTTATTTAATCAATAATTAGTTACTTTTGCATTATTCAAACTTTGTAATTTGTTTTAGACTTCTCGAGCAAAATATAAAATAGTATATGCTAATTTTTACGTATTCTCTTTAGTTACGTGTTATTATGAATAGGTAAAAAAGAAACATATTTTTTCTTTGGTACGTAAATGTTTTGAGGTTGTAGGGCAATTGCCTGAATTGGATCGTGACCACAGTAAACAAGTGTAAAAATTATCACAGTGAATTGCATCGGTCTGTCGCATTTCGGGATCAGTTTGTGTATAACCAGTTATTTATATACCAAGAAACCTTGCGTTGTGTTATATGTGGACTGACATAGCAATGGTGACTGTTAATGGATTTTAGCCTCTTAGTGGTCGTTACTGTTCTAGGACTTGACTGTGGTTTTCCTCAGGGCAATGTAATCACGTTGTCGAGCTAGTATAGAAAAACATTTACATATCTTGAATAAAAACGATTTTTTTAGAAATGATAACCACATGTATTGAATAAGTGAATAAGTATGTATGCATAGGCATAATTTTTTAAAATATTGTATATAGAAAGAAATGTAAACATATCTATATGTTTATACTGTTTGCTTGTTTAGTTTGAACCAATTTTTTGTTCATCCATAATAAGTTAGGCTCATAAAATATATACTGACCTTATTTGCTTTTCTTGAACAATACCTATTAAGAAAAATATTTATTTAAAATATTCAGGTTCATGTAAATCTTAAGAGTTTGCCCATCTACGTGCTGTGTAAGAGATGCTCTTTCTAAACTCTCATTTCGACCCCAGGGGTAAAGTTAGTTCGAATGGCCGGTAACTAAAAACTCTGGCTTTATAGGCAGTCATCCCGGTCTAAACGATTACTTGCTAAAGGTTTGGTAGAATAATGAAGGTTGAGCGATTTCATAAACTAAAACTGGAAATAACTATCTGAACGAGACTATGACAAGGTCATATATAGTAAATTGCACATTTTTAAAGAAGTCGATCTCACTGTTTTGGAAAGAATAATTTATTGAGAATAACCAGTAAAAATCTTTGGTACTTACTTGCTATTTCTAATTAAATTGAATATCTATTGACTGGTATACAAATATCTACTGTGACCAAAATCCTTGTGTGCCATTTATAATCATTGCGGAATGTTAAATCTCTGAAACAATAAACAATTAAAGTAAACATTCGTTATATTGGTTTTTGTATTATTGATAACATTTTATTGTACACATTATGTTTATAATTTATAAGGTGTTTAAAACAAATTAGTAATCACTATATCAATATTCAGGTTTAATATATGTTTTTAAATTGTACTGTACCAAAAATAATTCGACCTCTATATTATTTACAATATCACGAAATATCAGCAGATATTGTATACAATAAATATTCGGTGAAGTAGTACGTAAATGTAACAACAAAAGAAGTGTAATTAAAAACTTACAAAAGCTATTATTATATTATTTAAGGTAAAAAAAATTAATACAAGGATTCGGGTACCTGTTTGCCGTGCGCCTGTACACTTTTTATGAATATTTTATAGAAAGTGAAACCTAGTCAAACGCAATTTGAATTTTTTGCTGAAAGTGAGAGTTACTTGTTTCGTTGCTTGCTTGTTCTGTGTATAATGTACGTTTTAATTGATGTAAAAATAAATATGACATTCCGTTTACGTTTTTGTGCTATTTGTATAAAAGTGCTTTAAATCTTTATCAGACTTTAATATTAATTGTTCATTAAATACTTATATAAATATACATGTTAATATTTTTAAATTGTACTCCAACTTTTTTTTATAAAAAAATGGACCATATTAAAAATATAAATACTAACACATTGAATATGATTTCAGCTATCTTTAAAAATTTGATTAATATTAAAATTAGATATAAAACAAGCAACTTAACAATTTTTTTTTAAACTGGCTTAACATAAACTAAACTGCACCTAAGGGAAAACACATTGTACTTCAAGGGTAATCGAATCCATTATCAGTCACAAAGTCGAAATGTTACCTCACATTTACCGCTACAGAAGATCTCCAAGTGTATGACCAACTGGACGCACACCAGCTAATTCCGAAACGTGATAATTTCAAGCGAGGCTCTGTGAAAGTGTTTATACTTGGGTATTGTGGTCACGACCTAATTGCCTACCACCTCAAAATTATTAAAAATATTATATTAAGCTGAATACAGTTTAGTTATTTAATGTGAAGAGTAGGTATCGCTGCCGCTTATGTGTTTAAGGCACCGAAACACCCGTTACAGCTCGCTACGGCAAAGTTGTTTGTACACAACATCATGTTCGTACACCGACCACTACAATTCCCACCTCCATTCTTTATGATAAAGCCTTCGTACCCTAAACTTGCAGGTGGATGCAAATACTTCAAACGTATCCCAGCCATTTAGATAGAGACGCCTTTGTTTTGTCTGGATTCTTAGCGAAGTATTTACGAAGTACTTATGTGGATATCTATACCTAAAATAAATTAGAAATTAGAAATTGGGATAAAATAGAATAAACATTATTAAATTACAAATGTAGGTTTTTTTGGTATTTGTGTGTTTTCGTTTAAATAAAAAAATATTACTTTTGAAATAGTAAACTCTTTTTGAATTTTTTCTTTTATAATTATTTAAACTAATAGCTTCTGTGTTAAAAAAGTTATTTCATGTGAATAATTTTGGGTAAACAGTAATTGAAAAAATTACAGTAATTTGTTAGTTCCTTTTTTAAATTAATAATTAAAATTAACCTATTTCGGTCGTAATAGAAATTTGTTTTGTTAAAATATCATAAAAAAAATTCAAGTGATCTTACTAATTCTTTCATGAAACTTAAGATGTCATATGAACTTATAAATAATAATAATAATAAATAGTATATCGTCACGCTATATCCCTTTCGGGGTGTGCAGAGATATGAGTACTTTAGAGGCTGTATCCACTTTACATTTACACTCCTGCGTCGTGGACAACGTGACCAGTAGCGCAGCTGATCGCCGTTCTCTGGGCACTTACACATAACATTTCTATTAGATTACCAAAATGTATAATGGTACCAAAATTTGTACGTAATTTGGAAAAACCCAGAGATACATGCCCGCATTCGAATCAACGACCATTTGGGTTGCCACGCATGGAAACTGGTGCAATAAACAACTAGGCAACCACGGGCACACTCTTAAAAGACCCTATAAAATACTTTTATAAGTACTGAGAAGAAATAGACAATAAAAACCTACATAACGTATATAACATACTCTTATTAATTTTAATGTAGATGATGTGTAAAAAATACGACGTGGTACCAATTTTTTAAATGCAAATACAGTCATAACCGCTTATATCGACATCGTTTAGAACAACATATCGGTTATACTGATCCAAAATAAAGGTCCCAGCAAAAAATAGAACTTCGTATCTGGAAAACATCACCGGTTGTTACGACTAAATATGAGTAGTCCCTTCGATTTGGTTATAACAGATTTTGACTGTAGTACCTAATACTCTAAACTAATAGGAATGTTAATCTTACGTGTTTTATTACCAATTTGTACTTACATAAGGCTTCGAAAGCAAATATTCAGGAACGATGTCGATGTGTACGTTGTGTGAGCCATTATGTAGATGTGTGTTTTAATCAACGATATCGCCAAACCCTCAAATCTACTAACTAATCTGGTTTGTCCGATGCCAGTCACGAATATTCTCAATATCAGTATGTAGATTGGAAAAACATGGTAAATAAATTGTGGGAAATGGATAGTCGAGTCTCTGCTTAATCTGAAACAAAGAGGTTAATTTGTATAAGTAGCTAGTCCCATCGATTCTTTTGTAAATAAAAAGTATAGTAGGAATAATTTAATCTATTGCATTATGAATTTGAATTAAGCTCCACCTTTTAATTATACTATTTAAATTGTTATAAAATAGATATTTGAGAATTTAATTTTATAAGAGAAGAATATATTCGTGATATCCTATTTTCATTAGGTACTATGACTACAAACGAATATTTAATTTAAATATTTTTTTAAAACCATTATTTAATTTTAGTATAATTAATATTTTTATTTTACGTATACCTGTCGTAAAAAAATATCATCTTATCGAAATAATTATTTGAATTTATATATTAATTACACTACGGTCAACGCAACTGAACAACGAGAAAAAAATATTTTTACAAAAAATTAACATCCACTTTCCTTAAATTGATCTATTAGAATAAACCAAAAGAGAAGTTGTTGAGATTGCGGGATCAAAGAAGCATGGAGTGTTTATCGCGGGCTTTCCTTAATAAAGCTCAATGATATCAACTTAGGACGATTTGCATGCAAATGTTAAGAACTCTTGCTTCGCTGTAAAATATTTTTATATGAAATGATAGGGGACACGTTAATGTGAATTTTCACCCTTTTTTATTTTATTATCTGCACTGTTATTAAAACACTACACGATATTGTAAAATTATTTATGAATTCCTTATGAAACAACGACAATTTAATTAATTATCGGAAAATAATATTTTATTTTAACATAAAGTATAATAAGTACCTAAATTATAAAATAAATAAAAAATCAATGCTTTAATATGTAATTTATCAAAATTTTACAATAATATTTAGATAAAAACTTTAGTTTAAAACTATTTTTTCTAATATAATAAATATAGCTCAAAGTACCTATATGGTATTATACTCACATATATCTAATAAATGGGTAAAATCTGTAAAATAATATTTCTTACTTAATATTCAGCGGTAAAATATTATTTAATTTTAATAAATAGTTATAACACATAATAAATACATATTTATAATTTTTCTTATAATAAAATAATTTTGTAAAATTATCCCGATAGATACCTACCTACTTTTAAATGGATATTTATTAGACCCACAAAAAATAATTTACTACCTGAAGAAAATTTACACGCTTTTGTACTGTAATTTTGATATCCTTAATTGAAATTTTTACCTCTAAAGTATTACCAGAAACTTTCTTTGTTATTTTCGTTCACTGAATTCTAATGTATCTTCTTATTTAGACAAGAGTAATTTGTTGAGTGCAAACGAGCGTCTTTATAGTAGTTTATAAAATTATTTACCTACTAAATTTTCTTCCGATTTTTCTGTAAATTCTCTTAAACTCCGAATGTAATTAATTACAATTGTAATTTTATGTTATTAGATACCTATTTTGGAAGCAAATAAGTTTATAAATTATAAATCAATAAATAAAGGTGCTTACTAAATGTCTAGTGACTTAATCTAAATATATATAACTCAAAGGTGACTGACTGGCTGACTGACTGACTGACATAGTGATCTATCAACGAACAGCCCAAACCACTGAACGGATGGGACTGAAATTTGGCATGCAGGTAGATGTTATGACGTAGGCATCTGCTAAGAAAGGATTTTGATGAATTCCACCCCCAAGGGGATAAAATAGGGGATGAAAGTAAAGTCACAAAAACTATATCTAATTAATTATAACGCGAGCGAAGCCGCGGGCAAAATCTAGTCGTACATATATCCGCTAAATAGGTATCTAGTTGAGCTAATTGGAACTAAAGTCCATTAAAAGTTTCACTATCTTTTTAACAAATTTTCGTCATTATTTTGAATAGAATTTATTTAAATAATATAAACTAAAATAGTATTTACATACGGGGCAGATCTTATGGATTATCTTTTTGAAAAATATGTTAAAAATTACAACACGCAATAACTTAATACTTACTCAACAAAAACAATATTTTTACATATCGACAAACTTAATTTAATACATATAATAATAATAAAATAATATGTCGTCACGCTATATCTTTTTTGGGTGAGATATATTAGTGGTTGTATTCACTTTTTCTATATGTCTTGCCTAACGTGGCTCAGCAGCGAAATTGATCGTCATTAATTTACCTTTTTTTGACATTTTTGTTGTTTGTCATGCGGGTTTCTTCACTGTGTTATTCTTCACTGGAAAGCATGTGATGTATGCATTCCATCCAACGACAATTTCACTAACTTGATATTATAAAATTGTCAGAACATTCATTATTATTATACAATTCTAAGGGTTGACATCACTTTTATTTATTTGTTTTTTATGCTTGCTTAAACAGTTGAAACAATTGATAAATGCCTGTATCTATCTATTTCACATTTTAAAATTATTTTTTTTGTGATTGAGATAGTGTACTTTTATTTTATAGTTGAATACTTGCCTTAATTTATTTTCCTGTCCTTATCTAAATATTGACAATTTTATTGTAAAATGTATCTTAAATAAATTATTTAGCACTTTAAAACATCTCGTCTACAATTTCACTTCAAAGGCGGACCTAACGTGAAATTAGAAGGGAAAATAGAACGAGATAATTGTACTCCTCCGCTCTGCCGCGCCGACGGTCCTCGTTACAGAGTTTAATCTGTTTAAACTTTTATTTACTGTACTTGCGTCAAATTGGAACGATTAGCATCCTGGCCTTTTCACAGGAATGTCTTGTTATAGCGTCTCAAATTTAAATTATATATAAGAAAATTTATGACGAACTTTGAAAATAATCGAATACAGAAAATGAACAAAACTTTTATAACTCAGTGTATCAAAAGTACATATTATTATAATGTGGAAGTGTCGAAGCCTAAATTTACTTATAATTTGTGGGAATACGTTCTTTCGCTGGGTGCCGAGGAAGATGACTTAGCCTTGCCCTTGGCACTCGGCAGGCGGGAGAAGGAACACCCCGGGGGCTTTAGTCAATACAAGTTCAATACACCAGGGGGCGGCCCTCACTGCCCACTGAAGGTCCGTAAAGGACTTCCCCCGGGTTACCAAAAAAAAAAACGTTGCTTATAAATTAAGATACGTATTTCATTTAGGTGACCGTCAATAATAATACTCAGCCGTTTTCAATTTGTACGTATTATAATAAATAATAATACTGGAGTAATGGTTTTCAAATCTGATACATTAACATATAGAAATCAATTAAGTTTATGTAAATGTTTTATAATTACAAATGGCTGCAGTTGAATGAACTATATCTACTCACATAGATTTTTTATAGCAAAATTGTGTAGGTATCATTTTCATTCATAATTATAATTACAAATATAGTTATTTAGTCAGTCGTATTGATTTCAAAATAGCTAGGTTGAGGATGAGCTGCTTAAAATTGTTTGGTAAAAAACCTGATAATTATTTACTTACTTATTAGAACGTAAGCTTGACATTTGACGGTCAATGAACTGCGCTCTATACCACTGAGATATAAAACTGGAAAAGAATAACCTTTATTTCTGGCAAATTGGTACATTAGTATATATTTAATATTTCCAATGAAAGCTATACATAATCATACATTGTACTTTACTATAGATGTAACATCTACCGGTAATATTCAATAAAATGCGTCGATATTATCTACTGAAAACTAATTTCGGCCTTTAAGAAGCCTATTCTCATAGCTAAAAAAGTCCACGTTCAACATAGATAGGTAAATAAAATAGATTGCCTATGACATATATTGAAAGGTCGCTTGTTTTATGAAATGATTCGAATAGTCGCGTTGTTTAGGTGCACAAAATAAAAAGTTAGTGGTCCAATTATTATCAGTAAGCTAAAAGTAACTGGTCAATTACTAAAGTGACATTAGTAAGCGTTGCATTACATTAGTGATATACCGTTTATATGTTATAGAAAAGGCTTGTGTTACATTCGACGTCTTGTTTTAAGTGGTCTGTAGCATCGAATATTGGTTTTCAAAATGCATACAGATGCAGTAGTGGTCGGCCATGTTACCGACCTTAGCAGGCGTCCCTATTGTCCTATACCTACCTCTTTCACTCTCGTGTTTGCATGTATTTTGTTGTTTCGTATTCACGAAATCAGAGTGAATTAGGGCAATACGCATGCGCGGTGTGTCAATGTCAAATCAATCCTCGTAGGCTGGTGCAGCGCGTCACACAATTTAGTTGAATAGCTCTTCCAGACAATACTGTTAATTAATGCCATGATTTTTGTTTTACAGATTACACATACCGAAAACAGGAAAGGCATTTAAAAGCAATGACTGTTTTGGTAAGCATTCCTTGGTCTATGATTTTAAAGAGAATATTTATTCGAGTAAAGAAATATTTTAACAAATAAAATAAATTTCCTAATTAAAATTTAACGCATGTACTCTTGGGTAAGATATTCAAATGTTTTTTAGGGATAAATCTCATTAAAAAATATTGTTTATATATTAATACATTTACAGGCTTCATTCTAATGAATCAAATTCTAAGGATCTAATAAACTATTTAATCATAATTTCTAACTTACGAATATCTAAAAATGCTCAGTATCTACCCTTAGCGTCTGTTAAGGGTAATCACTTTGTTCGAAATCTAAAAAAAAACATAAAATAAAAAAAAATGCTTATTTTACTAACCGACGTAATATTAAAAAGTAAGAATAGATCGTCTATTCTACGATATTAATATTTTTACTTATTTTACAACACAATTTTATATTTAAAGTATCATGGCATTGACTATATAATGCTTTCATAATGGCAGTAAGCTGCCCTATTGGCCGTATTTGGCGCAATGTATAAGCGTAGACAGTTGACATAAGTTGACATAAGTAGTGGCCACAGTTCTATGAGATATTTGTTCAGTAATATATTTTCGAATTGCAATTTTTTCCCACAGTACCGTAGAGATCTCAGCTGATCTGTTTGCCATGAACTATAAAACTATGTATATATCACTGCTCATTCCGAAATAACTTAATAAGATAAATACATAAGAATTCATATATATCTCCTAATAACAGTAAAGTTGGAAATTGCTATGTACCAATAAGTATTTCTTTTCTTACAATATATATTTTTAAGTATTGCTCGACCATATATAAATGGCACTGTTTACTGTCTAAAAGATGACAATAACAAAAATTTGGAACAAAGTTACGCAGAATAATAATAAAGTAAAACTGTTTACTAAGTACCTATTGAGTAGACGCTTACCTGTAATACATAGTATAGAGATGTTCCAAAAGTCGTCGTCCAAAAAGGCTGATAAAGGAATTATAACTATACTAACAGGTAGACTATAAACAGGATTCTCTGACTAGAGTCAGACGGTAGATCGCGGTTAAGAGATATATGGAAAATGCAAATTTTATCGCAAAATTTAAAATTGGTTAAATTATGAAACTTTTCTAAAAATTCACGGAGTTTGAATATGTAAATTGTCATTACTAACATATCTTTTGACATTAATTATCAATATACGTTTCATAATTGAAGTCGCTGTATTAGTAAAGTCATAAACAAAAGTTGCTCTCTTGATCATTCCAAAAATTTGTTAAAGTTCAAAAGCAATATCTTAAAAAAAGGTATGGTAGTCTGTATGTCCCGTAACTTAAGAAACTACCATTGCCAAGCAGGTATCGGTATTTTATTGTCGAATTTTTTACTTTTGGAATCATAAATGGTAAAGTGAGTGAATCCAAAGATTGCAGGCATCATTGTAATACTAACGAACGTTACTATGTTTAGATATGACATGCCTAGACAAATGAGACCGACAATTGGTGGTTTTCTATTTCAATTGTTTCAGCAATGATATCACTATTTGAAAACGTGAACCGTCGTTAATTGAACCTATAGCATTTCTAAATACGCTGTTATTGACTAACATTGTTACACTGTATAAAAGCAACGAGGTTAATGTAAGCATATAGGTATATTTTAGTTAAATTAAATTACAATCCCCTTTTTTAAAATTGATTTATAAAACAAATTGATGTTTTTTTTGGTACCTGATTAAAGCTTACTTTTAATTAATTTACTTTAATAAATCGCAAATTTGAGATAGTAATGCTTTATTTATTACATATTTATATGTAAATAGGGATGGTAGTTATTTACTCCAAGAAGTAAGTTATCTATTGTTTACAATAACAAAGTATTTGGCTAACTATACCTTTGACCAGTGGATGAGTGTTTTTCCAGTGATACATGTCGTGGGTACAATGCTCACATGAAAAAAATATCAGAATGGCTTACAGTTTCTTTCGGGTCGGGCCTGGGTGTTTTTAAACGTGCTCATAAAACAGCAGGAAATAGTACTGCGAACAATTTGATGCAAAGATGTCATTAAAAATAACATAATAATATTATGAAATGAAGAAGAATAGACATGATTTGATCCCAAACACGGGCACAATAACATTCCGGACTAGTTAAATATTTAGTCGTCGAACGGGGGCCAACGGGCATATTTTTATGAGTGGCAAGATGTGCTCATTACTATCTTATTACGTACGGTGTTGGGCCCCGGCCACCACGAGCCGCAACACATCCAATTTCCCAGCTCCCATTTATTGATATTGACTCTGCAAGGACGCCTTGTGAATGCTACGAGTCTACAACTTGTAAATACTGGATATGATTCACGGTGTTTTTTGTAAAATTTCTTAGCTATAATGACCTAGTCGATAAGGAACCTCACCACACACTCACCGGAGAAGGAAAGCATCGTGAGGAAACCCACATGACGTCTAATAGAGATCATGTTTAAAGGTTCTGAGAACGATGAACAGTTGCCCTACTGGTCACGTTGAATACGACATATAAGCGCAAAGTTGATACAACCACTATAGCAAGTCTGCCCATTCCGAAAGGGACATAGCGTTATGATATATTATTATTATTATTGTTATAAAATTTCTTAATTAATAATACTGATAATTAATTTCAAAAAATTCGTAAGAGGTCTGATACTTTAAACATACGATTACTGTCTAATGGGATGAATATGTATTTGTACCTAAAAGTAGGTAAATATTTGATTTCTATTATGTCACTGAAGAGGGTGTTTCAAAATGTTTTAATAACACCAATCAACAGCAAATCCGACTGGCATGCCAATAGTTTGGTATAAACTTACTTTTGTATTGTAAGTACAAATGTACGAAAATCGAATTTTCCTCCTTACTTTTTCTATAACACATTGCTACTCACCAAATTTAACGCTTCTTAGTCAATGGAAAGTGTCCTTTAGATTTTGATTCAATGGCAAGTGTCAATATCGTAAACGGCTACATCTTTTGATTGCCTTGTCTTAGAAGTTTAATTTTCTCATAGCCGTATGGAATTGAAAAACCTGAGTAAAGAGAAATTTTGCAAAAGCATTTAAACATAAACAGACAGCCGGACAACAAAGTAATCCAATAAGAATTTATTTTCATATACGGGACCCTGAAACTATGCAAAATAAACAATAAAATTATTTTTAATGTATAGAATGCGGTCACGCTTGGTCGCTCAACTTTTAACAGGCAGGTGTGTTAGCAGAAATATATTTTTTTGATACTTCAGTGCCATTGATTTCTTGCTTTTATTTCTAAAGACGAAAACGATTTTGATTGTAAATAATAACGATACTATGTCTATGTATTTAATGCCACATATTAACGACGACTTAAATGTATGTATATATTATCTATTCAGATGTTATTCATCATTTGAACTTTTACATAAATAAGTATGGCACACTCTATTATTCTCTAAAATAAACTGAAATGTAAGAAAATTAAATAATTACAAAGAAAAAGAAATTGGGCTCTGTAAAATTGTGTGTGGAAATTTTTCTGGCAGTTTCTAATTTTATGACACCCTAAATGTGGAGATTTTAGATAGAAAGGCTTTAGAGACGGTTTAATTAGGAGGAGGTATTTAGCAGTAAGCTTACCTACGGACCTAATGTAACATCTTACGTCGAATGAGCGCTGGTCCTGTAATTTATATTCATTGTTATAAATAGTGGAAAGCGGATGAAAACGGGTAACCTATAGTAAAAAGACCAAAAGTTTAGTTTTTGATTAACAGATTTAATCTCAATCGATGGTAGAGTTATCGAATTAAAAAAAAAGAATCGTCCCCTATTACCAAACTTTTGGGATGACTTTTTAAAAATAGATTTTCTTTTCTTACTTATTCTTCTTAGAGTTCATTAGAAAAATGAATGTCACTTCTAGTAAAGTTTTATACACTCATGTCACACATATTTGGTGGTATCACTTATTATCATCGAACCTAACGCTGGATAAGCTTGAACCGATACGTGACTCGCGAAAATAGTCATTTCACCCCCTCAAACTTCTTATTCGTATTACCAACACACCAAAGTTAGCTGATATAAAACTGAATGTTGCCACTGAATTCATAACGATAAATAAATCTTACATAAAAGACATACAACTACATAGGGTAGTAATTGGTAGTACAATAATTAATACAAAGAAACAAATACATTTGAACAAATATACTTGTTATGATATACCAAGTATGTTAATAATACTGTCACGCTATATACCTTACGGGGCGAGCAGAGATATATTAGTGATTGTATCCACTTACCAATATATAATTGTATACTATATTTGGTAGTATAACACCTAAATATTATTTTTGAAATCACTAATCAAAAATCAATCATAATCAATGTTAATCAATGTTTAATCATTGTTTAATATGTGCAGGATCTTAATAAGTTGTTAATCGATTTATATAAACAAATAAATGTTGGACCAGAGGTATCAATAATAAAAAAAATCATTGATTCTTATATGGTATATATCTAAGCCACTTAAGTAACCTACCTATTTGTAAAAAGTATATTTTTAATAACGCTAGATCCTGTAGCCTGTGTCATACTTAACGCTGAAAATGTTAAAACAGCTTCGTTGTAGTCGAATCTTTGTACACGTAATAACGGTATAGTCGAATATGAATGTTTAAATTCGTATTAATTAAATAGCCTTTGAATAATTGATCACACTTAGTTTTTTAATATCTTGAAATAACAGATACTTGATCCCGAGCAATATTATAATAATAGAGAAGAAAATATGCTATACATCAGTATTTTCGTGCCTAATTTTATAGTAAATTCTTTTGAATTATTAATTTAAAAAAAAATTGGAAACACAATAATTACTAGAAATACGAAATAAAGGTAGTAGGGCAGGAAGTTATTGTAGCTTCGTATAAAAACAATTACGCAAGACAAAAACATATCTTTAACTTTTCCTTTTCACGTAACCCTCATTTATTAGTTGCACCAATTTCCCCTAATATAGCTACCTCAATAAAATAAGGAAAAATCTTTCTAATCAACAATCTCTATCTTAGTAAATTCATTCATTTTCCGTAATAAAAAATACCTTCATAAGTCCAATATTTGTTATTTTTATGAGAAAGAAATTAGGTTATGTGTGAAAGTTATGTTCACGTTTTATGTCTCTTGATTTATATGTTGTTGTTTATCTTGTCCAAATGTTGTCAATGATCTTAATACATTACGTCAATGTTTATTGACAGTTCTAAAATATATTCTGGCATTTATTAACCACTCAACCGTCGACGGTTATTTACAGAACTAGGCGCATATGTCGCGCCCTTATACAGGACTTTCATCAGATGGGGGTTTTTGAGATTTAGGTTTCGAAAAACCTGGATTTTTTATACCACAGAATTTCTAATTTCTATGGGAAAGGATAGCCTGTTCTTTCGTGAACAATTTATACGTGCGAAAAGGATAGAGCTTTATGTCGCGATGTATTATGCTTGTAACAAACATCTGTTTGCACTTGTTCGCGCCGGCTGTCACAGGACGCCTATCAGATGCGGGATATTTTGATTTGTCCTGTAGCAGTACTTTCATCAGACGAGGAGTTAATTGTTATTGCCAATACAGGACTGTTCATTCATTCTTTTATTTTAGATATAAATCTTTGATACGTATATCTGACTAATACGAAAAGTAAATGAATTGATTTATTTAAAAGAACGTAAATGATTTTGTCTTATGTTATAATGCGAAATAAATTACACTTTGCTACCAAAATTTAGATGCCAAATACATTGACATAAATATTACTTATTTATTTAAAAGTATGATTATATAATGTGAAATTGAAATAATCATTAAAAATACCTTAACATTTACAAGTTAAACATACATTTCTTTTTACTTTCACTCATGATGAATAGTTATTAGATACTTACCATACCAGTTTTTAATAAACAATATAAATATAATTAGATATACAAGCAAGAGCTCATAAAATCAACCGCTTCTCTTAACTATGAAGCTTAACATTGTGCCTATAATTGGAAAACAGAAGTCACCGTTTCAACCGAGCTCAGTCTTTATCGATTTCAAGAATTACCGAATTACAAGTTAGCAAACTGTCCAACTTTGTTCAGCTCCGAGTTATTTGGGTTAAGTAGGTAGTGTGACTTTATAAATTACTCAGGACTTTGCAGATACGTACCTAATGTTATAAGTTGATATCATTTTATATTATCTACCTATAAATATCTTATAACTATTAACATCTTTATCTACAGGCGCAAATTGTATTTAACGTTTAAGAAACTTCATTAACTTACACAATTAAATATTAGGTACCTACACAACACTTTTACATTATTTTTTTTAATGATAAGTATTATAAAAATAAATAAAACTTGTGTAATAATTACATAGCAATATGTACCTAAAACCTATCTATTACCCAAAGGTACTTTCCTGTAATACAATTCGAATTTAGATTTGAGAAAAATAAAGATGTCTAATTAATTAAAAGTACTTTATCCAATTAGTAATGTTTATGTAATCAGATAAATAATATTGTATAGACCTTCCAATTGAATTAAAAAGGTAACTTCTTAAAATATTACATGTATTTCTCCGAAGATCAACCGTATGATGAGTAAGTTAATATGGATACGCAAAATTAATCGTACCGAGAAATCTGATAAAACATACGTTTAATTTAGAATTTTTAATATTACATTTCTGTATCCAAAAATCTTCACTGCACATTTATATTTGCATATTATAATTATATACACGGCGCGGGTTCCGTTTGGTATTGGAACCTGTCTATCAAAGCGGAATATTCGAAGCCAATCAGAGATAAATAACCGTCGGTCCGTGGCTCATTTCATTTGCATGGCAATGACGTGCGGGGGCGGAGCGGGATGAGGCGCGGGTGCAGGGGGACAGGTACAATGGCAGACCTCACGTGACAACTGATATTTTCTATAGTATTCAATTGTGATGTGTCTACTGTAACGATTTTATCTGTTAAATATTTTTGTAGCTTTGTATATTAAAATAAATATTACATTGTAAGATTAAACACTACAACTGAACTATTATACAAGAAACGGCCTGACTTTAATTATGTATAGTGGGTTAATATGAAGACAGTGATTGCTAATGAATTATTACCTTAATTTTTGTATAATTCGTTTTAGTTTAATTGTAAAAATTTTAAACATTTTAAAAATATTGTTCTTTTGTACCTTACATCCACGCGATTTTCTTAGCAGATTATTTAGTAGTAAAGCCTGCATTTGCAAGTAAAATAAAGAATGTTTTTGATGATCGATCTGGGAGGTTCACGACCTTTTAGGTGCTCTTGAGACGAGTTCTTTTCGAAACCAAATGTTCTGCTCCGCTGCCGGTAAAAGAAGTTTTCTTATCTGGAAAGAAAATTGAGATTTTTAAAATGCTAACAATACGTAGATATGTTAAAAGATTTTTTCTATAACATTCTTTCGGCTAGATTTATGAGCTTAAGTAAAATGTATATGACATTGAGATAAACCAAGTGGCAGTGCTTAAATATTGCCTTTTTTCATAAATATACAAGCAAAGACTTTCATAAATATGAGAAATTATTTATGATAATTTCTGAGCTAACTATCTTTTGTTAGCTTTATCATTTTCTATGATATTAGGTAGGTAGGTATCCTTATTTAATAAAACGACCGCTCGACTATAGGCTTTCCCACATTTTTGCTTAAATATACTTACGATTCCTTGCTACGAAAGTTGGGTGTAATATTGATATTGTATATAATGTCATTCTTTGCTATGATTTTGGGTTCCCTGAACAAAGCGTGAAAAGATATTTATGCAGGTCAGCATGATCACTGCAGCTATCATTTGTTTTTCTTTACTGTTGATAGTTGTTCTCGTTATTTGGACTGCACCATGCTTACCATTAAGCGTTGTGTAGTCACTAATGAGTCAAGATAAAATAACATGGAGGTTACTTCTAAGTAATATCTATATCACTTCATGAAGTTTAGTATCATTTAAGTTTTAAGATAGGTGAAGAAGGTAAGGTATATATTACGTAGGATATGTAGGTAAGATAAGATAGATACGGTAGATTTAGGTACTTATAGGTTAATAGATTTTTTAATCAATTGATTTTAGTCATCAGTTTTTTTTTTATAAAACTCTAGTTATATTTAATATCGTACTAGATATATATTAAGAATTCTTGTAAGCTTACCAGAACTTAACCTCGAATTTTTATCCCTAATTTAACCTTTTTTCCTTAGTTTGTTAACGGAGATTCTAAAATAAGCGGTTCCTATTTTTTATTTTTTTTATGTTAAGACTTTTATAGTGGCAATTTTTCTGTAATTAGCATATTATATAAATTTAAATAAGCTAGGATAATATGTTAATAGAAGGTATTCATCAGCGCTTTTGCTCAAAATCGAATGAAAAGCAATGTTTGCCCTTTGTATAATATTCCAATCGGCTGACGTCTAACGATGAACGTGTTAAACCGATTTGTCAAAGAATAGGTAATAAAGTAGATAGATCTTTTTTACATAGGTACATATTTAATCGCAGTAACAAAGGAGATTTAATCGTTATGAGACTATTTGTAAACAAAACTTTTGGCAACATATTAGAGATTCTCTAACTAATGAGATAATTTATTATTGCGTGTTTTTATCTCAATATCCAATTATCATTAAAACAAAGATGACTATAGTCTTGAGAAAATATGTTTTCAAGTATTACTAACGAGTATTATATGTAGTGTAATACCTCGGGAAGTTTATACTAATATCTCCTTATATAATAAATCAAGTCGTTCTTATGACTGCTAAAAAGGACTTTATTGAAAATTTAGGTATCTGGAGCAATAATGACAGAGTAATTAATATCTTCAATATGGAATGTGTCATTTCCTAGAGTTATTACTACCATTATCTACTTTTCTTTTAATGTATATTTGCAAATTTTATATTTTACTAGCCTCCACCCGTGATTACGACGCAAATTAAGTTTCCCGTGAGAACACAACGATATGTAGCCACAATGTTCACTCTGCAGGTCCATTCTAAATATTAGTGAATTAATATTGCAATCGGAAGTGTTACTTTGAATATAACAACCTACAAACAAACAAATATCATCTCTTTATAATATTAGAATAGGTTATTAGTGTTAATTTAGATCTATATATACGTACTTAGCTGAGGTATTAATGAATTATGGCTATATTTATCCACCTGTTGTTTTAATGGTATCAGTATTATGTAGCAACACGAATATTAAATTAACTTTTAAATATTTTACCTTAGATTATTGGTTATTTTCATGGAGTAATTATCCTTATTTTTGTTCTTATATTATGAATATTATAAAATCACGAATCAATGCTGACAGATCATCAAATTGGCATTAAAATATTATGTATTTGACAATTTCGTAATCTGTGCACGAGGTCGGTGATTCCAGTTAATGCGAGTCCTTTCGTCCGGAGTCCATTGGTCCGGTGCGTGACCTCCAATATTCGTAACGAATACCCTTCTCCCGATTTGTAATTACTTCATGTAATCTATTGGAATTAATTAAAATAAACGCAGAACATTGTACTCAAATTACATAGCGCAGGAATTGTGTGCTAATTTTAAATGGTTCGGAAGTACGTGGGTTTATAAAACATTGATTTTATACTATGAGCATTTTAAAGTTTATCAAATTATTTAATTAATTTGAAGTAATTGCTATTGGTACACTAATTGGTACATATTAATTTTAAAAGCATACGCAGCTTATATGTAAGTTGTTTATTAAAGTTAAATACAATAGTTTTTGAGTATTTGTACTTTTTCTACTGGATGGACAAAGTGACTACACCGTAGTTGATAGCAAGTATACAGTAGTCCAAGACCGGCAGAGGTCACTAAGAGACGACAGTATATTGACAGTTACATAGCAGCATGCCTCTTTTTCTTGACCTCTTCACATACCTACTACACGCCACATTTTTATAATATACTTGCCAGATCTATTGATTCTTTAGTAATGTTTGTTTTAGCGGTTATGTGTCATTTGGAAGCCATCTTCAAATGAAATAATTAAAAGAGCTAAAGAGTATGCAGTTATCGCAAGATTCCTCACGCACGCTCTTACTTTAGATACTCTTGGAATCAGTCGTGTATTGTTGATACACTATTATATTGTTTCAGAGTATTTATTAAACTTATTATGATAGATATATTGGCAAACGTAAAAACATTTAAAGAAAAGTAATCGTAATAAAAACTTTTGTGTACCTATGTAATGACAGTTGATGTTCGGTAAAAATAGGATAACAGTTTATCAAAACGGGGAATAATTGTAAATAATATGTTAGATACCGTATGCTCATGGGACACCTTATCCTGATTATGTAATATAGTTAATATATTTCATACTTTTTTTATAAATATCATCAATATTTAAAAACCACAGTGACTGTGTAGTCACTTATACATCACTGCTCACCCTGAAAAGAATGTTGCGTGACGATATATATAATAACTTAGGATATAAAAATAATTACGGCATTATTTTATTATAGGTCGTAGAGGCCAAGTGCATAATTAATGTAATTATTTACAATGTGATTAATAACTAATTATATACAGACAACTTTTATAAGACTTGTTTATTTCACTTAAACAATCAATAAGATTACTTTTGTCTTAAATGTATATAATACCTAGAGGGGTATGTATCTACTTACATATAATATTAGGTAGATAGACATATGTACCTAAAAGTTATGTAGACCTATTATTATATTTCATTTACTTTTGCCATGTAGATAACATTATACGATAAAAAACCTTTCATATCACCAGAGGATTTACTTATATGACGAACCCGGACCGATCCAATATGAAGTTAAACATTTGCATTTCTGACCGTCCCGTCGCGCCGTGCGCCGTGCCGTACCCGAATATCCATAACACTGTACAAAAACAAAAACATTGTTTGTACTCGCAACCCTGATTATATTTGAACAAAATATTCGTGTCCCGTGTACACAATATAATAAGTCTCTTGGGCCGACAAATGTAGCCGAAGGGAAAACCATCGTCTTCGTAAGATATTCTTTTATACGTGATCCGGTTGGGATATGTATGAAATGGAATGGACAAGGAAAATCTCTTGACTCTATTAAGGTGCAAAGGTGCCGATTCCGAAATGCTTCCTACAGATATTTTGCTACATTGGCCATCGAAGACTAGATTGCATTCGACCCAGCTATTGCTTTGAGATTTGGGTAGAAAGACATAAAAGAAAAACATCTCTAGGTTTTTTATTCAGTATTATTTAATAAATATAATCTTATCAAACTCGTCACTGAAGTACATAATTAGAAATATATATATACCTTGTTTATGTATGTAATATATTTAATAAAAATAATTTTATTATGACATACATAACTATGTATGTTAAGATGCCAACTGGCATCTTAATATATAGTGTTAAATTAAATTCAACGAGAAATATCCCGACAGATTTACTGAGGTAAAAGCCAAATCGTTTGAGATAATATCTACTATAGGCATTTGCATAATTTGATATAAGTTGTTTTGGAATACATAATAATATGGAGGTAAGCTAACAAAAATTACACTCAAAGTACTTTATTAAAATTTAAATTTGATATGATTGATTTCTCAGATTACATTTTAAAACAACCTCTAAAAATGTTAACAGATATTTTTATATGACAAGTGATTATTCTGCTACTAATTTCGTCGCTTATAGAAATAATGGTAAAAGTAAAATTAAGTGTATATTCAACTGGTATTTAGAACTAAATAGGTATATACGAGATATGTACCATATTTAATGCGACTTGTTCTCAAAACTGATGCTTTGCTTTTTGCAAATAAGTTTCGATTGACGAATTTTCAATCCAATTATTTATTATTTTAAAATCTACTCAGTGTCGACTACAGAAAGTTCATAATCATGTATACCTACGATTACTGCATATTTAGTTTTTTTAATAAAACATATTGTACTCTTTTGCTTTGAAGACAAAGTGTATTATTGCTTGCCAGATGATGTTTTGTAAAATTCAGTAGAAGCGTACCACCCGTCGAGACGGGTCCGCCGAATATTGCGACCCTTATTTATGTTCACTTGAAGTTTACCGTAGCTACAACCAGAACAGGGCTTGTTTTTTTTTGCAATACTCGTGCCGTTATTGTAGGACTATGTTATAATTTAGATAACTATACTACATCTTCTTTCGTATGGATGAATAATTATAAAAAAGCTGTGATTGAAACATTATGAAACTAGAGGTGGTTTCCGTCAGAAACGTGGATCATAATAACAGGAGGGACCTCAATCTAATCTTCATAATAAAAGGCAGCAGCTTTAAGAGTTATAACAGTAATTAGGACATAGTTTTCGATTTCATCACAAATCTATCATATAACGTTTTATTGATAACAAATATTGAACTAAATTGAGCATAGTCAGATATAGTTAGAAATTGTTATATGTATTTCTCTTTTGTTAAAATCAATTCCTATTCATTATTTAAATTATGACATTGGTCATTAATGTATCCATTTTTTTTAAACAAACATTGTAAATACAGTGCTAACTCTATATAACGACGCTCAAGGGACGTGCATATTTTGACGTTATAGAGAGTTGTCGTTAAAAGGAGAGAAGAAAAATCTGTATTGGAAAAAGTTTATTTCTGACTAGTGTTAGTAATTACATAAAAAACAATTCTTATTTGATCGCTATTGAGTATATTCTGTTATTTTTGTCTGACGTCGTTTGTTGCACCAGTAATTTTATTGTATTTTTAAATTATTTTATTCATATCTTGCGATATTGAGGCATCTTGGTGATGTCCGGTATGTGTAATGTCGCGTTTATTACGGGCTATGATAATAAAGCGACAAAAGAACGTACACAGCTGCGCAGATTTTACTTATTTTGACAACTTTAAAAGTACTTTATATTATTAAATTGCTGTCGTTATTGAGAGTGTGTGTAATGCTATATAGACTGTATCATTGTATGGGAAAGAAGCTAAACCAACCAAAGCCTAGTGGTATAGACGTTTTAGGGAGTTTGTCGTTAAATCGAGTGACGTTATATGGAGTTTACACTGTATTTTACTATCTACTCTCTCTGTGTACCTACTATCTAAGTAAATTATACTTTACTTTAAACAAAAATCAAGCAGTTTTTTGCAGAGCTTGCAAAGTGCACAGTAAAACAATTGAGAATGAAAATTACACAAAAAAGAAAGACAAATCTATAGTGTGACCATAAGTGTAATACATAGTTTACATATAACAGAGTAAATACGTCGGGTATTTATGTTATATGTATAAAATACGGGTAGGTCTCTATAATATACCTATAAACACACGCGTATTTACAGATAGGTAACTAGAATATTGTATAAACCTACATAGGTAACATATGCTAAAATAAGTATATACAAATAGATATCTCCAATGCTACATCCTGTACTTAAATTACACGAAGCTACCCTCTCGCAAAAGCTTGAGAGGAAATCCTACAAAACAACGCGGAAGGAAAATTATCCCCCTAAAGCCTCAAGACAACGCGGCTCATACATTTCACACGATATGGCCACAGAATTAGATTGTATTCATTACAGACTAGTTTATAGATATTATATTTTATCTTTTACCAGGTATTGAAGATAATATTTTTATTTACTGGGAAATAGATTGTTATTTCTTTTAGGTTAAAATCATGTACTTATAATAATATATCAATCATATTTGTGGACACTTACACACATTGACCTAATCCTAAAGTAAACTCACGCTTGGGTTGATAGGTTCTAGACATCAATATACATTCTGAAATAAGTACATATACATATATCCGTGTCTTGGGACAAACTAATTTATCCACCGTAGAAAAGTTTGCCATTACCAGAACTCGAACCCAGGACCTTCGATTCCAGGCCGGATCACCACCATGTCAGTAACAAAAATGGTCTTAGGTTCGATTCCTGGCACGTATCTCAGGATTTTTCCAGACTTAGTACGTATGTACACAGTACATGCTCACTGATGAAGGAAACATCGTGATGAAACGCGCACGGTATCTAACAGAAAGGTTTATATGTAAGTGTCCCGTGAACGGCGATCCGCTGCGCTGCCGGTCACGTTGGACACAATATATATTATTTTTATAACAATATCTAAACAGAGTAATTATATTTTAGAGGAAGATATTTTAATTATGATTTCTAAAGGATTTGTGTTCTTTATGATAATTAAGTAATTAATTTTAATTTGAACTCTCAGGTAGGTAGGTACCTGTATTAGTACCTACTTATAATTGGAATTCATATAATAAACATTGTAATTTAAGTTATTTCTGTTTATGATACTATCATATCGGTACATAATGTAAAAGATGCAAATTATATAACTAAATACTTGTATATTACTTATATTTAAATTTTACACGTATTTTTTTAAATGAAAGTATATTTAAGTAATTTTCAATAAAAATGTTAGCAAGGAATGTTACAGGTTGGTAGACAAGATTTCTATTTACTTAACTCTAATATGTACTTATAATTTAATTGATTTTATACAAGGTATCTATAATATCTACATAACTTAGGTAGGTACCTACATTATGTAATCGATTATATTTCATCTAAGTGGCATTGTTTAATTAAATTCCTTGAAACCCCTCTATCATAGGTGTAGGTAAGTATATCTACTCTGGGTTTTGTATAAAACGTACTGAAAGGCTTTAGCGCGAGAGAGCCTCGGATTGCGGAAACTCCAACATCCGCATCTATTTGATTACATTCACCCCTTTTAAAGCTTGTACTGAAACCACGCAAGTAAGAAGACTTAATGACCCTTCTTACGTAGCTTAAGTACGGCAATATAAAAATGTTATTCTATGTTTTGTCTGTATATACAGATTTTTTATTAATCGATATTTAATATATTATAGGTACTGGAATAGAAGAATCTTACCGACATATTTATACTATTTTATTTCTCACCTACAAAATATTTTTACATTTAGTATTGTAAATGTAAATAAAATCATATTTAGAAAGAATATAAACTTCCACACAGGGAACTGTTTGATAATATAGATATATAGAAATTCGAGGACTTATTTTTAATTTAATAGATACTTTTCGATGTTCTTGTAATATTTTTTTATTTTATAATATTAAATATTGAAATAAGACAGTTTATAAAGATAAATATACAGAATGACTGGAAAAAATGTGTTATTTTTCTTAAGTAAAATAAAAATATAAGCTACGCTTAAATTAAATCTTTTTTACGTTTACTTTAAACCCATGACATCATCTCATATCGCATTTACACTTCAATAAATATGACAAAGTACGACGCTATTATCATCAGTGTGTGATTTATTCACGTCATTACGATATTAGGACAGCTTTGATAGTGGGCGACAGCTTGTATATTTATCAAATATCGAAAAAGGATATTTATAATTAAAAATTATTTTATTTTTACATATTTGGCAACTATAGGAAAATATGCCTATCATGTTTTCGTTAATGAGATCGTATTCAATTATGGGCATAACAGATGTTATTATATCCTGTAGTTATTTGTAGGTATTGTATGTCATCATCATGTCAGCCATAGGACGTTCATTACTGGACGTTCATAGGTGTCATGCGGGTTTCCTTAACCGGTGAGCATGTGGCGCCTGAATCCGTACGTTATCTGGAAAATCTCAGAGGTACATGCAGGGATTCGAACCTACGTCCGTTCGCGTTGCCGCGTATGGAAACCGGTCCATTACCCACTAGGCTACCACAGAGGCGGTGAATGAAAAAGTTTAACGATATTAAATGAATTCTATACATTACTATTTTTTCTGTTAAGGTACCTTCTTTGGCAGTACTAACACACATTTATGGTGTTAACATGAAGCAAACGAATGCTTTGCCAAAGGAACTTACCTGAATCATCCTATAAATATGTCGAGTGCATCTGAGTACCTACCAAATAAATAATAGTGTAAGGAACATTGTTCCGTGAGTGCATTCGGTCGTCTGATCGCCGACACTAGATAAATACCGACAGTAATGCGTTACGTACAGCCCTAGATATGTTAAGCTAGTAACACATTACTTATTACATTGACGAAATTTCGTGTTCGGTTATCAATGCTCATATTCAATACACTCAGAGGTAAATACACAATTAAATTTGATGTAATAATTACTTTATGTAGTCACCTAAATATGTAGTAGGTACCTTTTTTTTTTTTTGATAACCCAGGGGAAATGCCCGGTGTTTCGGACTTGCACCGACTAAAGCCCCCGGGGTGTTCCTTCTCCCGCCTGCCGAGTGCCAAGGGCAAGGCTGAGCCATCTTCCCCGGCACCCGGCGACGTCTAGCCTTTTGCAGGCCCCGCCTTCTTGGCAGAGGTAGTAGGTACCTACTTATTTAATATATATTAAATTGACCAGTTCGGTTGTCGCGCATAATAATTGCTGATCTTAAAACTTTCGAAAATGCTATATACATATATGTATGCTTACCTTTTTTTTTAACTCGGTGGACATCCCCATGGATACTCAGGGCAGCGGTGAAGGCCGACGACCTGTGTGCTGGATTCTTACCCACTAACTAAAACCACCGGGGTGTACCTTCTCCTTTCTGCCGCTGCTAAGCTTCTCGGCTCCTAGCATGCAAAACTACATATAACTTTGATTTTAAAAGTTTCAAGTTTAAATAGTGATAGATAGCTTTAATGAAATAGCTTGCTATTCGTGTTTAAAGTTAATGAAATAAAAACTCAAACTCACATATTTTGTTACAAATACTATAAAGGGTCTTATGTGCGAATTAAATTACTTTTAAATTTGTCTCGACGTTTACCCTGGTTACACAGGCCATGGTCATAGCCGGAAATGGTCTGCATGGTTACAGTATTTATAATTAGTACAAAATGCGAAAGTTATACCTACTTTGTTATTCACCGTGATTTTATACAATGATATTTACAAGTAATACATGTACCTATATATGTAGGTACGAACTTACGCTCCTCTGAAAATATATTTTTACCTTGTTTATTTTGAAATATTCTGTATAAATGGATATATTTAACATCACGTGGCAGTGTGCTCTCAACTTTACTCGAGCTCAGGATAATAAATGCTACGCTCTTAGCAGGTAGCCAGAAGCTACTACTTATATCCATAAGCAATTTATGTTCACACGAGCTACAGTAATATTATTAGGTACTATTGCTTCTTGGTACTCATTCACATTAAATATTATAGTAACTTTTAAGCGGATTAGATTAGATATTATGTACATACACATACTATTCAATGCTGTAGTAAAACGCAAGGTACCGTAAAAATAAATTAGCAATTAAATAGTATGAAGTTAATTATGTGTTTTAATATGTATAATTAACATAGATAAGTTAATTAATTATTATCATTGGGTATATAGACTGTGTCGTCCCACTGCCAAGCATAGGTTTTACCTTTTTTTATCAAATTGTTTGACATTACAAGTATTAAATTTTAATTAAAAATTGATTAACTATCCTTTATAGTTATTTTTTATTATAAGTCATAATTAAGAACTAATTAAAATATTTGGACTAATTATCCAGCATGTATAATATTATTAGGCAATAATAGACAAAACGGTAAGCAAATTTTACCGATTTTTTCAATATAAATCAACTAAGGTGCTTAATACAGAGGTGCCTAAAGTTCAGTATTAAAAACATTTTCTTGCCTATATCATTAATTCCATTTATTATATATTCATACCCTATCCGAAATCTTACATAAATGTTTCGCTTACAACCTTAATTATATAAACAAAATACTTTTGTTTATTCAACTAAAAAATACTTTTCGTTTATTTAACAATTTAGGTTATATTTGAAGTTTCAGAGCTTACAACGGAATTATGCTTTTAAATTAGTCTCTAGACGACTTTGTTGTTCACTACAGCAGCAAGGAATGTAGGTACCCAGTTACACAATAGGATATATGCATATGGCGATTACAGTCCGGAATTATAAAATATACCTAATATTGTTGAATATAATTATAGCTAAAATATAGACAGAAAACGCTGTAAAATTGCCTATAAGTATTACATTAAAAGTTAGTTATCTAGGTTTATGTAACGCGATATTTGAAAGAACCAATTGAAATCAATTGTACGAGTAATAAAAGCCAAAATAATGATTTTCAGTATTATTTTAGAAAAAATAAGAAAATAGTTCTATGAATAGATTTATGAGACTTATTTGAAGCTGTTAAAATGTTCAAAGTAAGAAGATTTAAATTACAGGTAAAATAAGTACCGATAGTTAAAAAGGTATTGATTTAATTAATGCCTTACCTACAAGACTCATCTAGCTTGAAGTACTTACCTTGTTAAATCCATTCGGCTAAAGAATGAACTTGTATTTTTCAATACTAGTGCATTTAAATGTAACATATGAGCTTAAATGACACCAACTTAATGTTACACTATCGTTTTTAAAACTAAAAAGTCCTGAACTAAAATATGCTAGCAAAAAAGGGGAAAGCTGTCTCTTTTGTGCCACCCTATTTTAAAAACTGGGCCAATAGGGGCATGGTTTATCTACGACAATGGATTTTTTTCCCACCAATCGATATGATTTGACAAAATGGCCGCTTTCGGAACCTTTTATTTTTTATGTTCGGTTTTGAAACGTGACGTCACTCGGCGTAGCGACCGCGTCGTTGAGAGAAAACCGGTTTCTTGTGATACGTAGGGCAATGCCAGTCAAAGGTTTATATCCGATAAATTTCTTAAACGGTCATGATATAGATTTTTGCTTCCTTGACATAATAACATAAGAATAACGTTTGTTCTTATAGAATTTTCAAGTATATTAAAGAATTTACGATATTGAATGAGTAAATAAATGAAGTAAATAAGCTAAGCAGTAAGGTGCATTGATTCAAAAGTTTTTTTTAATAGAAATGGAGCAAATATAGTGAGACGAATTTATAAATAATCTATAATAGGTCAAGCAAAAATTTTGTACCCCTTTTTACAAAACATGCGCGGACGGAGGAGTATGAAATTTGGCATACTTATAGTGTATATAGACAAGCAGTGCGGAGTGCTAATATTATTTTAAAAATAATGCAATAAAATACATTAAATTAATAAAAACATGCATTTTTAAATGCATGGTAGTCCATGCATTTAACACATACGCATACCTATATACACTTTTGTTTATGGTTAAAGTCTGTTGTCAAATTGATAATATATTAATATTATTTGTCTTTAATATTATTTGTCTATAGTTTTACTGAATGTAAAACGTAGCCATAATTACGCTTTATATTATAACGAAGTTCATTTATTACAATAAATATATTAGATCTTACTAAAATACCATCCGCTCAATATACAAATATACATCTAATATAAAATCTTGAAATAAAAAAAAAAGTTGTGTATCTCAAGATATAAAAAGTGTAGTAATCTGAATTAACACTATGATATAGGTAAAAAAATGTATTTGTTATTGCTGGTTCAAAGATCTTTTTGTGTTTTTTATTATTGTGATACTAGAACCTTTGTAATGTACAAACTTAAATTAATTAATGTTGAATTTCGACCACTGACAGACCACTAGTATTAATAAATGTACCTACCAGTTCAAGTATATTTTTTACTTTAAAGAAAACCTCAAGTAAAACTATAATAGTTTGGTAATTTATAAGAATAAGCTCTAGTTATTTAACAATAACGTGTCATGCTTAATAAAAAAAAAGTATGTAAATTTTAACCAAAACAAATGTCACTTCAATCTAGTTTCCCCTACTAGAAAAATGTATTTGTGATAGAAAGACGAAAGGAAGTTTTAAATAGTCTTTTATTCGTCACGTCAAAGGAATGTGTTTAATACTTTACTTCTTTAGCCACTACGACTGTTGAAACGTAGAGACTGACTTGTAACATTTAAGGGTAATGCATCATTTGAGGCGTGCTTACATTACAAATAAATGTAAGCACGCCTCCCGTACGCGGCCCTCGTGAGAAAGGTTTGGAGGGAGTGAGCTCTTTACATCTATCCCTCCCAGAGATGAAGCCTAAACAGGATGTTAGCTCCCCGGGCTTCTGAAAGAATCGAGATTTCCAGGCTCGGGTGGAGAGTTTGGATGAACACACTGGGGCTTTTTAGTCAGTAGGAGTCTGACATACTGGGGTCACTGCCCTCACAGTGACCCTGATTAGTGTTGAAAATGCCCGGGAATTTACAGAACGTTCTCGAAAGTTTTGGGCACTTTGGAAAAAATCCCGGGCATTTTCATCACTAGCCCTGATGGTCCTGTGTGCAGGATTTTCCTCCAGGTCACAAAAAAAAGGTGTTGCGATATTAAACTTAGTAACTTAAAAACATTTTTTTTATTATCGTGAAATATAGTGCCAATTTTGGAACTACTTAGAATAAAGCGTGAAAACATTACCATCGGAGATGGGCAAAATGTAATCTGATTAATGATTACAAAATGTAGTCTTCATTTTAATTTTCTTGCTCTGTAATCCTGATTAAATCCATTCAAAACATTAAAAAGTCATAAATGTGTATGCAATCTGGGATTCTGTAGTATTTAAAACATAGATGAGCAAAATGCAGTCATATTTATGGTAAAAAAATGCCAATTGTAATCGTAATCGTTTTTATTAATCTGATTACATTTTGCCCGTCTATGGTTTACCTTTAATATTTATTCAAGAACCTCAGCTGACTGCAATGACGGTTGTAATACTTGCGTTGTAACATGATATACTTAAATGTTACAGGTCAGTCTCAATCCGTCAACAGTTCATGTCAGGCTCAGTAGTGAAAAGTTTGTTCATAAATATATGTTCTTGATGATTCCTACTTACAAAGCACACTGGATATTATTACTCATGTAATATACCTTACGAGGCTGGCATAGTCATCAAGGAAGCACTAAAGCCTCATTAATATATTTGATTTAAAAAAATGATGATAGTAATGGCAATAATGATTACCTACCTAATACGTAATTAGATAACATTGGCGTCCGGTGACCATCTAAAAGGAAAGCAGGTAATATCACGTTTTTCATACTAGCTCAGTGAAGTGACAACACTACACCTGATTTTAAACTCAGCGCAGTGTGAAAATTTATAATTTAACTGTTTTTTTTTTAATTACTTACAGGTTTGCTCTTGACCTCAATCTCACCTGCTGGAAAGTGATGATGAGGCCGATGATGGAGCGCGCTCACCTAGCAAATACCGATTCACTCGACGTTTGAAGATTCCCATGTCATAAGATATTGGAAACACCGACGCAGGAAGCAAATTCCACTCCTTCACTGTTCGCAGCAAAAAGGAGGAGGCGAATCGTTTCGTGCGAGCAGCTGGAATGTAACCACATAAGGGCGCAAACCCGTACGGCGTCTTGTCAATTAATGATAGAAGGGGGAGGGGTGAACTAATTCATACAACTCAGCCGCACACTCTCCAGAGTATAGTCTATAGAAAACCGAAAGACTGGCCAAAAAAAAGCCAAAAGATAAGCACAAGATAAGTTTTTGTAATTAACACACGTCAAAATACCTTTTGTTCCGGATATATAATGATGAGCCTTACAACTAATATTAAGCTATAACTTGTGGAGTAATTGTGTATGTTAAACGAACTAAAAGTATATGTTTGGCCCTACTTCTCTCAAACAGTAGAAAACTACTTACGTATTAATAATTATAATATATTATGTACAATCTCTGGTTGCTTATTAAGTATGTTAATCGATGTTTTGTTATGATAAAACGTTTATATTTGCAAAAATAAAACAAACTTTCAAGAAACCACTTTAAATGCTAAAAAAAGCTTAGCTTTTTGCTTTAGTCTTCCTTTTAGGAATTTAGAAAATAAAGGCTGTCAGTAACGCCATCTATCCGATCCAGCGAATTCTGCACTGTAAACATGAACTAATGTAGTACAGTTCAATGTGTGCGTGAATAAATATACAAAGTTTTCAACACTACAGCTAAAACAAAACATTTCGTTTACACCCATTTTGTGATTGTGTGCGTGGAAGCGTCGAATGACAGAGGGAAGTACGTATAGGAAATCGGAATATGCTAGATCGTAGTGTGCGTTGTGAAGCGCCGGCAAGAGAATTCAACGGCAAAAAGTTTCACAGATAGAACTCGTAGCGACATCTGTTCGAATCAAGTAGAACAAAAATGCTTTCGAAGCTCACGAAAAAGGTTGTAGCTCTATATTCTTATTAAAAATACCAACTAGATTATAATATAATTATTCTTATTTGATTAGATTTTTGAGGTTCAAACAACACATTTTTTACTTTATAGTTATATAATAGAAATTGAATATATAGTTAGTACGTTAACATATTTTTAAATTTTATTAGATTTCGCCAAGTCATTATTCAAATTGTAAATTTGAATAAAAATGATTACAAAAATATTGATTTCGAAATGATGATAATCTATATACTATACGGCCATTAAAAATCTGTGGTGGTAGTGCGATTGCTTCAACTAGGTCGTTACTTAAGTACAAAGACTTTCATTCAACTACAAGTGTAAAGACTTTCATACTGAGTTACTTTAATCTGTTGCATTTCGGCATGAGCATGTGTATATATAGTTGTTTATATAAGTACTAGACGCTTTCTGTTTTCGTACATTCTAGCCGGCATGATAATGGCGACTAAAAATCGATTCTCATCGTTTGGCAGTTGTTGCCGTACTTGGAGTCCACATTATTTTGCATCAGGTACGGTGTAGTCATTTTATAAAGTCAGTGTATATAAAAAAAATCATAATTGTCTAAATAATATCTTCATAACTCATATTGGTAGTAATCCAATTTTAATTGACTTTTCTGATCTATTCTGAATAATACTTAAAGAAACACAAATTTATAACAACACGAATAGTAAGATTTGCTATATTGATAGAAAAAGTAATACTACATCAATCGAGCTTTAAAATATAATATTTCTTTAACACTCGATTACACAAAGTAGTCATTATGATTACTTTTTAATTTCGACTAGGTAATTATTATAATAATATAATTACTCAGAATTTTGAGCCTTTCATTTGTGATAAATGATTACATTTATTGCCTAGTTGGTATTTACCTTTCCACTCTTTATTCTAGATATATGAACATGGTATAGTAGTTCTAAAAGTCAAAGCAGATTGGTGTATAAAAGTGAGTTAAGTTAGTAATATATTAAGATAATAATTCTCGCATAAGATACTCACGCAAATATACATTTTAATACCTTCTTTTATAAACCATTTATCAATCATCAGGGAATAGTTAAATAATTACATGATTTTCCATAGTGTATTATTTTGACTTGTGTTTTTAACTTAATGATATAGGTACAGCAAACCATTTTACATATTTTCTTAAATACATACATAATTTAAAATATTAGTAGGTTAATATATTTGTGGAAAACTGGTATTTACTTAAAAATGATGTCTACATATAAATATTACGGTTCGCATTTTAAGTTTGAGGAATAATTTATATTTAAATCGCTTTCTAACCTATACATGATTATTTAATTCTAATCAGAAATATTTTTAAGTTGCAAAGACGACATAATAAGCTCTTATTCAGTTATTACGTAAAAATTCGTTTATTTGTAAACACGAAATTTCGTATAAAATGAGTAGAATAATCATAAAACAACACATTGGAATTTACACTTACGGCATTATCTATCGAGGCCGCTCTTAAAATAGACATCTTTATCAAAGACTTCCTTTTCGTACATTCAGATTGAATTCGTTTTGGATAATTATTACAAACCATGTACTAATTTTTAATTCAAGGATATTGGCGGTACGTAATCAATTAGAATAAAATTCAGATAAAAAAAGGCGCTTTATATGACTCAAAATAATACAATAGTTAATTATTTTATACATTCTTATACATGAAGACATAAGTTTTCATTAGCATCTAATTAAGCAATTAAAGCTTGGATATGAATATAAATGATGTTGTTTCCTCGTTTGTGATTGTAACTAACCGCCAAATGACGTCACATTTGCGACACGTCACATCGTTATATCATTACATTTTAGGAAACGTGACGGAATCTGGCAGTATCTATAGAGCGAACATTTCTTAGTCCAGCGTTAATTGATATTACACGAGATTACGTTCTCTTCTTAATGAAGTTTGGTTAAGTCAATCTTAGTTATTTCTCGCTCGCGTTCCACAGATACTATTGCGTGAAATGAATTCAAAATTAACGTTTTTGCATGTCACGGGGACGGCGATTGTTGGCGGTTGGACGCCTACAATTTGTATCGCTCTGAGATTAGTAAAGTTCATTGACGTTTCGCGTAGACAGAGGATTAGGGGCTCGTGGTGTGTTCTGTCGCGCTGGCGCGCGTGGGGGAAAGCGAGATAGATGCGAACTAGTAAATTGTCGCTCACGTCTCGTGGTAGCAGGTGCCAATTATTGCCGTTTAGACGGCTCGCTGTTTGAACTTTTAAAGGTCGAAAAATATGCGGTCGACTTTTTAAAACGACTCGAGAGTAATGTGTAAGCCGAATTTAAATAAATTATTGCAAGAGTTTCTGGGATTTGTTGTGATAAGTCATTCACATTTGATGCTTCTAACAGTCGACGATATCTTAAAAGTGAGCAACGCTTTGACCTAAATATCATATTATTGCTTAAATAGAAAAGATAAGAACATATTTTTATCATGTTATTAGTCAGTAACGAAAACATTCCATGCTTACATCCTGGTTTAAAGAAAATGTAATTAATGTAGGTAATATGAAAATATTGTCTAACAGATATCTTAGGTATTCATATCTACTTCATATGTTTGTTTTTACTTAATTAATGTATATCCAGAAAACAAATTAAAACTAAGTAGGTATGTAAAATTGTTGTTCAATTGCAAATTATTTTTTAACAATTTGTAATAGTTTATTACTAGAATCTTCTACCTTTTTAATTTTGTTGATTAATAAACAGATCAATTAAATTTTATAGCCGTAACATAATTACTACTTAGTGGTGTAGAACAAACAGGTAAGGTGATGCATTTTTTTTTTCTTTATCTATTTTTTATTCTTTTATATTTGAAAGAGCTGATAATATACGTAATAAATATATTTTTGAATCAATATATTTTCTGTTATATAACCCGCAAATGTTTGTAGTAATAAATTTGTCTAAATAATATCAATTGATTTCTTCATAAAGATACATTACTACATTTAAATTGTTAGTTCTGTTTGGCTCACATTCAATAAATTATACTAATATTTAATAGGTACACAATTAGTCAAACTTAGCAAAATTTATTCCAGCTAGACATTGTTGTTAAAGCTGACAAACTACTTTCATTATTGTTACATGCATTCGTATTGAATATTTTAACTAAAACATGTCTACTTGACTTAGTCTACTCTTTCGTTCACATATATTTAACATTTCTTCTTTTAAATATCTTATAGAATATCAATAAATCTTTTATAAATAGAAGTGCGTCTAAATGGATAAACATTTAAGTCTACTCAAGTATATTTAAGTCCCAATCTTTCAACGCCTTCGCATACCACAGCATCTTCAGTTTTCACAAAACGCACGCTCGAATAGATGTTTATATCAAAATTTATTTTTAGTCGGTGCTATGAGTTTGCCATATAAATGAATTTTAAAATAAAAGCTCTAATTTTCTTTCTAATAATCTAATTATACATAAGTCGTAAGTTACAATATAGAAGTAGGTAGTTAATGACCGATGGAATCCAATTTTCATTATTCACGCCAAGAAACAGAAACACTCCTTAAATTTTAAAGACTAATTAATCATATTTTTGTATCTATGATTCATTAATGTATAAAAATGTATTTTCAATTTTAGGAGCGTTTCTTAAATTCGAAGTTAAGCTGTTATAGGTATTTTGTTTACCAAGTTATAAACAGCAAGCAGCTTATTTCATAACTTTGTGATTAAATAATAGGCTCTTAATAGGTATATTTAATTATTTAAAAATTTCCCTATGCATAGCAAAAATTTGCAATCTATTGTTTTATTAATAAACAATCTTTTTCTATAGACTTACCTACATAAAACTTTAAAATATTAAATACGTCAATCTTACCGTTCGTTCGTTCGGATGAACGCCCACATCGCGGATTACAAGGCTGGTTTTAAATAATAATGAAAGAAATATGTCGATTGCCTCATAGCGAACGGAAATTAGGCTCTGCACCGTATCAAATTATCATACGTATGCTTCGAACCTCTTTGCATTTCACGGAAATGTGAAATTAAGATGTCTGTATCAGCTTCAATTTAGTTGGAATTTATTCATCTTTCGTGTTTTAATTATTTAGTGAGGTCCGCTATGGATTTTTTATAATTAGTGATATCTATCTATATACCTGCATATCAATATATCTGCCTGTACTTTTATGTTGTGCCCAATATAGTCAGTAGCGAAGCTGATACCCGTTCTCTGGGCACCACAATTGGTATGTTTGTAAATGACTTCTTCTCGCTGACTGGCTCTTCTTCTCGCGAAGGAATACTCCTTCACCGCTGACAATACATTTCCATACTTAAGTTTAAAAAATCTAGAGGAAGGTACACCTACAGGCCTACCTACTAGAGTTTTTAGATGCAGATGTTATATAACTGTATATACAGAAACATACATGCACATGCAGATATATATAAATCTTCTATACATAGCATTTACGATACTAATATGATTTCGGTTATGTGCCTATATTTGTACATGTAGAAAATATTTTCGTTGATTTTTTTAATATACATAGGCAAGAATAAATAGGAATAAACTACTTTTCTTTTTAAGTTTTGAAAAAATAAAAAATATAGAAAATAGCAGTTTCCATGTAGAAACGAAATGTTGAAGTACTTTTATATAGCCAATAGTAATAAAATTAATCACTCAATAACTATATTAAAATTCTCGAACGAATTTTCCTGTAAACCTAAAAACTCGTATTATGTATATAATAAATAAAAAATATACAATATATCCGTGTGGTGATAATGGAACATTATAATAAGTACATATGGAACTAAATTTATTGCTAGAAGGCAGACTAGTGCTACCTTTCGTTTATAGTTCTACAACTTATGAAGACCTGTGTTAAGGAATGATTCCACCTAGTCTTTATTATGTGGGCAGATTATCTATGGTTTATCAGATATGTAAAAAATAGTATAATGAGTTCTATGAGCAAGTTAATACAAAAATAAAAGCTTTAGAGTGACCGATAATAGCTAACTTTGGGTTCTTATTTTGCCTTATTGCCCTATTGTGAAGCATGAAGATGGATATTATACATATATTAAAATAAAATGTACTAAATACAGAGAATATTTTCACATAATAGTTTTATCCTTGAATACAATTAAATATTTCTACTATGAACACTTCAGAACACTTTCATAATTAAAGAAAATTTGTCTTGAATCCGTAAATATAAGCAAGATCGATATTTCAAACAAAACGTTTTTTAAACATAACACAGAAAAGAATATCATAATCATAATAATATACAATTTGTAACGTTGAACATTCCACTACAAAACACGGAACTAATTTGTAATTACTATGCGACGTCAAAGGCGCCGAGTAAAAACTAGTTCTGGACCTAAGCTCATAAATTACTCCCGACGTCTAGCCGCATTTCTAATTATGACTTCCATGATAAATGATCCAGACAAATATCAGATAAATAACGCCTAATTATATAACCTCATACATATTCAGCACCTATAAGTACATGAAAAGTCATTAATCTGGCGAGTTATAAGCCCACACAAGCAGTTTACGTAATGTGTATCGTCTTCGTCACACATTCCAATTAAACGTATTCGAAAAAGAGATGGATATTCTGTAGGCTGTTGCTACCTTCAAAGCCTCTGCTGTGAAAACTGGTTTGAGTTGAATGCTTCGGGACACTGCTGATTTTTTTTTTGTTAAGTGTGTTTTTGATTTTGTGTGAAATTATAAAAAAAACAGTTATCATTGCAAAAATATGCTAAATTATGTATAAATAAAGAAAAAGTATTATTACAAATTGTAAAGTGACACATATTTTTTAATGAATTTTTTTATATGAAATACCCCTACATATTTGGGATATAAAGGAATATTAAACTATTAATTCTCACTACGTCATTTTCGAACCAGTTTTTTTTTATTAATCTGAAATAATTTTATTTCTTTTATAATTATATTAGATGTATATGTTTTATATTAGGTACGCATTTGAAAAAATACTTTGAAACATTATTCCATATTGTTACAAATATAAATACAATAATATTTGGTAAAAAAAAATCTCTACGTCCCGTAGCATTCGGCGTAGTTCGGAAAAGCCTCCGACGATTTTGGATAGATGGCGTTAGGCTGCGTATAATGGCTTCCTTATTTCCCTGCAAAGTATTCCAATGTCTTCTTAGAAAAACTAAGACCAAACAATTAACTTTTTCCCGATAAAGCACAGTGATCTTTCTCATTGTATATATCCCAAATACTGAACTGATATAAATTTAAATAAATATTCTTTAGATACGTTTTCTTAATAATTTCTTATCTCATCGGCTAAAATAAACTGAGTGGTTAAAATTTTTTATTATAGCACTTGATTTCTGTATTTGCACTTGGAGCATTCGACGAATATGTAATTAATATCCAAAAATTTTCTCGTGGAAATATTTAAGTATATTTTAAAGAAATTCCATTTATAAAGGCTAATTAGTGAGTTTAAAAGGGCTTAAAGCTAAAAAGAGTGTAGTAAAGTCTAATTGGATTAGTTTTCTCTATTACGTACTTATAAGTAGGGTCTTAATCTCGAGGGCAAAAGTCATAGAACTATTATACTTTTCTTAGTTATAGGTACAAGTCTTTTCGGTAGAGATTTCGTTAACGGTATAATATATTTAAGATGTTTTTAGAACCAGAGGTATTGCATAACAGAGGGTGGCTGGGCGTCCCGTCTTCGTTTATATAGTAACCCACACTGCTATATCCTACGCATGCGTGGATTAAAACCTTCCCCTATTTGTTAGTAAACAATTTTTGTGTGGTCGATAGGATTTTGTGCACCTTTTCATCTATTTCTAGGTCTTTATACGGATGTGGATTGACGTCGGATATATTGTACAGCATTCAACAACACGAATGTATAAAATTAAATCATTAAAGATTTCTTCTCTGGAAATAATGATTGCCGTATTTTTTAGAAAATGAAATAAGTTACATAAGTTTAAAAGCATAGAGCGAAGTCTTGAAGATGCACAACACAAGCAGTGTTGCCAACCAAGAAGGTTTTTTTATTCACTATACTCTTGAAGAGCGCCATGAAAATGATTTAAGTACTAAGCATTTTTTTTCTACGTACTAAAACCCACCTGATGTCCTTATAATTACCACTATTTTGCATGTAGGTAGGTGTTGGTATTAATATAAAATTTTCATTTTGAGATTGTTCAAACAAAGACAAACAATTTTAGGCGTTAATAATTTATTTTTATAAAAAATGCACATTTAACACTGATGTTGGTTACAATAATTTTAAAATACGTGATCTGATAATTATGTAAAAATACAGAAAACAAGTTAATATACAGATTATAAAAATGCGCAATGTATTTTTGTAAGAATAAATGTGGTGACTTTTTTATATTTAAATTTTGGTTATTATAAATTTAATTTTATTTGACACTGACGATGTATAGGTACTTTTGAGATACCTTTGAAGTGGTTATTTGTACGACATAAAAATAGCGTTGTTATATTTTCTTGTGAAAATCAAGCTGTCATAGCCCACCCACACACCTATCGCTTTAAATATTCATATCTATTTTTTTTATATTTGGATCAAAAGTTAATTTATAAGGTTCAGCAGTCATTTACTTGTGCTACAAGAAATGTTATTTGGTTATTAAACTCGACATATTTAAGTATTGTGATAGTTATAAATATAAAGCATACCTCTACCTTTGATTTTATTTTCGAATTTTGATTGCTGTAGGTGCCTATGATTTTTCCCGAGAAATCGACAGAGCGTCGTAATGCGTTGAAGTACATTAGGTGGTATAGGGGGAGGCGGCGTCTCCCCCCATGATTGTGCCTGTCAGGTACGGCGTATTGGGGCTGTGGCGAATTGATTACAAGACCCGCAGTTATAAAAACTGTGCCTATGAGTTTATTTGCTATCTATTGTTGTAACAGTTACGTACTTCCCCAATTAAGTTATATCTTACTGTATTTTAAAGCATAAGTGGGCATACTAATTTAAATATATCTAATCAAATAGGAGCATTGTTACTATATAGTTAATAAAATATATGAAAACTTCCTTTTAAGTACCTATTTTAGTTTTTATTTTTTGTAAAGTAATACATGTTGCGGCATTGCAATAATTTAATATCAAAAGAGTAGGTATAAAAATCTTCATATTTGCGGCATTCGCCGGAATATCTATTAATACATTTAAATATTATTCCCTTCCATTTACTAAGATAAAAACATCACTTCGCTCACTCCTCAACAAAGCGCTGACTGAAACTGTCAGTGCTCCACATACCAAAGCAAATTTATTGTTGCCGTTTGTTTGACATAGCTCTAACCTTTATTTCAACAGTGTAATGTCGAACGTAGAAGGTAAACGTTGTTTTACGGCGATAAACATACAGATTACAGATGTATCCACTACCATAGGTTATCATCAATCAATGGTTATGTTAATGCGCTTGTTCGCAACGTCTGCCGAACCTAATTTGCTTTCGTGGGCAATTATTTATGCGTCAGCCTAAATGAAAACTGTGTCTTTGTAATATGATATACCTATAAAATTAGATAACACAGTAATTAATTTATCATATATTATTAAACACATTGTTTTCTATTTTAAGAGGCGTAGTATACCGGCGTTGCTCTATTTCATATTAGTTACTTTAAAATTGACGGATTTTCAACACCTATTTTAGCTTCTTAGGGGTGGAATATAAAAATATCCACTATTAAAGGGTCTTTACATCATAAAAACGACCAGATGTAAAAAAAAAACATGTTTCTAGCTCGATGATATGGCTCTAGTTCAGTTAGAATAAGTGATTTTATATATATAGCCAAACGGTAATACGTAAAGATAAATGTTAATTTATTATAATATCTATGGTTTTTATTATAAATCAATATATCATCACGATGTATCCATTTCGAGGGGAACAGAGATACATTAGTGCCAATATTTAGTTTGCATTTGCAAATATCGTGCCCGAAGTGACCAGTAGCGCAGCCGATCGTCGTTCTCGGAGCATTTACACATAATATATCTATTAGATGCTATACGGGTTTCTTCATGATATCTTCTTTCCCTGGTGAGTATATGGGGTCTAATTCCGTACTTAATCTGGAAAAATCCAGATGAACCTATCTGCCATGATTTTAATCTTCGACCACACGTTGCCGCACACGGTTACATGTCTTTAATCTACTAGGTTACCATAGCCACTACTATAGTTTTGTTCTTTAGTTACTATAAAAAAACTATCACAATACTCCTTGCACGTGCTTAATTTTTGCGTTTATTTTATACAAAATATTGATGTTGAAATTCATAAATTGTAAGTACCTTTTCTTCATCTATGTACGAATGCGCTATAACTTTTTGTTAAGATCACAGTTTTCCAGTATTTTATTTAGAATATATCGATAGAACAATATATAATATATGCACGCAATTATTTTTATAGTAAGAATGCGTAAAGTATGTTGAAAATTATTCACTCTATGTTTTATAAGTGTTAAAAAATATCTTTGTTTTGATATCTGGATTAGTTTCACGAGTTATATTATAATTAACACCGTATTTTAAATAAATTGCTACAACATTCTTTCTCTGTTACTATAAAATTGTATAATGCATAAGTATTATTTTAAGTTCTATATTCTTGAGAGTATACATTTAAATTTATAGCATTTTAATATCTCACCTACTCAGATCTGGCATTCAAAATATCTAATACAGTGAAACTTTATGCGTCATTTGTTGTACAAAGCATAAAATATAGCACAATAATAATTAGTTTATTTTAATTTATTAAGACAGCTCATCGTATTTTTTATTTATTTTATTCACTACTAAAATTTTTGTTTTTCGCTTCATTTTACTCCACTTTATATAAAGAAATTTTGTATTTCAAACCTTCTCTATCGGTTTAACAGATATCTACTACATAATAATATAGAATATTATTTTAGTGTTCTTTTGATTTATTAGGTAAAATCCAAAAATACTAAACTACTTTAGGCATATATTATATAGAAAAAAAACCTTAAGTTTGAATATTCTCAAGAATACAATAACAATCAATAGGGAGGACATAGGTTTTAGATATAACACTATGAAATTTTAATAGTAAATAATTTCACAAATATTAATGAATAATAAAGAAAACATAACTATCTACCTTCTCGTTACTGATATAGGCGCATAACTGTATATCCGACGAATAAATAATTAAATTAATATTTATGTTATCAGCTAATAGGTCATATTATAAACTTTAATGATAAACAGACCATAAAATATTCCATAATGTAATATTTATACTTTTATTTATTTATGAGTGCGTTCCCAAGCGAGCAATCACGTATGTCAATTAATATTACTACTAATAGGTTTCTATACACATTTTAATTGAAAAACGATAGCCTATAGTGTCAGTACCCACCATCTACCGAGCCACATGCTCCTATAATTATTGACTATATGTATCTATATACGGTAGAAACATACGGAGCGATTTTTAGTTGCACCCGCCGCGGCTTAACAGGAACGCTACACCCGCTAAACGCGATATTTAAACTCAGTGAGTTTAATTGTTATCGCTTCTTGTTACACCGACAAACATTTCATATCTACGAGTATAACCACCTTTTCATGGTGATACAGTGATTGCCTGAACTGGGCCATGACCACAGTACACAAGTGTAAAGACCATCATAGTGACTCGCTTTGGCCTGTCGCGTTTCGGGATAGGCTTGTGTATATCCAGTGACTTATATAACTGGAGACGTTGGTATAAGTGGGCCGACATGACGACGGAGACTATCAACGTATTTTCATCCTTTGATGCTCGCTTTCGTTTTCGGCTTACACTGTACTTATCATCAGGTGTACTGTAGTTACTTTGTCGAGCCAGTGTTAAAATAAAAAAAAACGTCGCAAGTCTCAGTCGAGCACTTGTTCTAAGATTGAATTTTGATGGAGATATATATACAGAACGCTTTCTCCTTATTTAATATATCGCCACGTTGTATCCCTTACGGGGTGAGCAGAGATACATTAGTTTGGTTATCCACTTTCCACTTATATGTCGTGCACAACGTGAGCAGTAGCACAGATGATGGCTGTTCACAGAGCAGTTACACAAGACATTTCTATCGATGTTTTCCTTTACTGGTGAGTATCTTAGTGATCTATAAGTCTAATGCAACACTTCAAATTTTGGATGTGGCTTTGAGGGAATACGTCTATATAAAGGTATCTAATGTACATATTATTGATCATATTTCGATAAATTTGTGGACGATTTCGCAACCAAGTTACGTAGCTGCATAAAACTATGGTGTTCGTTTTAAAACACATCTTTTTAATTTGTCCTCAAACCGCTACGGGCGCGTTTGGAAATTGAACCGTGTGTAAACACCTATAGACAAGAGCTGCATTTGGAGTAGAGGGCGCTTGTTGTTTTTAACAACGTGTGCGGCGAGACACCAGAATAAAACGTAGACCTGCCATGCATATAGAGTCGATACGAAGAAATAATTACTACAACGCTCAATATAATAAGTATTATAATAATGTGGAAGAAGTTCATTAAATACTTACGTTCAAGTCTATAGGAGATTGTTGCTTTAATTTTCATTTAAAATAATAAGAAAACCTTAGAAGAAATTTATAAATGTAATAAGTATATACACTATGTTGGGGTAAGATTGAATGATTCTCAATGGATTCAAGTAGTTACAGAAAATATTCTTTTCACGTTTGAAATTTTTTACTTAACCAATCTTTCCCCGTAGATAGATAAATGAAACTATTACGATTTACAAAATAATTTATGTATGTATTAATAATTGTGTAAGAAAAGTACTTAAAACATGCAAGTAGTCAATAGTAAATATAAAAAAACTTACTAAACTAATCAGTCATTCATTTAATAATGTACATATCCTAAAAAAAAAACATATCACAGATAAATAAGAAGTAATATAGAAAAATCTTCTCCTGTAAAAATATTTAATTGTCATTTTGAATTTCTTAAGAATACGTTTGACTTTGTCTATAATTCTCTTTATCGATAGAGTAACATTTCCGTGTACTTAAGGCGATATACGTAGATTATAAAATATGTTGGTGAGGTATTCCTTAAAGAATGTTTACATTTTACAGTAAACGCTTAGATGAGTAAGTTGGTACCGTTTACTGATGTTTTATGCCCCTATTTACTATCCAATTTAAATAACAACTGGTGTGCTTAACCGTTTAAAAATTCAAGATAATTTTTTTTCCTTTTCTTCACCTTTGCAACAAAAAGGGTTATGATGGCCCTTATAACAAAGTTCTTAGTTAACAACCAAATTAAGTTTTTTAAAAGTGTCAGCGTTATAAACAAATATTGCGAAGATTTCGTCGTCATTTCTCTTGGGAAGAAAGGGGCTGTACCTCATCAAGAGCGCACTGCTATTTCAAAAGGTCCCACGTTGCACTACGCTAACACTATAGATCTGCATGCGAATACCCAAATTTACCAAATCGCGACTTGTTATTTGAAAACGATAGGTTTCGAATCGGTATACGTCTTGAGTCGAGATGAGATTTTGATGGAACCGTCGCTTTCCATTTATGCTATCGTGTTCGAAATGCATTTAGCGAGGGACGTGATCTGATTCTATCTAGCAGCTCTAGTCTATAAGATTTGTTCATAGGTACTCTAGATTAGTACCGACGAGAGTATCGCACGTGTATAAATGTAAATTATTAATTAGTATTCGCATGCCGTTATAACTCATTGAGAATATTCTGTTTTATTTCAAAAAGTATTTATCAAAACTGTGATAGTTTCGTCCAAATTTAAATTCTGGATATTGGTACATCTCTGTTGATGTTTTACCAAATCCTTCTATAGTCGACTATGTCTGAAATTAATGCTTTCTGCTAAATTTTATTGCACTGTTTACGGGTTATTAACACTAAGATCCTGCGCCATCGCCCATGTGACGACCTGAATATCGTAATAAAAATCAGCATCGATTAATATGAATGTTAATTTTTATAACAATACGAACAATCAACTAATATTAGAAGCTTATTGTCGAAATAATCTTACATTTTTGTAGTATTTGTGGTTCGTATCTAACCGTACAAATAAGCGGATTAATTGTCTTATTTCAATCAAAGATAGACTAAAATTTCAAGGAGCGTTATAATTTTTTAACTATAAAACACAGATGTTGCCCATATAAGTAAGGTAGAAAATTATAACGTATCTTATGCAGTTATCAAAAGATTATCGATATGCAAATTTGGTAATTTGTTTAGTTTTAGTTTTCATATTTCTGTTGGGTTGAATATAATTTGAAAACAATACGTTGGTAATAATTTTAGAATTCCGAATAGAATTTTTATACTAAAATAGATAAGTTTTATGTATTATGTCTATATGTGAAGTTAATTCGTTTCTGTTTTGTTATGATTAAGTGTTGGATTTTGAACAAACAATTGATATAATCCACTCTTTCTGTGACCATTATTTGTTGTGTTCTAATATGACTAAACAAACAAATTACAATAACGATATAGATTATAAATTACATATTAAAATGAATTTTATATTGAACAATCATATAGTGACATCGTATATTGCATATGAATATATCCAAATTTTTTAATCATCTATGTAAGTATCTAGTTTCAGACCGAATAGAGTAAAAGTAGTAAATATTGAATGGTAGAAGCTGAACATATCGACAAATTTGTTTATCAATGACATTTAAATCGATTAAATGTGACTTATCGTGTATATATCGTAATCTATATTTCTCTAATGGTAAGATCAATTTAAAGATTAAATTGATTTTTAATAAAAATTAAACGTTCATATAACCACGATTTGGATTTCCTAAGCTACGCTTAGTATATTTATATATTAATTTGAATTTTGTCAACTATACGAGTATGTAGTATGAGATAGCAATTTTTATTTTTTTTTTATATTACATTATGAATAATATTCCTGAGTATTTTGATACCGGACGGTACTAAAAGTTTACATGTTAATTTTGAATGTTTTAATTTGTATTTGCATAAAGATTTATGATAACTCGAACATTTTTTATTCGCCAGGCAATCAAAGTTTATGGCAAGTAATTTGTTCATAAGTACTTTGATATTTAACAAGCAGGGTTTTTCGGTTACGGGTAAGTGAGAATAAATATGAACTTAACGGTAATAAGTATATTCAGTATAAGTATATTGTTTAAAATTTAAAATTATAAAATAAAATTTAAATAAGAAGATTATATAATTTTAAAATATATGATATATAATTTTAAAATTTAAAATTATAAAATAAAATTTAAATAAGAAGATTATATAATTTTAAAATATATGATATATAATTTTAAAATTTAAAATTATAATAAATAAGATTATTGTAATAACATAATATATCAATCATATACAATTAAGTGTCAATTATACATAAATTGCGATGGAATTAGTACAGATATAGTGGTCATAAAAGAAATAAAATTATTAACACAATTATTACTAATTCATTGTAACATAGTATGTAGGTACCTACGCATTGTTGATCAAAGTTATAAGATAATAAAAATAAAATTTGCCAGTGTCACGGAAGTATAACAAAAACGCCAATAATTTTTACTTGACTTCTTTTAGAGTAATCTAAACGTAATAATTTAAATAAAACTGACTATTAACGTTAGACTTCTAAAAGTCAAAAATCTAAGGTAAAAAGCCATTGGGTTTGTAATTTATTAGTTTAATATTGCCTAACATCATAAATGAATAATGTTTTGCATGAGGATGACTGTTTTAATTAGTCAAATATTTTCATGATTTAATGAACTTTTCTCAAAAAAAGGTCTTTATATACTAAGCCAGTACCGTATTTATTACAATTAAGAAGCGTATCATACTAACATAAAATATTGTTTTTAATTTAACGCACCGAAAAGGCAAGGATTATGTCGGGATTACCGATCTTTTTTTTTTTTTATTAGTTTAGTCGAAAATGAAAATATTGGAGTATTATTCAAATTCTTTCAACGAATTTGGATATTATAATGTTATATGATAATATATGTTACAACGTTTTATCAAATTTTATTGTGTATTTAAAATTTTACCAATTTTGAATCACATAACATTTAAGTAAATTGAATAAATGTAAAAATATCTAATATATTTATTTCTTTATAATTAGCTATTATTGTTAACTATTCTTGTTAACAATATCTAAAATATATTCATTCTAATGGTCTTGTTTTATTATAATTTAATTCTCGAAATACAAAGAATGAGTAACAAATGGTAGATTAGTTAACAATAGGTAAGTTTTGAAAATAAAAAATATACACTTGTAAAATATTTTTACTTCTAAAGTAATTACTTCTTACTTTTTATAAAAAGTTATCTTTAGGTAGATATATTATATACATTATTGATAATAGGTTAGAAACCTACTTATTTAACTTTTTTAATAACGTATGTTTTAAGTAAAGCAACAAGTATTACATGCCTGTATGGATTATTAACGTTAAGGGATAAAAAGATTCGAGAAAACTTATACTTACTATGTAAATATTTTATGATATAAAGCATGTAGGTATTTACCATATTTCTTCCTACGTATAAAATGTCTATTTAACTTTGCAAGATATATTTCCTGAAAATGTAAACAGCAAAGCTCAATTAGGGAGTGTAGTAATAAAGATAATGTGTATTGTTATTTTCCTAAAGAATGACACGTTTATTTTCTTCTTGTTGTAATTTCTACAAAATTTAGTTAAATTGTATAAGTCCAGACAGCATGGTCCATCGCGTTTACGGAACTCTTGGAGGAATTTTAACCCTAATGTTGGTACCGCAACACAAGTCTAAGCAGTTTTCGTGTCGAGTAGTATGGTCCAAGTCAGAGGACATTTATTAATTAATAAACGAACAAACCTTTGCAATTAACAAGAATCATTTTCCATTAATTTAAGCACGTATTCAGATGGCAAGCATTTAGCGTTCGTTATGGTAACTCACGTTTATAATTATATCAATTTTATAAGAATATATCAAAGTACGTGGTAAGTTACTGATTTCGTCAACGTAGACTTGGCTCAGCGAACTCTTAACACTCAAGTTTCTATTATAATAAATATTCAGTTATTGTCAAAAATAAAATTATTTGCCCAGCAAAGACAAAATAGTGTTTATAAATCCCAGTCTAAGGGTACGATTCGAATTTGTGTAATTCTTGGTTGTGGTAAATCAGAAGCGGGTGCCATGTTGGAATATACCGCTGCGTATACAATTACATGGAAGGGTGTCTATTGCAGCCGACTGCGCAGCACTGTCAGCTGTCACAATCGCGATCTTGACATGCCGTGTTGTCCACTCCGACGCAGCTTTGAGTCTCTTTCGGCGTTTTTTCTCAAAGTAGTGGCTTCTGAAACGCTAGTAGATCACTGTTAGGTTTCGTATCTTGGCTGGCAGCTCAAGTCAAGGTTCTTACTCACAGGGGTGCCTTTATATTACCACGCAACTTATAAATTTACCGGTTGAGCACTTCAGTGTTCGCCCTCTCGCTCGATTTAGTTGTGAAGTTCTATCCCGCCATTAACGTATATCCTGTTCGAAAAATACTGTGTTGTCACCTACAATGTACGCCTTTCCATACAAATGCATACCGAGTGGTAGAATGCCACCCAGCAGCCTATGTTGGACCATCTCTTCTGAGCAGCGAATTCCAGAATCAAAATAGTATCTTTAGAGACGTCCATTTACCAACACGTTAGAATGTGAACGCCACGCATAAAAGTGATGCAGTGATGAGAATTGTGCGCTTCTCTTCTAAATAAAAAATATTAACATATTTATATTACACAATTATAGGTATTCAAACTTAAAAAATAATGGGTGTTGAAAATTTTGAAATTTCACTGAGATTAAAAGGCGTTCTATAATAGAATATATGAAACTAGATTCATGTGGATATTTTGATACTTTATATACAGCGTTAATATACTCAAATTAAGCCGTCTAATGACCTAAAAAATAAGGCTTTGACGAATTTATATTTGTAATAAGATAATTAAAAATATAAACTTAAGCTTGTAACTTGGGACTCATTTTGCCTAGGGTACTCTTTACAACGGCTTCATTTTGCTACTCTAGAGTCCCTTTGTTGTTACGTACAAAAATGGGAAATCTTCAACATCTAAACATCCTGCTTTAGACAAAACAAGTGTAACTGAATAAGTAGTACCTAATTATCAGTGTTTAATAGTCTATCAGGTATTTTTTTAATCTGAATGCAGATAAATTGGGTGTTCTTAAAATAAAAATGAATTAATGTTTGTTGTTAAAGCACACTCTTTTCTACGCTGTATATTTGCTTTGAGGAAATTAAAGAAAAGGGTGCACTGGTTTTGGTTAAAAATATTTAAAACAAACTTTTAATGTGTAAATTTCTGATTGAAAGAGTAATAAATGGATTCATTTAGATAAATCGAATAAAAGTGAAATATAGAGTAGCCACATATTTTTTTCTAAAACGTGGTCAACTCGTATTGAATTAATTTCCAATTAGACAGTCCATAAAAAACCACCTACATTATCATATAAGTGTCGATTTTAATGTTCTTTATTTATTTTTATTATTCTTTGACTAAATTTATCGTTCATAACATTTACAATAACCTGCAGGTAATACAAATTGGCATTTATTATTGTACCTACTGGTTCGTATAAAATCGTAACATCAACTTGCATCAATTTATTTATTCATCGGCCTTTGGGCGACTTCCTCTTCGCTTTCAGTAAGGTACATAAGAAGACCTAAAGCTAATTTAATGTTTGACAAAAATAAGTATATTAGGTGATAGAAAATATTTTTGTTCCTTTCTTAGCAATTATGTATTAATCTAGAGTTTTTGAATATATTTTAATAGTAGATATGATGGTTTATAATAATCAAAATTAAAAATTTACCTCTCTCGTACTGCCAAACCAATCATGCCCAAATATAGATATTGCGAAGTGGGAAAATATTATTTACAACTTTGAAAAACGCTGTCATTATTGATTTCATCATATACGCATTATGAACATAAAACTAATCTAAAAATATATTTTTAGCAAATATTTAGTATTCTCTAAATTTCGATTCCAGTGTTTACTATTCTGTCAATTTAATTCATTATTATTACACAGCAGGAGCTGTAGGCATGTTTAATTTAATTATTTATTAAGTTGAAATACTAATTAATTGTAGGTACAAATTAAGCATCCTAATTATGTAGTTATTGTCCCTGCCAACACTCGTTAAAACAAAGCTTTTGCAGCAATATAAATGAGATCTTAATCTCGTTCTTAACAAATTTGGTGTCAGTAACTAGAATATTAAGAAAATAATTATCCAGCAATAATTTCTCCTTCATTATGTTTTGATAGGGTAGTGGCATCTGTTCCCTGGCCACAGAATAATAGTCGATTTAAACGCCATGTACAAACATTTTATTTCAACTGGAAAGTAGAATAACTAACTTTATTGTTTTAATAATAGAACTCAATATGCTTCATACATTTCTTTGCTGAATGCAAAGTCTAAGAAATTCTTTGGCTCGATGTTGTTCTGTTCTTTAAATTAATTCGGGCCTCTTGAGACTCAATTGGGACTCTGGACAAGATTAAACCGATCTCAAGTTAATGAAATTTCTGATTCATATAATAATTGCTGGATATTGTATTAAATTATATTTAAACTACATAATACGTCATTATAAGGATTTTTTTTAGATTTATACTATATTACAAATACTACTTGAATATTGGGAAAGAATTGAAAAATTACAATTAAAAATTATGAACTCATAGCCCATTAGTGAAATTAATAAAATTAAATAAAATTTATTTATTTAACTTTCGGTAGTTATTTTATTTCACTTCATACTTCTGCGAAGTTGTGATGAAGCAGAATCAAATTTAGATATTAATTAATAATATTATTAGGCAGGAATTCTAAATATATGTACTACTTACATAGAAAAAACTTATAGCTATATAGAATATATAATGTAAAATATTAAGTCAAATTATGTTCTAAAATAAAGACATAAAAGAAGACATGTTTCCTAGAGATACAATTATAGTTCAAAACGATCGAATCATGTGGCACCTTACCATAAAACATTATGAGGTTTTCATTTAAATTTAAAATTAGGTTTGATTTAGTTAATATGCGGAAAATGTTTATTTTCTATTTTTGTAACATTGTATAATGAAGCCATACGTTTTTAGTTATTTATAAACAAAATCTACATATAAACGGATCATTAAAAATTATAAATATTTATTTTGGTACAGTAGAGGGCGTTCACACGAGTCTTATTTCTACATTCTTAAGTATATTATAATTATATATATGTTAATATAAAAATACTTTATTTAAATAATAAATATACGATCGACTTCACTTCGTGCAACTTATTATACCCATTATATCGATTCGTTAATGCGATATGTATATAAAACAGTGAATTTATTTGCAATATCACGTCTTAAATTGTACATAAAATTGGTATATGTATGTCCATGTGTCAGGCAGGTGGCCCTGAGGCTACCTCCTAAGATGGGTATCAAAACCTTTTGGTTTCACGCTGAGAACCTTTTATCAGAACTTTGATTTCGCAATGCATTTAAATGCAAAATTATCTGATGCATCTCGATTTCTTACCTAATAAGTTCACTTTATTTACAAAGGGTATAAAGTTATTATAATATTGATAGTAGGCAGATAAACGCATCGTATGTTAAGGTCCGTAAAGCGCTCTTTATTCGCGAACTCGTGTTTGAAGAAATCATTCCAAATTGAAACATGATACCGATATGGTGCTGTGAAATTGCTACAAAATTAAACACAACAAAAAAACTACGACGGCCATTTTTGAATGTTCATCGATATTCGATTTTAAATATGGTTCGAAACGCTCCGAACCAATGAATGTCCATTTATGGGAGAGCTTAGAATGTTCACGATGCTTAAAATATCAGTATGAATGTTTGAGAGTTCGATACGCCGGGGGCTCACCATAGCTTGGCTATAATATAGCTCAGCCCTTTAGAGTGGGGACGGAACAGTACCAGCTACACGCGAGGGATTGTCGAAGTCAACATTTATCAAGTATTTTATGATCGAGAGGCTTGAAAGCAAAACACGTACATTGTAGCCAAACCAGGTTAGATTAATATGAAACCGTTGCAATAAAATATTCTGTATTTATATTAAACACTCTAATGTATTTTAATATCAACAAAATAATACAATAAATATAAATATTACGAATACATTTTCGTATCAATTGTAGCACGTTTATTGATTAGGTACCAGTTTACAAAGCAAGATAAATATTTATTTTATTATAATTATTGCATAATTAAATTCCTTTTAGCTTTTACTGAATGTTAAAATTTCCAACTACATACATATTCACGTGTATCACACTGATACCCAATTAGAATTTGCTAAAATATTGGAATACTTCTTTTCACTCTCTTTGCGCATTTCTCTCGTCTACTATAACATTAATTAACCATTTGATGTATTTGTCGGTTAATTTAAAAGTTTGTGTGAAGTAAGTAGGTACCTATTTTTTGTTTTTATCTACTTTAAAGTTGTAAGTAATTTAATAGAATCCCTCAATTTATTCCAGATTAAGCCAAATCACAAACTCGAAAGTGTTATCAAAAGTTTAATACTAAAAGTTTAAACGTTTTTGGGAAACGAGACTTACTTATCTTCGGTTCATATCCAATTCGCATATTATTACAAATCCTGTATAGGATTTGAGGTCGAATATTCGAAAGTTCGCGTGCGTGACTAACCTGAAAATACTGCCACATTTTTCAATCATTTTATTACATAGAACGGTTCAACATAAACAGTATTATATACCAAATACAACATTATTATGTAGATAATGTGACTGCTTATCGTGTGACACATAACATCTTATAGCACTTTTTGTGTCCAAGCGTCGGATCAGTAGATAAAGTTTGAATCCCAGTTCAATTTTGAGAGAGTCCATTTGCATCTTTCCTTACATTAACTAACGGACTCCCGACAAAGTTTCCTCTTTGTAAAACTTCTTTATATTTCTCAAAAGCTTCAGCGATGTCAGTTTCAGAGAAGAAAGATTAAAATAAAACCTATTTTAACCTATTTTAGCAGTAGCTGAACTCCATGTATTTGTAGATAACGTTTTTTATCCCTTTACACAGACCTACAAAAGATTTATAATGATTGCGCCTTAGTTTGAGAGCTCTATAGCGAGTCTATTGAATACCATTTAGGATAGCTTCAACTAAAATAATATACATTTGTTCATTATCCATTATTTCAAAGACAACGAACAAAGTGCATTATATAATAATAATTTACAATATGTGTGTAAAATAGTCGGGCGAGGTAATTCTGACTAATCTTATTAGTTTTAGACTTAATTATGTATTTATTTATTTAAATAATCTGAATGTCGTTTTACTATCTTTTAAGTAGATACAATATGTTTATGATACTTTAATATATATATATATATATAGTCTTTACTCAGCCGTGGTGGCTGCCGGCAGAATAGAATAGCACCCCCCTCTTCTTGCTGAGGTGTCGTAAAAGGTGACTAAGGTATCTCTTGAACACCGCAATACTACTAGGTGTGCAGAGAAGGAAAACTCGACCAAACCTGCATCCTGCTCCCTCCCGATCGTACTGGTTCTCCATTCCATCGAGCCTGAGAGAGCTCGGACGAGAGAGCGCTTTTCTGGCTGCGCGTCCAGTTATGCACTTAAATATCTCCTGCGCAATTGACTGTTTCCGAAAACTGGACCTCGATTTTCTTAATCGGCGTTAAAATAGTCGTCGTGGCCGAATCCGGCTAGGACATCATCATAGTCTTTACTTTTATTACCTATAAACCCACCCGTAATTTATTTTAAATATCATAGAGATTCGTTGTCGTTTACCTAATATCTATTTTTTTTATCAGCGATTGTTTAAATACAGAACGAAGTAAACCTAAGAGATAAATTTAAATATATGTGGTCTCTAGAAAGGTTAAAATATACATATATTAAGAGTATAGTAGTAATGTTATCGACAATTTGCCATAATGTAAAGCAAGCGCCTTAGGATAATCAACTGTTTATTACGACAAAAGGAAAAGATAGTGAGTTAATAAGACGTGAAAATAACCTCTGTTACGACATGTCACGCCTAGATGTGTTACGTTTGACATGCTGGTTTGACACGTTCGACAAATATTGCTACAGACTCGGCAAATACAGCCAAATGTATGAAACAAACATAGGGGCATAATGGTACCCGACGATATAAAATTACAACTCGTTTGTCGCGATTGTCTCTATTGCTGGCGACGAGGCACGTACGCGACTTATCGCTTGCTCAGTTTTTCACGCAACAAAATCGTTTTCTGTTATTGGTCTTGTATTTTATCTATATTTCACACTTTCTTGCCCCCGTACTTTAATTTACTTGACCGTTTTATTGTATTTTGAATGGACGTATTATATAGCAAATAGTTACGTTATTTATATAAATAACATTATAAGAAAGGTTTTTTTGGTTTGATGGTTTTTAATACATTTATATAGAAGCGAGCATATTTTCTTGGACATATATTTTAAAGCTAAAAACTAACTTAACTTATGAAACGAATAAAAAAAGTGTGTTAAAATAATTGAAATACTCAAAATTTACTGACCTTAGTAAAATAACAATACGTCTTTCACTAACCACAGCAATAAATCAATGATCGAATAAAAGAAAGCAATTAAAATGAAGTAAATAGACAAAGAAACACATTATTACAATAAGTTGAACCACCTTCACTAAGTCACCTGTAATTTCGAACTGGTGTACCTCTAAAACTTGCAATTGTCGCAATGCGGAAGGGTTTTGTTATTTTTTGTTTGTGATCCAAATTTTTATGCGTCTCTATAAAAAAGTAGACCAGGCAAAAATTAAACAATACACTTTCAGTTTCTTTATAAAATACAACAATAGAGAGAAGACAATGGGACGAGTTGAGGTGTTTTTTGATACATCGAACACAATAGGTTTGTTACGAAACTTTTGTTTGTCTATTTTGAGTAAATTATAAGCTTACATGAGATTTAATATATTACTTCAGTCGTTCTCAGAACATTTTTGGTGTACTGTCGGTGATTAGTGATAATTTCGTAGATAACAGAAAAAGCGTTAAAATAACCAAATGGATTCGTGAGACAGTGGTATCATTTGTGATAAGTTTTTAAAATGTCTGTTGTTTATGTTGTTTGCTGCCATGTTCGAAAAATGCAGTAAGTATAAATTTATTTAATCTTTGTTTACGTTATTAAAATGCCAATGCGACGGTCAGAAACATTATCATTGATTATACGAGAAATAAAGCTACCTAAATTTAAATATGTATGGATCTAAAATATTTAACAATAACAACCTATTTCATTTGTATTATTTGAAAAATCCTCAATGTCTGATTTTGCATTTTGCCTGGTTCCAACGTGGTCCGTTTGCTTTTTTAAATGATTCATAAAAACTATCAAAACGGTTCTAATTGTAAGTACGGGGTAGTGTAAAAACATCGGCATTTATCAAAGGACTAGAATACGAAATAGTCACGGTCGTCAAATCACGATCTAGTTACAGTCGAATCACGGTAAATACTACAATGGTGGGATTCTACATTGGTATGTAAATAAGCGGAGACACACGAGTTGTTTCCAAACTAGACAGCAAGTCACAATGAAGAGCTTTGCAGTCAAGTACTGTGGTCTTCGTACCCTAGTTATTTGTGTGGTTCTCGAAGTAATACTAATTTATCGCATACTTAAAATTAAATAAATAAAAATGTATAAACACTAGGTTTACGGACGTTTCTTATATACCTCATTCTACGACCACACGTGACGCGTTAATAGAGGTAGGTATATCATATAGAAAACTTCAATATTGCAATAAGTATAAAGAAATTAAATAATACATATTTGCTTCATTCAATGGATAATAGTCAATAGAAATGATAAAATAAAAATGCGAACGGTTTTTATTATTTTCCTTTTTAGATACGAAATACGTCAAATTGACGCTTCGCGTGGATCTAATGTTGAAATAAAATATGAATATAATAAATAACTGTATGTCAGTAATAAAATAAACATTAAATAAGTATTACATCTGAGAAGAACAAAGAATTATTTTAAACTTTATCTAAAATCTAATATGTACTTATTTAGCTAAATAATAAAACACATAATCTTATCTCTAGAACATAAAGTTTATGGAGCTTTAAGTCTTGTATTTCTGGATTACCGACCAAACCACATAAATAGGTATATATTTTCAAACCATTTATCTATAAAGAAGAAGAAAAATTAATGCGTGAGTTAATAAATCTGGATACTTCATTGTGTTGGATCTTGCATTCGATACTTGTATGAAGCATGTCAAGGTTTTTCTGTCAATGAAACCGATTCGCATGTCATATAAAATCATATAAATTACACATTGTTGGTGACTTACGCAATCCATACCATGTATTGGTCATATTTATCTGGAAGTGTGTTGACAAACCTTCTATTTATATTATAATCGAATTTGTATTATATATTATAAATTATTTTTAGTTGTCGTAATATTTGTAATTTTTGTATTGATAATGTAATTGAAACTTGAAAAATATAATAATCTATAGACAATTTTCACTATACTGTTATGTACTAGGCACAGGCACTAGGTAGCAGGCACACTTAATTATGCCAAAAATATTATTGTTGGATACATAGTAAGAAATGCAAAACTAAGAAATTTGATGAGTTATTCGTTCTATGTCATGTCTTTTAATTTTTGTTTTCGAATTTGATATATTCACATACATGGTGCAATATATAAAACCGCCCTTGACTATCGAGGATAAATAAAAATTTATCGATAGTTGCTAACTCATGCCGGCCTGCACAAATACCCCCTCACCTCTACCACGCCTTTTTACGCTTCATTTAAAGGACCCAGAACAAGGTATAATAAAGTTATACAACATTTCAGAATATTTGCCGTGAATACTGACGGTAAAAACGCTTAGCGAGCCAATATCCCTGCATACTGTTTAAAGTTATTTGTTATATACTATCTATACCCAAATAAATCGTAAAGTTAAACATGATTTTATAAGGATAGTTTTCATCAATAGATTAATTAAATATGCTAATCCGTAGACCCAATTTACCTAATTTCTTCAGTTAATCTATGTAACGCATTCGAATGTAACTGATGTCGGTACCTATAGGTATTTATGGGTGGAAAGTTCTATTAGTAATGTGAAATGCGTGATTTAATTACGAAATTAAGTTAGATTGTTGTTCTACATTGAATAATATAATTCAAATACTAATCAAATTTAGACTAGGATGTTAGGTTAACTTTTTTTTATTATAAAAATTCGCTTTTGCCTTCAATGTTACCTGAAAAAAGTGTTAAGAATAGAACTGATGCTTATTTAAATAAGGGCTTTTATTTAACGAATATCAATATCTATCTAAATACGTTAGCTAGTCTTATGCGCGAGGAAACTCAATTTACTGAGCCTGTTCGTTTTCATGACCTGCCTAACAAGGTTGAAACGTCGAATTATTATGAAGTTTCAAGCACGTGAAAGTTTCAAATATCAATTTTTCTTAGCTCAAAAACTCTCACGTTAATATTATCTCTATTATGATGAGGAAACAAACTTGTTAAGCCAATTTAACTATAATTATGTAACTACCACAATCTGTTTACAATATAGTCAATATAACCTAAAGCTATAATGCAGAAAATGATTTTCAATTATTAAATGGATATTTGTAAAATAGGTAGACAGTATAATTTCAATAAAGTACTCGAATGAGTTACAATGCATGTCGCTTGGCTAGTTGGTTTTGATGTCAATTAGTGACTACTGAGTATTTAAATACTAACGAGGGATCAATAAAGCTTATACCCAGAGCCGTAAATCTTACTATGAAAAAAAAATTTCTTCAGTGAACTTGCGTACCTTTAGTTTACCTATCTATACATGTAATATCACACACAGGGCACGGCCTCGACAAATTAACATGACTGTCGTGCCTGGTCATGTGAACGCGACATTTTCCCCCTTTCGATGAGAATATCGTAAGGTCTAATTTGTCGTTAATCGACTACGTGACCTCGATGCACCGGATTCAGGTAGGTGGCTACCTAATTTGTGATCGGTATTGAGCTGGTGCCTGGCACTGAGCGAACGTGTTCCTTATACATATAGTTATATTTTAGATAATGTCAGTTAAAGAGCTTGTTTATCTTTTTGTTCAGTACGCCATTTGTATGGGCGCTTAATATAAATACCTACATAAAACAATAATGTTAATTACACTTGTGTAGCAAAAGTCCATATATGTATATGCTGCTGCAGGTATCCCTTAATTAGTAAAACTTAATGATTACGACGCGTAAATCAATGTAGAAATTAAAAAAAAAATAGCAAATGGAAGATATATAAATAAATATTGATACTTGTACAAAATGAAGCAAGAAATTTGATACTAAAGCATTAACGTAATAATTATTATATATAGTGACGCTATGTCTTTTTTAAGTGAGCAGAGATACATTAAAAGCCGTATCCACTTTACACTAAAAAACCCGTGTCCAAAATGAATAGGAGCACAGCTGAAACTCTAGCATGAATATTTGCGATAACATATTATATTTATGTAGTGAACGGTCGTAATCCGAGCAGTTATGAAATTCAGGGTATTTAGAAGAAAGCAGATCATAAGCATTTTCTTAAAATTTTTAATCATAACGTCTCATTGATCGTATTAGAAAATGTTACGGTTTTAAAAAGTAGTAAATTGGATGTATTTGGCATTTTTCTGAATATCCCAGCTTCCTGAACCCCTTGATGTATTCCAAGGATCATATGATCCTTTACCTTAAATATACATTATCACAAATGTTTGTGCTAAACACTCTAATTGCTGTTCTCTTAGAGCACTACACATGACATGACAAATTTATTTACGTAAATACTATAAATTAAATAAATCTGCGAAATTATTAATACGGACAAAACTTTACTCAATAAAAACATTAATTTATTGACGGTTTAATTTACAAATAGCTGAGAGTCAATTTAATATTTAGGTTACGTAAAGTCGTGTCTGAAATATGAACCTATTAATATCAGAAATACTTGGCATATTGTTTAATTTATAGAAGCTAATTAGAGCCACTTGACGTCTATTCATGAAAAAAACTTTCCTTAGATCGATAGAAGGGGATTATTTGTCAGCCGTCTCTTCCGATATAAGAGGAATCTCGTGCCAAATTGGATGACCGCCAATAGACATCATTGAGTGTACGGAAAGGAAAATGTAGGTATAAAGTATCGTTTGCATTTGTCTACTTCCGTCATGAGATCGCCACGATTGCTTTGGCTGCATGAAACTTTTTAAAACTTGAGTTTTAATTAAAACCATCGAGTTTCTAATAAATTGCGTATGGATACTAAAACCATTATAGTGACGTGCTTCTGCCGGTTGTTTTTGGAGACAAATCCTTGTATGTGCAGCATCCTATTATTTTCTTCTGGTTCAACATTGGCAGCACGATGACATCTTTTTGGTTCTGCATTCTGTTATAATTGCACAACCTATGCCTTGTTACATTCCATATGTTGGACCGTGAGCTTATGCGCAGGAGATATTTCAGTGCATAACTGGACGCGCTGCCAGAAAAGCACTCTCTCGTCCGAACTACCTCGGCCCCGATGGAATGGAGAACCAGTACGATCGGGAGGGAGCAGGATGCAGGCTTGGTCGAGTTTTCCTTCTCTGAACACCTGGTTGAATTGCGGTGTTAAAGAGATACCTTAGTCGCCTTTTACGACACCTCAGCAAGAAGAGAGGGTGCTATTCTATTCTGCCGGCAGCCACCACGGCATAAATATACATATATTATTGGAATAATAAAGCTATTATTTTTATACTGGCTCAACAAAGTATACAGAGAATGACGAGTCTAGGGTATTTCTAGAACTCGGTATTACGGCCCATATAACCTACATATATTACGCCTGAAGATTTTTAGGTATACGAATGACGGGATGTACACAAGCTGATTCCGAAACGCAACAGGATGAAGCGAGTGACTATGGCGGTCTATATACTTCTGTACTGTGGTTGCAATCAAGTTCGGATAATCTCCCTACTACCTTAAAAATTAATCACATTTATCTTTATCACATTTTTTATCTTTTCGAATTTATTATAAGGAATATACTTTTTTAATTACATGAATGTTTAATACAGCAGTAATACATAATAATACTTATATGAAACGGGTAAGAATACATATATTATATTAATGTTGAAATAAGCACGTACTCTCCAAGTAAGTCGGTTAAGAATGAACGTAAACAGATTAATGCACATACAAACACCGACAAGGTCTTCAACCTTAAACCTACTGCTACTGAGTTGCTAGTTATCGTTCAAAGTCAGTCTGTTGATCTCTGAGTATTATTCCCGCAAGTTAGACCACAAATACTATGAACTTGTAGTGCTATGATTTTGAAGTATAGTTAAAACTAAATGAGATGTACTTGTATTTTCCATTGCCAGTTATTCCAGATATATCTGGAATATATATTTTTTATTTCTTTAGCCAAAAGCGACAATTTTATAATCGTATATATTTCCTTTTTAACTTTTTTCTTTATAATTCTAAATGACCTATGGCTTAATAAAAGTATTGAGGTGCTATTTTTACTCACGTTACTTTTTTTGGAACAATAGGTATATACAGTAGGTAACGATTATACTTTTAACAGTCTGCTGACATGTGGCATACTGTGTTTAACTTGTCTAAACGCATTTTTTATATTTTTTGCTGTTAAGTATACGTTTGTGATTCTAACGTTTCAGAAAGTCTTTTTAAATTTTAAAATATTTTTAGACACTAAGGATTCTTCAAGAGCATATAAATTTACAATTGATTATTACTTAAAATGGTTTTAACATGTAAGGAGTCTTTGTGAAACGAAGCGAACATATTTTGTTTTCTAGAATGCATTTTTTTCCTAGTTAAAAGTGTCAAGTTCATAGTTTATGAGGCGTCCAAAGTTTTCATAACTAATTGGCTTCAAGCCAACGTTGAGCGTTTCTTCTAAATTTCATTATAGAAACACAAGTGGTATTAACAAGTTGCCTTGTTACACTATTTTCATACTGAAAGCCCCTTTGTTTTCAGATTAGTCTAAAAAGCTCTTTGAGTTTGAAAAATATGTATTGTTTTATATATTGTTAAATAAGATTCTACTAGTTATATGTCTTATAGTTTATATCTTTATTTTATACTAGCTGTGCCTGCGATTTCGTTCGCGTGGAATAAGTATTTTTCCTATGATAATAATTATTTCAAGCCGAATTTTTATACAAATGTCATCGATTATTTATTTTTTTGATTACAAATAGGCTTGCGCTTGACCTCAATCTCACCCACTGGAGAGTGATGACCCGTCGAACTTCGTACCGCCTTACAGTCAATGAATATCGTGTTATAGATTAGCTGAATTTAATTTATCAAATCAATATTTCAATATTTATTCCTTAGTTTACTCAAAATCAAATTCTGAACGCACGCATAAATATTTGGCAACCAATATATTATATGTCAATCAATTTTTATCACTGACATTATACTACATTTCTTTTCAATCTAAAATACTCCATTATGTGAATATTGGGGATATACCTATCTTGTCCATTTGAAACCTTTATATAAACACGTTCTTTAATTTGAAGGGAGAGTTTGGCGTATCGGCGGGATAAACAATAAATGTTTGACAGTTACGAAACCTATGAACCATTTATGTATATGGTATAATGTTTTTTCTTTAATTATTTTTAACGATTTTCCAATGTTTTTATGTTGCTGTTATTTGGGACGGTGACAAATACAACAAATCAAAAATTATGAAAATCGGTCCAGCCGGTCTCAAGTTATAAGTGTTCGAACAAACACGACTTTGTTTTGTAAATATAGATAGATTGTATCTGTACTCGTAATATGTAATTTCTGATTTGTAAACCTTCAAAAAATTATTTAATATGCTTTCTTTTCTAACTATAAACAAATTTTATGGGTATATAAAATATAAGTATATCTTACACGCTTATAGACCATATTTTGGATACTTTTTTTCTAAATATTTTTACTAGATATTTACATCTCAATAATGGGCAACTATACCCTTAGTGAGTGCATTTCAGATTATTTCATACAGGTTCTGGTGTTTTTGGGGGTTTAAAGCTTTTCGTTCTACCGTTATTAAAAATAATAGTTAACAATGAATAGACTAAATATATGATCTTAATTTTTATTGGTAGGCACACCACCTAGTGTCACAATTAGATGCGAGCCACCGGAGATACGCGCCGTCTGATAAGACAATAATTTGTAAGCCAGTGATTTTACGCGCCGGAATAAACGTGATAACGAAGAAAATATAATAGATACGTAAATATGTCTAATATTCTAGTAAGTACATACCTCGGAAAATATAAAACAAAATAAGATGACAAAAATGTTGTTTTTAAACAAATAGAATGTCATCAGAGTCTACATCTTTTGGATTAGAATTGGAAAAAGCTTTCATTCCCTAAGGTACATTTGGCGAACCCCACTTTGCAGAGGGCAAACGAATACACGGAGAATCCAAACGCCGTATTCATTTCCCGGTGTGCAGACTAGGTGCATTTCCTTGCAGTTCCATTTAATGTAAGGACAGCAGAAAATAACCATACAAAAAAATCATAATTGTTAGAATATTTGATTGGTATTAAGGTATAAAGATACCAAAAGGTACTAATTTTCTATGATATTGAAACAACTACTTTTCCTGATATTCATTTATACACGACAGTCTTATCACCTATAATAACTACTGAATATTGAAATAATTAGATACATGTTATGTACTATAGAGGTCAGATGGATTTAGCTATAAATACACAGGTGAGAATAAAAAAACGTTTATGTTTTACAAATCTGTTGAATTTTGGTATAATTATTCAAATTTTATGAAAAAATCTGTATGTGAATTGATTCTCCTTTTAAGTTTTGTAACAGATAGGAAACATTTATTATATAATGTAGAAACTTAAAGGTTACAATGAGAAATAATATTTGATAAAGAGTATCTTTATTCGTGTAACGTACAATCACATTTTTAAAATTACGAATCTGTTATCTTGATAAGTCAAAAATATTCTCTGTGCCGTGGATTAAGGCTTGACTTTGAATAGGCGGGTGCCATACCTTTTAGATGTTAGTTTTATTCAACAAATCTGTCTTTAAGTCAAAGTACGCTGAACTGAGATATCGGCGCTGACGAAATAATGAAACGCTATGCCCATAAACATTTGAATTTAGCTTTTCCCTTTTTATCAAGACAGGTTTGCCGTGTCGCTCTTTAGGTATGTTTCGTGAGATTGTTATTTATCGTTTATTCCAACGGTTATGTATTAAAGATAACTATTTTTTATATAAGTGGGTAAGTAAGATTGAGTTAAAGTTATAGTCAAGTAGACGAAGCACTACAATTTTTTTAAACCTATTTCATTATTTACTTTAGAATAATAGTTGTAAGACCTTATTGAGTTAATTATAAATATTATAGAACTTTTTTGCTTCTAATATAAACTTGTCAATCAGCAAGATTTGCTTAATAAATATCTTTTCAGTTATTGTTTACAATTTGTTATGTATGCAATATGATGATGTCCTAGCCGGTTTCGGCCACGGCGACTGTTTCAACACCGGTTAAGAAATTCGAGGTCCAGTTTTCGGAAAGAGTCAATTGCGCAGGAGATATTTAAGTGCATAACTGGACTCGCAGCCAGAAAAGCAGTCTCTCGTCCGAGCTCCCTCAGGCCCGATGGAATGGAGAACCAGTACGATCGGGAGGGAGCGGGATGCAGGTTTGGTCGAGTTTTCCCTTCTCTAAACACCTGGTTGAATTGCGGTGTTAAAGAGATACCTTAGTCGCCTTGTACGACACCTCAGCAAGAAGAGGGGGGTGCTATTCTATTCAGCTGGCAGCCACCACGGCTAATACAATACAATATACAGTATGCAATATGGCATACTAATAATATACCTGCCTAGTTAGTTATGTAAAGGAGAAAACTTAAATTTGATTGTAAATTTGGTATTTTTTCCGTAGTAATATATAATTATCGCTTTTATCATTAATATGCTTTGATAGGTATCACAGAAATGAATTTTGCTTCAATTAGATATAACCCAATTACATCACAAAACCCCATGACACCATATTGGTTGCCACACTCACGTGTCTGAAACTTTCTATATCCGCTCTATAACATTCACCTCTTTTTTCATAATACTGACAGAGCAGGTATAGAATGTACTTTACGCACCTATTTATCTATGCCCTCATAATTTGGGAGCTTGTAAAAGATAAATGAATAGGTGATCCGTCAATCTTGTTTTTCCTCCAAGTATGATTGATGTCAAACGTAGATATTTCTATAAAAAAACATATTTGACTAGTCACATTTTGCACTGTAATGCTGAAAAACATTTTAAAGATGAAACACATTAATATAAATAATATAATCAATGGTAAATACTAAAAAAATATGTTTATTCATGTGTCTTGTTTATGCGCTTGCTGTCGATACGGCGGCACTCTACGTTCGCAATCTCGACGCCCCATCTTGTAAGATAGCATTACACCAATTCAGTTTAAAAATACGAAACAAACGAGAAACGAAAAGTGGCTAATGAATGTTGAATTTTATATACAACCATACTCGTTTCCAAAAGTTAAAAGACTCGAAAGTAAGGTCATGACGGCCTCTGTCACATAATGTAGAAGATTTTATTTAGCCATTCGCAAGTATTCGGCGTTATATGTAATGCATAAATGGTGTTAATATTATATTTTATGCGTTAACTGTTCGCAGGGTTTGATTAAAAATTTGTTGTGCATAATTTGGATTCGATTGGTTCTACGAATTCATCCGTTCTGTCACCTAACTTAAGAGGTTTCGTTTTTATGTTCGAAGAAAAACGATATCTACTTATTTTTAAACCAATATCTGTAGGTATATGGGGCCGCTTCGAGTAAATATCGGTGATACGATTAGATAGAAATCGTCAGAGGAAAAAGTTTTTTGGCTTCTTATTTCAGATTGGTTGTTCAGATTTAGCTTAATGAATTTGGGTAATATTTAATTGCTTCTGTATTATTGTTATGACATTCCTTTGATATACTCATGTATCTACGTGAGAAAATGCTGAACCCATGGAGTTGTGTTTCGGTTACTTATCTTTATTTCTGAACACCATTTATGCAGATGACGATGATATTAGAAAGGTATATTATTGTAATTTGAATATTTATATATTTACGAACGTGGAATCCTATTACAGGACCCTGAACCTGATTTTGCTAAATCTAATTGGAATTTTTTTATTACTGCAATTGTTTTTAGTAATAAAATATATTTTTTTATCTACTTTTTAACACAACACTTAAATTTTAATCGCATTATAACTGTTCCATAAGAAATAATATGAGTTACCTAATAAGATAAGGACTTTTACCGTATCCTGTAAAGGAACGCGTCACTGACGAAAGGATATTGTATTATTTTAAAATAGGTATATAAATATATAAAATGAATGTTATAAATCGAGTTTGCTGAAATAAATCACATTTTTCAATCCGCCACAAAATGAAAAAATAGTACAAGTACAAAATGATAAGATATAAGAAAAAACTTTACTTTACTTTACCTTATTCTATTTTACTAAATAAAAAAAAATGATTGTGAAAAAAATCATTTGATCATGGAAATGAAAAGATAAATATATTTTTGTAATGAATTTTTTGTTCTTATATTATTACATTGTAATTTTAATGAAATAAATATGTTAGAATAGAAAGAACAGAAACAATATCAATAATGCAAGTGATACTTACTCAATTTTCTATCGGAAACGTACAAAACCATCAGCGCACGGGTCTTGGATCTCGGGGAGGCATAATTCAATAACAAAAATATTTACCAAAGCTCATAGCGAATAAAAAGATGTCCCTTAATGCGGACCCAGGTGCACTCTACCTATTATTTATTCCTCCGGAAAATATTAGGAGGGAATATGGATATGGGCGATGCAAATTCCATTTTCCAGTCTCAAGGGGATGCCTCGGCACTATTTCTGTTCCACACAAGTATCTGTTAGGTAATATTTTTATTAAAGAAAATAAGTGAAGCGGGAAAGATCCTATCTCTACAACCTCGGTATTGGTTTTCGATTCGAGATATACGTGTGAAATGTAGTAGTGCACAATGAAATGTTTGTGATAAAATGTTTTATTTTAAGTCTTCATGTATTATAACTGCGTAGACAAGTAGATACGATGAATATAGGTACTCTAAAACCCGGTTGCAGAACCGGTCTTTAAATTGTAAAAATTACTTAAGCAATAATAAATCCCTTATTTATTTGCGAAAATGATTTATTGCATTTTAAAATAAAACGTTTCTGCAATCGAGTTTAAGGATTATTTGATATAATAATAGGTATATACTAGTATATTAGAGAACTTCACTGTTAATATATTGAGATAGAAATAACGACGGCGAATATTACTTGACACTTGTCCATTGGTAGTATGGAGTAATCACTTTGCCATGCCACTTAAAATAAAACTATATGTTTCGAACGAACAATCCGTTCCGTGTAAACGAACATTCAGGTAATAAATAATAAAAAAGTTATTTTTATAAATAAAATATGCTGCCGATTGAGCATTGAAACCAATTCGATAACGTGTTGCTGTAATTAAAACAGCGTTTCTATTTTTAGTAAAAACTATTCATAAATTGCTTGCAATTAAAAACATGTTGAAATTGAAAGCGCGTATAATGAATCACGATTCAGTAGTAAGCGCATTATTTATAACAGCAACGTCACAGATTACGGCACGATCATAAAATTCGTCCGTCCATTGAGTAAAACAATAAAACGCGATTTGGATCAAACGGTGTCACTAGCCCGCAAGTTCAAGTGCGCTATTAAGTTACACAACAAGCAATAAACATTTGAAATAAAAAACATAAATATTCGCGTCGTAAACTGTGTATCATTTATAATAATAGCGTGTAGGAGATGGTTATTTTTGTCTGAGTATCGTTGAAATCGTAAAAGTGGTAGACTTGCAGCAGACGTATTTTACTGCGGTCTGTTAGTGACTGTCCTCAGGTGACGTAGTGTAGCCACTCGCTAGTCACGGACTATGGATTACAACCATAACAATCTAAGTTATGTATAACTGAGTGGAATTTTCTTTATACATTTCCCTCATTTTTTTATTTAAATTGCTTAATTGTGGAATTCGCTCTTTATTTCTCTTTATAACATACCTATAGCTTTTTTAATTATTTATAACAAAGCACGATAAATTCTTTGCCATATTTAGGTATTTTTATATATATGCAGTGTATTTTAGGTTAAACTTCTGATTTTAAAAATACGTATATACCTAACTGGCATGGGATTTAAGAACGTCGAATTCTAATTATATAATATTTTAAACGTAGGTATAGGTATAAGTAAATGAGCCTGTTTGAACCCATGTTCAAACGGGCTCATTTTCCGTAATTCGACATCCAAGTGCGCCTTTTTTAAGTAAGACCTGATGTTGCTGGTTGCTTCCTGAAGGGACCTCGGTGAACCGAGATATTGTGCCCGGTATGCTGCCAGTGAACTGCATTCAATAAACATGTGCCTGGCTCTTCTCTTCTCCCATGCATGCTCTGCGCAGAGTAGCTTCTGTGACACCTAGATAAAAGGGAAGCATATTTTAAACGTATACCTTTTTAATTTCAGATACATAAAGAATATTGGTGAAACACAGAAAAGGCAGGTGAGGTTACTAGCATCTACCTACTATATAAATTACTGTAATCTTAATGTTAAAGTTATTTTTATATATGTATTACACTTTGTAAATTCAGTACGATCTAATAAAATTAGTAGAATGGTCGCATAAAGTCCAAAAAGCCTGGAGGGAGGAACTACATAATTTCTAGTCATTATAATGATTAAACAAAAATGTGATGGCAGCTTAGTTTACGTCTGCTAGTAAAACAATAATTGCTAATATAATTAGGTACATTATTAAAAAGAACATCGTTTTAAAATAAATTTACGAACTAAGATTAAAATGAGTACCCAAAGTAGGGATTTTTATGACACAAGTGTTTTTTTAACAAAATTAATATCTTGCTCACTTAACGCGCTTATTAATCTACATATAATATTAAAGCCCTTACTTTAATGAACATCTCTCCAGTTTCACGGACTGGTGCCTACAAATGTTTTTTATTCACTCAACTGTAATTTTAAATGCTAACAACATCGAATATTTTCCCAGTAAGGTGTAACAAGCGTAAGTACGTAGGTCCTAGAGTTACCAGGTCTTTGATTTGCACAGGACGTCTTGATTTATTGGGGTCCATTGATTTGTCCTTATTAAACCTTGATCGGGATAAAAAATATCATATTATAATTATCGAGAATTGGTATAAAAAAAACAGTATGATATTCAAATACTTTATTGTTATTCTAATATTATGATTTATCAGCAAATTGAATGATTAAGAACTTAAAATATCTTGAAAACTTTAAACATGATTCTAAGAATATTTACCAATGTTACATGTGAGTTGTTTTATATCCCATACCTCGATTATATTAGTTATAATTATGATAAAATTTCTGAAAAAGATAAAAACAGTGAGGTTTCGTAAAAAAAAGCTGTGGATTGTAGCATGCCAGTGTATGCATTAAAACCCTAGTTTTTTAATGCAGAGCTCCTAAATTCACCTTATTACACCGGGCAGCACTTCTTATTCACAAAGGTCTACTTCTGTACAGAAACAACCAACAAGTTACATAAAATTATATTCACTTTCATGTAGCAGCAAAAGCTTAATTCTTAACAATGTACGAAATAAGTTCTAGTTATTTTGAACATGTTGTTTAGTTATATTCATAGCGTTTTACATGTTATTAAGAATATTTTTAAATTTAAATAAGTGACAAGACATTTAGACATATACCCTACTTATGTTTTAGCCTTTTGGACATGTAATTACTTTCTTATGAACTGTTCACCTAATTTTCACAATGTGTGATTTTTATATGCATTTTCATTATCTTAAATATCTAAGTAATTGTAATAAGAACAAACGTACCTTTATTTAGTAATAGGTGAAACACATAATCAATATACTATTTATTTATAAATAAAAGATTATCTGATTGGTTTAGTTTAATTCTTTTATTATTTTTGTTGTTATAATTACTGATGACGATTTAGTTGTAACAATAAATATATGTGTAATTATTTTGTTATGTAGGGTTCTCTCGCATAAGATTAATTATCATCAGTTAACAAAAAATATGTTGCAAATAAATAATTTGTTATAATTAAATAAAACTGAGGCAACAATAAACTCTGTGGGTATTTTTATTATTTTGTTTCGTTTATCTGTCGTATCAGAATAAAGTTAGTGTCTGTCTAGACAAATCTCACCTATGTCTAATTTTATTGGTGCTTTGACGGCACGTGCTCTGATTTTATTGCGGTACCTGTTTCAAGAAAATCACATAAAACTAAACACGTCATTTGAACAACTATAATGTTCTATTAGGGGCAATTTAAATAGCTCCTTACAATTTTACGATTTTGACGTCGGTTTATGGCGTGGCACGCGCTTCAGTTCGCTCGTAAAAACCTACGGTCACCTGTTGTGTATCCTGCCTACAATATGTCAATAAAATTTTGTCAATGGACGACGTTTTAATGTGCCAATTATGGTTAGTTGTTTCATTCAGTAGCTTTATGACGTGTCGCTGGTTTTAAGATGTTCGTACGTGGGAAAATTCTACTTTGCGCGCGTCGCGTGATCTGAATATTTATTAAATTGTATGTGAACTTTGTTGTCCACTTTATACGTAGTAGGTAATTTAAATATTGACGTAATGTGTGACGCCTTGTGATATGTGTTTTGTAAAACAATGAGTTGAAAAGTTTGTTTTAGGTAATATAAAAGTTTCTCCTTTTGCTACATATCGATAAAAACCCACCTATTCGTATTACTTAAGTATAGTTGATGTATTTACTATTTTAAAATCTTAACTTTAGTATTTTTGTATGATTTTAATAAACAGATTTAATAAGTAGTAAATACTAAGTAAGATAAGCACTTAGTGAGCGACTTGTATACCTATTCAGCCTAAGTGGTTTATAGTACATAAAGCGCGAATTAACAGGACTCATAATTCAGTTCAAATCTGTATATACAGGTTTACGCTAAGTATAAAAAAACCGTGGTCCTTCTGTACTCAGTCTGCCCGCTACTACAGAAAGTTAACTTTCATAATTTATTTTAGTTAAAAGAAATAATTTGTCGGTTATGTTTTTTATTAAATTTACATAATTTTATAGTTATGTTTTGAATAATTTCCAATGCGATGACTGTGCCAATGTGTGTGAAGGTGGTGAGTGGTCATAAGTTTGATTCTTACTTACTTCTAGATTATTCCAGATTACTATGTAGGTATTATAATAAATATGAACTCAAGACACCACATGTTCAACTATCAAGAAAAACGTAGTGAGGAATCTCATATGGCATCAAAAAATAGTATTTTAAATAGTGCCCTAAAAACCGTCATCTGCTGTACCCACTTGCCACGTAATTACCGAAATAATTAAAATGTGCCTCAGTACCTCTTTTAATTTAAAGATGAAACACGGTATACCTACCAATAATTCCTAATAAATATCTATTTATTAATATTTAAATACCTTGATCTTGGTATACCTATGTTTTCATATTAAGAAGGTTATTTTGTAGATATATTATGTAATTAATGTAGAAATAAATAATATTGATACTTATTCAAAGACGATAAATTTATTATAATAATATATTATCACGCTATCTATATCCTTTTTGGGGTGAGCAGAGGTAAATTAGCGTCTGTATCCACTTTGCAGCGCAGCTGATCGCTGTTTTTAGGCATTTTACACACGACATTTCTATTAATTGCCATGCAGGTTCCGTTAGGATGGTATGAATTTATCAGTAAGAAGGTACATAACTTCAAAGGTACAATGTAAGATGATTTGTATTAAACATACGTTTCTATTCGCAAACAAAATACATACATACTAATACATCGCGGATCTTATAAATAAGCATTCATTTTTCTAGTAAAATATTACCTACGGCGAATGAGAAAATCAGCAGATTTCTTATAAATACACGTACGCCATCCCACGCCATCGGCCATAACTCAAATGACTGCATACGTTAGGAATATAAAGGAGGTCTTTATCTAAACCCCGCCTAAAGTCGCATGGCTGACCGTACCAAGTATCGTTCTTAGTTCCAATTGGTTAAAAATTTAAAAAACATTTCTACCTCATCATATTTTATCCAATCACAAACGGGCATACTCAAAAGTCATCTAGAAGACATCTTGCGGTGTGTTTTTGTCTCTGTCGTTACAACGCAACTGAGTGAAACAGAAATAGCTTTGCATGTAGTAGTGAGTTGAGCAGTACTACAGGACGGTGTTCATAGATGGCGATAGTGTACACTAAGTTCAACCTCTCGAGACTAGATGGCAGTAATATCGAGTCAACTACATTATGGAAACAGCTGTTTTAAATTGCTTTGAAATAGACAGAGTGCTTACATGACCGGAATATAACAGGATTTTATTTTATTTAGTCTGACTTAGAATCCATTAGGTGTAGCTTAGGTGCAGTAACTGATTAACCATTAATAACTTAAGCTTTCTTTTGATTATGTTTAGGCAACAGCAAAATTCTTGAATAACCTGTTTTTAGAAATATATTTAAAGAATTGTGTTCTATTCCTATAAATTTGTAAATCAATAAGAACATTATATAAATAAACCACTAGGAAAATATGCTTAAAATTAAGTAAATAAATCGGTATTCAAAAATAATCATACCTATTATTAATTGTATTAGTGGTTGGAAGCCGTGGTGGCTGCCGGCAGAATAGAATAGCACCCCCCTCTTCTTGCTGAGGTGTCGTAAAAGGCGACTAAGGTATCTCTTGAACACCGCAATTCTACCAGGTGTGCAGAGAAGGAAAACTCGACCAAACCTGCATCCCGCTCCCTCCCGATCGTACTGGTTCTCCATTCCATCGGGCCCGAGGGAGCTCGGACGAGAGAGTGCTTTTCTGGCTGCGCGTCCAGTTATGCACTTAAATATCTTCTGCGCAATTGACTGTTTCCGAAAACTGGACCTCGAATTTCTTAATCGGTGTTGAAACAGTCGCCGTGGCCGAAACCGGCCAGGACAACATCATCATCATCATCATCAGTTGGAATTATTGTAAAAGTAGGTGTCTACAGAACTAAAATGAAGTACCTAAGTACCTTTATTAGAAATTTACTTAGTAGGCTTCTATCGTCCTTGTTTATAAGCTTTTAAATTACTTAGGATTTTTCTTAGATAGGTATTTGTCTACTGTGTCGGCTACCCACCTATAGCCGCTAGTGAGATTCTAGAAGTTAGATATTAATATTAGGGAGGTGCATTTACTACATGGCTATAACACGGTTTTTAAAATATATACAGGTGAGTAAGTAAATACTGTAAAGATTGCGTGCAAACTTACAATTAGAGTTAGGTTCAGATTCATGAAATTATCTGGCTACTATTTAAATACCTTGTGAACAATAAAAATAAAATGGTTGATTGACTATTAATCAGGGTTCCGCCAGTCAAAAATTATTCAAATGAAAAAATAAATTAGTTTTTAACTTATCTTGAAAGATTCTAAATTGTATTGAAAGGTATACGCAACTTGCCTTAGTTTTTATTTTTATTTTTTGTTTTTCATTGGCTATAGTTTCTGTTATTTTATAATACTCCGATTAATTAATTACATAATAGATGATTACATAATTATAATAGATGGGTTAACATCTTCTAACGTAGGTTATTTACCTTTGGGTAAATAACATACTCTGTGTTTTTGGTCAAAACACTTCAATGTTCACGTTAATAAATATTCAGTAGGAAACATTAAAGAAAATTAAAATAAAACAACCATTTCAATAATTAATTTAATTCTACCATCACACTAGGTATCAGGTAACAGGCAATTCATTTAAATTAACATTTTAATTGATTTCTAAATGCATTTTATACAATCCCTCTATCATGAGCACGGAAGAGTAGGGTAATAGTGAATGCGGAATGAATCCGATCTACGCTGTGACAAGATATTTGAAAAAATAGTTTTGAAATCTGTTTCTACAAACTTCGTTTATTATTTACGGTACGTTCCCTTAATTTTTTATGTTTATTACATTCATTAACAACGAGTCAAAATAAAATATCTACTAGAACATAAGAAACGTATTGATTGATTTGATGAAATCTGCGGCCAGAAAAATATATTGGACTACATTAAAATAACATATTATAAAACAGTTAAAAAAACAAAGAGACTTAAATAAATAGGGTGATAGGGACCTAAAGTAATTAAAGATTGATCTTATACTAACCTACGATGAAGACGCTCTTTGTTTCGTTGTGTAATATAAATCCGTAAAATGAAATCAAAAAATATTTTCTATAATATATTAACTAGCTTTAAGTTTAGGATAAGGTGCCTTGTTTGATAATGGCGTGGCGCTGCATATCTTTGCTAAATGTTTGCAGTTATTTATCTCGCGGGTGGTCTGCACTAATAGATAATCTTGCCAACATTTTAGTGAAAAATGCAGGCAACCTAGTGGGTGTGAGTTGAGATTAGCGTTAATATAATGTTATTAGCAGTGTCGTGTGGTACATGTACGAAAGGGAAGCATCGTATATTCAATTACGTAATTATAATTCTTAATTTTGTACATATAATCTACATTCGTAAAGACGATAGTATATTTATATAGGTATAGGTAAACATATTTTTTGTAACTATGACTCGCTGTAATGTAGGTATTACTCGACAGGCGTGATTTATTATTGATTTCCTAACTATGACTAGAATCTTTCATAAAACGTAGTTTTCCCTAACGCTAAATTTGTGTCAATTACCTTTTTTATTCAATGTATATATATGCTTTTGACATTTCTGCACGCCACTGTACTGACGTAATCGTTTGTCATTATTTCAATGACGTAACGTCATAGCATAAGCCCCGAATGAGCGTTCAAGGCAAATGACATCAATGTCAGTAAGGTACGATCCAGGGCACTGGGTGAGTTCGCAAGCCATCACGTGCACTGGCGTCACTATCTCTATACAAACACGACTCGTCTCATCAAAGAGATTTACCACGATAAGTAGGACTTGGCACGTTGCGTAGTACAAGCAAACACTTTAACGTAGTGAATGTGATATTATGTATTCAGATAAAAATAAACCGCAGCACGTGCTTACAATTACATTATGATTCTACTTCTTCATTTAAGGGTAAGAATACTCGATATAGCAACGGAACTGATCGAAATGTGTAACGTGTACCTTTTTTTTTTCTCTTGGGGAAATTCCTCATCGGACCGTTTCGTTCGCACTGGGGGGTTGCGCGAAACCGAGGTGTGTCAGACTTGTACCGACTAAAAACCCCAAGGTGACTTCTTCTGCGCATTGACGGGGACCGCGGGACCTGTAATCAATTCGCCGCAGCCCCGTCGCGCCGCGCCTGCTGGGCACAAACTTGGAGGAAGATATCTTCCCCGACACTGCTCATTGTATTTAGGCAGAGCCCGTCACAATGCTCTGCCTAGTGTAACGTGTCCCTAAGTCAAAAAAGCGCGTCGTAATTGTTCGGTTACCAACTATGTCGTTTACTTTTACTACCGCATATTTCGGGAACGTCCAGTAAAACTCGTATATATTATAGGTAGGTTAGGTACATAGTAGCGTCACTTGAACTAAAATATGATAATGGGAAATCCAGATGCTGTCACTCGATATAGTTACGCGCAACTGAAGGACGGCAGCAAATTATTCTGTCGTATCTATGATTCAAGAAATTATCTTATCTTTAAGTTACGCATTAAAATAAATAATCCACATTTTCAATCTCGTTGTATTTGTTGAAAATATTTTTACTTCTATAAAGGAATATTTGGAATGCTTTATTAATAAAAATATTACGCTATTAGCAACATATGTCTTATTGTATTGCCACTTTAGAATAATACTTTGGTAATGTGATAAATACTAAAATATTAGGTAAATAAAATAGTGCGAGGTGAACGAACTTAAAGGTCGATAAATGACGCATTATATCCAGACGTCTCTAGGCTTATAAGAACACCAGTGAAATGCGTAAGTCCGTCCAACGCACAATATTGTGACACAGATGACTCGCGCCTAAAGTGCAACGAGCTGGTTTAACCTTGTACTAGTAGGCGTGGTGTTGCCAACCATTCAGCTTTTAACACCAAGTCTCGATTTATAGCAATTTTATAAAAGTTATTCTTTGTCTGTATATATTTCCACATATTTATAAAGTACTACTTTATTTTAAAATTATTGTCCGATTGAAGCTATGGATTCATGGCTACCTACGGCGTCGATCAACGTGAGCTAAATCTTTAGCCAAAGGTTTCTAAGAAGTTTTAAAATTGAACAAACTGTTACGAACGCGAATATTAATTTGAAATTGTTTTGTTTTTGAAAAGATGTTACATAATTTTAACCACATCTAAAATGTTTTTTTAACTGTTAACATAAGCCATTGTTTAATTTGAAAGTTTTTAAATCATGTTCTTCTTTGGTTGTGGCAATAAGTGATTAATCAACATCGACTTGGACCTTGAATAAGAGGAAATGAAACTGTTAAACATATTAAGATGCTATTGTTTAAGTTATAAATGTTTATAAAGTACATAATGCCTAATATACTAATGAATTAAGTAATATATTAACAAAGTAATAACAATATAGACTAGAGACCGAGAATAGTTAAGCTAGTAAAAAAGTAAATAAAATGGTAAATAAGAATTAACTTCAAATATATAAGTGGATATGATAGTCTTTGTTCTTCGATAACTTCAATAAATCCTTGATAAATAATAATATGCTCAATATAAAGCAACACATGCATATTGAAATTCCAATTATATGTCGAGGGGTTAAGGGCTATTTTCTTAAAGCGACTATTTTTAGCGACATTAAGCTATGTAAATTTTTGGGATTAGGGTTTTTAACTAATTTCAATATTATTAACTTTATTATATTATTGAACTTCTTAATATATGGAGATGATTGTTAAATAGGAAAACTGGTGAATAACGAACATTTATCTGATTTCTTGAACTAATTGTCTAGCAACATATTGGACACGTGGCTTATATTACATGCTCCGCGTTCATATGATAAAATTTGTCAGAGGATATTAAGGCAATTGAAAAAGAAAATATATTGCTATCTTTGTTACTGTCTTGCTTTATTCTAATTAATTTTTCTGTGTATCTCATAGATACTTTTAATATGAATAGATGGCCATATAAGCTATGTTATCGAAGTAAACTAAGTTTGAATGTCATCTAACACTGTCAATAGCTCAATAATATTTTTATAATTATATTTTATCAAGGATTTTTTTATTAGGTGTTAGTTACTTTTGCCTTTGGTGTCATAATCCAGGTTTTATAGATAAATTGATATGTTTACAATTTAAATTAATTGATATTTTGACATGAGATTTTCAATTTGTTGTTTATTGTATCATGAGTAGATAGGGAACCCTAAATAATAAAATTAATACACAGTCGTCGGCATAGCAGCAAATCGACCATAAAAACGATTCTCTGCACGATTATACTCGCTTCTAAACCGATAAATCGATTTTTTACCTTTAGAATGACGAATTCAATTGCTTATGGTAACATTGTATTGGTCTGCCGCCGTTTGTGTAGGCTATGATAGCGTGCACGCGAGTGGGCAGCTACGATTATATTAGCATTACGATAAAAGTTTTAGTGTAACAGAAGGCCAAATCGACTACTTTATCTACGGTCAATTTTCACTCGCATTTCAATCTTAGCTTTTATTTGACGTTTGTTTTATACAAACATAATTTTTGACATAATATAGCTTATACCAGACTGAAATTACGTCAGAACTTGATTTTGAAGGTTTTTATTTACGAGAATTTTCCATCATCAGTGGTATTTTAGCTACATATCTAAACATATTTAAACTTTAAGTCGCATAAATCTAATTCTATTATTTTTATAATAAAAATGTATCATAATATAGGTATTCTATATGCCTAATATAATAAAATGTATTCTCTTAAATCAATGCTTTGAAAAATTGCAATGTACGTAATATTTTATTTTAATTTATTTAATTTTATTCTTACAATTCAATAAAGTGTAAGAAATAGTAATAATAGAATATATCATTACGCTATTTTCCTCTTGAGATATGCAGAAATACATTAGCTACAAATTATATTACAGTAGTTAATGCGATTATAAAATTTTCAACGAAAGACTGGATGTATGTAATTATTTAAATATTCTATAAAAAATAATACAAATAGTAGTAATTTTCAATAATGATATATACTAATCTTGCCAATACATGAATTTACGCACCTTATTGAAATAGGCAAAATTAATAGTTGAGCTTAATTATATTTATCGAAAACAAAAATTAAGGTACTTGTTTTAACAATTAATTATAAATGTATGCTAATGGTTGCAATAAAGGCGATGCTTGTTATTACATTCTAGTGATATTAAATTATTGAAATAAGTACAAGGTACAAGCATCAACATAATAGCCAATATAGCCCTTACATTATTGCTTATACTATCATGTGAACTAAGTTGGACCTATCTATGATATCTAGCTGATTATAAATTCTATGCGTATAATTTTAAAGTTGAATATCTTTTAACAAAAAGAGAGGATTTCGATTTGCGTGCACACGTAGAAGTCGTCAATTTATATTCGAAAGATACCTAACATCGAAGTACGCAATAATCATAAAACGAACAATTTAAACTCTGATTTTGTTGAGTTTCGAATATGGCTGAAACATTTATACAATAAGTAAGCAAATTAATTGGTACATAAGCACGATCTATTCAATTATCCATTGCAATAGTGGAATATATCGAAGCATTTAACTACCAATTTTATTACATTTATAATACCTACTCTGAATAAAATAGTTTTAATAAAACCCGCCTTTTTAATAAAACCAAATACACACTATATATATAGCTATACTTACTGTAGTCATATCGTACCTATTTAAAATATGTTGAAAGTTGTTTAACTCAATTGGGAGAGAGGCAGCGCGCTTAGTCCGGCGCGCTGCCCTTAAGAAAGTTTTGGAGGGTTGGGCTCTTCACATCCACACCTCTCAGAGATAAAGCCTAAACAGGCTGTTCACTACCCGGAAGTCTGTAAGAATCTGGATTCCGAGGCCAGGGTGGAGTGATTGGAAGTACGCCCCAGGGGTTTTTAGTAGAAGTCTGATGTAGCGGGGTCGCTGCCCTCACAGTGCCCTAACGGCACGATTTCTTCCCGGATTAAAAAAAATACACAATAAACTAGTTCAACACTAGGCTTGTAAGCATTATAGGTACTAGTCAAAGCTATATCTAGATCTACATACCTAATTCACGTGTTAGTATGTATAACTCACGACGAACTAATCTTCTCTTAAAAAAATGTTTACTAGGAAACAGATTCGATCTCAGGATCTACAACGTCGCTAGTAGGTTCATTGTAAACTGAGTTATTATGCTGATAATTAAGAATACCTAAGTGGACTGGGTTGTTACAATCATGTGCCTTCCCACAGCTATTGAATTACTAATTTGATATGCTCAGTGATAACTATGTAGGACGTAACCATTGATCTTATTTCATCGAATGCCGAGCTCCAATCAAACTAGAGCTGACAATTTAATAATACCTATAAACATACCTTAAACTTTACTAACGATTAACTACATATATAACTTACTAGCTGTCCCGGCAGGCCTTGTTCTGCCCTATTTCTCTAAAATAAGGTTACATTTGTTTTTTTTTTATGATAATAGCTGCACCGTCAGATTTCATTCTGCCAAAAGTTATTGGCCTGTCGCAGTCCAATAGAAATAAAATTGCATTATAAGTCATATCTAAGGTAATAATATTTTTACTATAATGGCTTAGGAGACATATTTGAGTTATTTTTTGTTTGATTACTTGGCGTATAAATTATAATTTTCATCAATGACATGCAACCTCTAATCAACTTGAAGGCATACCATTATTTTGTTTTGATTGACATCATATGTTTGACAGCTGGGGACAGAGTGGTTTGTATGGGAAAACGAAGTTGCTGTTTTTACTATGTTCCTAGAACTTTTTTCTAATTTACTCACTTTTTAAACCTTCCCTGGGCTTCAACAATTAATTCAAAACCAAAATTAGCCAAGTCGGTTCAGCCGTTCTCGAGTTTTAGCGAGACTAACGAACAGTAATTGATTTTTATATATATAGATAATTTTATTCAAACCTAGAGTTAAGGGAAGCATGCAGGACTCGAGCCCTATACGCCAAATTCTAGGGGCGGCAAGTAAGTACATCACCCAACACATCCGCTTAATAATGTAGGTGTCCAGAAAAACACAGACTGAAAAATTATAAAATCTTTTTTTTTTTTTTGTTTTAAAAGTCAACTCAATAGTCTCATAGGATTCTGTTATCACGTGTAAGTTATTGAAGGTTAGGTCATTGAATTTTTATTTTCATGAAAATTTTCCTTTCTATGCCAAAAAGGATTTTTACATCTTTTTCAAAGCTATATAACATAAAATTCTCTACAATTCTAGCTATAAATATAATTTTAGAATTAAAAAATACATTTTTATAAAAGTTATAGAACACAAAATTCACTACAATTCTATGCTATAAATATAATTTTAGAATTAAGAAATACATTTTTATAAAAGTTATAGAACACAAATTTCACTACAATTCTATGCTATAAATATAATTTTAGAATTAAAAAATAAAGGTAAAAAGAGTGACGTTTGTGGTGGCTGGATAAGTGTTTGCCTCTCTTAGAAAAAAAATCCAGATTCGTCACTTAATCCAGTGCTACATTAAAGTTCTTGTAACAAAAAATACAATTAAATATAATAATTTAAATCTACTTAAAGTGTTTAAAATAGTTCAGAGTAATAAATAATTACTTCCGCTCATATAGTATCCTTGTACTCAACTAGATGGCGCTAAGATCGAATTACTACTCACAATTGTCTTGGAACACGAATTTGTAAATATATTCAGAATTTTAATATTACAAGTGATTCAGAACTTAGAAAATTTTCTAAGTCCATGATCGGGCGTATATTTTCTAAACTCAGGATCACGCGTAACTTTCACAATGTTTATAAGTCTCAACTCACTCACGAATTTTCTAAGTTACTTTTTTCTGTCTTTAAAACCTTATTATTTCACTGTTTGTTCACGTTACTTACAGTTTTCTAAGTCCTTAAAACACTTCGTTACTGGGATTCGGCACCAGATGTCGCGAACACTGCACTATGTTGCTGGATGTTTAAATAAAAGACCATACTGTCATACTATGATATATTAAAATTCTGAATATACAATGCAAACTCCATGTAACGTCACTCGATTTAACGACAAACTCCCTAAAGCGTCGATATCACTCGGCTTTGTTTGGTTTAGCTTGTTTCCCATACAATGATATACTCTATATAGCATTACACCCACTCTCAATAACGACAGCAATTTAATCAAATAAAGTACTTTTTAAGTTGCCAAAATTAGTAAAAACTGCGCAGCTGTATACGTTCTTTTGTCAGTTTATTATCCTAGCCAGTAATAAACTCGACTATCGGCATTACACATACCGAACTTTCTAAGAAATCCGTTCTTTTGTTTACAAATTGGGATTGCTAGCACGTGTTGACTGTTATTAGTAGGAGTCATGGATTATCTATACGTTATCATATTTATATTTATTTATTTATTTATTATTCTTAGTTACTCACAAACTTTCAAACTGTAAATATGGCAAGTAAGATTTCAAAACTTTTTCTAATACTGATTTTTCTTCTCTCCATTTAACGACAACTCTCTATAACGCCAAAATATGTACAGTCCCTTGAGGGTCGTTATATAGAGTTTTCACTGTATTTACAATTTCGTGTAACAAGACTATTGTGAGTTGCAATTCGATCTTAGTGCCACCTAGTTGATTACAAAGATACTATATGAGCGAAAGTAATTATTTATTACTCTGAACTATTTTAAACATAAAGTAATGACCTATATGTTTATTTTATTTGATTGATATAAAGAAATTAATAAAACATACATAAACATAAAACTTAAAATCTAATACACAATATCTCTATTTATTAATTATAAACTAGATGTAATAAATATTTTAGATATGAAGACAGATTACAAAACAAAAAAAAAATCAAAACAATAGATAGTTAGTGTTTATTATTAAAAGCTTAATGGATAGCTAATTAAATCTTATAGATTAACAAGAATTAAATAAATCAAGGATTATTAAGAATATTCTGACCTCGTTGTCTATTAATAAAGATGTGCTAATATTAGCAACAATAAATAATAATGTTTTTCTGGAAACTTAATATTATATTGGGTATTTAATTACACATTTTAGTTCTAACCATAAAACTAATTCATTGGTTAGCAAGTAAGTGTTATATTGGTGATATTAATAATAGTATTACGATAATAGTGTTGATAAATATAAAAACCCTGTAAGTCACAAAACCGTATGTCGCAGGTATATTTATTTGGTAGCTTAATTTTGAATAGTTCGATTTAGTGTACCCAATGTATTACAAATTAAATTGTTAATATTTGAAGAAAAAATTATATATTTAGAAAAGTAAGTTTTTTTTGGTAGTAGTATCTACTTACCTTACTAATCAGGTCCTTAAATCAGATTTTAAAAAAATTGGTTAATTAATAATTATATTAATTTTTCACTGGGTGTGCTAAATTTATTAATGTAAGACTAAACACCTATTGATTTATTTATAACCAAAAAAAAATCATGCGTTTTATATTTTAGGTATTGTTCACCAAAGAACTCCTGCATCAATAGTTCCAAGTAAAGAGTTAGCTTACACACATTTTCGTAATTTCTAAGAGGTTAGTGGTGATAATTTGATAATACCGAACATATTGGTCACACTCAGAAGGGTCGATGAAGAATCGAAGCGTTAGCATAATGTAGACAAAAACCGTACGATTCTTCCTTATTTTCCCTCTACTCTACATAATTTTACGACACAAAGTAGCGGCTGTGTTTTAGGAGCGAGATAACTGTGAGTTGGCATGGTATCATGCCTACTATAAAATTGTGAAAATATGGCGGATATGGTACATTTGCAATGATAATATACAAGATTTATTCTAATGTAGTTTCCTTGAGTGCGCTTGTAGGTATTAAAATTCTTTAACTTTCTTGGAATGTCGATATGGCTATTTCAATATTTCTGAAACAAAAAAAAACTATATATATCCATAATGAATTATTATTAATGAATTAATTATATTATAATGAACGATAATTATTTCTTAGAGTTTAAATTTTTTATTACATGTTCATTTCAAAGTTCTAACATATACCGGCTTTAAGTGAAAGGCTATGCTTGAATTTAGCGAGCGGTTCATGCAGGAGAAGGAGGCGGTTTGACGGACCAGGGAGTCCACTTCTATCCTGGCCATTCTGCGCCGGAGAACGGGTCGCTGACGGGGGACGTTCGCGCGCTACTATCTGCGCAAGCCCCCGCCGCAACAATCTCCTTGTCCGCTATTACTGAGGAGGTCTAACAAGGCCCACTGCATGCCGATCGTGGCAGATTGCAGGTCTGCACCCACGGCCGACGTACAAGCGGATGAAGGAGTACCCAGCATTTTTTATTCAGTGAGAGTCCGACACTTCGGGGGTCGGCCCTCACCACCTCCTTGAATGGCCATAATGGATTTTCTCCTGGTAAAAAAAATAGCAGCTTTAAATAAAACTTGTAATAATATTCTAGAAGTTAGACATTTGATATATAGTAATATTTTGTATGTGTACATAATTAGGTAGATAAATATCAAGATTTTATTTAAAAAAGAAGCAAGGGATTGTCATAAAACTTAGTGTAAATAGGTAGGTATAGGTAGGTAATCCAAATAAATATTTGAGTAAAAGTCTTTCTTTGTATTCGAACAAAACCAATAGACCAACTTTCTACTTAACAAATAAATCTACAGCGTTTTGATCTGGGCCTTAACGTATATATTGCTTATTATTACAATTCTCTCGCCCGGCTCGGTCGGTCTCCGTGTTTATTCCCTAAAGATCGTGTTATTTTCACATGCCCATACCATATACCCCTTTGAAGTCCATATGTACGAATTTAAACAATATTTTTTACATGATTTAACGTAGAGCTTAAATAAATTTCGTAAGCACACTTACCTAGCTATTTTTAACTAAATTGAAAACCTTTTATTATATATTACAAGTATGTATACAAATTATTGTTTTACGGTCATTAAAACATAAATAGATACATACAATATTGTTTCTTAATAATTATTATATTATAGTTGCAAGTATGGACATCCAAAATCTAAATTTTAATAATAGTAGGCACTTGTAATACATAACTTTGTACGTATTACATATTTTTAATTATGATATTTTACATATTTACTTGTTGTAAAATTTCAACCACACGGACTTTTTGATCTATTTTCCATAACATTTTAGTACTGTATTAACGTATCTCTTATCTTTAATTTTTATTGTAGTGATAATAATGTTGAGGTCTATATTCAACGTATACGCTATAAAGATATATAATCTTCTTATATATACGTTTGTCACAATTTACAGACAGAGGCAAGGACGAAAGCTGCATGGGTTGGCCTTTAATTAAAAAATAACAGTTAAACACTTCCAATTAACTATGTCAAACACATAACCTCAGTGTTTAATTACACCGAGTTAACAGCAAAAATGTACATTAAGCAACAAAACACGCATCCTACATAAAACGACGTCGTAATTATAATGAGTATGTATTTGTAATATCCACTTTAAACAATACTTATACGTCATTTTTATTTAATAAATATTTCCTTTTATGCTACTTTTTATTTCAGGATAAATAGAATGTAAATTAATTTTTATCCATTATTATAAATTTCTTGTTTTTAACCATAAAGATATATGTTAAATGAATGAAAAAGTGACAGATAACAGATGACATTATAGCCTGGCCTTCATTTTCTAATTAGTATCACTATCGGAGTAGTTATATAATGAAGGTATCACAATATTCTATTGTTTGCTTTTAAAATACTCGCCAGTTAAGATAGATGTATATGTTTATCCAGGAAGAGCTAAAGCGTGATAAAAACGCTCTTATATTATTAAAGGAAACGTAATGTATCCTATAGGTGTACCGAGTATTAGGTACGGGACAACAAATTCACGTAAACATATGTACCAACGTTACGTGCTACGAATGCGAGGAACGCTGCGTGAACTCATCTATACATAAATATAGGAACGGTATGTTTTATATATGTTGGTCGGGAGCTCTGAAGTGCAGTTTGGGAATACCGCACCGACTGATACGGCATAAAGTACTGCGCTCGGTATACACGGGGGTAACGCCCTTCGATAACTTTCAAGACATGGCAGTTTTTATGATAACTAAAATATAGACAAAACAACGAGAATACCTTTTTGATACAACTAATACTACGCGTAGTTTAAAGATGTAGAATTATTGTATATTAGTTAATACTTAATAGCTTAAGGTGCCGCAAGTTTTCATAATGCTGAGAAGTACACAGTGTGTAAAAACTTACACAAATATTCACAGTTCGGACAAACTTTAATCATTTTTTTATCCACTGTCACTATGTCATTAAAATTTAGCTAAAAAAAATTGTTATATTATTATAACTGATAATTTTCTTAAATGCTTGTATGCTTTACAATACTGGGCTACTACTTTATTTAAAAGTAAAAGTTCGATTTCTGTTCTTAAATTGGTAAAAATAATTCAGAACAGCGTAGTATGCTATATCTAAGTTCCGTTTAAGAAGGAACTTAAAAGAAGTTGACGTCCTATGCTGGCATAACAATTAACAAGTGCATGAAAAACTAAAACATACTGATATGATTTTTACCAAATGTAGATCTTGTATACTTTTAGAATACTTTGAGCGCACTTTGGCTGATTACTCTACTAGAGTGTGCCGTATGTATTGATAATACCTACTGATTATAATTAACAAATATTTGTGTTTCTGTTGATAGCATTCCTCAATATCATTGATATCTAATTATCCATAAAATTATACAAAATCACACTGCGTAAATTTTTTTCTAGCTTCCATGTAGTTACCAAATTTATATCGTCGGATTAGTTGCAGCGCCGTAACTACGCGTAGATCTGTCGGGGTCAATAAAATATGTAGGAAGACTCGACTTGTAAGTGAGGCCCTCCTCCGTCCTTCCTATAACAAGACAGAATTTTTCTATGCATTTCTCAATAACATTTTTTAAGACGTTTTTGTTTTTTTCAAGAGTTTTATTATAATCTTTGAGACATTTCTCATGTACCTGTATGTGTTCAAACTCACTTACTGTATTGTATATAACGATGTGCGCCAAAAAAATAAATTATCGATAACTTTTTATAGGTTATAAAAACACTTAGTTATTAACTATATATTAGTTATTATATTCCACTTAGTTATAAATATATAGGTTCTAGAAATACGAAACTATAATTTAAAGTCAGTATGATACAAAAGATCAATTTAAATATCCTTGATATAGGTGTACACGAAACCATCGCAACACGTTCAGCCATAGGTATATTTATGTGTTTTTTTTTGCTGAAATTATAAAATATAAACATTCTAACAGTATTTTAAGTAGAAATATAGACAATAAATAAATGTCAAGATAAAGTATAAAATCGTTAAAGATATTTTATTTATTTAAAGTTTTTTATCTAATGTGTAAGCATATGATATAAATATGCATGGGTTGAAAGAAAAAGTTGTGAAAGGCAGTGGACAAAGTTTCATTTACTCTTTTTAGAATTTTCAAACTTATTTTAATGTTTGATTACCCACTGTGCTGCAATTACATGTTTGAATTGATTTAGGGTCGTAGCGACCGCCAAGTGACATACAGACGCCCGCGCCCGGCTGGTACCGAGTATGAACTCGGTACGCGTATGAAGGCGTACAGATTTTTATGTTTTTTTTTTTTTAGTATACATTTTCTGGTTTTATATTAAATTATGCTATAATTATTTCTTCCATGAATTTATTTACTTGCCAGTCGCATTTTCGCGAATTTCAGTTCAAAAAGCTTATTTTCATAATGATACATGTCACTTACATCAGAACATTTTGTTCTCTGAACAACAACTATCTGGACCAGTAAAGTAGAAACAGCTAACTTGGCATAAACAGAAATATATTTGCCATATTATCTTTAATATATTATAGTAAGTTAGCTCTGTATAAGCCAAGCAAGCCCGCATTTTATATGCAGAGGTTAACGTGCTGTAGAGTTGTGCTCCCTCAAAAGCGATATTCCGTTTTTCATAATTAGTGATTTAGGAAACACAAGTAAAACTTTATTGGCAAGTACTGCACTTAGTATCAAGAGAGATTATTGTTAATAAAAATCATCATAAAGGTTAAAGTACAGTTCGTAAATTGGAGTATTTTTGAGTAAATTTGTACACGGGAAAATTCGCACTTCTGTTTATGTGAAAGGTATACTTCTTCGGGTATACCTGTCGGGTATAGGTACTGTAACATCAGTGGCCCGCAACTGGTAGGTGCAAGAAAAGCATTACCTTGGACACTTATTATGTTACATGTTGTTTTTATGATTATAACTACATGTTGTTTTTATGTTTTTATGATATTAAGTAGCTGATTATATTTAATATAATATGCTTAGCTATTGTTTACAACCAAGAAAGACATTTTAAAGTTCACAAATGTAGAGGAAATTAATTAAGTGTAAAAAATTTAATTGTTTCATATCGGCAGTATTTATTTCAAATCGGCCTTTCCACCTTATGCATCCGCTTACAAATTAGACATTTACTTCCATTCATGTTATAAATTGCCATGTATCTACTAAACAAAATAACAAAAGTCAAATAAAAAATAGTTAATTAAAAATATCGTATACGATGGTCTTTTAAAATAATGTTCTAGTTTAATAAGTTTACAAAAACTTCACAATCAACTTTAAATTATCCTAATTATCTTTCTTGTAAACTAAATAGATACATGTCTTCTGGAGTGTCCATAAAAACAAAAAAAAAATTGAATCTCGAATGAAAACATCAGTTTTCCGAAAATAAATCTGTGACTTTCTTGTCAACAAAAAAATGTACAATTTAAATAAACTACTTTTTATGACTTTCTTTTCATTTATAGTAATTCTTATTGCCTCTATAAGTGTCAATTACGCTTTAAAAAAACAGTTTTTCACATAATTATGTAATTTATTAGCCAGGTTGACCCATTATAAATAAACATTTAACTTAATTATACATATTACGTTAACTTAACATATCATTAGTTTGTTTAAATTAAGTTTAACTTACTATAATAGTTCAAGCCGAAAATATAAACTTCCTTTTGAAGTTCAAATACCTTTCATACCTTACTATTAGTATACATTTAAATTCATCAGGGCTTCAATAAATCGAATGACGGGCTTTAGTTTAATTGTTTTGAATCCTCGTGTTTTATTATTTCAAAGAATATTATTTTTAAGTTCAGTTTATTGGCATTAAGAAACAAATAATTTATTATGCATATTTCTAAAACATACTCGTATTCTTTTTTTTTAAAGTTATCGTTTTGTTTTTTAGTTCGAACGAAGTTTATTGTTTGAATAAAAACCTATATTTAAAATAGAATACAGTTTTATAAACTTAAATATGAGTTTTAAAACACTTAGCTTCCAAACATTTTTGCTTAGAAAGTAACAAAGTTTATCAATAGTAAATGATAAATTGTTTTTAGAAATTTTTACTAAAATTAAAATAAAATTGTACTATTATTATAAAGATAGAATGTTTTTATGTATGTAGGAGCAATTTTCGTAACTATACATACGATTTCAAATAAAGTCGATATTTAGAAAATATTTTGGAGATTGACATAATCATGTGTATATTATATCGACCTACACGAAGCGAGAATATCACACGGTTAGAGCAACGGGTACAGCTAATAAGTATTGAATAAAATATGTGCTACCGCGATTCTTATAACAATATCAATCTTTGATTTTTCTTTGTACGCAAACAAATTACAATTTAAAAATAAAACTTATAGTGTAACGTAATTTGTGTAACGAGTAATATTCGACATTAAAACAACGTGTCATTAGCCGAGAGCCGGCGCTCGTCGCAGTGAGTTACTGCGTCGTGTGGCAGTAAAGTGCGACACTTGATCGGCAAACATTGGTCTCGTGCAGGTACACTACCTACAATCAAACCAGCGTTTTCAAATCCTTATAATGTCAAGTACTCATGAAAGAAATCGAATTGTCTTACTATTGAACTTGCTTAAATTACATAAAGCCTATATTCCAACACGTGTGATAATGCACGGACATTAAATTTTTAACCGTTGGTGTACCTATTATTTTATGATATATGCAAACCCTGAGGGTTATGTTTGAATTTTAAAGACGCTTTTTTATTTATACATATAAATTCTGGTAAAATGTAACCTAAATCCATTCTAAATCTAACCAAAATTTTGATGCAAAATAAAACAAAAGTTAAAAATTTAGAATTCTATCGTGCAAGGTTATAATATGTAAACACAGCTACGCAGTCATTATAAACAAACATTAATACATATTTAGATATCTCAAAATAATCATATCTTATATCACTTTAAAATATTGTCAAAACATACTTCCTATCTCATTTATTAGGTGCAATTTATTATGAGTCTGGTTATATTTTATGGAATTTCTTCACAAAATGTTCAAATAAGCAAAACAGTAATAAATACATATGTCCAATATTTAATGTCCATACATAAGAGTATTATTATCTATCATCACCCTTGTAAGAACATCCCAAAGTATTTTTTTTTAGATTTCATCAACAAAGAAAACTACTATCCATTCATATTTGCCTAGTTTCATACAATATACCTATACACTATATTCCTACATTTTTTTGTACTGACTCGAGAAAGTGACTATAATGTACCCGATGACAAGTAGAACGAAGTCCAATAGCGTCTAAATGATCGCCAAGAGAGGAAAATCCGTTGACATTCGCTATAGCTATGTCGGCCCACATATACCACCACGTAAGATCACTAGGTATATAATATGTATATTTAACTAGATATACACAGACTGATCCCGAAAGGAGACAGGCCGCAGCGAGTCACTATGGCGCTCTTTACACTTATGTACAGGGGTGAACACAGTCTGAGCAATCGAGCTACCACCTCAACTTAACTTTAACTTTATATTAACCTCCGTCATCTTAAAGTATACAGTATTTATTGTACCATACCAACAAACCTAAACGGATTTTTATGCCAAGCTAAGAAAAACGTATATAATTAATAAATAAATTAAGAAATGGGAGATAATATTAGTGCAAAATTGTGCATACTCGTATTTATAAAAATAAATTGCTCCAATTACCTTTATGGTATGGTATAAATATTCAAAATATCAACAAAATAACCATAAGCTTAGCAATATTACTTCCCTTGTCATTAGGTAGGCAATGTGCAACTTGAAATGTGAACTAATGTGGCTTTCAATTTCTTAATCGAATTAAGCTTTTATTTGGGAGTAAGTTGTTTAATTCAATTATATTATGCTAAAAGGCTCTTAGTTGTTCAATTAACATTTACTTGTTCGACTCGATAGAAGTTACGAAATTAGTTTTAACTGTAAATTCGAAAGTTACCTACGTACGCCATAAGCCGATAGTCGCATTGATTTCATTTTTTGTGAATTCTACATCGTTTTATACTTTCTTAAACAAATACATTAGTTCATAGGCATTCTGTTTCCTGTTGTGAGGAGCAATTTATGTATTTTTGAAATCAGTATTTTATGTTTGAAATATTTTGTATTATTTAAATAAATATATAACCTCATTTTTATTAACTGAACTTAATGAAAAGAATACACTGTGATGATATATGATTATTATGGTATTAATTACCTAGAAGTAACAATAATTAATTACTAAGTATATTAAGATTTATTAGAACAAGGCTTTGTTTTGTGGAGTTTACATCACCAACACCTCGACGTTTCTAATTTACTTTTAGGGAACGTTGCCTTTCGGTAACGCGAACTTATGACCGAGGGGTCAGGCGTCTTTGTTTAGACTTCATCCCTTAATTCCAAATAAATTACGTCTTCTACTCAGGAATATGAGGTTTCTTGATGTTTACTACTGTTTAATACACATTCAGATCTGATCAAATACTTTTCGTGGTGATAATATATAAACATATATATATATATATATATATATATAGTAAGTATATTCATTTAATTATTTTGGTACTTCACGTTATTAATTTTTATTCAACTATTTTTAAAATTACAAAAATGTAAGTACATCTATAGGTACAGTCCCTGATCTTCAAGCCAGTGGCCGCGACCTGGGTGCCAAATTCTAAGACAGTAGGCGAATATATCATCTTGCGTAACCATGGGTAATATGTCTAAATAAGAAGGCCAACTTCTCCATAAGAAATAGGCGGAAAATTTGTACAATATTTTGTTTGACCTTTTAAAAGTTAACTCAAAAGTCTTATAAGATATCGTTACCACATCTTAAGTTATACTTTCCTGAGGTGCAGTTTGCGTGGTTACGCATCCTCACATTTTAAAGGCTCAAAACCTCGTAGCAACAGTGTAGTTTTCTAGAACCTTTTCGTCGCAAACTTTAAAGCTGTGTAATGGCGTCCGAGGCTCAGTATTTTCTCTAAACTACGATTACTCTTCAAAAAAAGCAGTGAAAGCGCTTTTTTAGGTCGGCAACGCAATAGTGACATATATTGTATTGCAATTGTCCGTACGCGAAAGTATCCGCTTCCCGTCAGATCATCTGTTCACCTATTACTTTCCTTTCACATAAAAAAACAAACATGAAATATTTAGTTGCATAAAGGCGTACGTAAATGATTTTATTTATTAAGGAGTCTTAAGGGCTTACAAATAACGAATCAAACGGTTGCGGTAAGCATATGAGAGAGTATAAAAAGAAAATAATTAACATTATAAGAAATAAAGCGCTTAATTTATGTTACTGTAAGAAATAATTTTCTATTCCTATCGCACCGCTATTATCGTAGGTATGTTCTAGAATTACATGACCAGCAACCATGCGGCCCTACAAGGTAAGGGATATTTGTGCAGTACTATATAAAAAAAAGTATAGAACTTACGGTTAAATTAAAATAGCTTATTAATTAAATCTTTAATTTCGTAATTAAGCCGCGAAAAAAATTTCAATGAACATTATCTAATCTGATGGGGGAAATTATAATGAACGTTGTTGCTTTAATATGCCTTAAAAAATGCAATTTTGGTGTTGTAGACGGTTCCGTGTACAGATTAAAAATATATTCAACACTAGTTGTCGCCGACGACTCCGTGTGTGTGTTTTTGTATGTTAGAGATACTTATCGGCTTAAAGACAAAGCGATCTACAGATTGTAAAAAACAAAATACAAAAAAAAAATACGTAAAAAAAAAATACGTTCAATATATTAGGTCCTTACATATGAAATTGGCGTTTTTCGTACTGGCCACTTTAATCACAAATTTCTCCTCTTTGGTAAGGAATTTCAAATTCAAATTTGTACAGCTATAGACTCATGTATTTGTGCTTCGATGATCGTCATTCATTTGTTTTTTTCTTCTGTTTTTTTCTGTTTGCGTCACTCATTTTACAAAATGGAAAACTTAAAATATCGCATTATTTACGAGTACGAGTTCCGCCGTGGCACTAGTGCTGCGGAAACAACTCGAAGGGTGAATGATGTGTATTGCGGTCGTGTTGCAAAAGAAAACACAGTTCGTTTTTGGTTCCAACGTTTTCGTTCTGGAAATTTCGACCTGCAGAACAAGCCCCGTGGACGGCCTGAGACTCAAGTTGATAATGAAGAGTTGAAGGCTATTGTGGAAGCGGATCCATCGCAAACCACGTCCGAGTTAGCTGCAGGCTGCGATGTTAGTGATAAAACTGTTTTAATTCACTTGAAGCAAATTGGGAAGATTAAAAAGCTTGAAAGGTGGGTACCTCACGAATTGACTGAAGCAAACCGGCAAACGCGCGTCGACTGCTGCGTTACATTACTAAACCGGCACAATAATGGAGGTATTTTAAACCGAATGAAATTTTTTGTGATGAAAAATGGGTTCTTTACGATAATCGGAAGCGCTCAGCGCAATGGTTGGATCCTGGCCAGCCAGCCAAATCCTGCTCCAAGCGAAAATTAACCCCAAAAAAGTTACTTGTAAGCGTTTGGTGGACTAGTGCCGGTATTGTTCATTACAGTTTTCTCAAATCTGGCCAGACTATTACGGCTGATGTCTATTGTCAGCAATTGCAAACCATGATGGAAAAGCTAGCGGCTAAACAACCTAGGCTGGTCAATCGCTCCACGCCACTGCTGCTTCACGACAACGCTAGACCACACACTGCGCAACAGACGGCTACTAAATTAGAAGAGCTTCAATTGGAAAGTCTAAGACATCCTCCGTACTCCCCGGAACTTGCTCCAACAGATTACCATTTTTTTCGAAATTTGGATAACTTCTTGCAAGGGAAAAAATTCAACTCCGATGGGGCAGTCCAAATCGCCTTCAAAGATTTTATTGATTCCCGTCCGACTGGTTTTTTTAGTAAAGGGATCAATGAACTACCTATGAGATAGCAAAAGTGCATAGAAAATAATGGTTCATACTTTGATTAATTAAATATATTATATTAAAAAATATTCGACTTTTTGTTCCTCCCATACAAAACGCCAATTTCATATGTAAGGACCTAATATATGTCTTATCCCCTTTAGGGTATAAATGTTAATTTGAAATATGATTTTTTTGTTGAGTTCATATTTTTCACTTATACCTTAGTAACCTGCTTCGACCTGTTTTGATTTGATTGACAGATTATGTACACATCGTCTATATAGGTATCTAATCGCATTCAAACGTGATTTAATTTTACAAGTTATTAATTTGTTAAGTCTTTAAATCATGCATCATATGTAAGAAAGCCAGTATTTAATGTCAATTGAACTCGTATCTTTAGGTGGTCGCTACAATTCTTGGACTACGCTGTAAATAATATCAGTTATGATGCAAACAAGTTAGAGTATCATTTGAAAAAAGAGTAGATACTTTCTCATATAACTTTTTTATGTATTGTAAGTAAAACGAAATTGATATAGCGTACTGAATGTAAGTTAGGCTCTGTAATTTATTGCGCAACAGTTAATTTTAAACCTCTTAATATTTGTTTTTATAAACGCGGAACTAATTCCCACTATTTGGATCAGAGTTCATCTTATATGTCTCGAAATCTGATTATTTACGGTTTAGAAATTCGATTTTAGCGATCATATTTAATATTGTATCTACATTTAACCACAATGAGATCGTGTCGAAGGCTCTTAATCTGCTGAAATGCCTACAACGTCTTGTGAGTTCGGTACGCATCAAAACAGGTCCGATAATACGGCGAGCAGTTAGATACTAATTTTATGAGACATCCAGAGTAAACGCCTTTCGGCTTTCCACACGGGTAGATACCGCGACTAAAATACATCGACCTTCTCGCCTGTGATATATGTACTTATATATTTTTTTTACGTGAAATCTTATTTTATTCGTTTGATCTAACCAATATTTATTGTTATAATGCGTTTTATATAATACTATCACAACGCGATACTTAATCCATAAGGTTAATATTTATTATCGGATAAAATAATGTTTATTTACGAGTAATAAGAAAAATTCCATTCTACAGTACGTCAGTCCCGGATCGTGAAATTTTTCGAGGCCTGGTAAAAACTATTATATGCTGGTCTCTCTTGGCGGTACTTTAACTTTTGTTTCTTTTAGATATGGATAAATCCAATGTTCATGGTATAATTCTTAGGGCGGCTTGCATTAATGAATTAATCTAGTTTAACCTTGTATAAAACGCTTATTAATTGAATTGGTTTGATTCCATCTTAATGATGATTTCAGTTTAAGAGTTGTTATAACTAGATTTTGATTTTGTGCAAGACAATAAGTACAGATCAGCGCTAAATAGCATTTTATATAACTCTAAACTAGATTTAATTTGTTAGTGCAAGCCACCCTTAGAGATTATGTGATCAACGATTTTGTAAAAATGTAAATAAATACATTTGCATAACTTCAGACGGGATAATAATATCTTATGAGAGTTCTGCAAATGTATTGTCGAAACCAAAGGCTTGTACTTTACAGCCAATTTATGAAGATATTTGCCGACTTTTTTAATCAGTGGGTATGCTAGGTCATAGTCAGTCACCTCTTGAATTTAGCGTCCAGATCATGGGCCCCGACTTGCGTCCCCCTAAATCCGGGCCAGCTGTATGTTTGTTATATGGATTTAAATAGGTTTAGAATTACGCTATTATGCTATATCTATAAATAAAATATGTTAAAAATCTATTTTTTTTCTATAATATTTATATATAAATTAATAGATAAGTAGGTAAACATGCACCTACTTTCAAATTAAATCAATAAAATTATTGTAGGTGATTTGTAGATAACATACCTAATGGAGTCAATATAAAACGTTTTATGGACACCTATTTACCAATATAGAAAAAATAAATATAAACAAACAAGTCATACTCTCTTAGAGTGAGTAGAATTAGATACTTATCTGAGGCTAAGTTTTCTAGAAGCTACTTTGACTGTGCTTAGATTTTACTTAAACATTTCATGTTATGTTGTTTAATTAATATCAAATTATATGATGGGTAATATATTTTGTCAACTCGGACTAGGTTCTGAATACTTAGACTATACTCAAGTAAGTACCTTTTATATTTCAGTTTTCTATCCAATACGAATTTGTTTGCAGAATAAAATTTAAGTAAGCTCAAACTAGCGTCTAAACATTTCAGCATATTAGCTAAAACAATAACTATTCTCAAGGCACTTACAGCAGCCATTTTTGCTTAAAGACGGGCGGATATCTTCATGGTGCTGACCAAATTTATAGTGCAATAATACCATTTTAGAAGCAAGCGATTCTGTAATAGTTTTATAGTCAGGTCCTTCGGTTTTTCGAAATACATTTTAAAAAGATAAATTAATTTTATAAATATTTAAAAGCAATATTAAAATAGTGATTCAGCATGTCGACATAAGACCTTCGCGAAGCTTTCACATAAATGCACAATAAAATTTTATATTATGCAAAATTAAAGACATTAAGGAATTAAAGAAGACTCACAGGTTAAGGCATGGTCCGATTAAAAAATAATATTTTGAAATAATAAAAAAAACGATTTTTTTTTTAAATATAAAATGACAAAATAACAAGAAATGGCCGAATCGTGTTATTGGTTAACCTATTTGTAGTATTTTCTCATCAGATAAGGCAAAAATTAATGCAATTACCAAACTATAAAATTGAATGATATGTTACCTAATAATAAAGATTTATAAGTAATGAACAATATTTTTAATTTGTCGTAGGGAAAAAAGCAAGGGAAAGGTTCATTCGCTTGGAATTATTAACACATAATAATGTAATTTTATGGTTTCTTTTAATGAAACGTGAGGCTATCGATCGGAGTGCTCGTGACTTAAGATACGGTCGCAATAACGTTTGTCTTTAATGGACTGTCTGACGTTGGTGTATTGTGCTTTTACACATATTAATATATATGTTGTAAAACAGGTTTAAAAGGGTTAAATGAAACGGTCAATTGTTTCAGAATATATTAATTGGAAGCTAATTAAAAAGAGTTTGAAATTAATAATGTTGTGATTAATTCTAGTTTAATTTGAAATGAATCAAATCCACTATAGCCTTTCTGCTTTTAATAATTTATTTAAGCAATGTATAACTAAGTATTCTGCTTCTGTACATTCAGTTAATATACCTAAAAACCTTCAATTGTGGTAAATGAAGGCTGGCCTGATGACGGCGTTGATCAATGGATTTTCGTCCCTTGGAGGTCATTGCCCTTCTTGGACTACAGTATACATTCCATTAGGTGCGGTGTAGTCACTTTGTGGAGTCAGTCCAAAAAAAAATATAATATCGGAAAGTTGCCGATATCTGGGAATTATACAATAGTTTATATATATATATATATATATATAACAACGAATAACAAGTCCCATTATTACGCAACATACATGGCTAGGAGGCGCCTCTAAACATAACTCTAAAGTAGATAGAAATTCACATAAAAATCATAATACACCAAGCTTTATTTTCCTATTAACACTTTATCTATCTCAACTAAAAACGTTGAGCATGTTTTGTTGTTCTAATAACGTTTATAATTCGGAGCGCTAGTGTGCCGCACAACACAAATGGATCTTGAAAAACAACCAGTTATTTTGACAGGCGCTCTATTCAAATATATCTTAAATCCATCTACGTACAAGCGAAATCATAACCACGTGCATTATTGAAAGGTTCATTTCGCAGTACAATAGATCTTTTAAATATAAGATTCTTTTCTCCGGTCGAGCTAGACCTTAATTTTAATTTGGAATGAGCTTTTTATAGAGGACTCCAGAGAAACGATTTTTCATAAATAATGAGGCGGCACTGATTGTGTATATTGGATAAATATTTTTAAGAAAACCTCCGGACTCAGGAAAAATGTACCTAGGGTATAATAAATATTAAAAACGTAATCCTTGTCGACACGTGTTACTAATCGTTCGATTATACGTGCACTTAATGAATTAGCCCCCTCCAGAGTTTAATCTCCCCGAGGGCGTGGATTTACATGAAATATTGTTTATTCCGACAGGTAAATTGTATTGAAATTTACCACAAATAAAAGAATACTTCTTTGGGCCAGATAATAATTCGTTTCGGCATCAAGTTAATAAGCTCGAAGGATTGTTCCGCCCGCAGGTGTTTCTAATAGTATAATTTCGCATAAATCGTACGCCCCACTTGATATTGGTCCTTGAGCGTTTGAATTAATTTACATCTGGTATAACCATGCTGATATTGTTATATGTGTTAATACACAAAATTACAATGTTATTACCATATTTTATTTAACACATATTATACGATGTTTAAATATCATATTTTCAAATTATTACGTAAAAAGTTCCTTATATAGCTATGTTAAAGACTTAAAATTATTTTCATGCAACGTTTTTAACAGGCGAGGTATATAGTAGATATTGCAGTCATTATTAACCATAACAATAAAAACATCTAATTAACATATAAATAACTTGGGATTCCTTAAGTACAATTTACTAGAATTTACACGGACCAAATTGTCAACCAAATGCAATTGAAAAAACATAAAAATGTCGTAAAGTTTGATCGTAAAAGTATTGTAATTCTGTTGCACATATTTATAACACGATATCCGTTAAGAAGTCTATATACGATTCGCGTTATTTAATTGTTATTGCTAAGTATTGTTTTTAAGTACAGTCGGTAATGGAATTAAAGAAGGATAATAATTGTAATTTCTTTTAATAAAAAAAATCTTTTAAGGTACTTTTGTCAATCTGTGTAAAAATATACCTACATAAATACATTAAATAAAATACTACATAAAGGTACACACACTATAATTTTAAATGTGGTCACATTTATAAAGCATCTTTTTCATGTTTTATATATTTATGTATGTGTTAATGTAGACTTTTTCAGTGTTCTAATAAATAAATCAACAAATAACGTTTATATATTTTCCTGGTTTAAATATAATTTATCATGAAAATTGTATTTTTGAAAGACTAGAAGTTTCGAGTAACGATGTAAAACTTTACAAAGAAATTCCTAGTATTTTTACTTTACACTCTAAAAGCGTTACGGAACGACGGCAAAGTACAACGAGTTCGGGCCGGAATAGGTGCGTTATCAAAGTAAAAGATAAAAGTTTTAAGATTTTATTTAAGACCCCGGCTCTCAGTTCGAAACTTTACCCATAACGTTGCGAGCCGATTGCCCCAGAATTTTCCGGGAATGCAAAACTAAAATTATATCTATGATACGTAGATACTTGTACCCTTTTGAATTAAATTCTCGGTGTCTATTATCTAAATCTCGTTAGGTATTTTTTGATAACAAAATACTGACTTATTGCTGCAAAAGAAAATACTATTGAGATGAATTGAAATTTATATTTTCTTCTACGGTAATTTTAAGATAATAGTTGAAAAAAAAAATATAAGAAAATATTACATATATTCATTTATTTTTAATTTTAGGGACATGAGGTGCATGCCTCTTTAATGCATAAAATCGTTATTTATTAGTGGTGATATATTCTCATGATAAACATATGTAATATACCTATTTCTATTTCTGCAAACAAAGTAGACAGACATGTACCTATAATCCATAAATAGTAGGTATCTATAGGAAGATACGCAATGAATACAAGATCATAGATCTGAACATCAAGCGTTTTATTCTATTATGGTTAGATATCTTTTTAATTTTTTAGCACAGACCACGATATTCTCTAGATATAAATGTGTATGTTGATTTACTTTAGTAGGTCCTAAGGTAAATATTCTAAGAAGCCGATAAGGCTAATTTAAACTCTGATCTATGCATTTAAAGTCTGTTTTGCAATAAAAATTTCGCATGACTTGAGTCCTATCAACTTGCAGATGTAACGTATTGATTGGTAGCGGCTCAGAGTCGATACAACCGTTTCTATTTACGTTCTTTACCTATTTATAAATTGAGGTATCTGCCTCCCTACCTGCAAACCGTGTCAGTGCTACTTTTAAATAATATACCTACATTTCGTTCATATATCGCAAACACGTATACATAATTAAATAATTATCCGGAATTTTTGACAGGATTACATTTATATTTTTAACGTAACTATATATATATATATAAAGATATATACATATACCACATCTAATTCGTATAGCTTCATGTTTTGAGATCATTGAACTAATACATTACACCGATAGGATTACTCGTATCGTTCCCCTGATACCATACATTACAGGGTTTGGTATTTTAAACACAGCCATACATATTTTATAATATTTTGGGTGAAATTAACATTATAATTCTTAATGAATTTTTAGATAAAGTTAGAATAATTTATGTGAGCGTTTTCTTCTATAAGAAATAAAATTTATTAGAAAGTAAGAACTACCTAATTATACCATTCCGATGTACTATTTTGACCATTTTAATAAATAGGTATGTCGATTATAAGTAGACATTTTCGTTACTTCAGACAAAATACATTCAATTAGATCATATTTTTATGTTACTTTATTATAGATTCAATAGAATAACCGCTCCTTGGATCAATTTATTTATACCTGTACTTTTAGCATTTTTATTAGTTATTGTTTTTTTTTTTTGTTTTAGGTTGTGGTACTGGAATTCTGTTTACTGCAAGTAGAAATTGTTCTACAGCTCAAGACACATGGCATCAACTTTAATGTCCATAAACCCAAGCATTAAGAGCTCATCTTTCTTTTTAACGAGCGTAGAGAACTATTTATTGTATAAAAAAGTGCTAAAACCGAAGAGTCGGTGGATTAACGACTGAAAATATTTATGTTTTGTATTTCGTTAGATTAATGAATACGAGACGTTAACGCAACTCTAAGCTTCTTGGGTATTTTAGTCAAATACATCGAGTATTCACGACATTTTTATTTACTTTTTTATTTTCATTCAGCATAGTGACTGCACCAAACCTGATGGAAAGTGTAGTATTGTCTATCAAAAACAAAAGTCAATATTTACATCGACAGAGTATAACGTGCAGCTAAAGGTAAAATTACGCAACGCCTCATATATTATTAAAGTCGGTCGTAAAAAACAAGAGTTACCGATTCCATCGACGTTTAGTGTCGAACAATCGGCCATAGCCTGTGAGTCAGTTGGCGCCCGAGGACGGGCGTCGAACTACGCCTACAAATTGGAAAATATTCCTTACCATATGATACTGAACAAACAAAACTCGTACACGTTATGTACGCAGCGTCTACATTTGTCTATGTCCACACACGTAGGCACGTCGGGAGAGTCACGCTCAAATCAAATTCATTAACAAACTTTATGCTCGTAGTAATCGTAAAACAAATACAGAGAACACACAATAATTGAATTTTGAATACTATTATTTAATATTAGCAGCATATATGAAGAACGTAGCACAGTTAAAACCTTTGACAGATGGAACGAGTCTCGCGAAGCCTGTTTCACTGGAACCCTAATTAAATATTTTAATATATTCCCTTCATCCGTCCTCCTTATTATTTTATATACTTACATATTCATACAAATATGGAGAGCTTAATTAAAAGATCTCGGTTAATTTACTGACGTAATTTAATTGGCAATATTTATGTAGGTATACCCACCGCTACGAAGGCTTTTCTGAGGCTTAATCGTGTATTTTAAGGCATAAATCCGAAATAAAATAATGTTCAGACAGTATGTTAAAGCAGTTAGGAAAAATTTAATAGCTTCAATAAAGTTCCGCTACTGATCTACCTCAAGGTATCGTGTGAGAAACACCTAAAAATCGTATAAAACAATTAAAATGCCATAAAATGGTGGTTCCCGCCGTAATAATTGTGTAAAAGTGAATCGTTCTACGGGATGATAAACACGCCTCTCGTGCCGAACGTAAAAACAACTTTTGTTACCATTTTATGACAACAATTACGACCTATAAAACTTGTAGCGATTATTCGTCGTAGCGATTCTTGTGGTCTCGCTGTCATCAGCCTGCTCTGTGAAGTGGCTACTAACGTCTTGTCTTAGTTCTAAAATATTACAAAAACGTTAACGTTCCATGCTAATTTCAACTTTGAATTTTAGATTTTAAACTTCAAAATGAATTATCAGATATTAACTACAGCTGTCATTGAGACAAGGCAGTGATTGCCCCAAGCCTTACGGTCTCCACTTGTGCGTTGTCTATTTGTAATTCTTAATTTGTTTATGTTCAGTAAAACTCTGTCATATGTTATAATGTCATATGTCATATTAACGCGTTTATTGAAGATCTTATTTAATTTGAGATATTAGTGAATACAATTTAATGAGTTGTTTGAATTATTCTTGTATCGGAAAAATTGAGCCTATTCAATATTAAAATACATAATATCACAAATAGGTATTGACAAATATTAAAAACTTTTCCTATTATTTACGTGAGTTGTATGAGCCTACATTACTATACGACTTATTGTATAGATATGAAACATTTTACTAGAAGGGCAGCTACAATATTCCGCATTCACAATAGGAATCGTCAATTCAAGTTGGTTTCCTGTTAAAATTTAGCATGAAAATGCAACCAATTTGGCGGATGGAACAAGGGTTAGAATGCGTGTTGATAGTTATCTTAACAATCCACAGCTAGAGTATGTACAGTACCGAGCACAAAAAAGGGTCAAATTATTGCATTTTTGTTTTATAACCTGAATTCTTCAGTTGGTATGAAACTTTCGACAATCTGATATTAAGGTATTGCAGGCTAACACCAGCCCATATTTATTTGCGAGAAGTAATTTGCCCAGCCATTTTAATTTATATACTGTTTAGGTTTTTGAAACCCACTACGAAATTTTCATCTATTTCCCTATTATCATACAATATGTAAATTTTCAAGCTAAGATGAAAGCATTTTTTATAAGCAAGCCTGCAGAATTCTTGCCTTTTTTAAACTGTTTATCTATATTTGAAAAGTTTTAGTTTAAGAGTAAATCTGTTAGAAAATTTGGCCCCACCTAGATCGTTTAAGAACCGATTAACATTATCAAGAGTACGTATTGAAATTAGCTATAGCTATGCTAGACATATTCCTAGGAATATGTTGATGTGTACACATAGCTTTTCATGCTGCGGTAGAAGAATCCTTTAACGCCGTAAGAAGAAAACTTAAGGGCTTAGTCAGTTACATTCTATCAAGTTACCTAATAATGAAGAAAACGAAATCTATTATATCTATAATATAAAAATGAATCGCAAAATGTCTTGATAAGCGCGAAACTCGAGAACGGCTGAACCGATTTGGCTGATTTTTTTTTTTTTGTTGTATTTGATGAAGTCTGAGAAAGGTTATTATGGAGTGAAAATTTTTAAAAATTCCCTGCAACTGTCTTAAAATAACACTTTTCTGTATTCTCATACAAAAAATTCGTAATAAGTCATTTTGAACTTTAACACCATACCATAAAGTTTAAATGTTAGTGGACGGGTTCCGGGAAGGCAAAACAATTGAGTGACGTATAAATATTAATGTCAATATTTGTCAATTTTTATACATATAGCATTAAGGCCAGGTTCCTTCAAACAATTTTCAAAAAACAGGCGACAGGCCAATAGGTTTTGGCAGAATAAAATCTGACGGGGAAGCTTTAGTTTTAGAGAAATAGGGCAGAACAAGGTCTGCCGGGACAGCTAGTATTATCTATAACAAATCTGAACAGTATTTATTATGTTCGTCTGATATAATCGTAGATGGACTGTGCTTACGTATAAAATGGGCCAGCATAGACGATTCAATATGAAAGGAGGTTTAAATATGAAAAAAAAGAAAAAATTTTGTATCATAATAAATATATAAATATATTTTTTTTCAATATGTAAAAAATCTTTGGTTTTATTATAGGTAGAGAAATACTTATATAAATATCATATCCATAATAGTAAATGGAATGCATAAATAGGAATTTGAAAAAAATTAAAGAATACAACTGTCTTTCGTACCTTACTTAGGTACCTACCTAATGCGACCTGCGTTAGGCGTTACCTGTAGATATTGATTCCTACGTTAAACAAAACACGCTTTGCATTATAATTGATAATTAAAGCATTATTAATTGCTTGTTCAAAATTTTTTTCCAACGTTGTAATATCTAAAGCAATGTAAAATCGATAATACCGATTCTACCTAAAACAACACTCTAAAAATAAAATTGTGTATTCATTCTTTTAATAGTAAAATTATTTAGATTGGAGATATTTGATTCGTAAGTGGCGCTCCGTGGTTTTAAGCTCACGCATTATCTGTACGTTTTATTCGTCCTTAACAAAAATGTGATTATAAAGATAACTTATATTGTATGATAACATCTTTTGTTGAAAACTGTCCGACTGATAAGTTATCTACCTAACCAAGTTAATTCATAAATAAGGTAAAGTATTAACTATATATTTTAATTTTTTAAACATTGTATTTAGGCAGTTGGTCGATAGACTTTTTAACTTATTTTTGGTAAAAGTATTTACCTATATCTACATAGCTTTTTATAATAAAGCTCAGTAAATAAATAAAATATAGTATTTAATTCTTGGGTATAATAAAAAATAATACAATGGAATTCAATAAAGATTTTCATACGTGACATGAAGTATGTTTTAAAATGAGATATATTTAATCGAAATATAAAATGAGTCTCGTGCCGACATATTGCAAGTCTTGGCGACAGCAAAATGCAATATTTTCCGCGGCTACCAACATCTGCCCTTTCAAAAGAGCGTCTGCAAGCGTATGACATTTAATTTATTATTCATCGTTTTATTTTATACGCGCGTGAAACGTTGTTGTGGTTTATAAACTTAAGTTATGATAAATAAATAAAACGTAAAGATAACATAAATGTAGATGTATAAATATGTCTATATACTAGCTTTACAACAAGCAGGTAGGTTTTATGTCCAATTTGATTATGTAATAAATTGAATCCGCAAGACTAGGTGCTCTGGTATATTTATTAATATTTTAAATATCAAAGCAACCTGAATATTTTTGTTGAATTATATTCAATATTAATAAATAATAATTTCATTTCAAGTAATTGCTCAAACATAAAAATGATAACATAATCTTTGGTGGCGATAAAATGTTAATTGAGTTTGATCTAGAGTTGTCATTCATCCCCCGGTGACAATAGCCGGGCAGTAGACTTGAGGGAGTCTGCTGCCCGGATGAGAGGGAAGCGGTGCACGGTGTCCGGCGAGCCGCCTGGGAGAGAGGTTTTTGGAGGGGTGAGCTTTACTCCTTCCCCTCCCAGAGAGGTAGCCTCAACAAGGCTTCTTGTTCTCTGGGCGTCTGGATGAATTTAGCTTCCCAGGTCCAGGTGGAGCAATCAGAGGGACACCCCGGGGGTTTTTAGTCAGTAGGAGTCTGACACACCGGGGTCACTGCCCTCGCAGCATGCCTGATGGTCCTTTGCAGGATTATCCCCCGGGATAAAAAAAAAAGATTTGTCATTCACGGCGTCTTTCGCGGCTTATTTGATTTAGGGCTCTCTTGAGCTACCTTGATTAAGCTAAAATCGGAGCACTATACGTCTCCATTTTTGGGAATTAGCCAAGAAAATTAATGACTACCTATTGCGCAACGATCATTATTTTTCTAATTACGAAATTGAATGATGAATTCATAAAATATTATTGGAATTGGAATGATTATTTCATATATCTTATTTGAAAAATTTGCGATCGGTTGGTAATATTACAAGTAATTCTAAAAACGGTTATTTTAACGATTGTTTGATATCTAAGCTTAGTTTTAAATATTTTTTTACAAGAACAGCTAAATTAAGATAAGATATGTTTCTTTTTTTAATAATTAGATTAAATATTGAAGTGATACATTTAAAATTTGATGACATTAAATTTACTCTACATTGGATCTAATAGAAATGTCATGTGTAAGTGACCTAAGATCGGCGATCGGATGTGCTATTGGTCACTTTGGGCATGACAATATAAGCACAAAGAGGACACGGTTACTAATGTATATCTGATCTCTCCGAAAGGGATATAGCGTGACGATATATTATTACCATTATCTTTGAAACTTCTTTGACACTTTTCAGTATCTCGCAAATAAAATGGAAATTCCAAACATTTAACGTCCTGACAACACTCGTTGGCTCCCGTAATAATATTGTTTAAGAAAATGGTAGGAGTCGGCTCGTATTTTCTATCGCTACCTTGTTACATATTCGGCACGCTCTCCCTGGCTATATTTTGAATGGGTTGTCTCCAGACCTACGTCTCGCACACATGTGCCGCGCGCCGCGTCCTATGAGACTAAACAACGAGTACCTACCTAATTTATTTTATATTGCCTATAATACAACACATCAATACAATTTAGAAGATCTTTTCAACTCAGTTTCATCAAATTTATAATTTTTAATCTAATAAAAATACTTTTTCCAAGTATCTACGTGGAGAAAAAACTCATTTGCTCGAACAGTTATTCTTCTTGTATGAAAAAGGAAAATTTGACAAAAAGTTGATATCATTTTCAGTTTAAGATTTTGGCCGCATGTGACGCATTAGAACGTCTCGTATTAATTTGGCCAAAGTCGTACTTGACGATCTCTTTACTACTGTTCATTAATTAATAACGATTTTTTATTAACATTCTTTATTATAACGTCTCATAATGAATATGCCCCATACTACTTAAGCAATAATGATTCAATATTGCGTTATACATATTTAACTTTCCGTTGCCCGCAAGAATTGATACTGTCCATAAGCTCGGCAGGATTTTGGCTGAAACCAAAATCAAAGGTGGCACTCGGTACAACGCGAAACCCGAGATAACACAAGCAGCGATGGCAGCCTGCTCTATTATGGAGTATTAATTTGTATGAGATGGTGTCCAATTTACGACTGCAATTATAGTATGGCATTTGCAGTTGTATATAAGGATTGGTTTCATACAAAATTAATAAGTACTATCAGCCGTCGCGGCACAGGCTCTTAACACCTGCTGCTATCTGTTGCCTGCTATGTCGCATGGGACATCACCTTAAAGTGAATATAAAAATATGTGTATTTCTACTCATTCCGAAAAAGATATAGCGTATATATGATTATTATTTATTTAATATTAATACCTAATAAGTAATATTTATTTAATTGAAGTATTTAGACAAAAATAATGTTATTAATATTTAATGATATTATTTGTTGATTGTTTCAAAAAAGATATACAAACATCTACGCTGCGTATCTGGAACTCTCTGTAAGTAGGTACGTAGGACTACGTATACGTAGGAGATAAAGACGACCGAATACCACTTTTTTAAATAAATCCAGTATCTTCTGACCCTAAGTAAAGTGTAAGTAACCTACCCATAGGCAGCTTATGAGCCTGTATGAGAAACTCATTAAGTAAATAGAAGCGGTAATGATTGCGAGACCATACCTACTACTATGATACACATACTTACCTATGAAAAGATTATTTACCATTTTTTACATTCTTTTTTTATGATAAATAAAGAGAGAATAATAATATATTTACACGCTATATCCCTTAAGGGGTGAGTAGAGATAGACAAGTGTTTGTATCTTTTTTAAAATGGCTCGACAAAGTGGCTTCATTGCTCCTGATGGCAAGAAGAGTGTAGTCCAAAAACGGTAGCGATCTGCCAGGAATAAAAATTTATTCGTTGACAGTAGTAATCTATTTGTCGGACCACATATACTACGATGAAGGTCTCTAGGTTCATGAATAGTTGATTTCAAACGTGGCAGGCTGAAGCGAGTCGCTATGACGATCTTTGCTCTTGTATACTTTGGTTACGATTCGGTAGGTACGGGCAATCACTCTAACACCCCAAAAGTTCACTTTCCGTACATTTTGCTGCACTAGAAATGCAGCTTATCGTCGTTCTCAAAACACAGTTTTCTCCATATTTAAGATGAAATAAATATATAAAAAGTATTATTTTAATTTCAGTGCACTTAATTTACTCTTTTACTAACTCTGCGTAATGCGTACTTTTTAGTTAAGTTGTTAGATTTTAGTTAAAGTAGTTAGCTACAAAAGTATGTTACAAAATATAAGTATTATAGCAACTTATCGTATTTTATATTTTTCATGCCGTTATTGAATTTGAAAAGCAAGGTAGGAGATTAATAACTATTTAATTATACTATATGATCTGTAATTATTATATTCAATGACCTGTATGTAGTATGCAAACTATTATGTACATATACATTAATACAAGGATTTACCTACGTGAATATCACGTAATTAGTATATTCAAAGCATTGAAACATGGAACCATTATAAGTAAAATATAAACAAACGATGGAGACACAATCCGAACCAAATAAATTACGCTTGTTTATTCTCGAAGAAATTCGGTGAGCTTAGCTTTTCATTACGTTTGCTCCGTATTTTCTGATATAAAAGAAACACCTACTTAGATACTTTGATACGTGGATACGGATATAATTATAAAACATCAAAGGTTGATTTGGATTAACCTAATCACGCCATGTATAGAAACTATATAGGTATGTATATGAGTATCTATATCGCAGTATTCATATTAACTTTGAAGTTTATCTAAAGTAGGTATAAAGAGAGGTATAAGCTTATTAGCTTTAAGCGACATATTTTGGCGACATTGACATGTATATAAATATATACGGAGTCAGTGAAAAACGCTAATTCCGAAAATACCTAATGAAATAACAGTCTTTCTGGCGCTGAAGTGTTCAGGTTCTATAATGGTAATGCTATCGATAAAATATCGGTATTATTTTGAAAATTAAGAAGTTTTTTTATTAAATTTCGAGTTTAATGGATAATAAGTAACTACCACAGTGGATTATGATTTTTTTCACAATAACATTAGTATAGTCGTTTTAGACCCGAAAAACTTCCGTTCTGTGTCGGCAATTGACATTAAATTCTTATTTTCATTGAAGAAATGTTATTATTTAAAAAAATGATATATTTTATAATTATATATTTTAATTACCATTATAGAACCGAATCCTTCAGCTCCAAAGCGGCTATAATTTTGCCCGATATATAGAGCTCCAATTAGCTTAAAAAAAGTCGCATAAACCAAATAGTCTTTTACCCCTTGATATAAAACAGTGTGGCGGTAAAAAGTTATAAACAGAATATAGTAAGTATTTATTAGTTTAGTGTTTTAATCTTATAACATATAAAGACGGCCTTCTCCAATCCCTCTCCAATCTCCTCTGTAATCCAATAATATTATTTGATTACAATGTTCAGTAAACCCATGAACTCTAGAAATGCCGAGCTCTAGAGTGAAAATCGCAACTAGGCCAACATAGAACATGATTTCTCTAAAGCTAAATGAATAGCCAGACTATACCAACGTAACCAGATGATAAAATTGTTTCAATGTGAACAAGTTACAAACATACTCACAAATTTTGACATTTATAATCTATACTAATATTATAAAGCTGAAGAGTTTGTTTGTTTGTTTGTTTGTTTTTTTGTTTGTTTGTTTGAACGCGCTAATCTCAGGAACTACTGGTTCGAATTGAAAAATTCATTTTGAGTTGAATAGACCATTTATCGAGGAAGGCTTTAGGCTATATAACATCACGATGCAATTATTAGGAGCGAAGAAATAATGGAAAATGTGAAAAAAACGGGGAAATTTATTCATCCTTGAGTGCTTCCATTGCGTGCGCTGCGAAAACGGTTCAAGATACCAAAAATATATGTAAGAAAGAATTATTACTCTTGAAATGATCTAAAAAAATGTCTGGGACAGTATCTATCTTTTAAGATTAAGTCACTAGAACCGTTTTTATGGTAACAAATTTGGTCGAAATTAATGCATTATTTGTTAAAAGTTGTATCAACGTAATAATATTAATCTTTATCCAAATAAATGTGTTGTTGATTAAGAGTATTTAATTGTGAACAAAATTGTCTTTGACATCACTTGATTTCAATGAACATCTTAGAAGATATTACAATAACTTATATAGCAAAACAACGTTTCAGCTAGTATTAGATAAGACACTTAAATATTGTTTCATACTTCTGAAGCATTTAGCTTAATGCTTCCATTTAGTGAATTTTTGATACGATCAGTGTAATACGCTATAATTAATGTTAATAAACAAAATTAAAACACATTTTTTTTTATTTTTATATGTTTAAGTAGCCCGGAATATGTATTCAAAGTAAGTAGACTATAAAAATAATCTGCCTGTTTGAAACAGGGTTGTCCAGGATATGCAATTTCGGATATAAATATAAATGCGGATATTTAAAACTGAAAATTCTTATTTCCATTACAAATAGGTATATCCTTATTTTAGGTAAGATCTAGATAATTTAAGTTAGGTACTTGTGTAAATTTTTATTTCATAGAAATTCTATAGCCACGGCTTAAGTTAAAGCTAGATATTAAGTACGTTTGAAAACGTAAATTTAATAACGGGTAGGGTAATACCTAAATGCATATGTATGCTTATAAAATCTTTAAAAATATAGTGTAATATAATATAGTGTGTCTGTTAATTAGAAAAGCACAAAATTAGGAATTATTCAATAGGTAATTATGAGTATGTTATTATTTCCTTGTTTGTTGCTAGAAAATTTGTGTTCAATTGGATGGCGACACCTGTAGATTTATACATATGTATAGGTACGTATCATTTTGTACGTGTTTCCTTTACTTGTCATAAGGTACAGCGTAATTACTTTGCCGTATTACCATAAAAATGTTAGGTTTCGGATACGATTCTGCGTAGCATCCCTAGTTGGAAGCTCTGGAATGGGGCGTTTGGACAAAACGTCGAGCCATAAGTACGGAGCAGGGGTTTGGGTACGGACCCTTACAAGTGTGGTTGCATAACTTTATTTCGAGATTAACATAATTAGAGAGAACATTCCTTTGTAGGTTTAGGGCTGGGTAAACAGACCCGCCATTTGTTAATTTAACGATACGGTCCACTTAAACTCTAATTACTTGATGGTTTTAAAAATAGGTGTTTATATTCAAAATTAACGTCGCTATTGCTCAAAGTTGAATTATTTACTTTTATTCACATTTAACAAATATCGCAAGACCGATCTCACTATTGCTTATTTGGAGAGATCTATGTTCAACAGTAGACTAAAATTAGGTGATGATCATGAAGATGAAGGTGATGTTTATCAATAGTAGGAATGCCAAAAGCCTTGATAAGGTAATAAACTAGTTGACGTATTATAAATAAATTATGAAGTTGAGCTACTTTGTTATTTAATTTCTAAAAAACTTTACATTAAATCGTTGGAATTTTATTTATTAATATACTAATCGTATATATTTTCTGTGTTTAAAACCCAGTTTAGAAATAACCCTTCCACCTCCAAAATTCATATGTTGGTATTTACCTTTTTTACCTTTCATTATTTGCTAAATTGGCTATAAAATTAAAAATTAAGGATTTCAATGTACCTACATACTTATAGGTTTAAGTATAGTTATAGGTATAGGTATAATGGCGAAATTCAAAAAGAGGGTCATCCCCTTTTTCGCCTGATTTGTGGACATCAGGTGTTCTCAAGATCCCTTGGAATGATATTATCCCCGACATATTTTTCACGCAAGGGTCGTACAGGAAAGACCCCACTCTGAATAAATTACTTATCTATCTACATTGATTTTTGTTCTATCGCATTTACATTTCGAGAGCTTTGGGATTATCAGCAGCCTTTAGTTTATCCTAGACACTCTACGCAATCTCTCAAATACCTATACTCAAAGTAAAGGTCAGAGTTTCAGAAAAGTTACTTTTAAGCTACGAATCCTTTTACCAAGTAAGCACATAACTAGACTCTTATCTACAGATTAGGAGTCTAGGGGAGGATTATTCCAATTTAATTCAATTGCCTTTGTAATATTAATATATGAGAAAATTGTGCTTTTTATTAGATACTTTACAATATAACGCTCTTTCTAAGCGATAAATGTAAATAATATATAATAATAAAATGTAATACATAAAAAATATGGTATAATATTGTATGGTATGTTATGGTACTCAGAGTATGGTAGGTATGGTATGTGTCTTCTATTTTATCTAAAGGAATCAGAATTTTGTCAGTTTTAAATAGTTTTTCTACTTACTTATATATCTTACTATCTATCTTATATATCTATCTATCTACTTACTTATCTATCTTCCACCATATAATTAATGTAAATTAAACTATAATTATTAATCCAAAACAGTGTAATCAGAACTCAGAGGTAAATGATAGGTATACGAATTATAATTATAGAACACAATTGAATACGAAATATAACGAAATATAAATTATAGAACATGATTGACCACCACTAGGTCAATTATTAATGACTGTTTTAATCATTATAATTCTTGCTTACGTAGATTATTCTCAATTAAAAAAAATGTGATATAATATATTTTGAGTGAAAGTTTTCCTAGATAAGCAAAAGTGAAATTCTATTAGGCCACTGCCAATTTCATTTAGTTTCGCCTTTAGAAAAAGATAATGTCACGAGCGAGTGGGGTATTTCTTTCAAACGCAGTATGACCTTTCGTCCGGGCCTTTGACCGAACATCGAACCGCGAACCCCGTCTAGACATCTAAGTACGACGCTACTTGAGGCTATGCGGCTCTAGATGGCCGATAACAACTGAACGGTATCAATTACACCGAATTGAAATCCTAAATTTAAATTATCTCATTTCAAGTGGGAGAAGTATTATACATTCTCATGGGAGTGTGATTATAATAAGGCTTATCGATGCACCAACGCTGGGCATAGTTTCCACACCACTTGTGATGTTATATTATGAGTTGCTATCCGTTTGAGATAGGGCTGAAGTGTTATATTATTTTTAATTGGTCTGTGTACATTACACTCAGTGTTTGAAAATTCAATGATTATGGCGTGTAATTATTTCAGATAACCATCGGCATTGATAAAAGGTAGGTAGGTATGGTTAGATAGATATCATCCAACTTAATTATGTATCTACATCTTCAGATTTTGATTTCATTATATTTGAATGATGTTGTTGATAGATCCGTAAGAAGTTTTCACAATAATGCGCACATAATTACATAATGGTATCTAATATTCTTGGATCGACCTATACCAAAATTATACATATTTTTTTTCTTTTAGACCACTTTAATAATTTTAATAGTTACAGTGGCCATTTGTTGCTACATTTATACCGTAATCCTAAAATTCGTTAAAAATGTAAAGATTAGAATCTAAAAGCTTCAAAATGTCTTTTTTTAATAGTCATAGATTGTCAAAAATCACAAAATTTGGATTTTTTTAAAATAAATTAATATTTTTGAGTAGTGTAATATCTGCATACATTTTTTATTATTAGCATTAGACTACCGACAAGTCTCCCATAGACCCCTGAATATCTACCCACTGGAGTCCACTTTGACACTTTTCCACTATACCCTATCTTGCAGGTGGAATATTTTTTAATTAGTGAAATTCGCAGAAATACAATATCTAGATATTTAATTAAGTACATTTCACCATAAAATTTTCATAGAATTCACTTACTACAACAGTAATGCAGTAGTCTATAATGTAATTAATTCTAGTATATCGAATATTTATTAGTATTTAGGTATTAAAAAAATTTACGTGCATTAACCTAAACCTTACTTATGAGATACGTGTATTAATTTAGGCTGAGAATTATGTTTTTTTTTACTAAGCACCCAATAATTACTAGGTAGGTAGGATTAATATTAAGTACTTACTAAATATTGTTATAGATATGATGCATTTTTTTAAGATATAATTATGAGCTTTTAAATTAATATCTAACGAATCAATATTTTTCTCTGAAGTTTTATGGATAATGTAACGTTAATTAAGATAAGGTAATGATCTAAATCGATTGAATTGTAAACTTAAAATAAAAGGAACTGTCAGCAAAGTTATAAAAATTCTAATGGTTGCAAAGCTTAAGCGATGTTAGGAATAACAAAACTTCAGTAAAGGATGTCAAAAAAGCGAAATAATTTTGACTGAAATAATGAAAGTCAGGTAAAAATATTGCTTAATCGAGACACCAGCTCGGTCGGAGAACTGGCATTAATCGGTGGTTTTATGAGCGGAATCTGAGCCTACAATCCAACTTCTCAGCGCAGTGGATAAGTATATGAAAAAACTGCACATAAAACAACAAAATTATGTTAATAAATATTTTTTAATATGATTGGATGCTTCTTTCGGCTAAATCTCTAATTCACAAATACCTTGTTTTTTATAGTATTATAATATTATATTAGTACAAATGTACGTACTTTACGTAAACAGTATAAAACCTTAAGATATTTTATTTGTTTATGTTTGCATACTTATATGGTTGAATATTTTAGTTAATTACGTTTGTCTACTGCACGGACTTAAATTAAAAACAAAACTACCTAAGTATATTAAAATAATAAAGTTTTTATAGCATCAATACTATGACTGTTTTTTTAATATACTTTAAATATTTCACGTTATTTCGATAAAATATATGTGTAAGGAATTATAATTAATGTTACTTAAAAATAATTTGGGCTCAAAACTCCAGTCCAAATTAGTCTAGACACCCTGCCCACCTACAAAGTATGACACACCTGAAACTAATGGATATCGAAAAATATCCATAACCGTTTCCAATACGGAAAATAAAATAATTTCGAATGATTTTGCGTTATAAACATTTTAGAATATTCAAGAAATAAAAAAAAATCCGAATAATTTATTTAGCTTTTAGAAAATAATCTAGGAACCGGTATCTCAGTAAAAACAACTATATCCGTAACCGAGATTGGAATTTTCTACAACTCTGCTACTGTATCTAGGTGGGAATATAAAAAAAAAGTAAATGCGCCCTAATAATTATTTTCTTCGCCCTAATAATTATGAGTAAAAAAGAAACTTATAATTAAACTATGATTTATAAAAGTAGCTTGACTAGTCTCTACATATTCTACACATCCCTCGACGGAGAAAAAGTAACACTGGAATCGAAGGAGTTCGCCCAAACTGGAAATATAATTTTAAAGATGGCGGTTGGTCTCGTCCTACCCCCGCCTCCCGCTCCCCTTGGCCCGAACCCCGACGCAGCCTAAAATATTATGCACCCAAAAACCATTGTCTGTTGCCATGACGACCGCTCGCTCGATACCGACGGCTTGCAGCCGCATAATCAGAGATACACTTATCTCGCTCACACTTTACCGTACCAGATGCTGCGTTCGGATTCTGTGATTCTCTTCGCGATGGCTGTATGCCAGCATTTGTAGAGCTAGCACTTAAGGTAGGACCGCACTATGCTGCAACGGAACGACACGACACCCCAATGACCGATCCAACGTATTATTTGAACCTTATTTTCAAATTTTGAATGATTCGAAATATGTAATTAAAGCATAATGAATACCTACTGCTATAAGAGATGGTTAGTGTGTGTGGAATACGTTAACTACCTACGTATCTAATTTTTCATGTGTAATAGAAGTACTTCTTACTACTTAATACTTCTTAGATACTGATTATTTTAAATAGGTATATTATATGAGACGCGCTCGACAGTGGAATCAACCTTTTTCCTTTTTTTTAATAATAATTAGTGTATACTGTATACTGCATTCTCAGATTTGCACGATAAAGTTGATAACTTAGACCTATCCTAAAAGCATTCTTAATCTACCGTTGATATTAGATTGTAACTGACAGAGATTATTGTCTCGTGCATGTTAAATATAGTATTATTTATAAGAACGTCACTATGACGTGGGATTGAAATGGAACTGTAAACAGGTCGAAAATAAAATAAGAAAATTGGTTTTCAATTATGTCGCGCTCAATTTGTAATGTACTTCTGCCACGTCGAATAGTTGTTACCGCACAGTGCGGTCTAACCTTAAAAGCTTCTCAGTGTCGGTTAAGTGAGCCAGTGGTCTTGTTGGAAAGCTTTATTCGAACAAGAACGTAAATGCTATAACTATACGTATTACATATCGTAATACTTTGACCTACATACATGAAGGACTGCTTGCCCGAATAAATATTGGGTCAATATTTGCCGAATATTATTACATAGAGGGTGTTTGTTAAGCATATCTATGGTCACGTATTGTCACAAGCATTTGTTTTATATACCTAATATGGAATTTAGTTTATTTTATTTGTTATACTTAAATATTTTTTTACAAGTATACATATAAATTATATATTAATTATAAAAAAATACGCTAGGGTGGATTGAAATTTAATACCTACAAAGGAATATCATTTAAGTAGAATTAAACAATAATTGCGATTTTCTCACCTTGATTTACTGCAATATACTGATTATAACTCAAGGTAATAGCTTCATCCGTAGTATACTCAAAATTAACTGCGTAACTCAACAGACACTTAAAATAATTTATTAGCTTTAATTAATTTAAAAATAATTTATGATCGGTATTTAGTATTGATAAAAATTGCGTTTATCCTAATATTTCAGTCACCAAAGCTACTTCACAAATGAGCAAAGTGGAATTCTAACCCGAATTAGAAAGTCCTTTAACTGCTTTACTATTGGTCAATTTCACAAATGTTTTCTATTCTATCTCACCTTTTAGTAACTTTCTCCTTTTTGTTACAATTCTTCCGGATACCTTAAATGCGGAAGGGTTTGAGACTTTCACCTCTAAAACAATGGTTTATGGCCGACCCTTTTGTTACTGTTGGTACCATTTACATTTACACATCTCGTTTGCTTTTATATTCTTGCATACATACTTAAATGTAACAATAAAATTAAATTAATGATTTGATCAATGAATATAAATCTAATTCGTTCTTATAGTTTTCAACATTAGAACTTGTTTTATTTTTATAAATGGGTATAGGTAGGTAATGTGGAATTTTTACGTCATATTTTTCTTTTATAAACGATGATATTAAGTCCCATAAAGTTCGCCCTCATTTATTTTTTTATTTAATGTCATTAATTTAAAATCATGATTTGGTCGTTTATTTGACCACCAAACTGTTAATATACTTACAACTAACACAAAAGGATGTAGACACCATTATATATAAGACTTTACATTAAGGGATTTGTAATTTAGATTTAAGATTTTAAATGTTACGTTTCATCAATTTGCAAGGGATCTAAAAGTTAATGTTACTCATAATATTAAAATAAAAACAGTAACTGTAATGAACCGATTTCTAAAACTTATCTATATATTTTGAAATTAAAACAATTTATATATGTGAACAAGACTCAGAAATATTTATGATATATTTAACTATCCAGGGCATATGTCTCATGCTAAAGAGTTCACATAATTATCTTTTATTGCTGTGTTAAAATTTAATTTACTAACTAAACTTTTAACTTGGTAGGATATTTCTTTGTTGTAAATGTAAACGAAATCGTGGAAAATAGCTAGTGTACTTATAATAAGTATTATATTATTTTAATTTAAATGGGTTAACCTATCTCGGTAGGTATCTAGATGTCTAGGTAGGTTTTGAGTTATACCTGAATAGTCCACCAAAAATTCTTATAACTAGATACCTGGTTAATTACCATTTCTAAATTCGTCCAAATAATGAAGAAAATGTTTTTTTTTTCATATTATTGTTTCTGTTAGCAAAATAATTGATAAAAAGTTTTACAATCAACTAGTTATGAAAATGAATTGAGGTCGAGTTTTTTACTAAAAGTTCGATGGATACAACATAGATGGCGCTGTTTTTGAATTTAGTTTTTTTCTACATCAATTATTCATTATTATACATTCCCTTTATACAGGTGCTGACTATAAATGTAAAAATATATTGTGGTGTATAAAACATTTTTCCTGGTTAAGTATCTCATTTGAACTGGAAGTCATAATTATAATAGAACCCGTAGCTATCTCCATCCCCTATTTTTTTAAATATGTCGACAATATTTTTAGGTACCTTAGTTCTATACCTATTCCTAAGTTCATACGTGGTTAGAATTTACATCTTTACCGATATTTTTAAAATGATTAAATGAATGAATAAGGTAAGGTAAGGGTGATTGCCCGAATGGGTCATGACCATAATACGCAAATGCAAAAACCGTCGTAGTCACTTGCTTTCACATTGTGATTTAATTTCGGTTTATGTACGTGAATTTGCTCATGTAGGCTTTAATTTTTAATATATGCATAGGTTAAATTTTGTCTTCGTAGATAAAAGATACTTATCCAACCAGTATATTCAAGTCTCACACCTGACGGCACTCCTAACTTGTGAAGCCTTTATCATTTAATGTCTGAAACATCCGTGTACGATCGCTTTGACCAAAAAAAAAACGAAAATAATATGGGCTACGGTTCTGACGATGTTAATACTTAGGCTAAGACATAGCTCTCTGATTTTTTTAAACCATAAATTATTACAACAACATGTCATCACGCTATATTCCTTTCGGGATGAACAAAGGTACACAGGTAGGTTTTTTTGTATAAGGCTCAGGTCAGGCCTTGCATGGAATATTGTTCGCATCTTTGGGACGGTTCTGCTCAGTACTTACTTGACGCCCTGGATAGGTTGCAGCGGAGGGCTGTCCGCATTGTGAATGATCCTGACGTGACTAAGCATCTTGAACCGCTCCAGTTGCGCAGAGATATTGCCTCACTGAGCGTTTTCTACCGTCTGTATCATGGCGAGTGTTCTGAAGAGTTGTTTAACCTTGTTCCACCCTCTCCTTTCCTGAATAGAACCACGCGCGCGGGTTTGCGGAGTCACAGCTTTACGGTTTCTCATATCCCAGCTAGGACTAAGAAGTTCTCTAACTCCTTCTTTTGTCGTGTCGTTGGGGTGTGGAATGGTCTTCCAGCGAGCGTGTTCCCACCATCCTATGATATGGGATCCTTTAAGCGTAACGTGAAGAGATATTTGTGCAGGCCGGCATGATCGCTGCGACTACCGTTGGGTTTTTCTTGCCTATCGATAGTCGTTAGCGTTTTTTTGGCTGCACCATGCTTACCATCAGTTATGGTGCAGTCACTGTGTCGAGTCAGAATAAAAAAAAAAAACACTAACGGCTGTATTCACTTTGCGCTTATATGTTATGCTTAACGTGACCATTACCGCAAGCTAACCTAATGTTTATTTGATGCCATGTGGATTTATTTACGAGGTTTTCCTTCACTGGTGAGCAAGTATTTTTTTTTTACACTGGCTCGACATAGTGACTACAGAGTACCTGATGGTAAGTACAGTGTAGTCCAAAAACGAAAGCGACTATCAAAGGATGAAAATCCATTGATAGTCTACATCGTCATGTCGGCCCACATATACCACGACTGAATGTCTCTAGGTATATGAGCTACTGGATATACACAAGCTGATCCCGAAACGCGACAAGCCGAAACTGGTCACTATGACGGGCCTTACATCCATGTACTGTGGTCGCGATCCAGACGGGCACCGACGCCCTACCACCTCGCTGCTGTTCGTTTAGCACCACCCAGGAGTCACGTGTAGGGAAACTAGGGGTAAAGCCTACGGACGCGAGCAGCTTCGACTCCCAAACTTTGAGTAGACTTTAAGTAGTGTCTAAATCCGTACTTAGTTTGAAACAACCCAATGGTACATGCTGAGACTCGAACCTAAGACCATTCGGGTTGCCGTACACGGATACCGATCTCTATCAACTAGACCACCACACCTACATATATTATTAATTGACCATAATAACGCTTTTAGTCATTAATCTAAGCTCTGTTGTGTGTAAATTCTTTGTAAGCTTAATTGATAAAGCACCCATAGTTCACGCGCAAAGACGTGGTGGTCTATAGTTACGTTTAAATTCTGGTACCTACGTACTTACCTTAGAGTATTTCTGTTTTCCATAACTACTGTTCATTTGAAAAGGAAAATATTGTGATAATATACCTATAGTTTTTTATACTATTAATTAGTGAAATAAGTATCGCCTAATTGTCATATTTATTTTAAGCTTAATTTCTCCTTAACTGCACTTAACTCTTTAACTCCTAATCTCACTTAAGTGCAGATATTTGACTACTTTGGTAAATAATATTGGTTAATATAAATTTTGTAAAAGAAAAACAATATTTACTAGACGATTGCTATCAAAAGGGCAATAAACGGAATATAAGTCATAGGATTTTAAAAGGTACCTGCCACTTCTTTTCGTAAATCAAAGTTACAGCTTCGACTCTCGAGTATTGCTACACTTTCAAGTAAATTTAATATATAAAAACTAAATTTGTGGACCGAAGTTAATTACTATAAATTACTACTAGGAACTTCTCGTCAAACTTTTAGTAATAAGGAACTGCGGTGCTTGGATAGTTAGGACTTTAGGATTAATTATAGACTGCCTGCCGGCTTAGAGCGCGATTCGGACCTGGCAGTGGCAACACAACAACGGTTTCCAGGCCATTTCATTTCATATACCATTTTTTTATTTTGTAATGGACTAACGTTGATGGCTGGGATATACCTTTACAACTCAACCGGACTTTGAGTACCAGCACAGAAGGTGCTCAGCCAGCGAGTTTATGAGGTGGGTGGCACGCAAGGGCACCTATGTGGGTACGGCCAGCCAGAGAAAGAACCTGCGGGGATCTACTAGCGTTTCGGAAGCGATTACCTTAAGAAGGAACGACGACAGAAACTCAAGGCTGCGTCGGAGACCGCGATAAAGCACTCTGCATGCATTTATATAGAAAGTCTTTCGATATACGTGAAGATTTCATGTCCACCCCCTTTGCGGAAATATAAAAAAAATTGTCTCTATAGGGTGTCTACTTCGTATAAATAATGCAATATTCAAATTTCATGTTTCTAGCTTTACTAGTTTAGGATCTTTTTTATTGATATCTTTGCCAATAAACTGATGAATAAAGCAAGAACATTGAAATATGATTTTTTAATTGCCTAAGTTTCCGATAATATCTTATTAATAACATTATATCACATAGTGCTTATATTAAAATACACACCATATTTTTGGGACGAGAATTAAAGATTTTGCAACTGTGTCGCGCTTTGATGACTTGCTCCACTCTTGTAGCTAATGAGGACTGTAGAGGCCCTAACCTATATCGTACCGTTTGCGTTCAAATCTAAATAAGTTGAGTGAAAAACTAACTGCATGAAAATTCATAAATTTGTAATCAATACGTGAAGTTCAAAGTTTAAACCATTATCTGAATCTTTTAAAAAACAACTAAATTATTGATAATGGTAAAGATTTTATGTGTTGTGTCGCTTAGTAAATCTATTGGACAGAAAAATGGTACATGGAAATTGTTGGAAGGCTGGAATTTTTGAATGTTGCGTACAATACGTATTTTATATTATAATTAAGAAATATACTAAGATAGAAGTCATTAACTAAATGATAATTTTAATGAACTTTTGCAAATAAAGGTAACTACTACGTACATCTACATGACAGTTTTCCACTGCAATATTGTATAAATGTAAGCACTAATTTAGGTTTTACGTTCTAATACGTTGATGTAATCATAATCTTAATTAATTATCTCTTTACCTTGAGTTTTGATTAATAAAGTAATTGAATACTTTATTAGTATCATAATAATATCTATGTAGTTTTCGTCATAGCTTTGTACTTTGTTGTAAACTAGTGAGGAGAAAGTTTGAAGCAATACAAAACAACAAGTAGGTTATAATACTGCTTATTTCTTTATTAGCTAAGATATTTGTACAAGCATAATATTCAACTGTACGTTTGATCACATACCTATAATCCACCTATGGGGAGAAAACAAGGCTTGGAATCTACCCATGAAATTAAACAAAGACTTAGAATAAAACCATTTATGCGTATGATATATTTATTTGCTGTAAATAGGGATATTTGTAGAAAAAAAGTAGATATTTTTAACAATCAATACATTTTCTTAAATATTTATTTTTACAAGCATAGAGTACGATATTTATTTTAAAGTTTACATTATTATATATCTAATTATATTCTTAAATAGATTAATAAAAAGTACATACTTAATAACGTCATACATAAAATAAGTTATAATAAATAATAATTATATTAGTTATAATTTATATAATCGGCATTGTTTCATGCAATTTGTTGGTACGTATAGAAAGAAAACATTGAAGTTATTAAAAAATGACAAAGAAGATATATTTTGAAGACTTCGAAGCAGCCGTGGACATGTGTCATCTTCTGTTACGTATACTGAAGGTATACCGGACAAGAATGGCGCACTCAGGATACATTCAGTATACGTACAGAAGGCGACGCGTTATCTTCTCTTCTCTTCTTCAACACTGCAACGTTACCTGAAAATCTAGTTTTTACATTAAATTGTTTTTATTATAAGCGTGTATATGTGTGAATCAAGAAAATTCCTTTTTATACGTTTTGCTTCAAATCATGTTCTCACATCATATTCCATCCCTCGCAATATCCTAAAAGCTCACCGACCGACCGACGTAGCACCCGACTCGCTTCCCCGTATATCTATTGGGATCACCACCTATAAAATAAAGTAACCGATTTACAACACGTTGGGGTCTTCAAAGCAAAAAGGGTAACACTGATAGCACATAAGTTGCGCTAACCCAACGCCTATACTATAAGTGGAAAAGTTACGTCCAATCGTAAACAGAAAATTGTTTTTGTAAATATAATCATTGCCTCTATGTTGCAAAATAATCTATTGTACATGTAAGCCAATGGCAAAACAAAGTAATACGAAAGAGCCGTGATTGGTTTGCAAAAAATATTTTTGCAAACCTACCGGCCGGCAGTGAGGCGATTTTTAGCTTTTTACTACCCATCCTATGAGCGAGGATCGACAATCACCCGCAGAGCCTTTTGTCCACTATCCATTGTCGCGCATAAAGGATAAATTACAAAAGAGAAGTTGCGACCACCACTCGTAAAGATAACTAAAGAATTTCCTGCTCGTGTATCAGCCGGGGGACTTGAATAGATGAACATGAAAGGGCGTAAGGGTGTATTATATTTATAATTTACGACGCGAGCTAACATCACACCGGGGCTGCATTATTGATTCTAATGCACGTACTAGTCTTTCCGTGCACTGTGAAATATTCACTAAAACGTATGCGATAACAAACGTCGCGGACCGCGAAACAACCATAAACGCAGCGAGTAAAAGCACGTGACTTACCGGTGGCGGTCAGCTGTTCGCGACGCGACGAGTCCGATAAGTAAACATTGGAGGATGACGGATGGGGCGCGTGACGAGTGTCGAGGAGCGTGTGATCAGGGACGGCGTCTCCGGGCGTCTGCCGGTCTGGGCGTCGGGGCGCGCGTCCCGGCCCGGCATCGATTGCCGCCCTCGCGCCCTCGCGGTCCCGGCGCGCGCCGCCTCACACCACGCCAAATGCCAATGCAACATTTTCATTACATACGCCATCATTGTCGTTATTTGCACCCCGTAATGTTTTTTGATAGTTTGCTTAGGACGTATTTACCAATGTACCTACGTTTACATTTACATATATTTAGATAGCCGCTTGGCGAGTCTCTGCAGTTAGGTACTAGTATGTCGCTATAGATAAAAAGTCGATACCGAGACGGTATATACGGCTTGCGCCACCTGTTCCAGTTCCTTGGGCGATTACTGTGCCATCGTGCGGAGAGCGGGCTTGTTCTAGAATTTTTAATCATCGTATATTCACTTTTTGCTGTAAAACGTACGAATTATAAATACATTTTACTTATAAGATGATATTTTTATACATTTTATTTTGGTTTGGCAAAATGTCAAATTACACTGCATCTGATTGTGGGTTAGTATTCATTATCTAATTACAGCGTAGTCCTAAACCGAACACAGCTATCTAGAGTCCAAAAATATAGACTACTGAAGGGCTTTGTCGATTGTTCCCATTACTGTGCTAGTCTTTAGCAATTTCTCTTCATACACTATTTTTAAAACGCCTAACAAAGGCAAAAGACATAAGGTATACGCCAAGATTCCTACTTCAGTGAAAATTCGATTCAAATCAGTCCCTATAAATTTAATGGAAAAGACAAGTACGTTTAGGTATCTAAGTTATCTAAGGTATCTAAGCATCTGGCTGTAAGTATTTTTGTTTCTTATACGTTGACGCAGTTGTTGTTCCGACACGGTTGCTGTTATATCTCCACTTAATCCAATAAAGATCGATGTAGTACAATTTTGTGTTTTGAATATAATTTTTCTTTATTATTTTCCTCTACTAAGCAAATTTCAGCTTAGACATGCTCCCAGTCTTATAGACGTATGAAGTCTATTTCAAATTATAATTTGATAGTATTAAACTTCTAGGGCCAAAGTACTGACTTCGTTGTTTCATAAAATCTTTAAACTGTTTCTCTAAGTTAATGGAAAATATAGGTATCATTACGCTATATCACTTTCAGGGTGAGTAGAGGATACATTAATGGCTGGTACTCTTGAGGTTAGTATACTGTTAAAAAATAAAAATTATTATTATTTTATTTATTTAAAAAGACCTTGGCCATTGTTGGTAAAAATATAATATAATAAATTATTAGCTTATTATAATTATGTAGGACAAATTACACAATTATTGACACTAACACAAAATAGTTTGACAATATATTTAATTTGTTTTAAGATATCTTTAGATATATAGATATATCCCTATCTTTTACTACTATATTATTTCTTTAAAAATATCTCTGTGAGAAAAAATAATATATAAAAACATCCGAGACGCAATTACTTAAGCTTAGCTTTGCACCTGTGCGACATTTCCAGTTTGCCGGATGATTGCAAGAATTGACTCGGTGGTTGCGGCGCAATGGTTGAGAGATAGAATTCTGTACTACAGGTCATTGGTTCAATTCTCATATGGAACATGTATTTGTATGGTCTACAATTAATTAATCATGATCTTGGTGTTTATGCATGTAGAAATTTTGTTTCTAAATGTACTCAGGGCAATGACTTTTTTCAATAAAAAAATAGGTTGGTATAAATTTACAGATATGGTTCGCATGATTTCGCTGATTATAAACATAAAATAACTATAAAAACAAACAGAAGTTACAGATAGATGACATTAATTCAGTGCCAACACAAAACGACTTTAAATCACTTTTACATTTTTAAATATACTTAGGTTAAGGTATGATGGGGCTGACATGTTCAAAAGAACAAAAGTCCCTTAAATATATATATATATATATATTTTAAATAAAATCATATATTGCTACATTAAATCGCTTAATCTCTGCACAAACATCATCAATGAAGATAAAAATGAAATATCGGAAGCAAAGGCGAACCCCTTTATAGATTACGGCGAACATAATGATAAATCAATGATCCCGTCAAAAGAAAACGAAAGTTACCGTCTATAGACGTCCTCTCCATCCGATGACCGACCATAAAATAAGTTGAAAGTTGAAACCAAAATCGACTACCAATGGTGGGGATAAAATAGGGTGGCGACCGGCATCACACAGCCCCTGTAACAAAAAGTGTACGATTTATGCGTAATATTCGTGTTCTCTAATAATAATACCTATGGTTGGTCGGTGTACGGACGAAATGCACAGCATTGCATCTAGTAAACTTATATTCAAATTTAATGAAACTGTAGTTTTGTGTTCACGTGAAAATAATACATTTTAGATATCGTGTCGTGTGATGTGAAGCTACCAATCTTTGTTCGTGTCATTTAATTCTCACCACAGCTCATTAGTGTGCGCGTTTAAAGGAACAGCTAGCGCAGTGTAGCCTCACCACAGTATATGCTGTGCCTGCGCCTTTGCTAAAGTTTTTTTTAAATGTAACAAAAAATTTCTTTTGTTCTTTTGGTAGTAAAGTAATTATTACTATTATTATTATCTATATTACTAATATGCAATGCACAACAGCGCAAATGGTCATGAGTTCGAATCCTGGTATATACCTCTTGGTTTTTCGAGATTATATACGAATTTAGTCATCACAGGCTGACCGGTGAAGGACAATATCATGTAGTAACGCGCATGGCGTCTTATAGCAATGTCATGTGTAAATACCCTGAGAACGGCAATGAACTGTGCTGCTAGTCACGTTGAGCACGTCATATAAGCGCAAAATAAATAAGAAATCATAAAAGTACCTACTATCGATAGGTATATATATATCTGTTTGTAATATAGGTACCACCATAAAAGTATTAATTAATGATTAAGTATTAATAAATTGGTAGGTACACTTACTTGCTGGAAAGATGTTAGTATAATATCTAAAAATAATATATAATTTTATTGAAATAGGCCTACATCCATTCTTTTCAAATTGTCTAACGAAAAATAATATGTATCTACTACCGGTTCGGAAAGCAGAATCTACTGATAAGAGCCGGCAAGAAATATATTATAGTATAAGTAATAAGAAATATAATTGCTCTTTTTAACGAAATACAAATATAATATTATAATACACAAAGCAATTAATATCCTGTGAAAAAAAATATCAATATTCTACAACCACGCATTCATAAAAATTAAACAATCATTGATGGAATAATGCTCTTTTTATTAATGTAATTTTTATAGTTCTTTTAAATTTCGATGGCTATAACTTGAAAATATCTTTAGGTATATTGTAGTACCTATATGTGGATGCCGAGCCACCATATGAGAACTAAAAAACTTTTCAAGCCAGTAATTAGGTAACACTAACTTGTGATTAACACATTTGTGTGTGTGTGGTGTGTGTTTATTAGTATTAACACTATGACCATCGCTACCCGCCATACACGAAAACAGATGATATTTTGTAATATGTTCAACATAGGGGCATAAATATATTTCGATAGCACAGTTAAAATACCGACGAAGTCTATAAAACAGTCTTTAAATAAAATTCTAGTCCTAAAATTATAAATACTACAAACGTCCCATTTTAGTAAAAATTTTTTTAAAGATGCAATATTATCCCACAGTAAAAATACTGTTGAAGATAATGCTGCGAAAACAACTAAAATGTGTTAAACTAGTCGAGCTGTTTCAATACCGGTGAGTTGCCTGATTAAGCTGCCTTAGCGGCCTAGCTAAGTTTCTCTACCAGACATGTAATGATAGCCCCCTACTGTAATCTTGAATCCAGTGCTACTCTCAGAAGTACTGTGGACTTTACTATATCAACGATTTCTCTATTAAGTACTAATTTTTATTGAGTAATCGTACAATTGGTATAGTAAGTTTTATACATTTGGTTTTCTTAGGATTCCACAATAAATTATTTACTGTAAACCAATTTACTACCTCTTCCATTTTCTCAATTACACTATCATAATTTCTTTCATTTCTATAAAACTTAAAAATAAGGGATATTATTAGCAAATAGATCTATGGCACTGAAATTGTTAACAAACAATGCAAAATCCTTCATGTATACTAAGAATAATTATGGGACCAAAACAAAGCCCTGGGCTACGCCAATCAAAAAAGATGAGCTAGAAAAATTCACACTACGGATATTGACGCATTGAGTCCCATTGTTCAAATAAGACTAGAATAAACAGAAGCGGAAATTATATTACTGTAGTGACGAAACTTGCGTAAGAGCGGATTGTGATCAACAGAAACTTGAATCATGAATAGATATTTGTGCAGGCCAGCATGATCGCTACAGCTATAGATGTTTTTTATTGCTGTTGGTAGTCGTTGTCATTTTTAGACTGCATTGTGCTTACCATCAAATGTAATTTAGTCACTGTGCCGTGTTAGGATAAAGAAAACACATTCGAAAGCTTTGGATAGATCGCAAAAGATACCAATTGCATATTAAATTTACCCCACAAGCATCGTAAATGTGTTTAAGACCAACCTCTGCATCAGGTATGGTACGTCCTTTAGTAAAACCATACTAATTAGTATACAAAAAACTATTAACATAAAAATACTTATTTTGATAAATAATTTAACATCATTTACTTAAAAATTTTACTCAATACTGGTAATATTGAAAAAGGTATATAGTTAGTGGGGTCTTTCTTATAACAGTACTTAAAAAAGGCGTTATTTAATTCATTTCATAAAATTAGAAAAGCTCCTACAATAATGCAATCATTCAAAATTTCTGCTAAATAAAGAGCAAAAGTCGTACGTACACCGTAAAACCATTACAGATACTCCCCAAAAATAAGGTTTTTTTTTCGTGATTGAGAAATTGAAATGCAGTTATAATATCTGTATATGTAAACATTTTTAAATTAAATAAGGTAGAAGACTCTTCTACATTACCTAAGTGAGGATTCTGCTTTAACCGTAGAGGAATTCAAGGAGCTAATTATATCAAACGGTAATTGTAAATAACTGCCTAAAAAATCGAGCAGTATTTAAATCCTTATTTATAATTTTATTATTTAAATAAATAGCGAAATTTTTGTAGACTATTTTACTTTCCCGCTTTTAGATTTAATAACGTTCCAAGTAGCTTTAATCTTATTAGAAGATTGTTTGATTTTAATATTAAAGTACAGAAAATTTACACATAAGCATTTTTTTTTAATAGTTCTTAATGTATTTAATATCTAACGATCTAATTTAAACATTATGTGCCAAATAACATATGAATATCAGTGAAATAAATATGCTTATAAAAATAAAAAAAATATTAATCGTGAATATGTTTTGCATATTTCAGAAGGAAGCCTTTGATCCTTACTTTGTTATTTAAAGAGCGGATGCTGACATCGAACAATAAATTTAAGCAATTTAATTGCAATGAATATCGTCAATAATTCTGTCAAGCTTGAGTTACAAATATACGTCCATATCGGTTATATATTAAGAAACATGTCTCAGAATGATTTAATTATTGCCGAAAGGTACAGTGGTGTCAGGAGATTAAGAATAAATTATTGAAACCGCTGTAATAAAATATTAGATACTTGCTAATGATATAAGAATTCTATTTGTGATTAAAATTGTCGTTATTAATTAGCTACAATATAAAAATTAGCTAGAAATATTTACAGAAAAATATAAAAGATATACCTCACATGTCAGGCAACTTACAATACTTTATTAAATAATTATATAGTTACTATATAGATATAAGGTGACCTAGGAGTATGCGATTTTGGGAAATTTGATTGTATCTTAAAGCGCATTGATTCTATCATAAGGCATCATTATTTAAAATAATATTTTATTTTTATGAAGGAACACGAAAATGTTTTATATCTAATTATAATAATTTTAATTGAATAGGAAATATGCTTATTCCTGGCAAAGTACTACATAAGAAGTGCACTTCAAGTACTTATCCAAAGATTGAAATTTATAGAAGCTCCTTTGACTTTCCTTAGCCTTTACTAAAATATTGCGAATGATATTATTAAATTAATGTCAAAGAATATGGTAAGTTAGCTGTTTCGTCAATTTGGACTTGGCTTTAAGAACACTCAGGCTATACTCAAATTTCCATTATACCTATATACAGTTTTTTATAAAAGAAGAACCTAATTTGTGAGCACGTAAATGAAATTTCTATAGATCGCAATCGAAGAGTGCGCGTGTTAGTCGAAAAGTATATACAAGTATGATAAAGGTACTATTGACACAAATCATTACATATCTACCTAAAACGTGAAGTTGTCATGCCAGCATTAAACAACATTGAGATTTTCAAGTCATCATTAAGCCTTTTTAAAGAGCAATACAAACAACGATATAGCTCTTGCTCTTGGCTTCTTCGTACCTATGTAACACATTTTATCTACTTTTTTATGACATAACAATTGTTCACTAAGTTTCATTTACGAAGTAGTGGCAGTTGTTAGTCGGTGAAAAAATGAGAGAAGTTGGTCCGAACCGTGAATATTTGCAGAGAAACTCTTGGGGCACCTGACCCTGTAGAATTAGATTTTAACTAAATTCATAATAACTTAGTATGCATAGTTATCGATAAATCTTTGCTAAATTTATATACATTGATAGAAATTAATTCCAAAGTACATCTGTTTAAGTATAACTATCGATAATAGTTTAATGTTAACATGAAATAATACATTTTTTTTAAAAAAAAGGTCCACGAAACAATTTCATACTAAAATTCGTCATTTATTTTCATTTCTGTAATTATGTGACACTATTTTTAACGATTTTATCTTATTTAGGTTACTAAATTGATATATTATATTTTGTAATATTTAATAAAAATATATCTATATGCCATATCTATGTAATATATGTATACAACTAAATATTCTAGAAATTACGGAAAAAAGTCGTACTAAGTCATTTATATTTTTTCTGTTGTTTCGTTTAACTAATTACCAAACAACAAGACATTAGAATCTTATAAGAAGTGACAAAACGAACATAACGTTAGCAGTTAAGTTAAGCGGTTAGTGAATTAGTTTTGTTTGTTGTTTATCTAGCTAGGATTAAATACTTACTCGTTAATTTAAAAAATCTATTTTACGTAATCACCTATACGAATTAATTTTTTTTGGTAATTATGTTTAGTGTCATTATTCTAAAGAAAACTTCAAATTTGTGAGAAAAACAAAATATTAGCAAATAAAAGAAAAAATACGTTTCGACTTACCGGCAAATTAAAAACAACACATTTATACACAATATTTATTTAAAAAGTCAGCTTTCACTATTTAAAAGTAATCATATAAATGTTTATGATTTTTTAATGCATAGAAACATAACATTTTTTGTTGTTTCATGAATTTTTTTCAATTTATTTTGTAGTGTAGGCCTAAACACAACAAAAGCGACGGCGAGCGACCGACGGCGGCCATCTTGTGGCGCTGGTGTCGCCTCGCTCTATGCGCCCATTGGTGGAGTGACGTCAAACACGCCATGACAGTCCACCATTGCTACCGATACACAATAATGATATATTATCTGTTTAGTCAAAAATAGACTCTAATAATTCGAAATAGGAGTATTCAAAGCGCAACACTAAGCTTGTATCTCAGTAATCTCTTCTATGCTCGTCGGTCCGCATTCTTGCGTTGTGAATTATCGCTTTAGAAGCTTTTAGGAAGCATCCTAATCGAGCGAGGGGAGAATTTGAGAATACAAGCGACCTGACAGTGACAGGTTGAGAGATTTTAATTGCCTGTAAGATTTCGGCGTCTCTCTGTTTCATTATTAATCAACTTCGTTAAAAATGTAGCTAGGTGCCTATTGACAGAAAGTTTAAAATAAAATAAATAAACGCTAATAAACACTAAATTTATAGATTGATTTTTATTATGCCGCGCTTGTTAATAATTGTTAATTTTTACAGGTGTAATATATGTAGATAAATTAAGAATTCACTAATAAAGTACACGAAATATAATATTATAAGTAAGTTAATAGTACAGCTCACAAAATACAACATTTTTACTCCATTTACAATGCAAGCAGCGTAGGCTTTCAAAAGAGTTAAAAGACGTTATGATTTTTATGGTCATGAAAAATCATCTTAGTAAAGATATACCTTCGCTAGAGTTTTAAATGTAAGAACCATGCATATGTAATGAATGGGCAACATTGTAAGCTTTGCCTGTTAAATAGGTACCCTTCTATAAACGCGGTATTCAGAGAATGGAATTTATGCGCGTACCCCAGCTAAAGGGCCTACCTTCCAGGTAAATGATAGTTCTAATATTTAGGTGGTTGTAGGTAAGTACCTATTGTAATGCTCGTATGTACCTAATTTATGATAATGATCTTACTTTGCTATAAATCTTAAATAAGAGATAGCGCTACTCAGAGCGCTCATATTTAAAATGGACAAATAACTATGTATTATTGGTAATACAATCCGATCTTGAAACTTGACACTACCTCTAGCTAGGTAGATATATAGAGTTATCTGTATGTAGATGAATGACTTGAGTTGATAATTAAATATTATAAATTTAAAAGCTATTTTTAAATTTTTATAAGTTGTGGGTACAAATTACAAAGTACAGGTTCGGGCAAGTAGAAATGTTTTTTTTTTCTAAATGCCGTTCGTTGCTGACCAGAAAAGGTCTTTATAAATACACCAGTCTTGAGTGGGCGAGCACTACAGGTGCTCAGCTAGCGATTTATGGGTTGGGTGGCAATGCAAGCGCGCCCCTGTGGGTACGAACCACGACTTAATAAGCCAGCCAGTGAAAATGAACCTACCGGTGATCTACTAGCGTTTCGAAAGCGACTACCTTGAGACAAAACGCCGAAAAAAACTCAGGGCTGCGTCGGAGGGAGTGGAGATGATGAATGATGAAAGGATAACGACAAAGATATACAATATGAATGGGAGTGGAAGTATGAGCCGAGGCTGACCGCGACTATCTACAAAAACCAAATAAAGAGAGTTCTTTTGAAGAGTAATATTAAAGGTATGCGGAATTGACGGGAGTGCAAGAAGGGATTAATGAATATTAAGTGATCGGTTGACAAGAAAAGAGAGCAGTGGTATCATATTCTCTCTGTCTACACTAAAAGGTATTTGGCGTAATGATAGATGAGATGATGAGGTACAAATTAAATTCAATTGTTCAGACGCTTGAATGCTCAGCACAATAGTTTCACTAAAGGGAACCATTAATAAATAGTTACTTGTTAATTTTCACAGGCATTGCTAAACGCATTTGAATTAAATTATGTAAAATTAAAATTATTTATAAAATTTGTAAAAAATAATGAAAATAACCGACTTCAATAGATACTTACATATGAAATGAGATATTAATCAGTTTAAATTCCGGTTAAAAATTAGGTACCCACCTAAAGCTAAAACTTTGAATCAATTGTATAGGTAATTTAAATTTGTACAATAAAGAATAAGAATGAATAATTTTATACCTAAACAGTGTAAGTATCTTAATAGATTTAGAGATAGCTAGAAAAGGTGTTGCCGCGTTTCATTCTCTCACTCATTACAAAGCGTCAGTCAAAATTATTTATTGCATTCAAAATTACTCGGACCCCGACTAATGAAGTACTATCATATTTTTATCTTAAATAATTAAAGGCCACCTGACCACCTCTACGCTTAACAACTATATCATACCTTTGTAGTGCCGACGGTTTTCCTTTTTTAATTTCTCAAATTTATTGTTGTAAAATATGAAATTGGAAGGGCGGTGGTACCGACGTGGGGGCTTCACATCTGTTGTTCCTTTTATTTATGTGATTGGTTCAGATATTGGTCCGTGGTTGATATAATTTGTATTTAAAATCGCCAATTTATGATTATAATCATGTTCTGTTTCGTGGATAGTTCCCTAGAAAAGTTTCTTTGTGATTTATTCTCTTATATTTATATTAAAACGCACAATTTTAGAGAAATAAAATTATAACTTTACAGTTGGTACATTACTAATTCAAATTTTGAGGATTTTGAAAATTTCCTTGTAGTAAATTCCGGACATTGGTCATTAGTGCCTATTGATAAATTATTTGAAAATTCAAAGGGCATAATTGGAACTACCTATATCTACCGCACTAGCGGAAAATTAAATACCTAAATCTAAGCTTGTATGTAAAAAAACATGTATCTAAATATATAGAAATAAAAATTTTGTTAGTATTTAATTGAATATTGTACATAAATGTTTTTTTGTTTTCGATATATTTTATGTTCTGATATAAACCAGATGAATTAAATTATGCTGATTATTTACGAAATTATTTAACCCTTAAATGCATGACTTTTATTTACACTTTAAAAAATATATATCTTGTAGATAAGTACACTACGATGTAAGGAAAAATAGAAAAGAATATATATATAATATTTTTTATACTAATTTATTAAAAAACCCCATGTTGCAGATATACAATACTATGCATTTACTGTACACTATTGTATTTAAGTGGTATGTTGCAGTTTTACATCATTATGTGTTTAAAGGTTAAAATGTGAATAGAGTACCGTTTTCATTCATGAAAATTATTAAATCAAAATACTGAACTATTTCACTCACAGCTGACTTTTATATGATTCCCCACAACATTCCACGATCATAGGCCAAAAATATCTTGTTTTTACAGTTCTATGCTTTAAACTCATATAGTTTTAGTTCATGTCTATGATTCTAGATGCCGCTAGCTGAATCTTTAATCGATTTTATTACATAAATTACTCAATAGTCGAAAATAAAAATTCGACTAAGTTGAAATTTAATTTTTGTAATAAGAGAACCACATATTATGTGGGTACATCTAAGTAGACACTTTAATTACCTACAAAACGAAGAATCTTGTACCTACTAGTTACTAATTATCTCTTGTACCTCGTAGACGAGTGACCTACTTTCTTATAGATCTAAGCTCATTTTAATTAAATGTGGAACGATGACTTAGGTTTATAGGTAAGACGTTTTCCAATATCGAGTGCCCGTGCAGAAATCTTAGTTGGCTAAACATTATCCGAACCCCAACAGGTCTTAGGGGTCAATATATACCGGATGTGAGCCGACGACATTTTAGATACCTATCTATACGGTGATTCAATGTGCCCGAGAAGACAGATTAAGGGGTTCTAAGCCATCTGCGAGATAGGAGTCCGCGTCTAACCGTGTGGGATGTCATTATGCACTCAATTGACTGAAGTGCCTGTAGATGTCTATAGCTACAAATACTAGTGTTGACAAATTAATACTATCGGATCTTATTAATTTTTATTCTAGTCTGGTATTTATTTGTGCTTAAAATTCATTAGTACATAGGATAGTTAATCTTTTATGTGATAAAAAACCTGTCTTTTATAAGTATAAAAGACGGAAAATTAGTAATTAGAATTTAGTAATAATAGCACAAAAGTACTTATAATAACTAATCAAAGAGATAAGCTATTATATGTAATAAGGGGTTATTTCAATTCTTCAAAATTGTTTGCTACTGCATTTTGTACATAAGAAATTATATCTTTTTCATTAACCTTTTTAATTAGGTATATATGCCCCTAACTCGTGTTGTGCATGTACCTAGTAATATAAAAATTATACTTAATAAAAATTGTGTATAACAAATTTATATTATGAATGTACTTTTCCAACGCAAATAACTAATGACATTTTTACAGAAGCTAAATTTATAAATACATTTTTGTTATTGCTGTTAATTAAAACCTACTTTATCCTAATGCACGAATATGAAGAATGTCTCACTTGGTTGTATACCTTACTAGAATATAAACTTACGTTTATGAACCATCTAATATGTACATCAAAAACATACCAACGAAAGTAACATATTGGAGCCACAGTGAGCCGAAACGGGGTCGTTGCACCGACTATTTCTGTGCCACCTTATTTCGACCGAATAGGGTTGGTATTCGAAAGAAATGCACAATATCAGTGTAGGCGATCGCAGATGCAGATATCCACGTGACGTATGACAGACTTGACGAGTCGAGGTGACCTTGACCTGGGAATGACAGATTCCGGCCTTGCGGGGTCGGCGCACTTCAGCTTAACTAGATATCTAGTAAAATCGAGTGAAGCTAGCTTTAACGTTACATGGCGTACTCTAATGGCGTTATAAGCGTATTACGTAACACATATCTTTGTATGAGTCATTCGGATTTTTAAAAGGATAGATAAGGTAATATTTACGTGCATTGTTGACGCTTACAATTTGGATATGTTTTTTTTTTACTGATAGACTTGCGCTTGACCTCAATTTCACCTGATGGAAAGCGATGATGAGGCCGACGATGGAGCGCGCTCGCCTAGCATATACCGATAGAATGTCAACCACATAAGGGTGCAAACCCGCACGGAGTCTAGTCTATTTATGGTAGAAAGGAGAGGGGGGAACCAAATCATACAACTCGGCCGCACACTCTCACGAGTATATATATATATATACGGAAATGCACAATAGTGCGCTTTTGTTTTATAAATGACAAAGTTTTTATAAATTGGTTGCACCATTGATATAACCTAAAAATAATTTATTTTGATAATTTCTCCGTAATTTTTAAATAAACAACTATGTATATTAAATTAGGAATATATATAAAATACATCTAAATGAAATATCATGTGTAAGTACCCTGCGAATGGCCATAACACGACTTATATGTGCAAAGTGGATAAAGGCACAATCATGCTGCTCACTCCGAAAAACATACCGTGACGATATATTTATTATTATTAACATAGAAGATATATGTAATCACAAGTATATACATCTGACTATTCTGATAGATAAATGAGTGACAATGATTATATCGTGGGAGGCAGTCGCCTGCTCTTTGCCGAACAACATTATGCTAACACACTCCTTTGGCGTAATTGAATGCGCCTTTACATTGAATTTTAAATGTAATCCACTCTTTGTTTTCTTAATCTACAGTAACCATATACTTTGAAATGATAATAATCTTATTGGATTACTTTATTAATCAACACAAAGAGAACAAATTCATACACAGATCTAGATATTTTCTACGTTTCATTTCATCATAGTGACACAGTTTTTATTAAGGATGACAATCACATTTTCTTATTATTGTATTTGAGTATATCATAAATAATATTCAATATTTCTTTATCGATAATTAATTCTCGTACTTTTTATTTATATATCTCAGAAAAGTGACATCTGATTTTAATTGAGTACAGAGCAATCAAAAAACCGGCTGTAGCTATCGAGGAACTGTTTAATATTAGGTCCTTACATATGAAATTGGCGTTTTGTATGGGAGGAACAAAAAGTCGAATATTTTTTAATATAATATATTTAATTAATCAAAGTATGAACCATTATTTTCTATGCACTTTTGCCATCTCATAGGTAGTTCATTGATCCCTTTACTAAAAAAACCAGTCGGACGGGAATCAATAAAATCTTTGAAGGCGATTTGGACTGCCCCATCGGAGTTGAATTTTTTCCCTTGCAAGAAGTTATCCAAATTTCGAAAAAAATGGTAATCTGTTGGAGCAAGGTCCGGGGAGTACGGAGGATGTCTTAGACTTTCCAATTGAAGCTCTTCTAATTTAGTAGCCGTCTGTTGCGCAGTGTGTGGTCTAGCGTTGTCGTGAAGCAGCAGTGGCGTGGAGCGATTGACCAGCCTAGGTTGTTTAGCCGCTAGCTTTACCATCATGGTTTGCAATTGCTGACAATAGACATCAGCCGTAATAGTCTGGCCAGATTTGAGAAAACTGTAATGAACAATACCGGCACTAGTCCACCAAACGCTTACAAGTAACTTTTTTGGGGTTAATTTTCGCTTGGGGCAGGATTTGGCTGGCTGGCCAGGATCCAACCATTGGGCTGAGCGCTTCCGATTATCGTAAAGAACCCATTTTTCATCACAGGTAATGATTCGGTTTAAAATACCTTGATTATTGTGCCGGTTTAGTAATGTAACGCAGCAGTCGACGCGCGTTTGCCGGTTTGCTTCAGTCAATTCGTGAGGTACCCACCTTTCAAGCTTTTTAATCTTCCCAATTTCCTTCAAGTGAATTAAAACAGTTTTATTACTAACATCGCAGCCTGCAGCTAACTCGGACGTGGTTTGCGATGGATCCGCTTCCACAATAGCCTTCAACTCTTCATTATCAACTTGAGTCTCAGGCCGTCCACGGGGCTTGTTCTGCAGGTCGAAATTTCCAGAACGAAAACGTTGGAACCAAAAACGAACTGTGTTTTCTTTTGCAACATACACCATACGCCATACACATCATTCACCCTTCGACTTGTTTCCGCAGCACTAGTGCCACGGCGGAACTCGTACTCGTAAATAATGCGATTTTTAAGTTTTCCATTTTGTAAAATGAGTGACGCAAACAGAAAAAAACAGAAGAAAAAAACAAATGAATGACGATCATCGAAGCACAAATACATGAGTCTATAGCTGTACAAATTTGAATTTGTAATTCCTTACCAAAGAGGAGAAATTTGTGATTAAAGTGGCCAGTACGAAAAACGCCAATTTCATATGTAAGGACCTAATATATCGATCATTTCCATGTTCTTGCTGGCTCACGTAATCTCTTCATACATCATTTAAAGCTGACTTAAACGTGAAGGTATACAAAATCAAAGAACAACTCAAATTCAACAATGCAAAAATTCACGCTCACTCAAAGTGTCTTTAAATAATTTATCAGTTCCAACAAAAAAGTCGCTTTGAGTGCACAAATCACCACTGAATATATTGAATTTGATTTTAAACGCAGGTATTTGACCGAGTTGCCACTCCGCTGGAATAATGAGCATATTTACGATAATATAGGCGGCAGACGCGCTGTATCATTGCCATGATTAGTTCATACAATTGTTCGAGCAAAATTTAAATGTATAATAAACGAGATGGATATTTATATAAATGATATCGTTCAATTATACCCACGTAATAATATATTTATTTAGCTATAACATAGAACGAATGGGTGAACAACAATTGCTGTTGTAATTTGCTGCACGATATATCAGTGGCACTCAAGATAAGTACTGCGTTTTAGTTATTTCTGAGTGACCGAAACTTTTTACTTGCATAATGTATTCGTTAATTACATTATAAATCCTTTATGCCGCCAGCGATACACCAGTTTGGCGTTACGATGCTGCTATGCGTCTTGAAAATCAACATGCGACTGCGATCCTTGTCTCCTTGCCAAATATCCCAGCTGTGGACAGAAGCGTCGCGTCCCGAATACTGATAAATCTGCTTTATTATTATTTTTCACTTTCAATCTTTGACCGATTGATTTTTACATGATGTTCTTTAGAATATTGTATGAGATTTACCACACACAGCCGATGTTTATGTAAGCCTACCTACTACATATTGTATAGGTTGATCTACACGATCTAACGATTTTTGAGAGGAAGTTTTGCCAATTATAGCTACGCGGTGGCGGTATTAGCATACATTTCGCATCCAATTCAACGGTGCTGTATTGTCATTTGAATCGGTTTTATTCGCTAAATAAAAATAAATGAGACTATATTCGGGGAATCTTTGAGATCGGCTGGGCGATCATGAGATGAATAAAATTTTATTCGTGCTACTATTTATAAATACGTCATTACTACTCTGTAACTACTTACTGGATTAGTATACATAGTCGATATCTAAATGTGATTAGGCATATTATTGTTTGAATATAGGTGGGTATAGTTGGATTCAGTATTATACGAATTAAGTAAATCTTCTTATTTTAAATGAAAGACCAATCTTAACTTTTGTAAACAATATCTTGTGGTGTAACAAGAACATATATTTAACATGTTAATATACTCGTACATATAAAATTTCATTGTGTATGGAATGAAATCGGCAGTTAACAGTAAAAAAATCAATTAATAGAAAATATCAAGTAGAATGACTGTTGCCGTACCACTTTTAAATTATGCGACGAGCCGGTCATTTGAAATTACGAAATATATTTGTCCCTCTCACGCAAATAATAGTGTACGAAAGGAAAACATGGGTACACTATTCTCTACTTATCTTATAAAATGAATTTATAAGAATAAATTTGATTATTTTATTGACACATATATGCACATTTATACGATGAACGCAAAATATTGGCAATTCTACGTATCTATAAGACCTACTTGAATGCTATAGAAATAAATACATATGGGTAATTTTCAATGCAATACTATTGTAAACCCACAACTCGTTAATTTATAAGCTATTTCCCCTCTTTATGTGTGTATCGAAATAAATTTACTTAGAAAATAGAATGTGGGATTAAAAATAAACAAGCAACTTAAAGGTTAAAGTAAAAGAAAATATATTGATATATTATTGAGTGGACTAATATATTCACGTTTTATAGAAGTTACATTAAACACCTGTCTCTTGAATAAAACACACAGAAACTCATGATACGTACATTAAAGAAAAGTCGAGTCACTCTTGAAATCAGGTTTTTAGGAAAAAATACTCGAGATAGGGATCCGAATTTACTGATACAGGGGAATGTAAGTTTAACTTGTGAGGAGTTTTCAAACATCGTTTTTCAGTGGTAAGTAACATCCGAAAATAGCTCGTATATCTTTCGTTTTGTGATTTGTTTTTGCATTTCGTTTTTAGAACGTTTAAGTCAGTATTCCAGGTTAAGGTAACTGATGTAGGACGTGCAAATAAACACGGTATTTTTATCGCTTCAAACCTTTATATAGTTGCGGTCGATTTCTCCTCTTTATCTGCTCAGAACGGTGTTTGCTTTATCTTAAATAAAAATAATAAAGAACATGTCGCATGATAAAAGTTTGTATAAAGAAATATTTGCAGATTTTTACAAGTGTGGGTTCAGGTTAGAAAATATATAGATGAATAGTCTAATCGCCTTACAATAATCATTTCTCTTCATTCTTGTCTAATTAATAATTCTATTTCTTATTATTATATGGTAATGTATTTAACTGATATACAATATCACTATGATTAATTTAATTTCAATATTAAGCGATGTTTAATAAAAAAAATAGTGTTTTTTTACTATTTATTGAGTTCATATGTTTTATAAAACGTATAAATTTACACGTCATTGATTACAATTGTGATGTACAGTGGTGAACAATAAAACAGGCAGATAGTATCAGACAGCGGTTGTAATTCAAATAGGCTCTTTATACAAGTTACACGTTTGTTTGTTCTAGGGAAAATTTTCGATTCGATAAAAGATCGTAAAACACTGCCCCTTGTATCATAAAATAGGCTAAGCCTTGTCATGCGAATGTAACCTTAAAAGTCAGGTAGTACACAAGTTGGTTTTTTTTTCGCATAGCCTCCTCCTGACTGCATTGTTTTATGGCCATAGAAGGGTTACCGAGTTACGTAATGTTACAATAAACGGTTGGAGGACAATAAATTTTAATAGAGCAGAAATTTATAGCCGATTTGTTAAGACATTTACAGCTGATGAACAAAAAATTTACTTTTCGTGTCCTTGTTTTCTGACACATAAATCAGAAACAGTTGCGGTTAAGCGACTTCGAATGTTTAATTATGTATATGTACATAAAATATTAACATAACGTCAATTCATGTCAGCAAAATAAAGCTGCGACGTATTTTATCGAACGTTATGGCATAATGTTCTATACGGAAAATGCTTGGAAATTTTGCTGAATTTTCGCCTTGAGCAGAAACAAGCAGTAAATTCGAGCATTATCAATTTATGATGCCTTGGATGTAGCAGATTAGACGACGAAAAAATGTGAAGTAAAAGCAGAAAGGACCTAAACTCTGGAATGTTTTCTTGCGTAACCGTATTTAGGAAGTTAGCCGTATAAACTATTTTATTACAAGGACTCATATTGCAAGAATTTTTGTATTAGAGAAATAGGTAGGTAGAAACTATTCTAATTTATTAATAACATATTTTTTACATCAGTATTTCTTAACTTACGTATTACACTTCCAGCATTTTCATATGAATATATTTAACCACGAAAAAATTTATAAAGAATTTTGTCAGCACACTGATAATCCAATATATTGAAATTGCTATAGAGACGAGGCAACTTCTTTCATTAGGGTTCGAAAATAAAAACAATACAAGTGAAAAGGGTATCGGATACAGCGCGCATATTCACCGAAGAAAATTTCCTATTATATGATCCCTTCCCTAAAGTCAACTATAGTGAAAGCACAAACTCGTATTGAGTTTGTCTACCACCCGTCCACGGCTAGTGATACGCTTGTGTCGACAATACTAAAGATTAGGTAATAATATTATAAATATATTATTTAGCATTATCTTTTACATGAATTAATTTTAATAAATATATTTGAATTTGTTGAAAAATCTCCTTGTTTGAGATCTATGTCTTATTTTCTGTAAATTTAAAAGTAGCATTAAATATATATTTATTGGTATTGAATAAATCTGTTAGTTTGTTGTGAATATTACGATGACAATGGTTCAGAAATATTTACATATAAAAAAGATAATCATCATAATTTGTCCAAATATTATTAATTTAAATTATCGCGCGGCATTTGCAATTGTAAGTTGTAATCGGTCTCATGCAAAATAACATTATATTGTAGTGTTATCTGCACTCGCGACATATGTCTACCATATTGTGCTGCTGTTGTTTGCCGCGTCTCTGGAAATTTTAGCTTTAGGGGTAGGCCTCTACCCCCACCGTCCTAAAACGTTTGAGGCTAGAGATTGCAAATAATATTAATCTCAGTTACCTCTTTATGTTAGAATTATTTAATAACTTCCAAACTATTTATGTAAGCTAAGTCACATTATATTGACACCTTTTTAATGGGTATAATATTTAGTTACTTATACTAGTTAATCAATATTTAAAATGTTTTTAGCATAATATATAAGTATGTTACATAGTTTTCAGTGGATATAAAATTGTCATGTAACCTATTACTTCTCTGGTATGTAAGTTTCTATAAAATTTACATGTAAAAAAGGCCTTAGAAAATCCCTTTTTCAGAGATTATTTTGCGTTAAGAAAATATTTTCAAAGTTACTTGGCAAAATTGTAATGTCCGTGTCGCCACTTTAATCAAAATAAAAAATATCCTATTATAAGCTATCTGATGAACTTATTGTCTATCTCGTGAGGCTGGGATATGTGTACACGAAGCTTAGAGTATGAACGCATTTAGAGACAGTTTCATTCGTAGTCAACAGTGGAAATTTCAATAAAAATGCAAATTTTTACCAAGCAATTTCCTCGTAGCTACCTACCGCTCGGTTATTGAGTCCTACCGCATTATGTTAGGGATTTACTTCGTTATAACGTACCTTTAGATGTATTTTGTATTTTGCTTTCGAATTTATCCGACTCATTGTATTTTATTGTTTGCGTCGTGTGTGACGTACGTCGTCAACGATTGAGTAATAAGACGTAGAGCAATATATCCATAGGGTCTCTCCCTTTTTTTTTTGTTCGGAAAAATTCTCATAACACCTTCCTTTTGGTTGGTGGTTTGGTGTATAACCTTATAAATCATCAGGTCCGTCTTAAGACCAAACAAAATCATCGGGATATTCTTCATCCTGTTTGCTGGGTCGGAGGGGATGGCCATATTTACTTTCTCGGCAGCCCAGAAATCATCGAGTCATCCTCCTGGCTGCACACGGGTGACGCGGTTGAAGTATACCGGATTCATACCAGTTAGAAACCCCAAAGTTAAGAATGAAGACTATTTCTGTGTGTAGATGGGCACATTAGGTCTTTAATAAATTCTTCACAGTCCCATCACGCAGCGCCCACTGGGCACTATCTCTAGGGAAAACAAAAGTGTTCCCCGACATCACACATTACTTTATTTTAATATCTAAGTTATCTAGATTGCCGCTCCATTGATAACGAAGAGGCTTAGTATAATAAAATATTTATTTTTATTCATTTAATGAACAGATAGGTTAATATGAATAATGATTAAAAATGTCAAGTGTATTTTAAGTGTAAGGTTTATAAAATGCTAGCACGTTTATTTACTTCAATATCTAATTAAAGGTACCACATCAGACGGCACCATTGTGTAGTATTCATTTGTATGAGACCGATTTCGACATATGTCTGTAATTATCGCACGGTAATTCGCCATTTAATTTGACTGCGACCCTGAGATTGTTGATAGTAAAAACCTATCCCTAACACTAGAAAGACTGAATATAGGTATAGCAAATACGTATATAGGGAATAAAGAGAGGGGGGCGGTAAGTACAAGTATTAATAAATGCTATAAGATAGTATATAAAAAGTCATAATATTTAAAAAAAAATGTTTTCTTATAAATATTTTTTTTTATATAACTAAACTTTAAAAACCGTTATTATGACTGCTCTGGGCAATCTAGTTTTAATAAAGGAACAATCCGTAGGTACTGGACTTCATAAGAATAATTTAAGAAGTCATTGTGTTAGTAGTAATAGGTGAATACAATATACTACAAGATGATAAAACTAGTTTTTTGTTGTAGATTCTCTGCCAGATATTTAAATGTTAATGTGGTTGAGAAACCGTTTTCGTTTTTATTTTCGCAAGAAACATATGAATATTGTTATGCGTTCATTTTTTAACATAGACATAATATTTATTGATTATTTTTAAAAATGTGACAAGAAATGATTGTTAACGGGTCATATTTTATATTATTCTAATATACTACAAATATAAAGTGATACATACAGACATAAATTTTAATTTATTATTTCTTTACCATATATTATACCAATGTCCATGTATATACGAGTAGATAGGTATAGGTAAATATTCAAATGCTATACATTATTAATACATATAGATATCCTTGCTTAGGTTTTAATAATAGTCGAACTTACCTCTCCTTCTTTTGCTAACTCCTTTACTCTATTTAAGCTTATGTAACTATCCAAGCATTATTTTTAATAAGTAACATAAATTTAAGAAACAGCTCCAGAAGTATTGGTATTATTTAAGAATACAACAATTGCAAAGAATAAAGGAATTGCTAATGTTATTTTTAAATAAAATTTTTAACTACGATAGTTAAAATATAGGATTTTGTTGTAGATAGACATTTAAAATTTCATTTAGATATAACTGGAATAAATCTTAACAAATATTCATTTAAAATTATAACTACGTTATCTGTTTAATTCGTACAATAAAATCAATTGCCTAAAATCTGCATAAATACAATGCTTTGGAACTTTCCGCTTAGTTGGTGCGCTGGGGGTTGGGGCGACGGAGAAGGAGGCAAACGGGCCAGATTAAGGACAGTGGAAGCGAGGAAAGAATACACAATTAGCTCTCAGCTACCTGCTACAGATAATACATCCAGCTTCATAAGACCCGCAATTCCACTCATTTGACTTTTTGTTCAGTTTGATTCTTATATTGGACGCCCGGATGGGGGCTCTAAAATACTGGACGGTTTTGAGTTGGGGATTTTAAAAACGCTTGCAGAGTTTTAGCTGTGACCGGAACGGAGGGATGGATCGATGAGCGGAACTCGGATCCTCGTTGGCTTTGTTGAAAAATCAAAATTAGGTGCTTAGTATTCACGTGCGATGAATAAAGCCTGTTTGCGCGTCGGGGGAACAAGGGAATATAAGTAATGATTGTTTTGACAGGTTTCTACTTACATAAAATGAAGTAGGAAACTGTTCAAAATTTGATTTAATATCATAATATAACTTACAATACTTGGTTGTAGTTTTAAATTTTTTAATAGATTTTCGGCATATTAGGTGCCTAAAAGTATAATAATTCTCTATATTTTTAGTCACTAGAATGAATACATTATGTATGATCTTGATATAAATCAAATCAAAATATCTATATTTTTGGTAACGTAAAATTATACTTATAATAAAATTTCATTTCATTGTCTCCATTGAAGAAAAACATATATATGATAATTTGTTTAACCAATGATCAAAATTAAAACCATAAAACATAGAAATTCAAGAACATTTTGTGACGCATAGGTGCTACACTGCATAGTAGAATGGCATATTATTTTAGAATTCAAAATCAATTTAAAAAACCGGCTGAATATGATGGCGGCCACACAAAACGTCACAACCAGCATTTTCTCATAAAACTGCGAGCTCGTACGCAACATTACACACTGCGGGACCCTATGTTTGCCTGTAATACTTTACAACATTTCCCATACAACTACCAACATAATTTTGCGTTTCATCGTTTTCCTTATTTCCTTTATAATACAGCTTAAAATCACACAACGGACTATTTCGTTCAATGCAAATTGTATGTAAATATTTCGTGTTTATTTTCAGCGTTGAAGCAACGAGATAAAATTCGCGGCCGTAAAATAATACCAAGGGAAGAAAGAGTTTATTGTTTGAACTATCATAACGCGGTTATACGCATTTCGCATGATAGTTAACTAAAAGTAATCTTTGGAATTATTAGCGATTAAATTTGATGAGGGGAGGCTTAATAACTGTTCAGGAAAATCTAATTGAACATTCAAAGTGAATGTTTCCAATAGTTTTCGTACGTAGATAAAATTAACGCAAATAAAATATAGGTACGCGCACGTAAATATTTCAATCTCATTTTGTTTAGACTGGCCATCTTCAAAGAATATAAAATCACTATTTTAAAAATAAAACGTTTAGACAACAAGGCGTTTTTATTTTTAAATTTACATTTCCTATTTTTTACCTGTCTACATTATAAAGTTGGAAAAGCTATTATGTCTTAATTCCGTTAGGTACTAACTAAGCCACCCTCCGTAATAAGGCAGTACAGGTACGGAGGGGGCTCCACAAGTGATTTAAAGAGATTGTCAGTTAATGACTCAGTGTCGACCACAAATTCAGCCCTTTCCCTGTACCTAACGGCTAACGAAGCTTTTAAAACGGTACCGCGTCTTAACTCACTGCCTGAAACGGCTTTATGCGTAGACTAGCGTACCCCGCGATTTCAGCTTTTGGGAAATTATTATTTTATATCATACATATAAAATATGAGTAGGTACCTAGTATTCTATAGTATTAAAAATATACCCAGTTGGTCCAATATTTTGTTACGTTATGGCAGAAAGCTGAAATTGATAATTGCAGAGTTAGCTTCATATTACATCGTCACCGATGTCACTGACCTAGTGTTCTGTCCTCCAGCTGATTTCAAATAGAGTTGTGCATCACGGGCATGTTTTGTATTTTTTGATGAAATGAAACAGATAAATATACTATTCCTATTTTATTTTTCATATTGAATTATTTAACCATTATAAATCGATATATTCCTGTATCTAGTATTCATCATTTATATAGATTGTTTTATAGTTCATAATTTTATTGAGAATCTTATAAAAATCGTATATAAAGTTATAAAATATAATTTGTCAGCTAACTTTAAATATATTTATTTGCAAGACTTAATGTAAATTGCATGTCTTTATTAACAAGCCTGTTGATAAAAATCTAAATGAATATTTTCACGAATGAGCTGATAAAATTATAAACCTAAACTTTTTGTGATAATCAAATTATGAATAGCCTTTTAAATATTAATTTTTTTGGTTTATTTGTTTCTTTGTCTACTATTTTCTTTAAATGGGAATTTTATCCAACTATTTGACGTAAAAAATTAAAATGTTTTTGATAAATTCTTACATCGATCTTTTTTTGTTTTAAACATGGAGCTGTAATATCTTATGTAGCTCCATGTTTAAAACTTACAACTTTTTACATCGTGGCTGATTATACTTCAGATGACATTCTAGTCACACTGACCAGAAAAAACTTTAATCTACCACCTACTCAAGTGATAAAAATCACAAACAAATTTCATGTATCGTAAATATATTAAAATGTAAATTATTGAAATTCTTTTCAATATCCAACGGTCAAACATTGTTCCCTTGAGTCAATAAACTCACTGATATTCAGCAAGGGCAATTAAATATCATTTAATATTGCTTTTAAAGCGTAAATAAAATTAAATGCTATATCTACGGATTGTCCCATAAAGTCTTTGTACGGCTTAAAGTCAACAGATGCTATGTTAAAAGTTACGTCGATAATCTACGACTTAACTGTAGAAGGCACATAATAATTATAATTAATACTTGTATTATATTTTTATGACTGTCTTACCTTTTCCAGTGGCTCTAAAGGAACGATATATAATGTATATAGTACACATACTTAAGCTATAATATTACTAATATCTTAGTTAGATTAATACATTTCCAAGAGAGTAAAATGATCTGACATGGCTTTATAGTTGAAAAGCTTATTTTCAAGAATAAAAAAGATGTAAGATGGGGTACCCTAACTATTCGCATTTGTAGATATACTACCATATATGTAAATTCAATACAATTTATCTGTTCTATTGACTGTGCTGTCTTCTTCAGCAATACTCTCACACCTTTAAATGTTTCCAGTACATAAATATAACTATATACAAAAATAACGCAACCAAAAAAAGGTAAACATGGAAAAAATAAAACGTTTTCGTCGACGCGCTATCAGGATAAAGATATTCGATTCTAACGTTCCTTAAGAACATTGTGGTTGTTATGAACTGCGTTAATGTAATAATTGCGGTCGTTTCGGATAAAATAAATCGATATGGCGTGCTTACATAATACCGCCCGCAGTTTGTCTGTAGAACGAGTGCCGATAACCATTTAAACTTGGCCCCTAGCATTCTATTTAAGCGAGTGTTCTGCTATCAATACATCAGACGCGTCAGACTTGTTTGGGATCGATGAATACAATATCAATAAACATTACAAGACTATTATGTATGGTTATTTTTATCTTAGTTACGTGATATGCGACAATAAATTGAAAGTTTCCAACTTATGCATTGTTAATAAATGTTCTAATATGTTATCATTAAAAGATAGATATTTATTTTTTATTTTAATTATTAAATAAAGTTACAGATTTAAAATGTTACATGACGTCTTTATCTGACATTATAGAAATCGAAATTACTATCTCAATATATCCGTATGATAAAAAAAGAACTGTTAGAAATAATAATTAATATGTGCAAAGGTTAATTAATAATCAAATATATAGTGAAAGTAATTTATTGCAGAAACTAATGAGTGGTTAATATATTGATGAAGTTGATGAGGGTGAATTCCATGCTACTTACTTAAATAAGTAATTATTATAAAATCTTACTAACTTCTTATCTATACTCAGCCTTATAACATTTCTCATTATATATATATAGTTATGTATATACATATGTATTAATTCTTCTATTAAAATAGAATTTTAGTACCTTTTTCCGATACTTATCAAATTAATTACAGGTAGCTTTGGTACTAGCTATTTATGTAATACATTATATTATAATTAGATATTATATTACGTAATACTTATAAAGTACAATGCTGAATATAGTTACAACAATAGAGTAGAACATTAACAAAAGCTTAAAGCTCAAGAGAATATTCTAATTTAGTTTCAGACTCTAGTTATTTCCGTCTACAATAACTTGACCATTTAATTTGGAGCTTTCGGTGCTTTTATATAGTTCAAATGTAATAAAGGGGCAGTGGTTCAGCTTATCCTGGCCGGTATACATGTGGATATAGGATGTACAAATGTAGGTATGTATTGCGTTTTGTGAAATTGCGAAGACGCTGGGAACATTCCGTCTCGCCCGGGGGAGTGTCTGGACTAAACACCTCGTTTCATCTTTTACTTCACGTATACAGTTGCTATAGTAGGCTATTCGACGTGTACTTATCTAAGTAATTATTGTACCTATATAAACTTATTATGAATCAAAATATATGATAAATTGAAATATAATATAATTACTAGAAGATAAAATCTTATTGCAAAAGGCAACTGACTGAGAATTACATTTTAATAAAGAAAATATTTTTAATGTCCCCTCTCCCTTCTCTTCAGAATGTGTCGCTTGCAATGCGCGACAGCCTAAATATCTTAGGTATGAATATTCGCTGTGATCTTAATCCTAGGGATCATTTAGGATCTGTTATCACCACAACATCGCGTAGGCTTGGTGTCCTGAACAGAGTGCGTCGGTTTTTTACGCCTCATCAACTGTTACTTTTGTATAAGGCTCAGGTCAGGCCTTGCATGGAATATTGTTCGCATCTTTGGGACGGTTCTGCTCAGTACTTACTTGACGCCCTGGATAGGTTGCAGCGGAGGGCTGTCCGCATTGTGAATGATCCTGACGTGACTAAGCATCTTGAACCGCTCCAGTTGCGCAGAGATATTGCCTCACTGAGCGTTTTCTACCGTCTGTATCATGGCGAGTGTTCTGAAGAGTTGTTTAACCTTGTTCCACCCTCTCCTTTCCTGAATAGAACCACGCGCGCGGGTTTGCGGAGTCACAGCTTTACGGTTTCTCATATCCCAGCTAGGACTAAGAAGTTCTCTAACTCCTTCTTTTGCCGTGTCGTTGGGGTGTGGAATGGTCTTCCAGCGAGCGTGTTCCCACCATCCTATGATATGGGATCCTTTAAGCGTAACGTGAAGAGATATTTGTGCAGGCCGGCATGATCGCTGCGACTATCGTTGGGTTTTTCTTGCCTATCGATAGTCGTTAGCGTTTTTTTGGCTGCACCATGCTTACCATCAGGTATGGTGCAGTCAATGTGTCGAGTCAGAATAAAAAAAAAAAAAAAAAAACGGTATGCTAAATATATCGTTTTGTTTAATAATAAACAAGTTGAAATGAACAAGATACATTTTATTTATAATATCCTAGAAGTTTGTACCTTTATGGTGAATGTTTATATTTTTAATATTATAGGTAGTATGTACTCTGCATAATAACAAAACAATTTTTAGAAAGAAATTGTAACAAAGGATAACAAATTGTCGATAGAGCACACGTGATAGTCAAAAGTGTATCTAATGCTAACCATAACAAAATGGACCGCATTTTGAAATGAAACGCCAAACTCGTTTATGAAAGAAATTTTTCAGGTGCCCACAAATTATAAAGGAAAATTCTAAACGAACGATCCCGTTGGATATTAAATTGTGAATTTATCGCAGCACCCTTTGTAAGCGCTATTACAAGTCGGTCCACATAAAGTGGGGGAAATCAACTGGAAATACATAGTGTGAAGGCTGTCATCTGATCCGCATATAATTCTTATTAAAGCAAACGTCGATATTAAATACACTGAATAGATATTAATATACCCAGGTTCATTTTAAGACATTAACGATAACGACATAAATCATGGAAAAAAAATCTACAAAATAAATAGGTAAATAATATTATAGATTCAGCTATAAGGATATACATATATAGACTTAAATAAACCTCAATAAAATAAAATTAGATATGTATAATTATCTAATTATATAGGTATAGATAGGTATAGGTATAGATAGGTTACTATATAAGTAGCCTGTAAATAATTAATTCTTGGACAAATATGACATCTAAATGAGTAATGATAATCATGATTCAAATTTTACAGCGTACAGCGTTTATAGTTTAATAATGACGATCTCTAATAATAATCTTTTCACGATCGCCACAGTTTTCATGAACGCTATTCTACATTTGCAGTGTCCCAATTATCACAAGACGCACCATTTCATAGACGTCCATTGACCCATTCCAATGAAACATCGATCGGATATTCAGATGCATGTTTTCCGTATTCGGGAATTGGCTAGAAAAATCTGTACGGACACCTTACGTATCACTGATTATTTCTATATTATGAAACAGAAAAATTGGTTCCAAATGTTTTTTTTTAACTTAAGCCAACATAAGTACAACAAGTACAAGTTATACAAGTTATTGAATTATATGTACTAGTGATGTACAAGAAATATCTTATCTAACAGCATATAAAACCACCGCACATTCGTATTGAAGTCATCAACAATATCGCAAGACATTATCCACGCACTATTATGATCTGCCTTTACGAAACGCATTATCCTTAATTATTGTCCACACAATTACTATGCCATTCCTCTACTCCATACCACCACATTAGCAACTCTCATAACACTATATCTGTTATGAAATATGCTCGACGACATAAATCAGCGATTATCCGTCTTGCTTCAGACGCAATAGAGGCTGGAATCGCGTGGCCGATTTAGTTATTAAAGTACAGAATGTGGGGTCGATTTTGTTTTAAAGGGAGGGTTCTAATGTCTGGTCATCGGCGATTCCCGCTTGACCGTGGGGGTAATTTGAACGCAGACAGCGGACGCATTTGCATCACAATGAGACTCGGATCTCGGAGAAGCGGGAGGGGCTTCCGTCAGACGGATAAGCCAGCGTTTTGTATGTATAAAAGTATATTTGTCTGGTACCTTGCTGAATACGTGAATATTAATTATTCCTAGTAATTTTTGTGATATATTTATTTCTTTGAATATAGTGTGATTATTATTAATATTCATGTTTGATTATTTACAAACCTGTCGGTTACTACGTGAATAGTTTATATATCACTGGATTTGTCTAGACTAGTTTTCCAATCAATTGATTTTAGCAGCCAATTGTATGATTCAGTTTATTGCAGTTATGATATCTTCATGAAACTTGCGCTGCTGAATCATAGGATTAGGTATTTTATAAATGTAGACAACTTCTTACTTTCAAAGCTATTTTTGTTAAATTGTGAACATTTTAGCGTTTGAGTAACTTACATTTGCCCTTGTATATAAGAACTATTGCGTCTTCTATAAAAATAAACAAGAGTTTTATGTGTAAGTTTCTTTTTATTAAATTCCTTTATTTACAGTTTTACACTTATGTTGTATTTCGTGGGTTGACAGTTAAAGAAGACTCATAGTGACTCTTTATCATATATCTTAATCGTAGTATGTACGCATCAGTAGTAGGGATTCACAGGTTCTAGCTCACTGATCACGGTGGCAACCCTAAAAAAAAAAAAAAAAAAAAAATAAAAAAAAAATAAAAAAAAAAAAAAAAGGTTTTCAGGGTCGCTGAATCGAATGCAAGTATTTAAAATTGCGTAGCTTTAACCGTTTCAGAGATAGCATAACATTAACTAGCCTATAATAATACAAAAGCAATGGGGTACAATTAACAATGGATCATCCGAGCAAGGGTCGTCTATTGTTCGGCTCGAACGCTATTGTTGTGTTACGGTCGGGGGGTCTCAGGTACTTTTTCTATGTATAATAAAAAGCCGTCTACATTCCTTCATTACTCATATTCATTTATTTTAAAACAGTAATTAAACAAATTCCATAATAACATATCATTGTACATGGTATCGATGTCAAATTGATTAATAAAGTAATTCATTGTACAGTTGTGCAACTTGTAGTACAAATACATTAAACAGTATTGACCACATACTGAAGTCCAATTGTTTTGCAATATTTTTTTATTGAAACTCCATCGGTGGCTATTTCTCTTTAAGAATGCATAGTGATATCCAGAAGGTGGTCGTCCATAGGAGTCGAAAAATTCACCAAAACCATTTTTGTCTATATGTAGTGCAACCCAATGTGATCCAGGTTTTGTATCGGGGTCCAAATTACTAATTAAATAAGTAGGAGTTTCCATGTATATCGGTAATCTAGCATACACATTATACCGCAAACTTGGATGTATTTCGTTCAAATATTTCTGTAGTTCTATTGTATTCATATTTATTTAAAAATACAACTTTCCAACCCCAGAGATCGCAAACATGTGTGCGATTGTAATTACAGTAACTTATTATATATCGAAAGGGTGATTATTAAAAATAATACAAAGTAAGTTCATTTTAATTAATTTATTCAAAAATGTACACACAAACAGATACATACAAATATTACAAAGTTAATATTTTTACAATATATATATATTCAACTATTATAATCGACGGATACATTGCGGTTTTTATCTATCTCAATAACATTATCAAATTCGGCGTAAACAATACAGTTAATAGTTTGTACAAGCGTTGACTCAAATCGAACTTCTAATCTTACAGTGCCATGTCTTATAAGATTCCAATGACCTGAAGAGTTGGCTGATAAATCCGGAGTTAAATCAAAAGCTAACAAACAGTAACCGTTCGAATATTGTTCTCTCGAAATTCCATTCCCTTCATTTAAAAAATGTATACCCGTACCCGAAAATAATGTATGATAAGCCGTGGTGAAAATATGGTTTTCAAACGAAGGTTGTAAAGCTTTCGAAGGTATTTGTTGACCATCAATATATAAACAAAATGTGTTAATGTTGTAATTTTCGAAATTAAATGGATTTTTAGTGAGATTACCGTTAAATGCCCCGTTATCAACAAACCCAATAATACATCTTTTTGGGACTTGCCCCAAAAAAATGTTGTCAAGTGTTTTGCCTTGAATCCCAGATGGTATAGTTAAAACTTTCACTTCAGCTCGAGTGTCGGGATATTTTGCTGTAGAAAAAGCCAATGCTTTTTGATGTGCAAGTAAAACAGTTGGATTGATTCGTGCTTTACGAACGATAAGTGTTGCATCTGTAATGCATACTGTAAACTTTGAATCACTTGAAGGGGCCATTAAGTTAAATGTTTCTCTAGAGCGAACTAATTTAACTGACATTTCTACACCATTGATCAAGAACTTTTCTTGGTTAAATATATCGCCATGTAAGTGTCCAATCATTTCAATTTCTTGACTTTCAGAAGCTAATTTTTGTCTTTTAACAAATCCTCCATTTTCCTCGCCGGTTTCATTCATTTTGTTGGCTGTATCTTCATACCAAAGGCCACACGTAAGATGAGATTCTTTAGCTGGTTTAGCATAATTCAACAAAGTTTCCATGTAGGCACGATACGCATATGTATTATTTGGAGGTGATATAAGTTTTTGATTTAAATAGACATCAAGTTGACTGAAGATTGAATGCAACCAATTATTAACCGGAGCCACTACCGTTGAGGCAGCTACCTTAGAGGAATCTTGATGCAATATCCTGGCTTTTATATGAATCAAAGTATGAGACAGATCTATATAATCTTCATATCTTCTTACCGTTTTGACGAAAGCATTCAGAAATTTGTTAGTTATGACTCAAACATTTCTAACAGTTTCATGTTACAACTTGTTTCATTGTCTGATAACAGAAAAAAGTTCCAAAGTATTACAAAAATTTCTAAACAATGAGTCAAAATATTTTTAACAATAGTTTAATGGAAAGATGACTAACAAAGACACCTTACAAAATGTTATAAACCTATTCATATCTTTTGTTCATATCGAAGCCGGAATTCATTATCACAAACCTTTTGTGCATTGGACCCATGAGTCATGGTGTAGGAGCGATATTTTCTATATATATAGGGTTGGAACTGTTTAAGTTACATTGTGAAAGTGTCTTTTCTATAGTGAACATTTAGTTTGTTATATTTCGTGTATTTCTAAGTGAAGTGAAATACAAGTATAAATTTAATTTACAAAGTATTAGTGACATAGATTCATAAAACAATGAATGTAAGTAATTTTGTTATTACTTTATACCACACTTATATACACTAAAAAACCATCGCTACACTACGAACATCCATCAATTCAGATTTAAATTTATAAAATATTTTTACAGAACTCACTGGAAATTATTGATGAAGAAAATACTTTTAAAAATTACTACTATCCTCTATCGGATGAAGGTAGTCAGGATTTACTTAGTAATTTACAATCAAAACTAAAGAAAAAGAGGGAGCAAAATATTATTACCAAGAATTTAGATGAATTCTTTGAAGGTCCTATAATAAAACGAAAAAAACTTTCATCCACTGTATCTCGAATCGATGAAGAAGGTAATACCGTCTGTTTATCAACAAACGTTGATGATGGTTCCAGCTCAAGTAAACTTATTAAAATAGAAATATATGACATGAAAAAGATTGCAAAAATAGCCTCCACAGAACATTGGAAGCACGCAGATTTTAGAGTTAAATATTACACAAATGATAAACACAAAAATTCTGCAAACGTTAGAAACATTGTTTACGAAATAACTAAAGAAATTTCTAAGACTGAAAATTGTAAAAAATCTCACTTTAGTAATAAGTAATAAACGCATTCCATTCAATTAATATTCGTGTATATATTATTTACTTATAGTTTCTGAATATAATAATCATGTGTATTTTATAGCTAGAATATAAAAAAACTATTTTTGTAAATACAAATTTTTATTAGTATTTTCTTTAAATAAGTTCGTGTCATATATTTCCATTTTATTGAAACATAATCTAAAATTATATCTGTACCTTTCTTCAACGCAAATCTAATATGGAATGTATAATTTGTGGGGGAATAGTTCCAGAGAGTGGATTGAAAGACTCCACATATGATGAAGAATTGTACAATATTTGTGCAGTAGTTGAGGAAAACATAGCGTGAGTATGCCTTCTTAAATTATCTCAAAATTTACAGAATTATTTTGTTCTTCTTCTATAAATATGTTTCTTCTTTGTTTTAGACAATCAAAACAATCATATCAAATCGGGATGGGGTCTAAGAAACTTTGTTGTACGAAGGATGATGACAATAATAAGAAAAAGACTAGATATGAAGATAGGCCATCAACTTCATTATCATCGATCGGGATATCAGCAGACCTCGATGTCGACAAGGTGCAATGTAACACGTGTAAAATTTTGATAACTAGAAAATACTTTACCAATCATTTGAAAAGCAAAATTCATAATAATAATGTTTTAACTTCTCACACATCTCTTAAAAATGTATCAATTGCTGAAACAGCCTTTGGAAATAGAATAATTACATATAAAATTAAAAATAAATCTGATTTATCATCTATGTTAGATTTTGAAACGCCGGAATTGTTTTTAAGTTCTATAAAAGATGATGTGCTATTTTTGATTGAAGAATCTATGCAGAAACATACTGCTTTTAAAGTAAATTTTATACTACACGCAGATTTTATACAACAAACTAAAGATATTCTAAATTCATTTGATTTTCAAACATGTAATTATATAATTTTTTGAGGTGATGACTTAAATATTTTCTTTTCTTCATTATGTGATGCTATAACAAATAAAATAAGTGCTTTTGAACAAAAAGACAGTGGGTGGAGTCTTAAACAAATTAATTGTTTAGACATGAATATTAATAAATTTAATCCGCTACGTGGTACGTCATATATTGATTTACCTAAAGATATTAGTAATAAAAAAGCTGTGATAAACGTAAAAAACTCTGACAATTTATGTTTTCAATGGGCATTACTTTCGGCATTATATCCAGTGAGTAAGAACGCAAATCGAGTATCGTCCTATAGCATGCATGTAAATAAACTAAAATTTAATGGTGTATCTTTTCCCATTAAATTAAATGATATATCAAAAGTTGAAAAATTAAATAATATTAGTATCAATGTATTCGGTTTAGAATTTAATAAAGAAATGAAAAGGCATAGTGTAGTGGGTCCACTATATTTAACAAAATGTCGTAGAAATAGTCACATTAATTTATTACTCATAAATAGAGAAAGGACTTACCACTATTGTTATATTAAAAACTTATCAAGATTGGTCAGTAAACAAATTTCAAATCAAAATCATGCGGTTTATATATGCGATGGATGTTTATTGCATTTCCCCACAAAGGAAAGGTTGAATAACCATCAACAATATGATTGTTCACATATTACTGTAGAACTACCAAATATAGATAAAAGATATAAAAATTGGTTTGGACAACTAGTGTCAAATACTCAATTAAAATTTGAAAATTTTCATAAAAAGTTAAAGATACCCTTCGTTATATATGCAGATTTTGAAGCCTTTTTAAATCCAATAAAAACGTGTTCTAACGATCCAAATAAACCGTATACTAAAAATGTTCACAAACATGAAGTTTATAGTTTTGGATATTATATTAAATGTTCATATGATAATAGTTTGTCAAAATATGTAACGTATAGCGGTCCAGATTGTGTACAGATATTTATGAATCGTTTATATGATGATTTAAAAATAATAAGTAAGAAAAATAGTTTTCAAAAATGCCCCAAACCATTGACTGCAGAAAATGAAAAGGAAATTGCGAATTCTAAACTCTGTTGTATATGTGAAATAGAATTTTCTGATGATAAAAAGATTTCATATTTTGATTGGTATACAGGTAATTTTAGAGGTGTTGCACACGATGTTTGTATAAGCAAATTTAGGATACCACGTCATGTTCCAGTATTCCTACATAATCTCAGCCACTATGATGCACATTTCATTGTTCATGCATTAAACTTTGTAGAGGGTGATGTGGATGTCATTCCCCAAAACAAAGAAAGATACATATCTTTTTCTAAAACATTAATAATAAATAGCCAAATTTTGAATTTAAGATTTCTTGATTCCCTAAAATTTTTACCATGTAGTCTTGAGCAATTAGCTAAAAATCTCAACGATGAACAATTTATTACTTTAAAAAATAGTTTTCCAAGAAATGAAGATTTCAGGTATGTTAGGAGAAAAGGTATTTATCCTTATGAATTTATGACATCATACGACTGTTTAAAATTAACATCTATTCCCACTAAAAATCAATTTTACAGTTCATTAACTGATTCAAATGTATCTAATGATGATTATAATCATGCACAGAATGTTTGGCAACATTTTGGTTGTCAAAATATGCTGGATTACTCTAACTTATATCTGAAAACAGATGTTATATTGTTAACTGATGTATTCGAAAACTTTAGAAATATTTGTATAACAACTTATGGATTAGATCCTGCTCATTATTATACAGCACCGGGCTTGAGCTGGGATGCTATGTTAAAATATACAAAAATAGAGTTAGAATTATTAACAGACTTTGATAAAATTGCTTTCATCAAGGCAGGTATTAGAGGGGGAGTATCACAATGCAGCAATCGTTATGCTAAAGCTAATAATAAATTTTTAGATAATTATGATGAAAATAAACCTACATCATATCTTGCTTATTTCGATGCAAATAACCTTTACGGTTGGGCTATGTCTCAATATTTACCTGAAGGAGGATTTGAATGGGTCAGTCCAAATACAAGTTTTGATATACCCGACACGTCTGAATTCGGTTTTATTTTAGAAGTAGATTTAGAGTACCCAGTTGAACTTCACGATTTACACTCTGATTTTCCACTTTGCCCTGAGAAAATATGTATAAGTAGTGATTCTAAAGAAACCAAATTAATACCAAATCTTTATAATAAGATCAGATATAAAATTCATTATAGAAATCTTAAACAGTGTCTGAATATGGGAATGAAAATAACAAAAGTTCATAGAATACTAAAATTTAGACAGAGCTCATGGCTGCAAAAATACATTGATTTAAATACAAAACGTAGAATAGAGGCAGTCTCGGATTTTGAAAAGGATTTTTATAAATTAATGAATAATTCCGTGTTTGGGAAAACTATGGAAAACATTGAAAAAAGGGTTAATGTGAAATTGTTAACGCATTGGGAAAATAATGGTAAAACTCTAGGTGTACAAGATTTGATTGCAAAACCGGAATTTCACAGTTTATCGATTTTTGCAGAAAACTTAGTTGCAGTACAATTGCGAAAAACAAAGTTGGTTCATAATAAACCCATTTATTTAGGATTTTGTATATTGGATATTTCAAAAACTCTTATGTATGACTTTCACTACAACTACATGATGAGGAAGTTTGATAATAAATTAAAATTATTGTATACTGACACAGATAGTTTAATATATCAGATTTTTACAGACAACTTTTACAATGATATTAAAACCGACCTCGTTTATCGATTTGATACATCCGATTATCCATCAGATAATACATATGGTTATCCAAAAATCAATAAAAAGAAACTAGGATTTTTCAAAGATGAAAATAATGGAAAAATTTTAAAAGAGTTTGTAGGTCTAAGATCTAAAATGTATGCATTTGACGTCGAAAATAAATTGACAGCAAAAGCAAAGGGTGTTAATAAATGTGTTACAAAAAAAATGACCATGGAAAATTATAAGACTTGTCTCTTCACTAAAAATATCCAATTTTGCAACATGTACAGATTCAAATCAATTAAACACACAATTTTCACCCAGCAAATAAACAAAAGATGTTTGTCTTATAACGACACAAAGCGTTATATTCTACCCAATAATATGGATACACTGGCGTGGGGTCATTACAAATTAAAATAGATTATAGAAAAATCTGTATGTAAATATTTCTTTGTTAATATAATTTTAATATATATTTCTATTCAATGTTCTAATTAAGTACCTTTAATGTTAACTAAAATATGTATGTATTTCGATTAGTTTATGAATATAATATTTGTAAATATGTTGCTGTACACTGCTGTATTTGTATACTAGTCTTAAGATGTATCTTTTATTCAATTATTATTGTCAATAAATAGTTAATATTTGTAAATACTTTTTCTTATGTTTATTTTTTAATATGCATGTAGTAAGTGAATATATAAACCAACAATTGAACGAAATGTTTTATTTCTCTCTGTAACTCTCAAGCATTTACACACATGCAACGTGATGTTTCACTTTATTCATCCATTTACTGCAATAGTTGCAGGTCCAAGTGGCTGTGGAAAATCAAATTTTGTTACAAACTTCATTAAATATATTAATGACATATGTAGTAGGGAGTTTACACAAATTACTTGGTGCTTTGATGAAATGCAACCTTTATATAACTTGCCAAATGTAAATTATCATCAAGGTATACCAGATCTTAATATGTTTGATGGGAAGAATGCAAACCTTGTAATAATTGATGATCTTATGAGAGAGTCTGATGGTCGCATTGTTGATATTTTTACCAAAGGAAGCCACCATAGAAACTTAAGTGTATTTTACATCACACAAAATTTATTTCACCAAGGTAAAGGACAAAGAGACATTTCTTTAAATTCAAATTATATTGTTTATTTTAAAAATCCCCGAGATAAAACTCAAATACGATACTTAGCACGCCAAGTATCACCAGAAAATCCAAAATTTCTTGAAGATGCCTATCGTAATGCAACTATGGAAGCACATGGGTATTTAATGATAGATCTTAAACAAAACACTGATGAAATGTGTCGAATTAAAACAAAAATATTTCCTCCAGATGTACATTGCGTTGTTTATGTCCCCACCAAAGGCTTTAAAATATAGCAAGAATCAACAAATTCCTGTCATTTACACATAATGCCGCGAAGTCTAAACACGCATAAAGACTTACTGAGAGCACTACATAAGCTTAAACCTAAATATAAGAAAGCTCTTTTACAATCGTGTGACGAAAAGGAAATTAACTGTATTTGTGAATGTATACATAACGTCCTCCAAGGTAAAGTGGAACTACCAGAAAAAGAGAAAAAAAAACTTAAACGATATAAATCTATACTGCGGAAATTGTTACATAAAAGTTCTAATAAAATAAGAAAAAATATTATTATTCAAAAAGGTGGTGCATTTCTACCAATAATATTGGGTTCAATTTTGAGTGGCTTAGTTAATTATTTTATGTAATAAAAATGGAGCAAGCTAAGAAAATGTTGCTCATTGAACCAAGTTTGATGGACAAACTTAAATACAACCAAGTTCCTGATAGACCCACTTCTAGATTAGATGCTGAGATGAAAAATATTTTGAATAGTAATATGGATGATAGGAAAAAATGTATTCTATATCTACAAATTTTACAAAGATATTTACACTTTACTGGAGAAGACCGTCAACCTCATGAAATACCAATAATAACTAAAAGTATTGATACTACCACTCCAGAAGTAAAAGTAAATACATCTAATAAAAGTAATTATACCGACGACAAGAGTTTAGTTACAGCTCTGCCACCAAACACTGAAGATAAAAATCAGGAGAGTACTATATCTTATGAAAAACTTCCTTACACGAAAGATCAAATTCTTAGTTTAATACCAAAAACCTATGTAAAGAAAGGTGGGTCTTTATTGGAATTGCTAACTCTAAGTACAAATAAAATTCATTGGAATGATGATGGTACAGTCATTATAGATAACGAAAAAATTCTTGGAAGTAATATAGTAGATTTGTTAAATGATGCAATTAGACCGTTAAAAAAAAGTGATCCAATAGGTTGGGAAAAGTTTGCAACAGCATTGAAGGATATTAAAGTACCGTTGACTTACGTTGGGAATCCAGCTAGAAGTGAATACATACACCGGCTTCAATTAAAGGATATTGACCAAGTATCTACAGATGAAGAGTTTAATGATAAAAAAAACAATCTAGAAAAGATAAAAAAACCTATAAGAAAAAAAAATAGTTGGGAAAAATGGACCCCATACTAGAGATAACTAAGATTTATTATGATCCATCACATCCTGCTGGTTACAGTAGTATTGAAAAATTGTCGAAAGCTATGAAAGGTAAAATGACTAAGGAAGACGTTATAAAGTGGCTACGGTTACAAGAAACATACACGTTGCATAAACCAGTACATAGGAAATTTCCTCGAAACAAATATATTTTGTCCAACCTAAATGAACTTTGGCAGGTAGACTTAAGTGATATGAGATCTTATTCTACACATAATGACGAATTTAATTATATACTTTGTGTTATTGATGTGTTTACTAAATATGCTTATGCTAGACCTATGAAAAATAAAAATTCTGAAACAGTTAAATCATGTTTTGATAGTATTTTTAGTGAAGCTAATACCACACCAACACATATACAATCTGATAAAGGAAGTGAATTCCTTTCAAAAGATGTAAAGGGTTATTTAAAGAGTAAAAATATAAATTATTATACAACAAATAACCCTGATATTAAAGCCAGCATTGTAGAAAGATTCCAAAGGACACTAAAAATGAGAATGTGGCGTTATTTCACTCACAAAAATACCCATAGGTATATAGATATCCTACAGAACTTAATATACGCATATAACCATAGCTATCATTCTAGTATTAAGATGTGTCCTTGCGATGTAAATTTTGATAATATAATGACTGTTTGGAATAATTTGTATGACAGAGAAAAAGTTAGTCAACCTACAAATATTCCACTTCCAAAATTTCATATTGGTGACTATGTAAGAATCACCAAACACAAACATATCTTTCAAAAGGGATATGAATCCAATTGGAGTGATGAAATTTTTATTATATCTTCTATAATAGATAGATCACCGTGGGTAGTATACACATTAAAAGATTTACAAAATGAACCAATAACAGGAACTTTTTATGAGAAAGAGTTACAAAAAATATCTTATGATCCTACTTCAAGTTATAAAATAGATAAAATTATCGGTTCCCGCTATTCCGGTAACAGAAAGCAAGTGTTGGTCAAGTGGAAAGGTTATCCAGATAAATTTAATAGTTGGATATTGGCTTCTACTTTAAAGAAAATATGATGAAGGAAAGTTTGTATTTAACATTGTTGAGTAATAGCTCCATGGAATACTTCCCAGAAAATACGACAACCCAGTTTTCAACCAAATTACCGAAACCTATTATACTTGAAGGTAGATGGTCTGTTGGTGTCGTTGAATTTCAATATCCATGCACGATGTTTACAGTTCAGGAACATGAAAATATTGTTTATATAACAAAATGGGCTGTAATGCCCCATGAGGATAAACCTTCACTAATATACTACAAACATTATATACCAGCCACCAACTATGATGATATTAATCAAATTTTAACAGCATTAAACAGCATTGATGATAAAGTTATATTTCGATATGATGAAATTTCAAAGTTTGTATCTGTAACTGTAATGGATGAATCAATAAGATCAGTTACGTTAGCACCTAGCTTAAGTCTTCAACTAGGATTTGAACCAACTAGAAACTTAGCACACAGGGGTGGTTTTGGAAAATGTTCAGCGAATTTACATCTAGGGCTACCATCCCAGTTATTTGTTTATAGTGATATTATTGAACCGCAAATTGTTGGAGATGTGATGACACAATTATTAAGAATAATACCACTAGACCCTTCAAAATACATATATGGAGCTAATAAAATGCATGTTTTCTCACCACCTCACTACATACCTGTTATGCGCAGGGAGTTTGATACGATTGAAATAAATATAAGATCAGGCACAGGACAAAAAATACCATTCCAGTTTGGGACATTGTGCATTAAACTCCACTTTATGAAACTATAATGTATTCCAAAGAATATAATGAAATTTGTCCTTATGAGCACTATTATTCACATCAAGCTGGTCACGGTATTGGTGTGATTTATCGAGGAGCACCGTATCAGCGTGGACATGGAATTGGTAGTTTTTTAGGAGGCTTATTTAGATCTGTTTTACCATTGCTCTCTAGTGGTGCTAAAGTAGTGGGTAAAGAGGCTTTAAATACCGGTGTGGGTCTATTATCGGATATGGTTAATGCACGCCCCCTGGAAGATTCAATAAGAACTAGATTGAAAGAGGCCAGCTCAAATTTACACAAAAAAGCTCAAGATAAAATTAATCGAATTAACATGTCCGGTTCAGGATATATAACAAAGAGGAACCGTTTGAATTCTCTCATTTCAGCACCGAATGTCAAGGTGAAAGGTATCAAAAAATCAAAGTCAAGTCATACTAAAATCAAAGACATATTTTCATAAAATGTCATTTCTACATAACAAATCATGTGAGTGCATTAAATCAGAGTTAGATTTATTTGCATTACCCTCAACACAAACTAGTATAGAAAATGGAATATGGATACATTATAAACCTATATCATCTCTAGCTGATGATGGGCCCCTCGAATTTCAAGTACCAGGAACTGGTGAAGATTATATAGATCTGTCTCATACTTTGATTCATATAAAAGCCAGGATATTGCATCAAGATTCCTCTAAGGTAGCTGCCTCAACGGTAGTGGCTCCGGTTAATAATTGGTTGCATTCAATCTTCAGTCAACTTGATGTCTATTTAAATCAAAAACTTATATCACCTCCAAATAATACATATGCGTATCGTGCCTACATGGAAACTTTGTTGAATTATGCTAAACCAGCTAAAGAATCTCATCTTACGTGTGGCCTTTGGTATGAAGATACAACCAACAAAATGAATGAAACCGGCGAGGAAAATGGAGGATTTGTTAAAAGACAAAAATTAGCTTCTGAAAGTCAAGAAATTGAAATGATTGGACACTTACATGGCGATATATTTAACCAAGAAAAGTTCTTGATCAATGGTGTAGAAATGTCAGTTAAATTAGTTCGCTCTAGAGAAACATTTAACTTAATGCCCCCCTTCAAGTGATTCAAAGTTTAAAGTATGCATTACAGATGCAACACTTATCGTTCGTAAAGCACGAATCAATCCAACTGTTTTACTTGCACATCAAAAAGCATTGGCTTTTTCTACAGCAAAATATCCCGTCACTCGAGCTGAAGTGAAAGTTTTAACTATACCATCTGGGATTCAAGGCAAAACACTTGACAACATTTTTTTGGGGCAAGTCCCAAAAAGATGTATTATTGGGTTTGTTGATAACGGGGCATTTAACGGTAATCTCACTAAAAATCCATTTAATTTCGAAAATTACAACATTAACACATTTTGTTTATATATTGATGGTCAACAAATACCTTCGAAAGCTTTACAACCTTCGTTTGAAAACCATATTTTCACCACGGCTTATCATACATTATTTTCGGGTACGGGTATACATTTTTTAAATGAAGGGAATGGAATTTCGAGAGAACAATATTCGAACGGTTACTGTTTGTTAGCTTTTGATTTAACTCCGGATTTATCAGCCAACTCTTCAGGTCATTGGAATCTTATAAGACATGGCACTGTAAGATTAGAAGTTCGATTTGAGTCAACGCTTGTACAAACTATTAACTGTATTGTTTACGCCGAATTTGATAATGTTATTGAGATAGATAAAAACCGCAATGTATCCGTCGATTATAATAGTTGAATATATATATATTGTAAAAATATTAACTTTGTAATATTTGTATGTATCTGTTTGTGTGTACATTTTTGAATAAATTAATTAAAATGAACTTACTTTGTATTATTTTTAATAATCACCCTTTCGATATATAATAAGTTACTGTAATTACAATCGCACACATGTTTGCGATCTCTGGGGTTGGAAAGTTGTATTTTTAAATAAATATGAATACAATAGAACTACAGAAATATTTGAACGAAATACATCCAAGTTTGCGGTATAATGTGTATGCTAGATTACCGATATACATGGAAACTCCTACTTATTTAATTAGTAATTTGGACCCCGATACAAAACCTGGATCACATTGGGTTGCACTACATATAGACAAAAATGGTTTTGGTGAATTTTTCGACTCCTATGGACGACCACCTTCTGGATATCACTATGCATTCTTAAAGAGAAATAGCCACCGATGGAGTTTCAATAAAAAAATATTGCAAAACAATTGGACTTCAGTATGTGGTCAATACTGTTTAATGTATTTGTACTACAAGTTGCACAACTGTACAATGAATTACTTTATTAATCAATTTGACATCGATACCATGTACAATGATATGTTATTATGTAATTTGTTTAATTACTGTTTTAAAATAAATGAATATGACTAATGAATATGACTAATGAAGGAATGTAGACGGCTTTTTATTATACATAGAAAAAGTACCTGAGACCCCCCGACCGTAACACAACAATAGCGTTCGAGCCGAACAATAGACGACCCTTGCTCGGATGATCCATTGTTAATTGTACCCCATTGCTTTTGTATTATTATAGGCTAGTTAATGTTATGCTATCTCTGAAACGGTTAAAGCTACGCAATTTTAAATACTTGCATTCGATTCAGCGACCCTGAAAACCTTTTTTTTTTTTTTTTTTTTTTTTTTTTGGTCAGGGTTGCCGCCGTGATCAGTGAGCTAGAACCGATGAGAGAGCCAAAGGCGGTGAGCTAGAACCTGTGAATCCCTACTACTCGCATCACGGAAAAATGTTTGATCTAGAAATGTATGGGACTATGTCCATTAGACAGTTTCTCTACCGACCAAGACCGTAGAATGCCTAATACGGAAATTTGCTTGTACCAATGTCTTCAAGTTCGTCATGCAAAGTTACCTCAAGCCTACGTGCACAGGCGACTACACAGAAAGAAGGGAATGCATGAGGTTTAAAACATGTTTGCTACGTAATAGTAGGCAAGACAGACCGTATCGCTTCCTGCTGTATCTAATACCAGTATAGCTTGGTGCTAATATCAAACGGTGTACTGGGTAAACTGTTACGTGTTAAAATATAACACAAAACGTCTGATATAAAAATACTTCAAAGTGTAAATTATTAATCAGTTATACAATTACAAATGTAAATGAATAAGATAAAGTTGTATAATTACCTAAAATACATTAGTATAGCAATTGCTAATAGGTATAATTGCCTTATATCTGACATACTTTAATGCAATGCACTTATTACCTACCTCTAAGCTACCTTTTGGTCGTTTCACAATCTAAGGTCTTTGAACTTTTGATCCATTAAGACCTACATACGGGTCCTATTGATATTATTGTAATAACAATATTAATCGTGAACCATTTTAATTTTGCATGCTCTTTCAATTTTAAGGACTATTTCAAACACATATAGTAATACAAAATCCTCTGCTAATTATGAATAATTTGCATTGGCAAACAAATAAGTGATCCATCATTGATATTATAAGCGTATTTTTATAACCGGATACATGGCTTTTAAAAATGTACATTTTAAGGTTATAATGACATTCCGCGGGACGCAATAAACGATAGTAACAGTCGAATTAATATATGCCGCGACGGAACACAGCACTATATTGTATGAGACCGATTTGAAAACACTATTGTAATCCACGAAGGACATTTACAATCATATATATGTTTTCATATAATTTAATACCGCATAGAAAGGCCGTCTGCCGTCGCTGCACAAGTCATTGTCCTCAACCGTGTGTCCTACGGAATTTCATTTTTATCACCTGATATCACTGTCAGGGCTACCTAATATAGAACGGGATTGAATCATACATTGTAGGCCTGTCTTCTATTGTTAAGGTTTTATTGTGGGAACTCGGCTTTACTTATTAATAAAATATAAGTCGTACGAACGATTATGTCAAAATAGACGATTCTGAACGGCGCAACAAGCACAACACAGTGGAAATACCAATTCGATGCGAGCGAAGTGCAATATGCAACGTGAATTGCATTGCGTGGCGGCATGGCTTGCTCCTCAATGAGGCATACTCATGATAATGCAAATCTATTTATAACTGGTTTTATGATGCAATAAAATCGCCATGTATATTTAAATGTTTATGATAAAATACTGGTTTTCTGCAAATGTAATACATTCGCAATATATTTTAGTGTTAGCCATGTACTATTAATTAAGATTTGTAAAATATATTATTCTAATTATTTTATGTTTTTTTTTTAAATACTAGTTCAGTAATGTGAAGCTGTACAAGATCATTACTAATCATCAGGTATAAAACTGCTGGTGCTGGCATGACGGAAATTAACCTTATTAACTTTTAAGTATTTATTTTTTACCAGAAAAACCCTTCATAGGGCTTTCTGGTTATGATGTGGATACTGGCCGGGATTGTGTCGTACTAGTACTGAATAAAAAACTCAGGATGTTACCCTCGCGCCTCGGAAAACCGGCCATGGAAGTAAATTACGCAATCTGTCAATGTACCGGTATGCGGACGGTCTAATCGGATTTCTTCAAATTATGGAGAGTGCATGGATTTGATCAATGCCAGACAACTATCGTACTAGCAAGTATGTGTGAACACTCACACCCTGCCTTCTTCATACTGTGGTACTTGAGGGTATCCACTGCCCATGTTAGGTGAATATATTCAGTGTAAAGTGAACGCAATCATTAACATATTAAAACAGTTATAACATGAGGTTTTTTGCAGAAAGATAAAAAAAGCCGATTATTTTATTTTATTTTACAGTCGCATTAAATTTCTCGTTATGTTTCACGCTGGTCCAATATAAATAATTTCAATTTTAATATATTCGAGACGCATATTTGAACTGATTTTCGTTTGATTGGTCAGGCAACTAAAACCATTGATTTTTTGGGGAAAATTCTCCCCTCCCGGCAGTTGACAAAAGTTACGGCAAAAGTACCAGAATTGCAGTGGTAGAAAAAAAAACAATCTGAGTATTTCTGGACGTTGAAAAGAATTATGTGTCTTACTATCAAAAAACTGTAGTCTCGACGTGAGTTTATTATAACTTTTTTTAGTAGCCCGGAAAAACTCCTTCATATGGACGATAGGGCGGGCAGCAGTGAATCTTATTGACTAAAGACCCCGGGGCTTCCCGCGACTCAATGCCACTCGAACTTTGGGGTTAATTCTTCAACAATCCAGCGAATAAAAAGTCTTCTACAGGCATTAACTCTGTGAGGGATGGAACGTACAGGACCAAATCCTTGAGGAACTCTCTAGTAGTTGATGCGCAGAAATTCCCATGCGTATCCCTTCTCGGCCTCATCTGAAGCAATCCTTTAAGTCAAGTGAAAAATATAATCGAACAAACACACGGCATTGAATAATGTATTTATGTAAAGGCCAATCTTATTTAAATTTACAACATTATATTACAGGTTTTAATGATTTTAATGCATTAGTAAAAAATGGATCTTATTTTTAAACATCTAAATCCAGAATGGCAACCAAGTGTTGCCAATGAGTTAGGTGCCATTTTAAATATAATTTAGTCTTTATTATTATAGTTATTTGATCGTCTACCACTTTCTTTTAGGCCAATTATTTTTTTAAATAGTTTTAAAACGATGTAAATAAGATTGTTGTAATTTTACGTAATATTTAACATAAAAATTATCATTCGTATGATGAATATGGTAAGAATTGAATTTACAACAAATTTCGTATCTAATATTATTCCATAATAAAAACCATTAAAATAGCGGCGAAGTCGATGAAAACATAAATTTGAATTTTTAATTCATTTTGAAGTTATAAGTTATATTTAAAATATAAATGTGATCCCAATTTAAGCCACGCTTTGAGAAAATACACTACTACTACAAATTTGGAACAATTTTTTTTTAGGTGGTAGGGCGTCGGTGCCCGTCTGGATCGCGACCACAGTACATGGGTGTAAAGGCCGTCATAGTGACCAGTTTCGGCTTGTCGCGTTTCGGGATCAGCTTGTGTATATCCAGTAACTCATATACCTAGAGATCTTCAGTCGTGGTATATGTGGGCAGACATGACGATGTAGACTATCAATGGATTTTCATCCTTTGATAGTTGCTTTTGTTTTTGGACTATACTGTACTTACCATCAGGTACTCTATAGTCACTATGTCGAGCCAGTGTAAAAAAAAAAATATACTGCATGCTTTCACAGCCCTTAGTTTGTGCACTGGCTGTGCTGACGTTTAACGGTTTTGGCGAGTTGTTGGTGGGAATGTAATCATTTGGCAACTCAGTGGGAAGTAAACTACTACTGTATTTATTCATACCTAGTAGAACTAAAAGTGTTGTATTTTAGTATATAGACCGGTTGATGTGGGAGCAATCACGCAGTCCGAGCCATCGCGCCCATGGAACCCACGTTCATTTTCAAGTAGTGTTGCTAGGCTTAAAAGTTCGTATATCGGGACAACAGGCAAGCAAAATCTAGGTTTAAGCTCCTTATCAGGAACCCGAAAATAATGAAGGACACGGTTCTTATACCTATTATCTGTTCCTCTCCAAGAGGAGGAGTACGGGGTAGTTAGTACAAATAAAATAAGCAGTAAGTTGCAGTTAGCACGAAATATCCGATTACTCTGGCGTACGCAATAGTAATATCTACCTGTCTTGTCGTGATCTGACACTTATCATCGCACACACATACACAAATACATTTATGTCATTACGATACGCCTATTTAAATAAAATATTAAAGATATACAGGGTTATTTAATAATGTTTCATTTATAGAAAATAATTCAGATTGATGTTTCCAACCTTACAACCAGAGATGGGGAAAATGTAATCAGATTAATGACGAACGATTGCAAAATGTAGTCGTAATTTTAACTTTCTTGCTCTGTATTCAGGATTAAATCCATTTAAATCATTAAGAAGTGGTAAATGTGAATACAATCTGGGCTTTTGTAGTGTTTAAAACATAAAAGAGCGAAATGCAGTCATATTAATGGTAAAAAACCTAAAATGTAATCGTTAATCATTTTTATTAATCTGATTACTTTTTGTCCATCTATGCTTACAACTAATATTAGGAATATTTATACAAATTATAAGCAAAAAATATTAAAATTATAATCATGAATATCAAGATGATCCGTATTGCCGAAAATCGATATAGATTTCACGGACTGATTACAAAAATCGTTTTTTTTTGTTCCGCAAGTAAATCGAGATATTATATGAAATTCGTTATACGTGGCAATTCTATTTGCAAGGGACGTATCAATTGCATCCGCATTGCGTACTGCATGCGCTCTGCAGATATTAATGCACTGTCGCTCGGCCGTACATCACTCTATTACGTCTCATTGTGCACGCTGCCTGCATTTATTAAAGGTCGTCCGATGCACTTACATTGTTGTATAGGTATAATAATAAATGCAAAGCCCGTCGTAATGATTGTCTTCAGGATCTGCCTATATATGGCTCGTTGTTTTACCCTTACTTTTATTTCAAAGTCTGTAGTAAGCTAAAACTTCAGGAGTTGCAATGTTTTATTGGTATAGTACATTTAAGTAGGCTGTCTGCTTTTCTAATAGCAAAAAAAAAGATGATTGAAACAAATCCTCAATGTTGTCTCAATTTTCAATTTATATTTTAGTAATGAAGTCTTTATTGTGTCTTGTAATGTGAAGAAATAGAAATCAAGAGATTGTAAATATACATTTTGCCATGTGCCTTATTTATTTCCTGTCAAAATTAACAATTTAATGAATAAATTATATATCATAAATATACATATAACAATAAATGTTCAACAGGTAATAAACAAAAGTTACCTAATAAAATAAGTAATTAAGATGAAAGGCGTACTCTTAAAAAAGATCCAAAGTGGTGGTATTAAAAAACTTTTTTTTTGTTATATAAATTATATATTGCAATTTATAAATTTAGTTCCATTATCATAATTATAGATTATAATGCTTATGCATTGTCTCGTTTGTGATTAGCTGTTTAAATTAATATAGGTAATAATTTAATGAGTTTATGTCCACTTTACCGAAATGTGGCGCTCTTTAGGCAACACTATTGTAAAGGCCTAAATTGTATTTGTAAATATGTTGGTGATTTACAAAAACCAATGGTAACTCAATACCTCAGGCATATTTGATACAAAACCATCCAATCAAAATATGTGCCAAGGCGTTAAAAAATAACCAAAATTTTATAAAAACCCTATTTGAGACAATGAACAATAAGAAAAACCACTTCAAATAATATAAAAATAAATAATAAAAGTTTTAGAAATAGAAACAATAGCTCGTATAACAATGACACAAGAACATTACTTCAGACGACACAAAACTTACAATAATATCAATACACTGAATTGTCCAACTGAACCATTCAACCCTTTCGTCAAAAATGTTATAAATACGATCGACACTTCCTTATTGGGTCGTAAATTTATCAAGTGCCATACAATAAAGTTCGGTGACAATGACGTTTTTGAAATATTTTTTAGTCGTCAAAGATTCATTGTTTTGTGAACGTGCCCGAATTCTGAAATAATTTGAAAACTAATAACTTTTTTGCTTTAAAAATACAGGCTAACATATTTTAGTTAATATCTGAAGGTTGTAGAAATGGGTCACGTGAAACCCTAGTTAAGACAATATATGCTGAAAAGCAAAATGGAATCTAGTAAGTGAGATGTGTATCTTAAAAGGAACAAGCTTAGTAGGTATGTAAATTAAGAATGCTTTATATTTAATACTAGCTGATCCGGCAAACGTTGTTTTGCTATATAAGGTTTTGTAATATCTTCTAAGATGTTCATTGAAATTAAGTGATGTCAAAGACAATTTTGTTCACAATTAAATACTCTTAATCAACAACACATTTATTTGAATAAAGATTAATATTATTACGTTGATACAACTCTTAACAAATAATGCATTAATTTCGACCAAATTTGTTTACCATAAAAACGGTTCTAGTGAGTTAATCTTAAAAGATAGACATATACTGTCGGGGAGATTTTTTTAGATCATTTCAAGAGAAATAATTCTTTCTTACATATATTTTTGGTATCTTGAACCGTTTTTGCAGCGTACGCAATGGAAGCCCTCAAGGATGAATAATTTTCCCCGTTTTTTTCACATTTTCCGTTATTTCTTCGCTCCTAATAATTGCATCGTGATGTTATATAGCCTAAAGCCTTCCTCGATAAATGGTCCATTCAACTCAAATTAGCTGATTAGCGCGTTCAAACAAACAAACAAACTCTTCAGCTTTATAATATTAGTATAGATTATATTATTACATAATATGGTTCAGTTTTATTCTAAACATATCTGGTATCATGCCTCTATTATTATTTGCCTTTAAAATTAATTATAATATTAATAGCTTTAAATATATATAAGCTTATTCTACGCACCTTAGTATATAATTTAAAAAATAAATAATTACGACTAATGTGTGTAGTTTTTACTAGCAGCGCAGTTGAACGCGATTTTCAAGGCATATCATGTTAATTTTAAACTAAAATGTATTATATATAAAAAAAATTGTATATAGGCAATATGTTATAGAGAACGCTGGTTGTATAAATCTAATTTTAAACATTCAGATAAAACGAATATGGATGTTGTTATATTATTTTTAATATTCAGGCATATTTACTACACGTCAATAATATCAAACTATTATACAATAATAAGAAAGTTTAATATTTACTTATTAATGACTATACGTCCGCCACTTGTTTCATCTAGCAATAGTAATTATGAATTTTTAATAAAAAAACCTCTTTACAGTTAATGAATAGTCAAAAGTAAATTTTTAGGCCTACTCAATATGTTTAAAACAATTATTCATAAACTCATTATATTTTATTAAAAAGCAAACTGTTTTTTTTTTAATTAAGTGCTCAGTGGCTCCGTCTTCCATTATACTGAGGTGTCATAAGAGCTGACTAAGGTACACCAGTATGACGTATTGCACGCAGATTTTTAGTATCTAAGCTGCTGCATGCGTCTTCTCTGCACACAGTTTGTCATAGTTTGTCTGCAACCTGCATTGGAGAAGTGTGCAAAGTTTATTGTCCGAACACCATTTCATCGATTTCGAAGAAAGGGAAGGGAGGCTTTTGCTCTGCAGCGGGACAAATCTAGCTAATAATAATGGTTGATGTTACTATCATTATTTATTTATATACAATACTGAAAATATTTAAAATTATAGGTTGTAAACGAATAAATATAATAAATATATCCTTTTTAAATGCATCGTTTAAAACAGTTCGTTCCTTTATTATTTTTTAATCTAATAGTATTTTATATCCAAAAAGTTTTTTTTTTAATATTGACCATTAGATAGTTATTGAAAAAAGCTTTGGATGACGTATTTTATAGTCCCACAATACAACAAACGGAATGGATGAAAATGGAACTGATGGACAAAATTAATTGTGAGTTATACTATTTATACTGCGACCATATAACGAATTTTTTAAAATGAACTAAAGTAACAATGTCATGGTTTATACCTTTCGGGAAAGTGGATACAGCCACCAACATGTTTTAAAATATAATTAATAAAAAGTGTATCATGTAATTGTTAATAGCACATTAGGTATTTCTACCTACTCAGTTCTATTGCTACAAGCACTAATTAATATTTCTTAACGTACCGTTCAGCTTAATACCAAAAGCCATTGTGAGCGTATTTTATACTGTCAGAACAACATGACGCCGCGCTCTGAGGAGCTACAGAAATACTTAGATGAAAACTTAAATGAGGGGTGACTCGGCTCGTGTGGGCGATTGTACTGTTACTTCAAACTATTACATGCTATAATTAAAAGTGTTTTGATAACCGGTTTCAATGAACTTCTCGGAGATAGAGTAACTGTGTTTACTGGCTTTTACTTGGCAGCTGATTAATGATAGTAGGTAAAGCGCCATAAAAATGTTACTACATGTTACATTTTATATCTAATACCTTACTTTTAACAATTTCCGAATAAAAAAAATATAGTTACGTATTTTTGCATGCGTATTTAGTGAAAGATAGTTTAGCGCGCTCATTCAATGACTGTACATCTTGTGATGCAACTTTTGCGGATTGATAGCAGCTGACTAAGTGGAGCACGCGATGTCGCTTTACATACAAATGATGATAATGATGATGATGTCCTAGCCGGTTTCAGCCACGGCGACTGTTTCAACACCGATTAAGAAAATCAAGGCTCAGTTTTCGGAAACAGTCAATTGCGCAGGAGATATTTAAGTGCATAACTGGACGCGCTGCCAGAAAAGCACTCTCCCGTCCGAGCTCCCTCAGGCCCGATGGAATGGAGAACCAGTACGATCGGGAGGGAGCGGGATGCAGGTTTGGTCGAGTTTTCCTTCTCTGAACACCTGGTTGAATTGCGGTGTTAAAGAGATACCTTAGTCACCTTTTACGACACCTCAGCAAGAAGAGGGGGTGCTATTCTATTCTGCCGGCCGCCACCACGGCACACAAATAACCACATATAGATATCCGTGGTGGAGCACACAGTACCTTCCTGCACCACACCGTACGAGTACCGGACTAACCGGAGCGGTATAGTCTTTTCTTGTTCATTTTTTATATGAAGCTACATTATTGTGCACTTATTATAAAATGTTAATTATTTGTCTCTATTTTATTTACGATAACAGGGATGTAATGATATTATGAAGAAAATATACACTATATATATATATATATATATATATATATATATATTACATATACAAATGTACTATTTATATGTAACATATATATGTATGTATATTTGATTGATTTTCTTTTATTGTTATTTATTAGCTTGATTTTTATTTTTGTGGAAACTTTGTTGGCTTATGTAACATTTTTTGTGTATATTGTTATCATTTTTATATTGCTGTATGGTTCCCTTTAAAATAAATAAATAAAAAATATAATATTCTAAAATTTTACATACACTTCATTTTGATACACAATATTTTCAATGATAATATTTTAAGCTATACATACAATAATAGCTGTATTAGGGTACTTAGCCATGTGTTTTTTCTAAACGTTACCTATAGCAGCTTAGGCCGCTAGTTCTTGTTATTTGCTTTGAAATTTTGCTTTGTACCTCATTATCCATTTTAAATTCTTCGACTAATACCTTACGTGGCTACGCAGCAGTTGTATATAAGGAATTGTACATGTCATTTGCAAAAGTATCTAATTTGTAAGTGCATTTCCTTCTCTCATCGCGAAAACCAACAAAAAGGGCGCCTTTAACGTGGTTAATGTTCCAATCACGATTAATTTAGGCATTTCTTCATTATTATTCACAGTATACTATGCTATGCTGATTACAACTACACATAGGGTAATAAAATATCAATAAATATTGTTAATAACCATTGAAATGTATATTATATATTTTATTATCTTTATGTGATTTAGAACCGGTTTAATTTTGTGATTAATATGCCTTAACAGATTGGTTTGTTGATATTGAGTTATTATAAAGCAATAAAACTACTCACCGTTATATTAACAGAATAACAAACGACTATTTAACTATTATTAGCCAAATGAGACAATTTCTGAGTACAAAGTAAGGGCAATAGGATGATAGGTACTTAGAACTTTGTAATGTTATATAATTAAAATTCCATTCCAAAGCGGCAATTTACCAAAATATCCCTTTGAGACTCTCATTGGCATGTTCCGCGCGGCGTCAGCTAACAAAAATTAAAACGATCTTTTCAACGATAAAAGTTGAACAATTCAATAGTGACGGAGTTCGTAGCCTTCTATCGTTCTATCGCCGACACTTAATTACATTTGACGTAATTGAAACTTTGCCGGGAGCTTATCGTGTCTGCCTTATGTATTTGTACTTACATTGTTGTGTACGATACGGCATTACCAAAAGCACACGTGATTTTATTTTTTATTAATTTTTATTTTTTAATGCACCTATATCTTCCTATTATATGGTAAAATAAATTTACCCAGCAAATATTGATTTTCGCTTCCTTGAAAGACTTACAGATTCACCTATATACCTACCTATACTGAATATTCGAAGGCAGTTTTAATAGGCATAAATATGTTCACTTTTATAGAACTATTAAAAACATTAATTTAAAATTGAATTACTATAATTTAAGCTATGCGATATGGACTGATAAATTTTATTGCTAATCGTAAAATTCAATCAGGTGTTAATTAATTATTTATTTAGTCAATAATAATAAAATAAATATGCACACTTATATTTTATAATATGGCCACATTATTTGTTTAATTAAGTACATATTAGGTCCTTACATATGAAATTGGCGTTTTGTATGGGAGGAACAAAAAGTCGAATATTTTTTAATATAATATATTTAATTAATCAAAGTATGAACCATTATTTTCTATGCACTTTTGCCATCTCATAGGTAGTTCATTGATCCCTTTACTAAAAAAACCAGTCGGACGGGAATCAATAAAATCTTTGAAGGCGATTTGGACTGCCCCATCGGAGTTGAATTTTTTCCCTTGCAAGAAGTTATCCAAATTTCGAAAAAAATGGTAATCTGTTGGAGCAAGGTCCGGGGAGTACGGAGGATGTCTTAGACTTTCCAATTGAAGCTCTTCTAATTTAGTAGCCGTCTGTTGCGCAGTGTGTGGTCTAGCGTTGTCGTGAAGCAGCAGTGGCGTGGAGCGATTGACCAGCCTAGGTTGTTTAGCCGCTAGCTTTTCCATCATGGTTTGCAATTGCTGACAATAGACATCAGCCGTAATAGTCTGGCCAGATTTGAGAAAACTGTAATGAACAATACCGGCACTAGTCCACCAAACACTTACAAGTAACTTTTTTGGGGTTAATTTTCGCTTGGGGCAGGATTTGGCTGGCTGGCCAGGATCCAACCATTGCGCTGAGCGCTTCCGATTATCGTAAAGAACCCATTTTTCATCACAGGTAATGATTCGGTTTAAAATACCTTCATTATTGTGCCGGTTTAGTAATGTAACGCAGCAGTCGGCGCGCGTTTGCCGGTTTGCTTCAGTCAATTCGTGAGGTACCCACCTTTCAAGCTTTTTAATCTTCCCAATTTGCTTCAAGTGAATTAAAACAGTTTTATCACTAACATCGCAGCCTGCAGCTAACTTGGACGTGGTTTGCGATGGATCCGCTTCCACAATAGCCTTCAACTCTTCATTATCAACTTGAGTCTCAGGCCGTCCACGGGGCTTGTTCTGCAGGTCGAAATTTCCAGAACGAAAACGTTGGAACCAAAAACGAACTGTGTTTTCTTTTGCAACACGACCGCCATACACATCATTCACCCTTCGAGTTGTTTCCGCAGCACTAGTGCCACGGCGGAACTCGTACTCGTAAATAATGCGATATTTTAAGTTTTCCATTTTGTAAAATGAGTGACGCATACAGAAAAAAACAGAAGAAAAAAACAAATGAATGACGATCATCGAAGCACAAATACATGAGTCTATAGCTGTACAAATTTCAATTTGGAATTCCTTACCAAAGAGGAGAAATTTGTGATTAAAGTGGCCAGTACGAAAAACGCCAATTTCATATGTAAGGACCTAATATATAACAAGAATAAATAGGAAGTAGAAACATGTTTTATGAACAATTTCATGTTTTTTATTTAAGGTTCATATAGATTACACGATCGATATAATCAGGTGATTGTTATTTAATAATATTATTGTTTATGCTATTTAGTTCTTGATGTAAACCTATATAGATTTCACATAGATATAAAAATTAATTCATAATAGCAAAAATATTATACGTAACATGTTATTAAATACATAATAAAATGTAGAATAATAACGATAATCTATAAGCTTTCCGGAAGCTACTAGCTTCATCTAATGGAAAAATCGGTATTTCTTTAATATGTTATATTTTACGTACGAAAGTATGTATTGACATTTCAAAATGTAAAGTTTGAAATGTAAAATCGATTTGTCTGTAAATTACTCAGCTTACGTATATCTTGAGCAATCAATTATTATATTGAAAATATGGAAATGTCTTGGTTCATCTAATAGACTCTATCATACTATAAGATTAATTGTAGTTTTACTTAAGCAGTTCTCTTTTATAATAAATCGTGTGAATCGGTATTTGCAGGATGAGCACACTCCATCGTCGACCTCATCATCACTTTTCAGCAGTTGCGACTGAGATCACGCGCAAGCCTGTTAGTAATATAAAAAAATATGTACTTTTAAATTACCAAATAAATAAAATTAAAATCAATCTGTCACCGTTTCGAAAAAAGATTCTGCTGTGAAGAAAACTCTATTAGTGACTTTGTTACTTTACTAAAATACAAAAAAATACACTACGTTTGATATACAGTAGACTCCATACAGAATTATATTACAAATGATGTGACTTTTGTTGATAAATTGTGTAGGCATACAAATAATTTTTTTTATCTGTGCAGAAAAATTCGAGTTATATATGACCAAGTACCGGGCAAGTACGCTTAAGCAAATAAATATATAAGTACTTGCTATAGCCTGACGTCTCATCCAATTTAATCGCATCGAGAAAGTTGGCATCGTCGTTAATTTGGGTTCAAACCGGCTCTAATTGTTGTTTAGGAGCGCGATTCGCGTTTAAAGTTGCTGATTAACATTACGTAGACATCTATGGCGCCCTGGTACGTACTAACTATGGCGTTTTGTCACTAAAGTTTTCTAATTTCCGTTAATTCGTCTCCACTTAATGTTTTGGACGTTGCCTTGAACATTTTAATTTTGTTCTGTGCGATGATCTAAATTTCATCCGAATTTACATTGATTTTTTTGTTATTGTATGTACACTTAAGAGGTAGAAATAAAGGCTGAAAGGTTGTTTGAAATACCATTAGTTTTGAAGTAAGCACTTTAAATTTAAAATTTAAAAATATGTGTTTAGACGTTTTTGAAAAATCAAACCACAAAGAAGTAGAAGTTTCATTGTAAACTTATTGATTTTGAAGTAAGCACTATGAAAAACTATATTTACTATTTTATTTAGAAATAAAAATATGTGGTTTGACGTTTTTGAAAAATTTACCCTCAAAGTCTTTCAATGATATTTTATTTCTATTGGACTGCGACAGGTCAATAACTTTTGACTAAATGAAATCTATCGTGGCAGCTATTAACATACGAAATCAATGTAACTTTGTTTTAAAGGAAATAGAGCAGAACAAAGTCTACTGGGAGAGCTAGTACATATAGTACAAATAAATACTTATAATCAAAGGATTGTTATGAAAATGTACATATATTTAAGTTTAATAGTTATTATTATAATATCATAATAAAAAACTGAAATCTTGAGATATTTGAAATCTATATGCACTGAGCATTTATTAAAAAAAAAACTATCATCAACATAATGTTGCTATTTATCTGTAAAAGATGTTGCATTCAGTAACACGGGAGCACTTACTTCATATGCATATTTATTATCTATGTATGTTCTTCCCTGATAAGTGCAGTATCAGAGTTTTTAATTATCTAGTAAAAATGTAAACACAATGAAAATAATTTAGCCGCATATTGTTACAGATTACAGACATACATAGGTATGTAGGTACTGCGTGCCATGGCAGCAGGTGCTCGTAAAAGCATGGAGTAGTAAAATAATAGAAAGAAAATTCAACCGTGCTAGCACTGCGGGGAAATTTCAAAAACTTTTGCTTTTTAACCAGTCAGTCGCCAAGTTTAAATTGGTTTCCATACCCAAGACCTCGAGCTGCGGGCAGAATGAGAAAACTAGTAATAAGTACTGTGAACTACCTATTCACCCAACAGATGTTTATAATTTCCTAGATTTGTTCCATGTTTTCCTGAAATTTTCAGGTAATAAGTAAGAAGTAAATTTTCTTATTTTTTATAGATTCTACAGATTTGGGTACGGTTTACAGAATAAGATATTTTTTGTTTTGTGTTTTTTTAGGATAACTGTAACAATTAATCCGATTTTAAAGAGCATTCAACAATTAGTACAAAATAAAAAAAAATTGTTTTAATTATTTTCTGTTTGGTTTGTTTAATTTTAATGAGAGATGTTATAAATAAAATATACAAATACAAAAAGTGCAGTAGTGTATTTTTTATTGAAAGTAACATTAAATAATCTAAGTTATTAAATCAAGATTTTTGAGGACGTAGTCGGAGGTAATAGACACAAGTAAGAAAAATAAATTTTTATTAAATGGCTACCTTGTATTTAATCATATATCTGACCTACATAATATTATTGAAACAATAAATAAGCATCATTTACTTGTACAAACAATACATAGTTGTATGTTTTGAAAATCATCAAAATTATCCTTGAAACAGAAATTTTACGACATACATTGCACCTAATTACACATTATCGTAAAAACATTTTGTAATTCCATATATTTTAACGTATTTAACTACGAGTATATCTAAAAAGGGATACGTACGACAAAAACGGCCTTCCAATATTGATATCCTATTTTTAGAACAGTCATATCTTTCTTTACATTTACCAGTTAATAGAGGCTAAGTTGAATGCACGCTAATCATTCAGTCCCGACCAGACAATTTATTGGGACACTGATAGCAACAATGTCACTGCTATTTAGTGTAGCAAGAAATCCATTATGCAAATTTGATGCAGTACATCAGTAAAATTCTTGAGACAATTTCAAGGCCGTAAAATGTCATAAAATTATTTATTATATCTGAACCGTTTGTTTAACGTATATTCAAGTTGATTTATTGATATACATATCTGTTTAATGTGTGTATGTATGGGTCATAAAACGTTTTATGGGACAGTTTACTGCGCCGCAACCTCGGAAAGTGCTTTTATTGGTATCTAAGCGCCATACAAAATTGATATTATTGTATGTAGGTGGGAGAAGTGGCCGCGACCAGCTGTGTCAAAGTCATAGAATTTTAATGTTTAATCGGGAAATTTTTCGCTTTTTTACCATTTTTATCTCACTTTATGATAATGACTTATTTATATGTGCTAGTATGGTAGGTAAGAACAGTTAAAGTTTATTTTTTATTAGGTAAATTATAACTCGTGGAACTAATTTACAGTTGTCAGTTTATTCATTTGTTTTCGAACATTCGATATTAAATTTTAATTGAAATAAAATATTTTACAAATAATTTAAATATTTTAGCGTATAAAATTATTCTTAATTCACACAACGCAATAATATATAAAAAAAGAATAGTATAAACATTATATGAGATTTATTTTGACTTGGTAAAGTTACTAATGTTAATCGTTAATGAAACACGTGTCTAAATAATTATTGTTAATTAGTAGGTGTGTAGCTACCATACATGTTTATTATTTATTGCCATCATTGAGAATGGAATAATTAACCATATAAATACATAAATATAAACAAATTTTATATAACTAACTAATGACGGATTAATATTTTAATACAGACCTTAAAATTCAGTTTTTTTTTTAAATTTATACCACCACAACACTTTTAAACCAACATAGATATTTCACTAGAAAATACGTTATAAGCGCGCAGAGTTACAACCAAAGGTAAACTGAGAGAAATTCATGTTTTTTACTCGCTAATACCTGTAATTATTGCTCTTGCTTCACCTTTTTGTTCAATAATGGTATAGACAGTTATGTTTTTACAGAATTAAAAAAAAGGTTTAATTAAACGATTTTGTGCTTTATATACATAGTGGTGGAATTAAAATTGCTTTGTTAAGTTGTAAGGATAAATTTATTACACCTTCAAAGGGTTGGGCAATGGTTTGATGGTTTTATGGTTTTCCGTTGTGCAATTTTCACGGATTGTTTTCAAACGAACGTGAGTAAGATGGACAACGGTTAAATATAATATTGATACTTTATATTATTTTTATGCCTTTTTTTTCGAATATGTTGCTTATTTCTGTTTTTCAAACTTTTTTAGCTATTTGTAATTACGGTGAAATGAACCATATTTTGTTAGACCTAAATAGATATTACGTTCTTTTCCTACTCACGTTACACAGATTTTGTATTTAAAACTTTACTAAAAGTAGTTTATCGTAGCGTTTGTATAGCCATAGTTATAGTAAAATCACAAAATAACTGCCTACTCCGGAAATGTTCATGAACTTTATTTTCGTTACTTTTAAATTAATTTTAATTGCACTTGTTAATCTAATTACATAGCAGTACAATATTTTTATGTCATAGTACACGTCACTAAATCAAAAATTTCTATAAAAAAGCGGAAAAAAACGATAAAAAATAGTCACAAGTTATTCTATATTATATGGCAGTAAATATTATGATTGTCATTTGACTATTTTTTTCAATATTTTTATGTTATTTGAGTTGAAATTGAGGAGTAATTAAGGACCTTTTTTTGGTAACCCAGGGGAAATCCTCATGGATCGTCACGGGGCGGTGAGGGTCGCCCACGGTATGCCGGACTCCTACCGACCAAAACCCCTGGGGTGCTCCTTAACTCGCGTCAGCACCAGAACCCGGGCACATCGAGGACCTCCAAAAGTAATTAAGGACCTAACCTAACTCAATCTATCTAGATAAATTCGTAAGCAAAATTTATTTTAATAGATACATATATTATAACTTGACATCTATTATGCAGGAAAATTAGAACCACAATTAAAAAAAAAAAGTTTTAAATTGTGAAATCTATAAGAAAATTTATTCAATACATATACTTACATTACATATATATATCACGCGTTGTCCTTTTCAAGATGATTATATATATTTGCAATAGTACCTGTTTCCATTAATTGCTTGTTTGTCGTGCTCAACATTATTATATAATTATGATCTCACAATATTAAAGTTAACTTTACATGGTTAAATGTTAATTATTCCATTGTACAATAACTAACGTTTACGATATTACTAATTAGTGTTATTTGAGATTACTGTTAGCCTATTGTTGTTATAATCAATTTTTATAGACTTAGCATATATCAATTATTGATGTGCCAATTCATTCTTAGAAGGAAAATTATGATCTTCGTATGTCATTTGATTTTGAGATAAATAAATACCTACTCATTACGCCGTTTATTTAATTTACATTTATATCATTTATTATTTTATATTTACAATATTTTAATATATAATATTTTATATTACCTATTTTTTTTAATCAAGTAACACTCGCAAAATTTTTATCCCTCTACCTACCTCATCCGTTTCCTCTCTGGGTATATATATATATATATATATATATATATATATATATTATGTGTTAGGAAAACAAACAGGCGAGGCGCCTACCTGATGGTAAGCGAGCACTGTCGTATACGGATAATTGTAAAACAAGTATCATCATTACGTTGCGAAATGTTCCATATAAAAGTTCGTTTCAAATCAAGTTAAGACCGAAATATTCCAGGAAACTACGAGTATTCATTTAGTTATCGCACTACCGAATGCTATTATTAATTGCCTATTAATACATTTTTATTAATCATTTATATATGTATATATACATAGCTGCTTATAGGTTATAGCTGGTTATAGGTTGTTTGAACAATATGCAGCAATTTCATCGCTACTTTATTTTGATTATTATTCTTCTAAAGTTTCAGAAGATAGCTTTAGATGAATTTTACTGGTCGTAGTCTGCGATATTAATAGGTCTTCAACGGCGAAAACGTAAATCAGTATATGAACGTGTAAAAAATTACCTAAACACAGAGCTGATAAATTATTTTACCTGGAAAAGATACCGGCTTGCTGATGAATTAATTGCTTTATAAAATACATTCATTTTTTCTATCAAGATTTATTTACTACCTATAATCGTATGTACTTATTAGAAAACATATTGATAACTAAAAAAAAATATGTTATTGTCAATAAAACACTTAGATTAATTAATTAACTTAGATTACAGTATAATCTAATATAAAATTGGATTAATTTCAAAGTAAAACTGGGAAAGGTCCAAATAAAGTATCAAGTTTATTTAGTCACCATACAAATGTTTGTTTTAACCAGCAATTAACCACGACCGTATATAGATTGAATTGCTATGACAGAGCACATACAATGCCTTTTGTTACATCATTCAATCCTTTTCTTCACAAAACGGTACTGTCACCTCTTAAAGGTAATGTGAGACTGTCAACTATGCGTTAAAAATTCATTCCAAATTTTAAGTTATTAACCAGTGTATACATTTTTAATAACTTATTCATTTAAATCTAACCAAATTGCTATTATAATTGTGAGTGACTATAAAATTTTATTTTATCTTTTACAAATACTCATAACCGAGTTTTGTTTTTTGATAATAGTTGTTACGGGGCTAGCAAAATTAGTACAAAATTATTATCTGTAATACAGGTAACTTATTTCCGGAGGAGATATAAAATATAAAAAAATATTAAAATTAAGTGATATATAACATTTTTCAGCGTAAACATATTAAAGAGTTTATCGCCATTACTGCGGCTTCTTCCTATTGTTAAAAAAAACAAACCTTCAAACAATTGTTCCGAAAACGGCAATTATAGCAAGGTGTATGAAACGTTACCTTCGTTAATTGTTTTTAAGTACTTTTTATCTAAAAGGTCTTTGAATGGTGAAAACATATTTTAAATAGCTATACGTTATTGATAGAGGACTATAAAAATAAAAGTCATAAAAATTTGGATTAGCCAACCTACACCACAAACCCAAAAATGTGAAATGATTTAAAATTATGTGAAATTCTCAAATGATTTTTTTATTTATTATAAGTTTCAAGTTATGAAATATATGATAAATAAGATTTTATATGTTACATACAGGTAAATAAAAAACAAAATACGCTATGTTTTTTTGTATATGTAAATAAGTTAAGAACATAAAAGTATTACTACCTGTTTTACAAGATAGTGTACATGTACCTCTTTCTCATATTGTATTATAATATATATTTTGGTATAATTTTTATTATCTTTAAAAAAAATCTTAAAACTAGCGTCTCAACTCCATCTATACACCAAAAGATGAACTAGTTTCAGCTCTGTAAAATACAGTAGCACCATCTCGAGGGGTGCCCAGTATTTGCAATACAATGCGCCACCGTCTGCAACCCCCGTCTGCAAGGGGAGTGTCAACACGCGGCTCGTATTAAGGTGCGTCCAGACTTGTGATATTTTACCGTAACAACTGTGTGAACATGTCGTAGTAACAGTACGTACGTCGCACATCCTAATAAATGTCACCAGTTTAGACGCATCTTTAAGTACGCGTGGATCTTTAGTGAAATTTCTATGTGCTTGATATATAGATTTTTTTTTTACTCTGTCTCGACATAGTGACTACAGAGTTCCTGATAGTATGTACAGTGTAGTCCAAAAACGAAAGCGACTATCAAAGGTTAAAAACACATTGATAGTCCCCATCATCATGTCGGCCCACATATACCACGACTGAAGGTCTCTAGGTATATGAGCTACTGGATATGCACAAGCTGATCCCGAAACGCGACAAGCCGAAACTGATCACTATGACGGGCTTTACACCCATGTACTGTGGTCGCGATCCAGACGGGCACCGACGCCCTACTATTACCATTACATCTAACTCATTATTTATACCAAAGGTGGCAAGCTGACAGCCTACTTAATGCAGAGTGACTATTGTCGGCTATGAACAACCGCAACACCAAAAGTATCAGAGTTATAATGTCAACAATTTGGGAGTCGAAGCTGCTCGCGTCCGTAGGCTTTACCCTAGTTTCCCTACACGTGACTCCTGGGTGGTGCTACACGAGCAGCAGCGAGGTGGTAGGGCGTCGGTGCCCGTCTGGATCGCGACCACAGTACATGAGTGTACAGCCCGTCATAGTGATCAGTTTCGGCTTTTCGCGTTTCGGGATCAGCTAGTGCATATCTAGTAGCTCATATACCTAGAGACCTTCAGTCGCGGTATATGTGGGCCGACATGACGATGGAGACTATCAATGGATTTTCATCCTTTGATAGTCGCTTTTGTTTTTGGACTACACTGTACTTACCATCAGGTACACTGTAGTCATTATGTCGAGCCAGTGTAAAAAAAAAAAAAAATGCAGAGCATCGTGCATCGACGTAGAGTTGCTGGCCTCACAGTCTTTTACCAATAGCACTGTAGAGAGTGTTCTCAGGAACTGTATTTTTTTGTTCCTCCATCCCCATTCCATCACCCAACCACTAGATATCCATATGTGGTGGATGTTCCTTATATCCGCACGAAAGGGTTCGCTTCTACATTTATCAAAGAACGGCTAAGGAGTGGAATATGCTTCCACCGGCCATATTTCCGCGATCTTATAACCTGGGAGTCTTTAACAGAAGAGTGAATAGGTATTTGTTGGGCGGACGCGTTTCATCATCGGACTCATCTTCACCTTCCTCCAGGTGTGATTAAAGTTAAGCGTTCACCTATAAATAATAATAAAAAACCTGAAAAATGTTTTCACTCTCTTTTTGAAAAACTCCATACTAAAGCCGCTTTTATCGTACAGATTGCTTCATAAGAGTTGATAAGGGTACAAATGAACATTTTTACGGCCCAAATATCGAGATCATTCATACTGTTGACCACATCTTTGTGCGCTGTCAATTATTTTTAATAACCTCAAATCAGATTATTTTATTCAGTTCTCCACGCCATGCTGTACTTCTGTATCGTAGATGTGTTTACAAATATTATCTCCGCGCACCAATAAAGGACGACTAGATGTAGGGCATACAATCTACTATTTCGTGGGGAGTTCGAATCCACGACCCGTAGGGAAAAACTCAATCACTGTATTCACGGAGTCGTTAATTGTTATTTTTATATCGCCTAAAGTAAAAAATTAGAAAATTAGATATCCTTCAATAATAATTAAAAGTCTAACAATGTTATCACATAAGATATCGTTTTCAATCATTTTTAACGATGTTATCTCGGTCAGGCTCTAGCAGTTTTCTAAGGTAGGCATGAGGGAAAAGTTAGCTAATATACAGTTACGTTACTTTTTCTTACTTTTCGTAGTACGAAAATTTTATTAAAGATGTCGTAATGGCACTCTTTGATTTTAGCACTCGAAAATGAGATTATTACGTCATATTTTCGATTGTAATTCTCTTCAATTTATGTAGTGGTTCATATTTTTTCGATTGCTTATATATCTTAGCCACACGTTAAAAATAGTGAACATATTTATTTGAAACTTAACAATATAAACTTCTTAAACTAGTTTATCAATATTGTAATGGAGCATTATTATTAAGATTTATATCTGCTTTATGCTAAGCAAGTTCAAAAAATCAATCAGTAGAAAAAAATCGGCGGGTATCGCTCGTATAACATGAAAAAATCGTGGGCTGCCCTCAATAATATAGAATTATTTGGCAAACGGACGAAGTCAGATAACAAACCAATTGTTATTAAAAATCATGTATTTATTATGTTAATATTAAATAGGTATTAAAAATAATTATTAAGGTGTTTTATTGCCTAAGCAAATGTTTATTGCGGCCAGTAATTAAGTAGGCACGGTTATTATGAAAAGGCCCTGACTATGTTAATATTACTTCAGATCTCTCTAAAGTACACTGTTTACGACCGCAGTTCGCGTACCTAATCTATGCAACTGTGTTGTCTATTTAATATTAATAATATAGATTGTAAACGTGAATTATAGTGATTATCTCACACCTATTATCTAGTTAGATTATGTAGCTTTCTTATTATTTCACACATAAATAGTCTGTTATACAAATATAAGCTACAATATAAGGCAATCTGAGTCGGAGTGGTTCAAGTGAAAATTTCATGCTCATTATAAATACTTTAACGGGTTTACGCGCGAAATTGCTTACTTTCAATTATGGCTTGACACTTCGACCTGGTTATACAGGTCAGGTTTAAGAGCAGACTCAAGTGCAGCGGAGTTTTCGTCGAGAAGTTACTTCCTCTATCCGTATTTATTCTTGATAGTTTGAGTAGTCACGACACACAACGTTCAGAGTATTAATCTTCATACAACACGGCATATAACGAGGTTCAGTGGCGTGCATCTCATATAAAGCATAAAATACATTATTCCGTTATACTTGGACATTAACACATATATGTATACTAGTATACTTAAAATTTGGTTCAATTTGGGCTCCCAGACTGCTACTTTGGGAAACACCAGATTTTAATTCAATATATTTATTAAATATCCAAGTATAACAATATAATGCTTTTTATGCTTTATGTGGGATGCACGCCATCAAAGAGATCCTAGTTTTTACTGGGTTCCACGCTGTTTATAACTTAAATCCATCATCCCGGTCAATATAGAGTGCTTTTTAATCTTGATCGTTTCTCAGAACAGTTGAATAGTTTTCTGCAGAATAAAACACATAAAACATCTTAAAGATTGATTAAAAAACTTTCTATAAAAAAAAAACTTTCTTTCTATAAAAATAATAGATTTTGCGATTTATATTATCTATTAAATTATTTTAATTTTTATAGATTATTAACAGTCTAAAATACCCATTTAATTTAAATCATTATCATTTGACGTCCTCCATTTGGTTCTGACGACTTGATATATCCTATCACTTTACAATAATATGTACAGATAATTCTGTGTAATTTTTTTATAACTAAGTATTTAATTTCGCCAATATCGTTTGCACTATTAGCAAAAAGCACTCTTCTTATATCCAAAAAACTAACCCATCAAACGACTTCGAAAATATGACAAGCTGAAAGTAACTGAAAGCCAAATTTTGTTTATAACCTTGCTGACGCCTTTTTCTATCGCAGCTTGTCTATATACTAAACTTTTGTACCACATTATCGTTATAACCTTGATTCATCCACCATCAGTGTGCCTAATGATTAAAATGACGTAACCCGTTTAACAACAAACTCTATAAGGACTCTATGATAAATAAATAATATATGTACTTTGTGTGAATTGTAAATTAAATAGTTTTCTATATTTTTTATAAGAATAAGAATATAGAGTTAAGCTTAATCATTTTCGAGGTGAGCATATATAGTGGCTTAAACCGCTTTCGTTACGTTTACACGCTGTGTCCAACCATCGTGACCAATAGCATAAAACCTTAACATTCATAAGGCAATATTAAGCTTTTTTATTTATCAAATAATGTGATCACTAAAGGTATACCAGTACATATATATTTCTCGCTGAATTTAAACTAAGGAAAGTTATTCCAAATTATGAATTCACCCTTGCTATGTAAATTCTTCAATAATACAAAAATGTTCTAGTGCAAATCTAGTACAACCATTATCGCGCACATCCATATTTACGACATCAAACCAGATCTTTTTAGGTCAATCGCGAAACGCACTCGAGTGTCGACAAGGTCATTGTAGCTTTTCCTGGGATAAAATTATTGTTTTCTTAAAACATGACTAAGTATTGTATTTATAACCAGTACTTTTAACTAAGATTTTCCGTATGAAGTTCTTAAATTTATCTTCGTCCTTTTAATAAATATTGATACTGGAAAGTTTTATTTATATTTTGTTGTCTACATAAATAAATTATAATTATTATGACAAGTAATTCAGTAATAGATTGGTTGATAGTAATAAAATTCAATACTTAAATATAATACTTAAAATTAAATACTTATATCTTTATAAAACTGTAAACTAGGGATGTAACGGAGGCAGTTTTATCGGAACCGAAGTCGGAGTCGGAGTTTTTAAATTTGATTTATCGGAGTCGGATTCGAAGTCGGAATCGGAGTCGGAGGCAATGTCAGTCACAAGTGACGGAAGAATAAAATAGTTTTATTAAGGGACAAATAAAAACATTATTCAGTGAAACTTTTTAATTACAAATTGATAAATATATAAATACACAGACAATAAAAATACCTGTTTCTTATTAACATTTTCATAGTACTGTGAGAAAGCGATTACCTGAGCTACTGGTCCCGTAGTCCACGACATTTAAGCGCAAAGTGGATAAAACCACTATTGTATGTCTGCTCACATAGCGTGATAGCGTGAAGATATGTTATTTATTATATCTCAAATTTGATCCCATTTTAATATGGTGCAGGATTGATACATGTCTTCGAAAGCATAAGCCAGAACTTTTGAATTGACAACAGCATAATCCATTTCCCTCTACATCTCCCTCGTGTGTAGACAGATGTTGAGAATCGAGACTGTTTCCAAGCGTATATCAGGTTTTTTTTTTGATAGCCCGGGGGATATTGTTGACGGACCTCAGGGAGCTTTTTGGTTGTCGGATTTGCACCGACTAAAACCCCCGGGGTCACACAGCGCTCTCGCCTGGATGAGTTGGGCGGCACGCTCCCTCAAGCGCATCGCCGGCGTATACACAACACAACACAACACAACACAGCACAACACAACACAACACAACACAACAACACAACACAACACAACACAACACAACACAACACAACACAACACAACACAACAACACAACACAACACAACACAACAACACAACACAACACAACACAACACAACAACACAACACAACAACACAACACAACACAACACAACAACACAACACAACACAACACAACACAACACAACCCTTTTTTTTTTTGTTAACCCGGTGGAAATCCCTACGGACCGTCAGGGGAGCAGTGGGGGCCGCTCCCCCGGTGCGTCGGACCTGCCCCGACTAAAACCACCGGGGTGTTCCCGTCATGAGCTGGGGTCGGAGGTACAGTAGAGTCCGCCTCACCGACCCACAGCGACGTCCGGCCTTTAAGATAGGCCTCTATCTTTCCTAATTGCAAGGGGTGGTGTAAAGAGCCACCCCTCGCTCACCTTAAAAGTAGATGTCTTGGAGCGGTGTGCGGGAACACATCGCAGCACCACTCTCGCCTTGGAATGTTGGGCGGCGCGCTCCCCCATGCGGCCGCCCGGGCGTCGAATCCGGTTCAGGTAGGAAGGCCTCTGGCGAAGGCCCTCCTCCTTTGTCCAATCCTGCGTGGACGACGGATGGGGTTGTCGGGGGTGGAAAGTGCCTCCCGATCCCTCTCCGCCGCCTCTTTCGTCTTCATAATTTCCTCGCAGTATTTGAGGACCGCCTGCCACGCCCTGTCGCTGCCGACCATCGTGCGAACGAGCGCCGGCAGCGACAGGTCACCACCCACCACCCTGAACCCAACACAACCCTTTTTTTTTTTTTGGTAGCCCAGGGGAAATCCTCATGGATCGTCAGGGGGCGGTGAGGGCCACCCCCCGGTATGCCGGACTCCTACCGACCAAAACCCCTGGGGTGCTCCTTAACTCGCGTCAGCACCAGCCCCCGGGCACACCGAGGACTTCCAAAAGGGCTGGTGCGCGATCCGCCCAATGTGGGCTACACCACGAATCGGGAGGGGCTAAGCCCCTCTACCACCGCCTAGTGGTGCGCGGAAGCACGCACGACACCACTGGAGCTTTGAAGTCAGACAACGGCCCCCTCAGGCTCGTTGCCCGACGCTCCCTTCGAGGCAAACCTGCCGAGCAGCGACAGAGTTGCCGCCGCTAGAGAGGCCTCTTTCTCCATGGGCTCCACGCGCACCTGGGACAACGGAATATCGTCGGCAGTGGCGGGAGCCTTCCTCGGCTTGCCGAAGGGCCTTTTGATAGGCCTTTTAGCTGCTGCACAGGCCGCGCAGCCCAGCCGGTGGCCGGCCTGCTTGCCAGCATCCGCGCACACGCAGCAGTGAGGCTGCGCCTCGCATCCCTGAGCCTTGTGTCCAGGTTGCCCGCATCGGAAGCAGCGACCACTCCGGTTAGTGGTCGCCTTACATCCATGTCCCACGTGCCCGGGCTCAAGGCACCGGTAGCACCGGAGCACAAGGGGTTCCATAAGTCGGATCTGGGGCTTGACCCAGCCGATCGTAATGCCTCTCTCTATTATAGTTTTGGCCACGGGGGCTGGGCAAGTTACCCAGATCGTGCCAAGACTGAATCTAGTCATGACTATGTCACTGGCCCGGACGTGTTCCTCCGAGCACCCTCCGATGGTTGCAATGCAACTCACAATGTCCTCCTTGAGGACGGTGTCGTCAAGGCCAGATATCTTGAGATCAGCCCTCTTATAGGGGCGTGTGACCTTGACTTCATCCTCAAGGAGGACATTCTTTAACAACTCGTAGAGGACGTTCACCTTTCTTTCAGCCTCTTCGGGCTCACCGGGCACATGCAGGACTCGTGCATTGGTGAGCGTGCCTCTCATAAACATATCCTTGAGGCCGTGGGCATGCAGATCACCTGCGACCTCACGCCTCGCCTTGTCAAGGATTGTTTTGAAGGACAAGCCTTTCTCCTTCGCTTGTGGCGTCAGCGCCAGGAGAACACCGGCCGTTTTGGGCGGCCGGATCTTCTTCGGGCGCTTCTGTCCCTGCTCCTTCTTTTTACGGGCCGGTTGAGGAGGGCCCTTCTCTGTTTTCCTCTTAGAGGGCTTGCCCCCCTTCACCACCTCTGACCAGCTACCATTGTTGTCGGCTGGCTGGGTCGATGTTGGAGGTGGTTGGGGTACCTCTGGAGGTGTCTCGTCCGGGTTTGCAGCGGGGCGGCTCTTCTTTCCCTTTCCCTTACCATTTACGGGTTTGGGGTTGGGGCCAGAGCTGGGCCCCGGTGTGTCCAAGTCCGTAGTGAGGACGTCTTCCGCGGCGTCGGCTGCCGGCTTGGGCTTAGCCTTTCGCGCGGCCTTCTTTGCTGCGGGAGGCGCCCTCTCGTGTTGCAACGGCGGACGCAGGAGTTTGCCCTCCAGTACGTCGTACCGCCGCTGCATGTCCCTCATGGTGCCCACGACCTCGCTTAGCACCGAGCGGATCTCGGCAATGTCGTGAGACTTTGTCTCGTCCGGTATAGATTGAGCAGGGTCCTTGGCGGAAGGCAGCAAGAGACCCTGCCTGTTATACTCTCGGATATCTGTTCTGAGGGAGGCGTAATCCTCCCTCAGGTCCTGCAGCTCACTTTTGAGACGAGCGTTCGCGGAACTTAGCTTCCGGACCTCGTCGTTTACAGTTGAGGTCATGATGACCTCCATGTTGACCAAGATCTCGTCGAGAGCCGACTTCCCCTCGTGGATCACGGTCCCTTTGATATTTTTGGACTTGGTAAATAAGTTCTTCACCAAGTCCACGTTCTTCCGAACTCGCTCATGCCGGACGTATGCGGCGGCGTCTTCCTCATCAGTCGACGCTGTAGCGGAGAGTCGCGACGTCTGATGTGGACGGGCGTTCCGCGGCGACTCCAGGAGCTCTTTACGAGCTCTCATCTCCTCTGCGTCCTTCTGGGCCGCTAAAACTTCCTTCTTGGCCTCCCACAGACCCACGTACTTGCCGTGGATCGGCGGGCGACCGCGTCCTCGTTTTGGTGCCTCGGGGGTGGCCAAGATCTTAGCAGGCACATCCCCCTCGGACTCGTTGCTACATAACAGCTTATAACTCCTCTTCCGGTCTGTTCCGGAACCCACGGATACGAGGCTCATCTCCGAAGAGTCTGAGTCCTCGTGGCGTTCCAAGGAAACACGGAGCTCCCTATCGCGCGCAAGATCGGTGTCCTTTTGCTGTGAAGCCAGGATCGTCGGAGCAGTTACGGGGGCATGACTGTAACTGCGTAGCACCTTTTTGCCCCCCCCCCCAGAGAACGTGGGGCTGCACCGGTCCGGAGACCGATGGAGGGATTCTCCACCAGCGGTAGTACCCTCCTGGGGTAATAACTCTTCAAAGTGTGCTTCCATGATCATATATTTTCATTCATCAAATTTTCACTCTATCATCTGGATTTGAAAAGAAGAAAAACTAAGGGGAGATAAAAGGGGGAGAGAAGAAAATAGAAGAAAAGAAGAAGAAGGGGAAAAACAATACAAGAAAACATACACACCTAACATAAAATCCTTACGAACAACCTAACATACTTAACCAGGAATTGGGGAACAAAGGAATAACTAAGGATGGGAAAGGGAGGCTAGATGTGAGGGGTTGGATGGGGGGTGGAAATAACGGGGCTCTTCTCACTCCTCTTCTCATTGGAGAAGAGATAGCGAGAAAGGGCAGGGAAAGGAAAAAGGGTAAGGGACAAGGACGAGTAACTGGTCTGGACTCAGACCAGCGACTCGGACTGACTGCACCAGCGAACTGGCGGGCGATGGGGTCGTCACAACACAACCCAACACAACCCAACACAACCCAACACAACACAACACAACATAACACAACACAACCTAACTTGGGCAAATAAAAGCTGTTGTTCACAAAGTGTTGGATATATCAGAAACCGTTATGTGTTAATTTCTATTTTACTTAATTTAATGTAAATGTAAAATAAAAAAACCTTTTAGTAATAAATTTAAATGAACATTTAGTTTTAAATTTAATAATTTAATCATATTTTTTTAATCAATATTTTAAAAAATGTCTTCTACAAATTAAGTAGCACTGATTGTTTGATTAATTGATATTATGTTTCAACAACATATAAAGTAAAATCAAATGAATTGACTGCAACAGTGGTGGTGACCTCCGATGAATACCTCCGATTAAAAAGTTTCGGAACCGAAGTCGGAACCGAAGGTGTAATAACGATCGGAAGTTCCGACTTATCGGAGTCGGAGTCGAAGCTCCGTAATATCCCTGCTGTAAACTTATGTAGTTCGTTTTAAGATAAGTAATTTTTAAACCACAAAATAGGGAATACATGAATTCGTCCTGTTACATATCTATTGGTAAATACATAAACATGCATGTGATGTACTATATAATACTATTTTCTATAATTATTGAAAATCAGTTAATAGACAGTATCTACTACCAAATAAAATATTAACTTTAAGAGCCGGAATGTGGCGCAGCAACACATCGTGTCTCCAGTGTGGAATATAGAAGTAACGCTTGATATCTCTTTAAGGAATCTCAAGTTGTAACATGTGATTGTTTAATATCAACTAAATCATTTAATATCTCTACACTATAGACAAACTTGATAACTAAACCCTCGCTTGCGAAATTGGACACAAGCGCAAATACGAAAAAAGGAATTGTGCATTGAGGGGACGTGAGTTAAAATGTGTTCTGCTTCTCTGCTCTAACGTCATGGAATAAGTTATCTGGTTCGCTTATAATTCAGTACTCGTTAAAACACTAACCTATGTACACGTTGGAAAACAGTATTTGCTTATTAAAGCTGTTACTACGACATTCCACGGCCATATTAATACGAGTACCCAGCTGCTAAATACCATAGTAGGGTAGTTAAATACTCTACTATGGCGCTGGTTTCGTTGTATCATTTAAATTCATAAACGATAAGAATTATTCTAAGATATAAAATTGTCCGTTTATAATCATGCTGAGGTTCTATTGGGACAAGTAGAGAAAAGATAAAGATACTTCTCATTGTTGTTAAAAACTACTATTAGGTATATTAAAGGTAGATTTGTATTTCTGCAGCCGCTACTGGCAAATAGTTAATGAAATAAGCTTACAATTAGGTAGGGCAATCCAGCAAACACAAAAGTTATGATATTTTTTATAAAAAATATCACACCAGCTCCAGCCTCTCCTATTGTCTGATTTGTGGTTTGTGTTTACAAATGCTAGTCCTTTATACACAAAACACAGAACCAAAACACAGCCTTGTAGGCTGTGCAAATGTTTTTTTTATATGTTGTAGTATGTTAACTATCTCCAGCGTACAGTAAATGAATATTAAGCTATGGGACTAATCGATTCGTCAGTTGTGTATACGACCGACGAATCGATTATTCTTGTTCTTATTATACATAGCTGTCTGCGTAGCAGTTTTAATAATATTCTTTGTTCCGTAATCAGCACAATAACATAATATTTACGAGAAAAACTAATCTGCTCATTACAAAAAAGTCTTCTGGTACCGGGATTCGAACCCAAGATCTTTAGCGTTCCAACTAGGTTTACAAAGTGCCCTAAAAGCACAATGCTAATTAAATGTTTAAAAAGCAAAACGGTTGTCATTTTAACAATGTTAGGTAAATTCGAGAAAAATGTTGCAAAATGATAACAATATGGCTCGAGGGCCCCAGGTGAATGTTATAAATGACAATAGATTACATTCTACCCTCCGTAGGCTCATTACACGCTTCTTTATTCTACTTACCGAGCTACGCGCCTACATTAAATATAAATCAATGTTCAGTAACGACCGCACTCTGACGTGCTTTAACAACATAAATTCCATTTAATTGAGACACTATCGTTTCACAATACATCAAAGTAACAAAAGAAAACGAACTACGAAAATTCAAAATCCCTGAACAGAAATTGCGTGACAGAAATAAATACTTTCTTTATATATTTCATATAAATATATTCCAACACGTGTTCGTGAGGAAACCAACTGTGCGTACGGAATGACAATAGGGATTTCCCTTTCAAGCGGAAAATTTACGTGATAAACATTCTAAATCGTTGCGTGTGAAAAAAATGTATAAGGTCCAAAAATAAAGTGGCTGCGGTAGGTGTCATTACGTAGTCTTAAAACGGTTTTTGTTGCCGCAGTAAATCAGGGGAGTACGTGCGAATAGATTCATTATTTAGACAATATTATGAGCCGTTTCGTGCACGTTATGAGATGGTATTACGATCACAGAACTGTCATAACATAGCACAATATTACGACACTGTATAGAAATTAGATTTCTCGTTCTGTATTTACAGTTATGTAGAACTTAACTGGATAAATATTAAATAGATAAATCTATATTATTATCTCTTTACTTATTTTATTTACAAAATTTATTCATTTTAAAATATTAAACATGTGAACTTACGATAGTGAAGCCTAAGACCTCTGTCACCAGTGGCCAGGAGTGCAGATGGAGAAACATTTTCACAATGCGTGCCGTATCAAGTAATAGTGCCTTCTGTATTCGGTTCTTGATCCAAAAACCAGGGAGAGCTTCTTGAGATAGTAATAGAGATTTTTTGATACTATTACTATTATATGATAATATATATTAATGTGTATGTGTAATATGTATTATTACTCAACCTAAACGTTTATTTCTTACATAAATAAATAAATATCTATAATTTTTTATGATAAATATATTTTAATTTGGTATTCGTTTTTGTATGAGATACAGCCTATGTCCACCTTGAAGGTCTATTCTACATATAAGTGTTTTTTTTTTAATCGTATTGATAAATTCAAATACTATCATCACCTACATATAAACTAGAGTCCGACCGAAACTGGTTTTACGGCCGAAACCGAAACCGAAACCGATTATTCGGCCGTGGCTTCAGTTTCGGCCGAAACCGAAACCGAAACCGAAACTCACGTGGTCAAGTATAAAAGTCAACGTGGTCAAGTAAAAAAATGAAACAAAAACTTACATGTAATCAGTTCCATCAAAACATAACCTCTAAAGAATGCTTACGTCGGGTGATAACGCACTGACTAAGTTGTGTTGCTATAGAGCAATACGAATTAGATCCATCAACTGTCGTCTAAACGACGCAGTTCCACTCCGACGCAGCCTTGAGTTTCTCTCGGCGTTTTTTCTCAAGGTAGTCGCTTCCAAAACGCTAATAGATCACCGTTAGGTTTCGTATTTTTGGCTGGCGGTCCAAGTCGAGGTTCGTACCCATAGGGGTGCCCTTGCATTGCCTCCCAACTCATAAATTGCCGGCTGAGCACCCTCAGTGTTCGCCCACCCGCCCGGTTAAGTTATGAAGACCTTTCCCGGTCAACAAACACGCGTAAATTCGAAAAAAAAGCAATGTGAACGGCGCACGAATCCCGAACAGGGCCGCCAGCTTCCGCCAAAGCGTTGCCGCGAGAAACGAAATTAGGCAAGCATGTACGACAACTACCGAAATCAGTTTCGGTTTCGGCAAAAGTTTCGGCTAATTTTGGCCGAAACCGAAACTGCCACCGAAACTTGATTTTTGGCCGAAACTCGGCCGAAACCGAAACCGAAACCGAACTTTCGGTCGGACGGTTGGTCGGGTTCGGTCGGGTCCTCTTCGGTCGGTTCTCTTTCGGGTCGGTTCGGTCGGGTATCTCTTTATAATATGCGTATACATATCCAAATAGTAAATTGCTTTTTACGGATGCTTTAAGTTTTTTTATGAATGAAAAATTAAAACAATTTTTTATATGTATAGAGGATGATACATCCCTGATATAAATTAGTTAATTTAGATACATAAAGATACTTTCGCTTTTTGTAATACAAATTTAATTAAAGTAAACACAAAAATACCAGTTGATCAAGTTTCAACTTTGTGTGAGACATTTAATTAGTAAATGGATATTATCTAATGATCTATGGAATTTTCAACCTCGAATTTCTATTATGATTATCTGTATAATTGATAGTAGGGGTGTTGTCAAAATCTATTGGACATTGAAAAATCGAAGTTTTTAAGTTGTATTTCACTATTCAGATTATTTTAATGATAATACCTATTTATAAAATCTATCTTATTTATTTCATTTTAAAATCACTAAGTATGTTTGTAGTATTTTCCTATCACTAATCTACATAAGTACCCCTTAAAGAAAATACAGCGTATAAATTGTAAATTTATTTGTGATCATGTTTCTTAATGGTTCTAATCTAGATCAAGCTATTATAGTAGTACCACACTCGTATAGGAAACATTATAGCTACTTATATCGATCCGTGCAATAGACTTGAAGGCGTCTGCTGCCCGGATGAGAGGGAGGCGGCGTACAGTATCCAGCGTGCCACCTGAGAGAGGTTTTAGAGGGGTCGGTTCTTTACACCTACCCCCTACTGAGGAGGAAGCCTTAACAAGGCCGTTCGCTCCCTGGGCTTCTGGACGAATTCGGGTTACAAGGCCCGGGTGGTGATTAGAAGGACACCTCGGGGGTTTTGAGTCAGTAGGAGCTTGACATACCTGTGCAGAATTTTCCCCCGGATTACAAAAAAGGTGCTTGTATCGATGAAATATGAAACTCGTCACATTAACTCTCTTAATGACCAGATCGGAAATCAGCAGAATACCAAAGTACTTTTATCGTTATTGCTTAAATTTTTAGGATTAAAGAAAGGAAAAAAGCTACGTACCTCAAAAGGAAAAACGAAGCCCTTATAGGATTACTTTATTGTCCGTGTCTGTTTGTCAAGACTCTTTCTCTCAGGAATGAGTGAAGATATCAATTACAATTCTACTATTGTTTCTAATGCCCTTTTAATAACAGTAAATGCAGTAAAGTACAATTTATTAAAATTCTAAATTTGCTTAAATTTGTCATATTTAGGAATAGACGTAGTGATCTTCTTAAAATATGTCAAAAAAAAAATTGTAAATAAAGCCAGGTAAACCGTAATGCACAGTGCATGTGCATTCTAAACCCTTTTTGAGTAAGTTCATTCACCCTTCAAAAGATGGCAGTAGTAAAGTTGTCCGTGCTTTTATTGAAGCTACAATTATTAATTATAGTATATTTAGTTCGATTAGATTTAAAATTATATTATACCTAACAAATAAATGCAGTGATTACATTTTCCTTTAACATGTATTTTAATTTTATACCTTGTGTTGTTCATTGGTTGCATAGAGAAGAGCATAGATGTCGCTAGTAGGCATATATCATAAGTAAATTATACGCATTAAAATATATAAATGTGTTTAAATTTGGTTATATTTTTGTCAATTTTTCTCAATAATTGATCTTTAATTTTTAAATGATATTCCCTTTTATCAAGAATTACTAATACAATTGATTGAATATTTACTTTCCTATTTAAACAAATCTATAAGATGTATAATACCTACGTAAGTATCAACATATTATATAGAACATAGTCTCACAGCATAATATGCTCATAAAGGAACTTACAGGGAAATTATGCCCAATCAAATTTTACGAGAATGTCGGTAGGGCGTAACCACGCAGTAGGATATGTATCTACCCATAAACTTAGCTATACCTATGTATTTATAGGCACTGCTATTGTGTGAAACTAGATAACTACAAACATATAGGCTTATTCGATTCATAGGGGAAAGTAGGGTGGTAGCGAACGCGGGTAGCACCAAACTAAAGCGTTAAACATGTTAGAAAATGATTTGTGATAATCACTTTCTACTGGCTGAGAGAGGCTCTTGATCTTATATCTAAATATTTTACGATGAAACAGCTACTATGCAGTAAAATTTCACGTATAGTATACGATAAAGTCGTTTAAAAAAATCCTTTTATGTAATATTATGCTTTCGCAGTAGGATTATTTACCTAATAAAATATCAGCATGTTTATGCTATAGAACATATAATTAAATAATATTTTCCTCTGAAATATTGTTCACTATAATTAAGTAAGATGTTTTGAAAAATCAGTGTGAGCACGCGAGGAGGGTTGCAGTGATGATAACATGTCCAGGTGCTGTGTCTGAGATATTTGTAATGAAATAGGTATCACAATTGATGCTATGCTCATTAGCACCTGTTAATGTTGATCATTATTCTCTACGCATCAAATAATTCATAACGCTGATGGTGTTTTTTTTTTGTATCCCGTGGGAAAATACTGCATAGGACCATCAGTGATCCTCTGAGGACAGCGACCTCGGTGTGTCAAACTCCTACTGACTAAAAACCCCCGGGATGTCCCTCTGATTGCTCCACCCGAGCCTGGGAATCAAGTTCATCTAGACGCCCAGGGAACAAGAAGCCTTGTTGAGGCTACCTCTCTGGGAGGGGAAGGATCACTGAAGGCGTGTGTTTGCCTTTTTCACTTTATTCTTAGACATTTAGTAAAAGTTTATAATTGATTCATTATTCTAGATTCTACGTAAAAATACATTTAATTTTATCTATACAATTTTTATGTTATTTGCGTGTTTCCTTAGATGTTTGTATTTACCCCACTGTCCCCTATTTATGACCGTTGCTGCGTTGTCACGTAACCGTCTATCGCCATTACATTAGACGCCGGAGCTTTTCTGTTTAAGTTTCAGTTTTTGTAGTGAAAACTTATGACACAATGATACCCGGGTTGTGTTGTAGAGTGAAAAGTATATTAGTGAATTGAAACTTTAATGTGAGATTACTATTTCGAATTTAGAATCAAATGATGAAAAAATTGATTCACAATGATCATTAAAGGTTGCTATATTAATAATAAGGCAATAGACAAACCACATAGAATAGGACGGCTGATAGAAGTTCTATCAATTCCAAACTGTTGTTTTGTTGTGCTCTCTAAACCAGATTAATTCTATCCAATCCACTTTTTGACATGGTACAGCTACTTTCTTTTCTGGCCATCTGCGCTGTTTTTTCGCAAAATCGTATCTTTAATGGTAACAAAGAAACACGTAGGTATAGAGTTCTCTCCGGTTAGGAATGTCCGAAGCCTATCTTTTATTTCATTCTTTGCTTAGCTATAAATCTAAATAACATGGAAATATTTATAGCAGGTACATTCCTGACTCTAAGAAATATAATTATTTCTAAATAATATATAAATTGGCACGATTAATAGGACCTTTGTAAATAGTACATCCGGCATATATCACTGAAATTTGCCATTTAAAGTACGAAGTGTGATACCACATGCTCACTGGTAAAAGAAACCGGCATGGCATATAATAGAAAGGCCATATGTAAGTGCCCTGAGAACGATCGACCCTGGCGATCAGTTGCGTTACTGGTTATAGTGGGCACATGTAAAGGCAATGTAGATATATCCACTAATGTACCTCTGCTCACTCTGAAAGGGCTACAGCGTGACGATATGTTATTATTATTGTTATACGTGTACAAGTTAAGTATAAGTAATAAATAAATTAAGATAATGAATAAAACCTAACGAAAGCTAGCGAAAACCTAGCGAATTTTGCTTCTAACTTCTATATTTCGTGCTAAAATTAAACGACTTCCATGTGTAAACTTGACAAGGTAATCTGATTAAAACTACGTATTTAAAATATATAGGTCATGTGTAGATAATATTAACAAGTGAAACCTTTCTATTATACGCCATAATTTTAATTAACAATAAAAGTATTATACATTCAATCCATCTAATATTAAAATCTATCTCGACAAAGTAATATGAATCTATAAAGACATGTAAAGAGGCAGTCACCTACAGTGAATTCGATTATAACACAATATCATAAATTGAGTTCCTAAACTCTCGACAACATTGATACTTGAGCATATTTCACTAAATAAGAAATACCACTCCATTGTATTCACTGCATACTCCCGCAAATGACATGATAGAGTTTTCGCCTTGCGCTTCTATCAAAAACCGGATTTCCCGCCCTGAAAACACAAAAGAAAAAATGACATACACGCTCTTTAAGCGTCTAAATGTCGCGTAAAAGTATTGAGAGCGAAAAGTCGCTAAATTTGAGGCGTTCTCGTAGGCTTTTTGAGGAAAGCCCGTTGCTGGTGTTATGGGCAATGAGAGGGGCCGGGAGAGAAGGTTCTATAGGCACTTTACACGCTCTGCCGAAGCTAACCTCCGCCCAAACGTAATAACACGCCGCCTGCTCTCTGTTTCAATTTAGGAACAAATTGAAATTGTTTTTATTTGAATAATATTACTGTGAAGCCGGTGTAGTCGGATCGCGGACGGCCACTTATGGAATTATTGTTTTTTGAAGTATTATTTTATTAGGTTTGTATAGCTAGTAGATTGTTTGTTATGGACATTCAAGTTTGTCTTGCCTTCTTGTAAATTATACAGTTAGTCAACAGTATAGAGGAGGTTATATTATGAAAGTTCGTGATGTAGTTTTACATTAGGTATGCCTTATTTATAACTTAGCTATCTATAATACGTTATTGACTAAATTGAGTCATTAAATTAATAATAGTATTCACTTTGCTTTATTACGCTTGTTAAAAAACATAGAATTTAATTATAACAATATCAATACATATGTACCTAAAGCCTCGTCATAAGATGAAAAAATATAATTATTTCAATTGCATAAGCATTATTGAGACAGGGTTTTTTCTAAAAATACTGTCTTATGATTTATTTTATGTACTTTTCTTAATTTTTTTGGGATGTTAATAACAAAGATGCAATTTTTTTTAGAAAAATCACTAATGTTTTGATTTCTTTACGATTTTAAATTGGGAGAAAAGAACATACATTATAAAATTTTATTCTTAAAATTAGTCTGTGCCGTATACTCGTATATGCTTAAAATTAACATTAGTTCGCTTATATCAAAAACTGTTCTGGTTAGGTTATTGTCTGCATATGTATCTATATATATATATATATTTTTTTTTTTTTTTTTTCATCTTTATCGAAATATCGGAAGTAACCGGATTAAAAATGGCAGAATAAGGGCGCGTTCCGTAGGCCGTAGTTGATTGCAAAACGTCAGCCTCCAGACACCTGAGCTTATTATTTATAAGTCGCCCTCCGTCCTGGACTTGTCTGTTCTCCTTAGCCCGGTCGACGAACCTTTTTTCTGGAAAGAAATTCTATTAAATAAGTTTTTTTTTAAATTATATTGTATGTATAAAATTAATACTACCCCAAATAGTTTAAATAATTTAGATATTTACATGGCTTTATTAGTTTTAAGATTCAAAAACTTTGGAGTATACTTGAATATTTATTGATTACTAGGAAGTCCAATAAAATTTAGCTTCGCTTATGTATTTAGCTAATTTCGCTGTAAAACGAGTTGAGTAAGTATTCCAGCTAAGTAGTTCTGGTTTTGTATATGAGACTATCAGAGTCAGCGTGGCCCATGTAAAAACTTTGTAATCAAAGCTTGCAGGAGCAAAATGCTCTTAAGAAAGTATTTTATAAATTTGTTTAGCATTACTTTTCCTATCAATTTAATAGATTTTTTCATTGATATTGTATAACTATATCAATGAATGAATTGCAATTCTAAAAAGAATTGCAATTTTTATGGACGATTACTATATAAGAATACCCCGTTTAATTTTAGACACTGTCATTTTGACGACTTTACTTGTCTAGTTTTGTTGCCCTATATCTAGATGCTTTCTATCTTAGTGTATGAAAACCGGCATATCAATGGCGATAGTAAATGGATTACAGCTCCATAGTAGTCGCTGCTATTTTTTCATCTTGCGTTCTATCAGGTACGGTATTGTCACCTTGAAGAGCCAATATAAAAATATACACACCTTATTGTGCGTGGCAATCTAAATTATTCTCTATAATATCAAAATTATCACAAATATATCTCATTATTGGGTAATTTAAGTGTGCTTGAAGAAGAACGTGCGCGAGCTGCATCCTTTATCAAGAAGCAGGGGGTGAGGTGCGTCGGGACGTGAGGGGAAGCTGGAAAAATTGCACATAAATATTGAAGCTGCCACTTACACGTGCGCCCACGGTTAGCGGTTAGCTAAATATGGATACGCCCTTTTTTTTTTTACAAAAATTCCTCTAAATAAAATTATATTATAATAATAACACATCGATACGAATTGTTTCTTTTGAGGAGAGCAAAGTTATATTGCTGACTCTTTTTATCTTATGTTTGCATTTTGTGTACAGAATAATCAGTAGACAAATTACACTTACCTAACAGCAATAACGGAAACGTTATACATTTCTAAATATAAAAATATTCTTAAAACAAGTTACTTTGATTATCTTATATGATGTAGCCCTTATAAATAACGTAAAAATATTTTCTTTGTGGAATAATTACTATTATTATTGTGTGATATGAATTTACTTTTTTTTATTTTAAATAGGTGTACTCAAATCAGACAGTTCGAAGAAAAATGCCTTCTGAAAGAAGAGTAATGGTATATAAAAACATTAAAAACGTTAACAATTAAAGCATCAGTGGAGACACTTCTTTTTAAAACTACTTTGTCATATACAGATTTTTTTAACAATAATCTGAAAGGTCTTGTGCTAATTTTATTTATTTATTTTATTTTAAATTACGACTTACAGATTTCTACATCATACAGAGAATATTTGATATAATTAATTAATACTGTAAATATTAGCCTTATTAATCCTCCGAAAATTGGTTAAACTGTTTTCTACTCTATTTTAGGTTTTTTTGGTATGTCTTATCCTTAATCATTTTATCTTTTATTCATTCCACTATAAAAAGTCTTGACTTACAAGATCATTTATTATACTTATAGAGTATATATATCACGTAAATAGGAATTGCATATAAAAATACGTGGTAAACAGACCGTAGGAAATTGTCTAACTTTTCTCCACCTAATATCTAAACTAAGAAAAATGTCCACTTTATTGCTTTCGCTTCAGTGTTGCGAGCCCTCGTTCTTTTTCTTGTAGCAAATTTCGCAACAATCTCACTTATTATGCCACACAAATTTCCGTTCCCCCGCCCGTTTTCCAGACGTGAAATTAAAATTTCCTACTTACCCCCCTTTTATACGGCACGACTGGAATAGCTAAATAAATACAGACACTTAAGAACCTTTACTACGCACGTATAGATTTTCTGTATACATTTCTACATTGGTCTTTATTATAAACGATTTCACCTATAGTTAGGTGGATACTTTTCTCATACCAAAAATGTTGAGCTCGGTGCTTGCAAACGTATTTATTTATGTTCTTTGCAAATATATATTACACACTCTGTATTTTTAAACTATAGATAAATTATACCCTTATAGTGTGTATTGACTATATTTTCCTTCAGAATTAAAAATATTCTAATCTAACGAATTAAAATAAAAATTTGTGATACAGGTCAAGCTTAAACGAAAAATTTGAGTACTTTGTTTAGCGACGTTTTTTGCTAGCTATTTTTTAGCTAATTATTTGCTAGCTAAATTATTTATATCAAATTCCGGACAGAATTTACCTAATAATTAGTAGCCTACAATTTAAGTTTTCTTAAGTGCAGAAATGATAATAAACTTAAATATTTACGTTTTTAGATTAATAAACGAATTAGATATATTAATCCAACTTTAATTTAATTATTTCAATTATTTTTATTTCCATTAGGCATGTACAAATAAGGTTAATAAAATAATTGATATGATATTAAAATATGACATACATTTTTATAGGGATATAATTTTCTAATAAAAAAGACTACAATTTAATCGTTTTTTCTCAGAACACTCAATGTACTTGAAGTAATTTCATTTTTCTTATTTCAGGTGACGATGGAGCTTTTTTGGTGAGTCATACTGATCTGATCCCTGGTCCAGCTTCTCATGTCACATTTTCTTCAATGCTGCAGGGTGGAAGAATGAAACATGATGCGTTACTAACACTGAACCTGCTATGATACAATAAATACATATATAAACAAAGCTTTTGCATCAATATGTAAAATGATGATGTAATGAGCTATGCCGTGCTTAATTTTGTACACGACTCTATGTAACTGCTACAGTTACCTACAGCTACTACTGTACTTATAGTTAGTTAAAGCTAACACTGTAATTAAATAGTTGCCTACTAATCATGTTATACACCCAAAGTATCATAACACTCAAACAATTTATGGCCATCGTGTTTGTAAAGAATATTCAGATCATTGTGTAAAAAAGTGATCCATTAAATTTAAGTAAACCTGTTATTTACACACAGTACATCGGTGTAAAGTCCGTCACAGTGACCAGTTTCGGCTTGTCGCGTTTCGGGATCAGCTTGTGTATATCCAGTAACTCATATACCTAGAGACCTTCAGTCGTGGTATATGTGGGTCGACATGACAATGTAGACTATCAATGGATTTTCATCCTCTGATGGTCGCTTTCGTTTTTGGACTACAAAGTAATTATCATCAGGTACTCTGCTGTCAATTTGTCGAGCCAGTGTAAAAAAAAAATATATTTACAAATTTTCATATTATGTAAAGATTTCTGGTTCTTTCGAATCTCGAAATATTTCATTTTATCAAATAAAGGAAATAAATATAAGTGATGTTATGCACTTGCGGACAAATAATTGAGAAACTAATCTTTATTTTTAGTACCTATTTAAAACTGTTGACTTTAAATTAGCTTAGAAAAAAATTATTAATTATTTTTCTTAATTAATTCGATAGGTATTCATTATTTCGTACCGAATCCATTAGAAATTATCAAAAGTAAAGTTTACAAACTCTCTTACAACTATATTCCCATTGAAAAAATAGTCGTTAAACAGGTGTAAACATTTGAATTCGACATAGATCGCTTCGATATAAATAAAGATAATCGAACTACAACAGTAAATAACCACAATTACTCAATAATTCTGCGTAATAGCGGCATATGTCACATTGATCGTTACTTCATTGAGACAAAGCATATTTACATCGAATTTAAAAGCGCCGGATCTATAAACTGGTCGTTAAATCTCGCCGGCGATAGTTGTAAATTTTCCGAAGAGTGTAGCACTTTTACGATGGACACACGCTCCGCCCATCGGCGACTTTGTGGCCCGCATGATACTGGCACTAACACATCGAGCCACCATAAAGTAGGGTGACGGGTGTCCCGCGATTTGCGCCGGCGTCTTTTCTTATGTCGGCAAATTTCATGTTCATTGAGATTAAATGGTACCTACGTGTTCCTTCAAAAACAAGGCGGTTATTTAGTAAAACACCTCAGACTCATAATGTTGAGGAAGTTAGATAATTAAATTAATTGTTGTAGTTTCGAATTGTGTGGGAATGCAATAAAACCAATGTTTGTGGGTGGACAAGATTAATAGGTGATCGTTGACGGTAATAAAATTTGCGATAACAATTTGAAGGCATTTGCGGTCACTCTTTATCTCGCGTTGGGTAACCGTTTAAAGAGATTCTTTAAAAGTAATAATTAGAATTATAGCTATATACTGAATACTAACTTGTGCCTAAACAGAATATTTCTACATACTCCTAATTTACGATCGGAATAATATATGAGGCTAAAATTTATATACGCTAATTTAATATAACTTAGACTTTGCTCGACGTTTAACTAGAAGGTCAACATTCTCGAGTCCTATCACGCAGAAAATGGACAGCTTTAATTAGGTTCCCTAAGAGGTGCTGCCTAATAGAACACACATACGATGCCTCTAACAGAAGGAGATGAAGGTTTTCCTAAAAGCCGCCGCCTTTCAAGTAGACAATTCAGGACCAAAACCACTCTGCCAGAAGTGTACGTCTAAGAAGAATATTCTTTGCTCTGAGAATAAGTTTACCTTTAAAAAAACCGGATATACACCTATATCATTGAGAAATAGCAACCTGAGCATAGCCTAAGCATTCGAAAAATCAAATCTAGGTTAAAGAAATACTTTGATAGTAATGAAATAATTGGTATAACTTGTATTTTTAAATAAAAGGTAAGAAAATTAAGAGTCACGTCTATTAATCCTAGCCTAAGATCACCAAATAGATTTATTATTAATTGAGTTTTTAATTGTAAGTCGGATTACCAGTTAGGTTCTGTTCCTACGTAATTGCATTGTTCTCAACATTTTATAGCTTGATAGAAAACACGAGAATGTTATAAGAATACATTTCTTATCATTTTAAACATGTTTTCTTAGCCAGCACAACGGACCTTTATAAGACGTATCAAGACGTACCTATAGCGCGTGAGTCAGATTGGAACGTCGTAACACGTAACATGTGAATATCCGGAACACCAAGGACGGTTTTGTGGTTTACGGTTTCTTTAAACTTGCGTTATGATTTTTTTAATACTGTCTTTATGTTAAATATCATGTAAGTTCATAAACATACCTTTATAATCCATTACGTAGTAAAGTTAATAAAGCTAATTAAAGTAACTAGTATTCAAAATTAGAACTATATATTTTTTAAATATATAACAGTTTTGTTTCGTCTTCTTGGACCTGTTTGGAGATTATCATATTTCCATGACTTGCTTTTGTTCACGTGCTATAATTAACTGCTAGTTACTTAATTCATTACAGTTTAGGTATTTACTTAAATACTTACAGCGAGTTTTTGGACTATAGATACTGTAAAAACTGTTTCTTTTATTATACCAGTACTTATTCGACAATTTAATTAATACACCTAATGGTTAGCACTGTCTAATCTAAGAAGGGAAATTGCTGTTAAGGGCTTTAGATCCGTTGAAAGGCGCCGTTATCAATCGGCTTTCATGTACCGCGACTGAAATTGTCTAGGTATATGAACAATTGGAAGTACATACACTGATCCCTAAACGCGGCAGGCCGAAGTAACTATGACGGCTTTTGCACGTGTTTACTGTGGTAACGAATAAAATCAAGCAATAACCACGCAGCCTTTAAAAAACATCTAAACAATCAATCGGTTTTTTGATCTATTAAAATATATTTGTCAACAAATTAAGACGAAACACACTTAATTCTTTTTTGTCTCTTTTTTTTAAATAAGTACGTATGTATTCTCTGTTGGTATTTATTGCATCAAAATCGTTATACAAAACCGTTACTTTGACCTCGAATTTTTATATAATTTTCGGCATTTAAATAATTGTTTGACCTTAATTTCACCTGACGCAGAAAGATGACTTGTAACGTCTAAAAATAGCTGTTAGCAAAGTTATTAGCTCATATTTGCTTATTTAGGTCAACCGAAAGTCATAAAACAAAAGACTGATTTATTATGATGATTCAAAACACTGGTTATGAAGGCATTCTGTTGTTTGAATGAAACGGATCTTTATACTCTATGCTGATTGCGATAAACTAAATACTAATTTCGTTTTATTGTACCCTAAATACTGATGATATTTTAAGTGTCACTATATTTTTTTTTGTAGTACTCTCATAAAATAAACCATACTTTAAGTAGGAGTAATGGAATCTAAGAGTAGTGGAATCGCCGGTAATCATCAAAGCTCTAGAACTTGGAAATGGGAGATCGATTGACCGAATTAGATTGAGACCACAGCATATAAGTGCAAAGATTGTCATTTTGACTCGATTCAGTCTATCGCATTTCAGGAACTAGCTTATGTACGTCAAATTGATTATGTGGCTAGGAAACTTCAACCATGGTGTGTGTGGGCCAACGTTGCGACAGCAACTGTCAATGGCTTCTGATTTCTTGGCTTACAGGCGCTGCGGCTCTTAGTATATACTTCTTATCAGGTGCGCTGTAGTTACTTGTGACGATCCAGTATGAAAGCAAAACATTAACAGGAAGTATTACCACTTAATGGTAAGTAAAGCACAATACAAGAACACTGGTAGCCGCCAAGAGACAAGAATATATATTGGGAGTATGCTTTAGTATGGCGGCTTAAATATTGTATAAGTATTTACGATAGCGAAAAGCTCCTAAGCATATATAGATAACTGAAAGTCTAAAGGTCTAGTTAATGTAATATTCGATCAGCGATAACGGAAGCAGAAAAGTGTGAAATATATCGGATGAACATAACTTGACGACGTCATATTTCGAAAGCTTATGTCAATCCCAAGCATTTTGTAATTTCCACTAGCATTTTTGCTGATCGAATACTACTTGTCTACGCTTTGCGATCATAAATTGCAAAATGCCGTAGGTCGGACTTTGAACCTATGTTGATACATATTCTAAAACTTTAGTGCTCTTTGTTTAGTATTATCTTGGGAACACGTGTAAGGTCTCGCAGGGGTCGGTATACGTGAAACTTCATAGTCGCCATCTATCGGCTGAGTTAGGATTAATATCATATTTCTAATAATAATTCTTTAAATTGACACAAGATGACTCTATTAGCCTCCAATATATTGTTATGTAACTCAGTTTTTCATGTTCTTTTGTCAAAGAAGTTTTACATCAGTAACAAGTAACTACGTAGACAGGTACTTATTACAACTAATATAGGTAAAGATACTGCTATTAAAATATTTCTCATTAGAAATATTCCAATGTTAACAAATTCCAATAGGCATGCAATAAATTTCTTTATGGTAATGTTGATACTTTGGTGGGTAGTACTTGTTTATTCTTATAAGAAATTGCCTTAAAGTAGGCAAAAAACTACTTATACTCATTAGAAAATTGAATATATAGTTGTATTGATAAATCTGATTATTATAGGTAACTAAATACCTACATTATAGAGATTTTATGAATTATTAGTTTTTAAGTACTTAGAAGTAATTCAATAGCTATTATTTTTTGTTTAACTATACGATAAAATAACTACCTGTATCTATCTGTAAACATCGATTTGTAATATCGTTTCCAAATGATAAATATGCTGTATTTGGAAGTAAGTAGGTAACGGCTATTTCAATGTCCTATCTTTAAGTTTTCTTGTAAATATTGATATGCATGTAAAGTATTCCAATTGATTTATAATCGTATTAAAAATCGTATATTTGATTCTTAATATTAAAAAAATCTTTGTTACTTCATTAAACATCGATAAAATTGTTTGAATCGAGTTACAAAGTTGGCCAAGTGACCATGTCATGCAAGCCATACGTTTACGGCAAAAACATCACAATAACAACATAAAATCTATACTTATGCAATGTTCTACTGCCACACCGCCGTACCACCGACCTGATAAAGCTGAAAAGGCAACTTAAGCCTATAAAAACCGTGCACTAAACACGCGTAACAATCAAAAGTGTAGCAAATAAATAAACTTCTTAGGCAATAAACGGTTTTATTGTGATAGTCGTAAAGATTCTTGTTGCACATGTGCTTGTTGTGGTTACGACTCCTCGGCATGAATGAATCGTGTGACCGAGATACAGCAGCCGAGTGAGAGAGACAAACGATACCAGTTCACCACGTGGCCGGCTTAACACAAACCGGAGCAATTCTTGTTTATATTGATAATTATTCGTAGATTTAAATTATATTTTATATCAATGAAATATTTATGTACATTATGTTCACATAAAGATATATAGATAACATACATGTATGTGATGTTTAGAAAAAGAGACAGGTGAAAGACGTGCAGCCTGCGCAACCACTCCACTCCACTCCACTCTCCACTGAAGTTATTCGTGGAATAATTCTTTTGCATTCTTGTATCGCGCCATTAACGTAGTTGATAAGTAGAAGTGTGATAAATGTCAAATGTGATAATTTATTTTAATACATATTATAAGTACAATATGATTCTCTATGTAAATTGTTATTATTCGTTTTGTTTAAATTCATATCATCATATATTAAAGTGTCATTGGTTATCGTTAACGGAATATTCTACTCGATAATAATAAAAAATAATGAATTTTTGTTACTAAGTCTATTTCCTTCGTAAATATTAATTGTTTTAATATTTTTTCTATACCTGAATAAATGTTTAACTATTGATGTGTTTTTTTTTGTTAATTATATCTTATCTTAAGAATAGATTTTAATCTTTATTACTTTATTTGAACATCTAATAATTGTTATATTTCCTCGCAAGCTGCTTTAAATTAATATAGCATATTTATAATCAATATACTATATTCATATATTTCTTTACCGAAATACCTTTATACCTAGATTGACAACGTGGTTAGGCCAATTTTTAACATTATTAAAAAGAAGGATATAAAAAAGGTGACGATTTAAAATGATCTTATTGGTGCTTAAAATATTTTGGTGTACGTGAATTTAAATTTTACGTCCTTTTTAGAATATATTTAATATTTTTCATAAACGAAATGATGTAAATATACCAACCTGATTAAAATTTGGTCGCTACTACGTTCGAGTTTATAGCCGCAAAATTGAAATTGTGAAAGCAAAATACATGATAACGAAATTTAAAGTTTTTATTTCTGATATAATAATTACCAATACGACCAATACAGGTAGTAAAAAATTAAAATACTGTTAATATAAAAGTAATGTTGCAATCCAGTTTAAAGCCATTCAATTTGACAGCTAGAAGTGCCGGAATGGTTTGTGATTGGCGGTGAATGTTCTGCACCGGATCACTATTGGCGTAGACGAGGTCCGCGCGGGTGGCGCGGGGCTCAGCGCCATTACGAACAATGGCCGTCGAAATAGTCGTTAGCGAATAGCGTTTATCTCTTTCTAATATGAACCAAGCAGGTAGGAATTAATGAGACGGAGAGGGTTCCAGCGGGTCCCCTCTCGCGATAGCCGCATCTCGCTCTCACGCACGTGGCTTGTTTTGCCGTCTCGAGCGGCGCGCTCGACAGCGGTAAACGCTCGCCACGACGGGAATTCGGAGTCGTAGAGCCTCATACGCGGGTCATAAACGATCCGCGGCCATAGTAGAGGTGCACGCGCGAGAATCGATCCGAATCGCCGGCGATAAACGCATCTCCCGCGAGGCGACCGTCGCGCGCCGCGTCGCCGCTGAGCGATGAGTTCCAAGTTCATCATCGATAGCATGCTCCCAAAGTACCATCAGCAGTTCCACCACCAGAATCTGTTCGCGGGTGCCGGGGCGTCGCCGATAGAGGCGTCGCTGTCATCTTCTCTCTCATCTTCCCTGTCGACGTCGCTATCGAGCTCGTTGTCTGGCGGGCTGGGCGCGGCGGCGCTGGGCGCTGGCTCGCCAGGCGCTGGGAGTCCACAGCGCTCCTCTTCTTCTTCCTCGGCGTCACCGGGTGCGCCAGCCAGGATGTATCCCTACGTGTCCCATCACCAGCAGTTCGCGGGCTCAGTGCCCTTCTCAGCGGGAGGCGGCCTGTCCGCGGCGGACGACAAGAGTTGCCGGTACCCGACGGCGGTGGGCGCAGACCCTATGGTTAATTACGCGTTGGGACAGCACAATGGCGGTGCTGCGGTGTCGGCGGCGTCAGCTAGCATGGCTGCTGCGGCTCAATTCTATCATCAAGCCGCGGCGTCGGCGGCGTCAGCAGCATCTGCGGCGACGGTGGATGCAATGGGCGCGGCGTGCTCGCAGCCCTCAGCGCAGCCCCTGCCCGACATCCCGCGGTATCCCTGGATGTCCATTACCGGTAAATTATTTACTCCCTGGATGCATGCTTTTAAAATTTGCCTAAATCAGCTGAAAAAAAAAAGTTGCCGTTTAAGTCTGATTTCATTAATATCTTAGATATATTCTTTTGTTTTTATTAGTAGGTGCTAGTGTAGATAATGATGCATTTGCTATTAGTATATATCTAATATAGTTTTAATGTTTTAATTTGAAGCTAGTGAATGTAACAAAATAAAATACATGAAATAGCTATATATAGTCTATTTTGTTCATGTTAGATATTTATTGTTTTTATGCATTAATCACTTCGTGCTTAAAATGTGAGCAGTAAAGCGTATCGCTTGAGAAATTAAAAATAACACAGGTACTTAACCTCTGCAAGCGCTAAGTATCCTACCTACTAGGCGTATCATTTGAAGTAGTAGCAAACAGCAAAAAACAGAAACTGTTTCCAATAAGACCACCTCATTCACGTGTTTATTACAATTCGCCTAATCCTAATGAATTGGATGTTTAACAATAAAATATATCAACCGCGACTATATAAATGTAATAAAACCGGGCTGTTATTATTTTTATTGACGTCAAATTATTCAAAATAGTCGTTATTGGCACATTAAATTATTTAAAGTATGGGTAATTTGGTAAACTAAGTATTAAACAAAGTTTTTATAGAAGAAATATATATAGATGAGATTATTAAATGAAAATTGAGTTTAGTATATCGAGGCTAATATATAAACAGATAAAAAGAGAGTAATTATTTTGCTATAAAACACGAAATGGCGCTTTGGCAGCAATAAAAGCGCGCGTCGGTAAATTCTCCGTTCTGTGGCGTCAGTGCTTTGAAAGAAAACATAGTTAATTGATAAAATCTGATTTCCAATTCAATGAAATGATTTTTTTTTAATTCGGTATTTAAACGAAATAACTTTTTTGTAGATCATGATGTAAACAATAGTGAGAATTGTATATTAACCCTTTTAGGTATTTATTGGCTGTTGTTGGATCATTTTAAAAGATTTTTTATTTGAAATAATTATATTTAATTGCAATATAATTGGAATTAAGTAGTTGGTAGGTATACCATGTCTCTACTTAATTAACTTCTATTATTCTCAGAATGTTTTATTAAAATAGACATTAGTTAGTAAATTGGAACCAATATTTCTATCCTGGTATGTTAAATTTAAGTAAAAAAAACACACAATATTGTATAGCCATCTTATTATACTGATTTTATAGAAAGTTCGTGAGGTAGTCATTTAAACGCTTTAATTAATTAATTGGTTGACATCAAATTATGTAAATATTATCCTGATGAATTTTAATTTAACTAAAATTTTTAACAAATCTATTATTAATAAATTAGATATTGTGTGCTAATATGCATGCTTATAATTGCGTTCATAAATTATTTTTTATTTTAACATTTTTTATAATGAAAGTTATTAATGTTTATTGATTTTTTATTCATATTATGATGAAAATACAACTCACATGTATATTTTTTAAACTAAAAGCGTATACATATAATGTGCAATAACACATTATATTAATTTTATTTTATAACGGAATTTAAATCATAATTATTTAATGAAACCAACTACTAGTATAAATGGTATCTTCACACTAGTAGGTGTTATATATTATATTTAACTTTTTGGTAAATATAATTAAAATAGGAAAATTACTTTAAAATAAAAATTTGTTTACGTAGTAAAATTTCTTATTGGACAAATTTTGCTGAAAAATTTATAGTAGAGATTTTTGTTATAACTAAATTTTTAAAAAGTAATGTATACTCAAACCTAAGTTTATTCATATGTCCAGATGCAGCCTAAACCGCGCATGAGATGTTTAATTAATCCTACTGATATATAAGACCAAACGCTTCTCATGAACAGCAGTTGTCACTTAAATGGGGTCTTAATATTGTACTCATAAAATAAATAATATGGTGTGTCCTGCTATCAGATTTTGTAAAAATGAGATAGGGAAGATCCAGAGTTACGTAAAGAACACATTAAAAAAATATTGTAAAAACATAGGGTTATTAATATAAAAAAGTCCATCTATGTTTTAGGAGCACAATGTTATCAGTTTTTTACTTTTACAAAGTCCCTAAATTTAGGGAATCTTTCCATGTACTTTTTATTGTTAAAAAAATGACTATATTTTGAAAATTTCTCAAGGAGCTTTTCAAGTTAAATATTATAACAAAACAAACAATGATATATTAAATAATTATTATAGAAATAATCTCTTCAAGACAGTACGAGATTAAAAGTGGTATATTGGATAGAAGTTTGATTATTTCATATTTCAATATCTAATTAATTTTTAGAGTACATGGGGTGTCTAGTGGCAATTCTGATTTTTGTTAATAGCCAGGCCATATAAGGTGGCAAGCTTGATAGTTGTGGAAACTATCTACGGACAACAGCAATTACTTATGTTGTCTGGAAACTTGAAGGACTAAGGCAAGTCATAGTGACATAGTGACTTTGTAATCATCTAATCTTATTATAGCCCAATAGTGCATTCACATTTTATTACTATATAATTACCAGGTACCACTCGATGATTACATACAAGGCATCATTGTAATGCTTATATAATGAAATTAAGAAACATATGGAAGGAAATTGTGGTATAAAATACGCGGCCTAGATGAAGCAACATATTTTCCAACTTTTCGTAAGCTCATATATGCTCATTTTGTTTTATCGTGTTTTTTTTTTTCTTTAACTCTATCGCATTTCGTAATGCAAATATGATTTAGAAACGGCACAATGTAATTAAAATCAAGATTTCAGGACCCGTTCACTCACTACAGGTCGTTAAAAATTAGTTTTAAAGATTTTTTTTTGGAGTTAATTGTTGGCGCCTGCACGTGGTTTCTTTATGTTTCCTAATTCTATGGTCTATAAACGCGTACTATATCGATCGCCATCAAATACAAAATTCGTCAAAACAACATAAGAAGGTCAAAGATTACGAAATGCTACACAAAGAATAGACCTGTTAAAACGTTGAATAGAATTCTGCCTTCAACGGTTTAATTTGCAGCTGTATGTGAGGTCTACTTAGTACTCCGAAAGGCGAACCATTATTCTACTAAACGGCCTGTATGTTTTGCATACAATGGTGCAATTATTTTTTTATTCTTAGTTTTATTATCTAATAATTATTCTTCCGTAGGCGAGTCGCGGTAACCTCAGTATATTACGTTCTAACATGCCGAATCAATATTGTAAATTGTATCTCATTTAAATTTAATACTTAATTACAGTTTTTTTTTTTGCTTGTATTAGTATCATGCTCCATGGCTTGTATTTTACCTATTATTACATTATTTATCGCTAAAATAGATCGGTAGTACTGAACATTATCGCAGTATGGGGAAAGGAAATATATTTTTTAAAACTAGTCGTTTGTGGCAAATGAACTACTCATGGTAAAATCAAATTATAACGACATGGAAAATATTTTTTCGGAAGCTTGTCTTTAACACTTTACACCTTTAAAGTTAAACCGTTGTTAAACGAAAGCTAAATTTCACAGACGAATGAATATAAAAAAACCAGTCAAGTTCGAATCGGATTCACATACACTGGAGTCCGAACAAATTTATTACATACAAACGTACTACAAAGGAATTTTTGATATTGATCCCAACTTGGCACTTCTACACATACCTGAGAAAAAAAGTCTTAACACAGATATACGAACACAGAATTAATTCCATGATAGTTCGTTTTGGGTTGCAGCACCCTAAATATATTCTTGATGGATCTGGATACATTCTATATATACTTAACCGAGGCTTGGAGTGCCCAGGCACTGTTGTAAAAATTTTAGAATTAAGAAATTACATTTTTATGTTTACAAGGCTGACATGACTACACAGCCAAGGCCTATTTTGTCAAGAAAAAAAACATGTATTGTTTTTTTTTAATATAGTTCAAAATGTTATGATACTTTATTTAATTAAGCAAAGATCATCATTTCGTATCACATTTAAGAGATTCAAAATAACACCTTATTTTCATGAACATTTTCATTGACGATTGATCAGATTTTACTAAAAACCCTTTATTGTTTATGAAAGTCTTCGTTATGAAGATCCCTATTGTAAAAAAAATGAATATCTAGCTAGCAAACTAATTTAAGTATCGGTATAGATATAATTTTTATGCGTTTATGTTTATTAGATACTGTTATAATTTTGATATAAAATAAAACAGTAATTCTATATAAAAGCAACGACTTTCAATTTAAAATCGTGTTTGAAATATATGACAAAATACGAGCTACTGAAAAAAAAAATCGCCCGCTTCCCTTGCTTATAACTTTTTACTTATAGACGTTTGACAGTTCTAGTATTAGTTGTTAATCTACAGTATATTAGTTATCTAAACTTCAACTGTATATAATAAATATCTAATATTTATAATAGACCTAGGGACAAAACAAGCCTAAAACGGCCACTTTGTCTGCTTATCTATTATGAATAATTAACGCAGAAAGTTAGAAATTCAAGTTTAAAATAAGCATATAAACTTTTTAAAACAATACCTCACATGCAATTAAACAAAAAAATGTCCCCTAATTTGGAACGATTTTATGTATGGAAGACCCTTCAAATTTGTTTTTTTTATTACATTAAATATTATTGTTGGCTTTGCGTCAAAGGTTTACATAGTATCCTAATTTCTAATTGTTATCTTATTTGTTTTATAAGTTATTTCACATTTTCCATTATTTCTTCGCTTCTAATAGTTGCATCGTGATGTTATATAGCCTAAAACCTTCCTCGATAAATGGTCTATTGAACACAAAAAGAATTTTTCGATTCGAACCAGTAGTTCCTGAGATTAGCGCGTTCAAACAAACAAACTCTTCAGCTTTATAATATTAGTATAGATAAGCCTCTGACAGACGAACCGACAGACAGTCGAAAAGACAAACAGTGTCGAACAATTCAACTTGACTGAGAAACCTCGTTTCGCTCGGTCAATAAGTTGTATAAATCGATTACATTGAAATAGTATTATTCTAAAAAATGAGAGTTTAATACATCAATGTTATGATTGTTTTATTTAAATAAAACTCAGATAAGGTAATCGTGGTCATAAAAACCATTTTTTTTATTATTAATACCTCAATTTTTATTTCTACATAATTACATAAATAAAACGTTATCTTGTTCAATGATATATTGTTAGTATAGCTATAAAGAGCGAGTGAGTATAATAGAGTAGTTAAATTAAGTTTCTTAAAAATAAAATTCAGACACATATAAAAATAAAATCTATTTCCTAATGTTATTACCGTAATTCAATATGATACCTGATAGATGATCTAATTCAGTCTTAATTATTATGCAGAAATATGGGAAATTCGCCCTATTAGATAAAATGTAATAATAACAAGCGTTTATAACATTTAAATTTAAAAATTGCAACCAATTGTTGAATTAAAATAAACAGCTATATAAAAATAAAAAATTAGCATCGGGGTTCCAGTAATAAAATAAGAATATTAGTAAACAAATGTTAATTTTAAAAATAAAATCTTTAAATGAATGTCACATTGAAAATGACAGCTAAGCGTGCATAATTAGGAGCCGAAAATTTATTGGATTGCTCATTAATAAGTAACAAATTAATTTCTTCAATAGTTTACTGGCTTTATATCTATAGACACCCACTTATATTTACTCTTTATATTGAAATATATGGGTAATTATTTGTTCTCCCGCTTGGGTATTCACAGTTGTTTTCCTCCCCGCTAGAGTTATATTAGTAAAAAACGTGTATTATGGGTAGGCATTTCAAGTAAATATTGTATACTCGTAACTTTATACATTAGGGAAAACATCAATTTAATCTTGCTAATACAATTCAATGAGGCTATAAAACTTATATTTTTTATAAAGCTAGTCAATAATATGTCTTCTACGTGATTAACCTTAAGTAGTTTATTACGAACAACGTTTAATAGTATAAAAAGTCACTAAAATGTATTATGGGCTTACAGGTGGAATAGTCAATATACAGTAATTAGTAAATACTAAATTAATATTCGGTTATTTAAGGAATGAAGTAGTCATTGTTAGTGACCGTTCTAGGGAGGAAGGCAGGTATTTTAAAATCATTAAGTATGAATTTACATTATTTTGAAAGAAATATAAAATCTTGTAACTATATAAGTACTTTCAATAAAATAACATTAATCCGTTTTAATAAGAAAAATCTTGTTCTATCAATAAACTATATTTTCTTGAATTTACCAAAAAAAAAAACAGCTGATGTGACTAGGTTATCTAGTAAACTATATTTGAAATCTATCACATAGCTATACTTAGACTTTGGGTCGGTACTCATACTAAACGATTGACGAATTTATTTTTATATATTGCACCATGTACCTACCTAGATACCTAAATTTTCATTATCTTTCTGCTAAGCTGAAACTTAAAGATAAATCCGTACTTTCTTTTACTTTTTTTTCCAGCTTCATATGCCTATACTCAATACTTTACAAAAATTGGAAAAGGTATATAATTGGAAGCAAAAACGGGTAGTCAAAGCAACTTTTTTGTCCAAAGAAAGCACCGCAGCTTCCGAATACTAATAACTGCGATGAGCGAAGCCTAGTTGTAACGTCGTGCCAAATCTCAAATAAGTTTATCATTTACTTATAACATACATGTCGCAATAAAAAACCGTCTAAAATTTAAATTGACTGCAATAAAGATAAACGTAAATCGAAAACTGCTTCTGTGTCTAACTCAACACATGTCCGCATGAACGAGGTTGACATGCAAAAAAAAACTCGTTATCAAAGTAAATTCGCCGTCGAAAACACATCGTATATCACTGAAATTATATGAAATGGTCTATAATCGGCTTGTTTTTGTTTAGAAATGGACTATTCTCGTGATTTGTCGGCAATGTTGGCTTATAAAAATGTCCAGGCAGATCGTGTAGAGAATCTGTCTCGGGTGGACGAAAATAACGCGGCACAAGAGCAGGTGGTTTGGCGCGCGCTACACAAAATTGAAATGGCGGAGTTTTCTGTCCGGCGACGGTTGTTCCTCGTAAGCCCATGTCTATTTAATACAACAACGGCATATGCTAATATATTTATTTCATAATATTTATGTGAAAGTCTATGAAACTGTCTTATGATATAGTTGCTTTAAAAATTAAACTGTATATTTTAAAAGTTAAAAAGTACCTACTAATAAGTACGTAATGGTCATTATTCAGTATTATTTGACAGTTTATAGAATTAGTTTGGCATACCATAATAAAAACGTAGTGTGACCACAATTAAATAATTCCTATATACCTAGATAAATACATTTGTTAAAGACCAACTCAAAATAAAACCTTAAATTACAAGAATTTTGCATTCATTTGTTGTTATTACGTCATATACTCTTGCCATAAATACATAGATTCTATAATAAATCGATATTTAATATTTTTCATTTTCAAACTACTTAGAAATATCTGACTTTACATTAAACATGAAATCGAGTAATATTTTATAAAGTGAAAATATAATGATTTATGAACCCATAAAATGATATGTTGTACGGGAAATCACCATCACAATGGCTCACTCATCTTTACCTTTCTTACTCATTTTACCTTTGTACAATATAAAAAGAGATGAGCTCCAGTCGCATGTGAGCGGTGAACATAACGCATGCGCGGATCAAATATGGCCGTCTGAACCAGCCAATAGCAATCCGCCGTGTACAAACAGAACCCACATGCTATCAGAAGCCCTTTACTCTATTGATTGCTATTTGTAGCCCGTTATTAATTAAATTGTTAATTATATATTGTTTACGTTACCTCCTCGGGTAATGGATGTTGTAATTTATTTTTATTACCAACTTAGATAGATGATCAATTATTAAAATTAATGTTTCCACTTTGTTCAAAGGTAATTTTATATGGCAAATGAATAAATCTTCTCTTATAATTCCGTTTATTGGCAAATGGCACTTAGATTAATATATTAATTAATCATAATTTTAGCTTGTTTAAAGTTCTTATTTGTGGTATAATAGTATAAATGTACCGAATTTATATTTGACCGAGTTATGCGCGGTTTCAGAGTCAAGTTGGGGTATTTGCGACTTTCTCTGTCTGCCTGCCCGTTAGTCCGTCTGCTCGTTTTTCCGAGACTTGTAACTTTTAAACCAAATAATGATTTAAAATTAAGATATGAAACTAGAATGAACTATTGAATAAGATATGAAGTGAAACTTTGTTGTAAAGCCAATAGTGATATTTAATGTAATAAAAAATTAATTTTAAAGGGGGCTCCCAGACATGCAACTTGGGGATAAACTTTTTTTTCGCTTTTTATATTGTACGTAGAACATCGTTGTTAAGAAATTTTTATGACGCGTTTAAGAGTGTTTTTAAACTTCCTATGTTCAATTTATTTATAAATTGTAAATCTTTGTCATGATTCAGTTATCAAGTTGAAATCAATATTTCTTAGGTACTCAGTCCCTTGTAGGTTTGTCTTACAAATTACGCCTGTAATACAAAATAGTACGGAACACTCTGTACGTGAATTTGATACGTACATGACAATTTTAAAAATTTTGTTCCTCTGTAATATTTCTTAATTTCGTTTAGTGACTGCTTTGCTACAGAAGTGGGAAGTGCTAAGTTTTAAGAACAAAGTTCCGAAAAATCCTTTTTCAGTGTTGCTACAATCTAACAATCTGCGAAGTCTCCATTTACCAGAAACAAGTAGTTAAAATAACCTCATTAACTTAATATTAGGCATCGTACAGGAGCCAACCTAACCATATAACCTTTCCATTTTAATGTTAACTCAGTAGATATTCGAAAATTTGTTGCAATTAATTCCTTTCTGCATATCGTAACTTATTTACATGAATTAAGAAAGTATAAGTTCGATTGGATCCATGCCCATACATTGAGTTTTTTGCAATAAGTGAATGCACTCATTTTAAGATTACATGTATGTACGCACCCTTGAATGTTCAATGTATTTAGTTCGGGATGGGTACATAGGATCGCACTTTGTTAGATCAAACTGTCAGTATGATTAAGAATTATAAGCCTTTCGAACTTTTTATACACTGATAGATTTGTTCAGAATTTGTGCACTTATTAAACCTTTTAGATATAAATTATAACAACATTGTTAATAACGTTTTAAATAACCACAGCAATTCAATTTTCGTGTTTTTAAATATAATATATACAAAAACTTGTATTATTATTGATCTACATAATATCAGTATGACTTTCCCTTTATCTTCTGTTTATGTCTGGGTTTCTAGGTATCACGAGGTAACACTATATGTATTCTTACTATATGATAAATTTATTTATAGGAAACTACTTATTATTATAATGCCAAGTTATGTAAATCTATATATAATTAAATAAATAATAATGTATAGTCACGATATATCCCTTTAGAGGTGAGTAAAGATATGTTAGTGACTGTACCCACTTTGCGCTTATATGCCGTGCCCACCTGACCAGTAGCGCTGCTGATCGCCGTTCTCAGGGCAATTACATATGATACTGCTATTATGTGCCATGCGGGCTTCCTCACGATTATTTCCTCCACCAGTGAGCATAATTAATTATATGTAGATACAATTTTGATTTCTTTCAATGTTTTAGTATGAAGAAACAATAGCAACAAAATATATATATTTTATTTTTTGGTACGTGGGTACACGCCAAATCGTAGCTCAGTATGTCAAAAATTAATGATACTCCTGCAACCTTTGTATTTCTAAAACGTTCATATTTCAGAAACTCTCGTTCACGTAAATATCACCAAAACTATAGAGAGAAGTTGCTCATAAAACCCTAAAAATTCCCCATGTAACTGCCAAAGTCGTTACTTGCAATATAAAAACCAAAGAATACTATTTAATTTACTAAGCACCAATTACAAACGTTCGACTCGATAAAAGACAACCAATAAAAGGCAATTAATAGACAATTGTTATCATAATTGTTCGCCTATATATACATTCGGTAGTGGGAAAATCTTAAGCTTGCAGTTTTACGTTATTAGATTACTATCTATTGTTGATCTATTGTTTACTTTACTGTGTAGTCGGAATCGCATTGAGAATTGCAATTATAACAACTGCTTCTACCATATATTAGCAACATTGTAATCTAAATCAGTTTTTATAAAAGTCTATAATAGTTACTAGGTTCATTTACTTTAAGAACTACATTAGAGTTGGGTTTGTTTCCTTACATTTCGTAAGTACGCAAACATCAAACCAAATCAATGGCAGATAACAGGGTTGACGAGCAGCATGATTTCCAATAGAATAGATGTAGTTTGATCTTATAAGTGTGCTCATCTATCAAGAATCAAACGGTATATCGATTCGTACAAGTCTGCACGTTGCTTAATAGTTTATTTTAATGATAGTCTTAATTTCTCACAATAGATTTTGGAATGATTAAGTTTATACAATAAACAGAATATTATACTTATATCTTTTTTATCTGTATCTACCTCGATAACACGCATAATTTTCAATGAATTTGAAGAGTGAAGTCAGATGTTACCTTCGAATAATATATTTTTTTTATTACTTTATAGTTTGTTTTATTTACAAGAAAAAAAACTTAAATATTTTTGATGTACCCATGACTAACTTCAAATATGGACTGTAAATGGAACTTTGTCGCCTTACCATGTTTATTTCTTTTAATTTCTACAAGAATGGTCTTCAAAGACTTTTAAAAGGTACAGTTCATGTCGGTCTAGTTTAAATGGAGGAATTACATTTATTAATTCTTGGGTAGTTAGTTTTTGTAGTCAGCTGTGTATTTATTTGAATGTTATGTTCTAGCTTAATAAAAAATACTTTTTTTAATTGATGCATGTATTTAGTTTAAAGTGTTTGTGTAGCCATTTTAATTTACAAAATAAAAATATTTCGGTTTGATTTATACTATTGCTAAGAATAAATAACTTCCGTATATCTTTCTGAGAGGAATTAAAATTGCTTTGCTGTGAATAGGCTTCGTTTTTTGTATATTTGATTCTACCGAAACAGAGAACTTTCAATACAATTGATAATAGATTTTCCATTTCCAGATTGGATGAGCCCCTTCGACCGCGTGGTCTGCGGTGAGTTCAATGGTATTTATCGTTTCAAATTTATTTTCTTTTAGTTCTAAGTATTGTATTTTATTCTGTTGAGATAACAGGAAAATGACAATCGTGCGATGTATGTGCTGTAAGAATGCCTTCTACTACTACTGTGCAGTTATTCTTAAAATCAATTCTTATCTTTTTGTAAATAATATCAACTCATTATTAGGTGAATTATGACAACCTAAAAAATGCCAGAGATGGGCAAAATGTAATCTGATTAATGATGAATGATTACAAAATGTAGTCGTAATTTTAATTTTCTTGCTCTGTAATCATGATTAAATCCATTTAAAATATTAAGAAATCATAAATGTGTATACAATCTGGGATTTTGTAGTGTTTTAAACATAGATGAGCAAAATGCAGTCATATTAATGGTAATAAACGTAAAATGTAATCGTTAATCATTTTCATTCATCTGATTACATTTTTCCCATCTATGAAAAATGCTATGCTATTCAATTGGTCGTGTCTATAATTAATAAATCCTATTATCACTTTGATATATCGAAATTGGTTTCAAATTGTAAGCATTAATATGGACTTTACGATAATAGATTATATGTTTACATGATTACAGAACTGCCCGTAAACTTTTGATATACCGGACTCCTTTTTGGATATTTACAGCATTCCATGTATCCATTGGCGGCACATTAATCGCATGATTGTCTCTGTACGTACATAGGTGTTTTTTAACACCGTGTGCCAGTTTTATCTAATGTTTTGTTGCAATTATTAATTTGATATGGCTTTGTGGAATTATTTCAGATAGCTACTTTAAAGTCGATATGCAATGCGTTAAGGTTTTATTTTTATTCGAACAGAAATTTAATATATAACGGGAATATATACAATATACTTATTTTATAACTAAATGCTTGCCAACTTCATACCTAAACATGATAAATATTAAAATATTATATATCCGTATAATATATCTTATATTCGTATTAATATGTTTTACAATTGGTACTAGTACCTGATAATATCAGATATTGTTTTGTACCAGATTGATATGAGTAAAAAAAATACAGAAAACGTTTACAGTTCAAAAAAAATTCGAGATACAGTTAATATAAAAGCTTTTCAAATCCTCACGAGCTTGTGGAGTGAATTCGAGCTTCAATTGTGCCCATAAGTGGTGTATAGAAAATTACTTATAAACATAAATATATATCAAGGGGTGAAAGGCTATTTGGTTTTAGCGACATTTTTTGTTGATATAGTATATATATATTTTCGGAATCAGCGTTTTTTTCCGATTCCAAAAATATATATTACTATATCCCCAAAAAATGTCGCTTAAATCAAATAGTCTTTCACGCCTCGATATAATCATAAAATACAATAATATTATTAAATACTAGCAGCGGTGAGCCGGCTTTGCTCGAGTTGAAATTATTTGCACTATTGGGAATTGATTTAAAAAAAAATCCTTAAAACCGGTATATTTTAATTTCTTCCCAAAACGTTTAAAATCAGTGTTGATATTGCTTACTACAAAATTGAAAGGTTTTCAAATAAATTTAACGCTTATTTTAACCCTTTGTGATTAATTTTTCAAAGTCGTCGAAACACGTATTTTTTATTACCAACTAAAAAGCTAAATATCAGATATCATATTTACTTCAATTGATATATTTTCAAATAATTTTTCAATAGCTGTTTTATTTTATTAGGGGTAGAATATAAAAAAATAATCCGACTTTAGTGGATACAGATGTAATAAAAAAACGCATTGTCTAAATTACATATTTCTAGCCTCAGCCGTTTAGACTTTATTATTATGATATATAATAAGGACAAAGGTTTTATTTACATATAGATATATATCTTATATTGAGTCTATCATAACCGGAGTGGTCCAAGAAAAAAATGTGCTTTAACAGTTTGTTTCAGATTAATGCTCAGAATAAAGGAGTCATTGTTCGACATAAGAATAACTTCTTAAAGCTTGATTGATGCAACATTTCGTTTTGTACAAATATGACAATAGACTTTAACATTTATATTAATATAGTATTGCAATTTTTGATGTATTATTACTAGACTGGGCTCACTTAATTAAAGTCCATTATCAATTTCAGAACATCGCTTGAGCCACTCTGACTCAGAAAGCCAGATATTTTTCTCTTTATAAAACAAATAAAGTACAATAGAACTTTCTATTAAAAAAAAAATTAAAGGATGTCCCGTTATAAAAAATATAAAACACCCAACAACATAACACCTTAAAAACTCATTCATTTCATTTTGTATTATTTTGTTTTGAAAGTTGCATAATGAAGTACAAAAAGGACAATATTGCAAAAAAAGTTACGAAAAGGGTTTAAAAATTTGGCAACAAATGCAACTTTCACCGAAACAAAACATCGACTGTAGGTCACTGTACTCTACCGCTTGCCGAAGGTATTAAGGTAAAAAATGTTTAAAAAAAATTCATTGTTGAGCTTATATTAAAGAATTAGACACAGAGAAAGAGATATTTGTATAGTATTTTTAGATATTATATAAAATTTTATAACAAAGTCAACGCCGTATAAAACTCGTTGATTGAAAAAGGGTTACTATTAATTCTAAGTAATTGCTATTTTAATTAATGACAAAATGTTAATTAAATATTAAAAATACAATTATCAAAGGTCACTCCTAAAATTTTTCTATGTACTTACTTAATAAGGTATTAAGTACTTCTGATACTTATTGATACATGTATATTATTAAAATATTGTTATTGTTTTTATCTTATCTTGAAAAGGGTAAAGCATGATCCAGTTTTGAATAAATACAATTTTCTTACGCTGTGGACATACAATATCGTATACTGACGAAACTTTCACCACCATTTGTGTTAAATATTACAAACTAAACAAAGAGAGACACGGCAATGGGTTGTGCAAATCCTTTTTTGTTCCATTAAAAAACAACAATCCATTGTGCTTATATGATGTTTACAAATAAGGTATAAGTCAAAGGGTTTTAAATCACGGCGCTGAAAGCTTTTAAAACAAGCTTAGAACAGGACCCATTGTTTTGTTGGCTCGCCTGCAAATTGCTTTATTACGCTTTGTTGATGTTATGCGAATATCGATATTGCCTAAAAGCGCAGTCTAAACATCTTTTGTTATCACTATTAACGAAAAGGTTATGATCCTTATAGTTTCACTTCTTTAAGTTCCTGCTTAACTACGTAATTGCAAAAACCGAATTCTATAACACAATTCTGCTACACAAAGCTCACACTTGAAGATTTAAACAAAGTAACACTTTATAAGCCACACCTTTATTAAAAAAAATTAAAATGTATGAGAATCAGTTCTATTTGTTGATTTTCAATTGTAATAAGTTGCTAGACAAGTAATATGAATCACGGTGTCACAATTATCGCCAATTATTAACATATCTAAACATTTTTAAAAACTTGGTTTTAAAGACGCTGCTACGTGTTGTTACTTTCAACAAATCTCTTATTTAAAGTGGTTTAAAATTAGACGTAATACAATCATAACAATGAAGAATAAACAACTCAAAATCACGAAATACGAATCTACTATTTTTACATGTATAACTGGAGTAACAACGTTAATGTGACGATTATAAAACTCTGTGAGTTCATTAAATATAATTTAAAGCTCTATAACAATTAAGTCTTAATCACTTACAATCGTAACTTCACCGTTATAAAGTGATTGACGCTTGTGCTGTAAAAAAGTTCGTCCGCGAACAATAACTGTTGAGAATTGACCATAAAACGGCGACCTTGTGGCTATAAAAATTTAACGATCGCAGCCCGTAGCGTAGTAGTACACATTGTCAGATTCGGAACGTGACTGTCATAGAAACAGCTGGGACAACATCTGTTAGAGCGTCTTCACACTAGCGTTTCTCCCGCGTAGGCGATCTATAAATGTATGGGCACTGCAGAAGCAATTTTCATTTTTATGAATTTGCACAAGAACCCTTTAGCTTTTCTGGTTCATACAAAATTCTTTCAATAACTAAAGAATAGAAAAAAAATGTGAGCTTCCATTATAGGATTGGTGCTCCAGAGAAAGTTATTATTTTGTATATATCTAAAAATTGCTGTGAATATTCCACCCTTTAATATCGCAAATCATAACTTAACTAACAATTAAGTACATTTGACGAAATGCTAAAAATGATATTATGCGATGTACAAAATCAAGACATAAATTTTAATATTAGGTCCTTACATATGAAATTGGCGTTTTTCGTACTGGCCACTTTAATCACAAATTTCTCCTCTTTGGTAAGGAATTCCAAATTCAAATTTGTACAGCTATAGACTCATGTATTTGTGCTTCGATGATCGTCATTCATTTGTTTTTTTCTTCTGTTTTTTTCTGTTTGCGTCACTCATTTTACAAAATGGAAAACTTAAAATATCGCATTATTTACGAGTACGAGTTCCGCCGTGGCACTAGTGCTGCGGAAACAACTCGAAGGGTAAATGATGTGTATGGCGGTCGTGTTGCAAAAGAAAACACAGTTCGTTTTTGGTTCCAACGTTTTCGTTCTGGAAATTTCGACCTGCAGAACAAGCCCCGTGGACGGCCTGAGACTCAAGTTGATAATGAAGAGTTGAAGGCTATTGTGGAAGCGGATCCATCGCACACCACGTCCGAGTTAGCTGCAGGCTGCGATGTTAGTGATAAAACTGTTTTAATTCACTTGAAGCAAATTGGGAAGATTAAAAAGCTTGAAAGGTGGGTACCTCACGAATTGACTGAAGCAAACCGGCAAACGCGCGTCGACTGCTGCGTTACATTACTAAACCGGCACATTAATGAAGGTATTTTATACCGAATCATTACCTGTGATGAAAAATGGGTTCTTTACGATAATCGGAAGCGCTCAGCGCAATGGTTGGATCCTGGCCAGCCAGCCAAATCCTGCCCCAAGCGAAAATTAACCCCAAAAAAGTTACTTGTAAGCGTTTGGTGGACTAGTGCCGGTATTGTTCATTACAGTTTTCTCAAATCTGGCCAGACTATTACGGCTGATGTCTATTGTCAGCAATTGCAAACCATGATGGAAAAGCTAGCGGCTAAACAACCTAGGCTGGTCAATCGCTCCACGCCACTGCTGCTTTACGACAACGCTAAACCACACACTGCGCAACAGACGGCTACTAAATTAGAAGAGCTTCAATTGGAAAGTCTAAGACATCCTCCGTACTCCCCGGACCTTGCTCCAACAGATTACCATTTTTTTCGAAATTTGGATAACTTCTTGCAAGGGAAAAAATTCAACTCCGATGGGGCAGTCCAAATCGCCTTCAAAGATTTTATTGATTCCCGTCCGACTGGTTTTTTTAGTAAAGGGATCAATGAACTACCTATGAGATGGCAAAAGTGCATAGAAAATAATGGTTCATACTTTGATTAATTAAATATATTATATTAAAAAATATTCGACTTTTTGTTCCTCCCATACAAAACGCCAATTTCATATGTAAGGACCTAATATTTCTGTTTTTTTTTTAAGGAACACTTGTATTTAATAATATATCTTTAAAATGTCTTATATATATTTACTATTTTAGTAATATAATAGTTTTATTGCTTTTACTTTTAATCTATGAGATGTAACCACAATCATCTATAACGCTGTACTAGCGTTGTGTATACGCAATATATAGGTCGTGGCGTGGCGAGCATTTAGACTGCGTCGTGCATACGTTTGTTGAACCATGAACGCCTACGCTGTAGAAACGCTAGTGTGAACTGGCTCTAAGGCATCTTAGCGACAGACAAATATTTTTGAAATCGGAAAGTAAAGAGTTAAGGAAATACCGTTTGATTTACGATCGAATTTCTTTTACTAAAACTTGTTTCGTTAGTTCATTATTTACTGACGTCTCTTTTAAAACCGTAGTCTTGGTTGCAACAATATTTTTCTTTAATATATTGTATATAAGCTATCAATTATCACTGAGCGACCGTTGGATACGTCTTTAAGGGTATTCAAGAAACGATTGCTTACTTATTTATGTATATTAGAATATCCATGTGGACGTTTATGTATGTTTATAAGCATTAAAGTTTTTCAGAGAGAAATTAAATTAAATAGTAGCTGTTACGATTGGCTGGTCACGTCTTGCTCATAAGAACTCGCTTCGGAGGCTTGCGCGCCAAATAAGTTGTTATAGACTTTTAAACTAAGTGCCAAGGCTTTGCTAAGCTTATCGCGTTCGCTGTTACGTTTTATTTTTTGCTAACCGCTCTTTAGGTGAGATAAATTCTCAATAAGATTTTCCATTCAGCGATTAAACTATTAACAGAATAATGAACTACTTAAGTCTTAGTCTACTTTCGTTTTAGGAATAAATGTTTTATATTATCATAAATGAATAGCAGCAATGTTTTTATATGATAAATACAAGGTTAAGTTGATTATTTAAAGTTAAGTATACAATTAATGAAATTTATCTTTTGTTTAGTCAGATGTAACTAGGTATTTCTTAAATTATCTATGCAGGCACTTTTTCTTTGTGATTGTGATATAAAAAGTAATGCACTATTAATGTGAGACGAATCGTACAATTTCAGTATACTCAAGTAATGTGATAATTATTGTAATTTGAAAGAAGAGATTTGTGAACAAATGTACCCCGTCGTATTAACTCTCTGGAACGCATTCATCCCATTATTATAAAGAAACTAGATTCAGAGGCAAAAAAATGAACTTTCTCATTTTGTACCTATTGTAAATACTTAAACGGTTCTTATGGCACGAGCCATAATAAAAAGTATTTATTCCCTTATAAAATTAAATAATTTATAGTTTCAAAAGTTCTATTAGTTATGCTACATCTTGAACATCCCATTATATCTGTATGATTTTAATTCTATATGGTCAAAAATGCGATTTGAATTATCTAAATTAGTGTAAAAATATTTCGTATCTAGTGTTTATAAGCAAGAAAGTATTTTCTACATTAAATAAATCTTAATGCAGTAAAATGCAACAAGCATACTAAACACTGATGGAAAACCCGAAGTAAAGACGATATTTTCGTGTCAAGTTTATTGAATGAATAATGTCAATGCCATCTTTATTCATATAGATAATGCCGTCTGCTTACTCACAGACTATCTCTTGCCTATTCATTAAGCCAGGCGCCCAAGACAATTGGGTATACGCATGTGCGTCTATACAGCTACTCAAGGTTGTATTTGTTGATGCTTCTCGTGAGTTACGTAATATACTATTTTTAGTTGAGGTTCAAAACGTAGCATAAAGTTTGTTGACCTTTGCCCAATATGATAAAACAATTAGATTCAAACAAGTCTACATTGTAGATAGCGTTTATTTGGTAATGAAATTATTATCTGAGTGGTTTATAAATGTATCAGGAAATATAAATTCAGATTTAAATAAAAAAGTAATTATGCAAGCGTTAATACGTTTAATTTTAAAGTAATAAAAACAAATAGTTTGTTTTATAAATATCTTTCAAAATATTTTATTTTTGGTATAAAAATATATTAAATAAGGAAAGGGGATAATTTTAATTATAAAGTACTCTTTAGCAGATTGTCACAAAATATTATGTATGTACTTATCTATACATAACATAAGATAAAGCTAAGTAAAGAATGATCTATCACTTTACGAACACTAAAATGCAAAGCAAGATTTCTACTACCGAAATACATCAATATATAAGGTATGAGAATAAATCAATACATGCTACCTAAATTATTCAATAGTGTATCTCTACGCCCCTGAACCTTTCACTAAAATAAAAAAATGATATTAGATCGTCATGTATATATATATACGTATATATTGACATATTTTTATGTTCAGGCGAACTGGAAAAGCAAGTAGAGCAGTAGGTTATTATTTTTATTTTTGTATTCTTTATGCTTTAGATGAAAATCGTAAGCCAAAAATAAGTGCCAACTATATCAACTTCCTTTTTCGACTGACACCATATTCACTGCACTATATTATCACTACACACTACCTATACGAGCACATAGTAAAATAATAGTGGCATACGACCCATAGAAGCGTAGAAAAGCATTACCTTATTATGTTTGGACATCTGGTCAATTACTTGATTTCAAATAAATATATTTAATGAATATCCAAGTTTAGGTAATACCTTTTATGCTCTTATGAGACACACGCTACCGCATTGAAAGTACATCAAATTTAAGTGTATTTTTTATCGAGAAAAATCTTTATCATAGTATATGCAAAATGTAAACAATGCCAACACAATCTACAAGAAACAACCGAAACATAATACTGGTCAGAATAGAAGGTTATACAATATTTATTTCAATCATTTCCCAATATATAGCCATTAACAAACTGCAGCGAATAAATTTAAATTCACAAAGGACATCGCATTTTATATTTTAATATGTATGAAGTAATAAATCTCATCGTAATATCACGTTTTTATGACACTGTTGTAGAACGAATTTCCGAGCACTAATTTTCTTTTGAACATGATCTGTAAAACTTATAATAATACTCCTCAAAGTCGACAACATAATAGTCATGTCTTGAATTGTCCGTAAAAGCTCATTTACATGTATCAATTTAAGTAATTTTGAACTTGATTTTCTATAAATTTCTTGTACTTTCTTTGCAGTCATTCATAAGAATAAGAGGGAGACGGTGCGCAGTGTGTGGGCGTTGGAAGGGTGGGCTCTTTACTCCAACCCCTCCCAGAGAGGCAGCCTCAATAAGGCATTTCGCTTTCCGGGCGTCTGGATGAATTTGGTTTCCCAGGCTCGAGTGGAGCGATTAGAGGAACACCCCAGGGGCTTTTAGTCAGTAAGAGTCTGACACACCGGAGTCACTGCCCTCACAGCGGCCTGGATGGTCCCATGTAGGATTTTCCACGAGACACCAAAAAAAAAATATATATAGAGGTATAAGGAGTATAGAGCCGTTTTCAACGACAAATTTAACTTTGTTCCTAAATCTGATTTATCCATTTTCCATTTTTTTTTCTATTAGAGAAATTGTAAAATACTTTTATAATCTATTTGTATAGTACCCTCTGTATGCGAGTCCGAATCGCACTTAGCCAGTATTTTTTTTACTTGTATCTAATTGAAATTTGATCGCATCGCACCACAGTTAATGTTAATGTGTATTAAAAATTAACTTAAACACTTAACAACTTAGCGCGTGTCAATCATGCTGGGACAGTAATTGCATGCCTCCAGGCGGACTGTATCATATTTTCGTGATTAAAAACGCAGTTGAACGGTCGGTTTCTATCACTTTTTTTTATAAATTAGAAAACTGTTCCGTAACTTCGTTGTTGTCAGCTATGGTGAGATAAATCATTATTATTATCTATTGGAGAAAATAGAAAAAAAAAATTACCACTAATTAATTTCATTTCATTTTATCTCTAGAAAACTCTTTTATCTTTATAGCATCTCTTTATTTTACCCATCGTTTTTTTTTATTTTGCCAGCATAGGCAGATCTTGATAACAATCCATGGTTTTGCCTAATCTATCATGCCCAAAAATATTCACTGTTTTAGTTGTCAAAATATGTGTTAAAGATACGGAAGTTCTATATCATCTGCATAATGTACGTAAAAATACATAATATATTACAAATAGCTATTAGTTCTAAAAACAATGGTTTTGTGTATATAAGCCTACAAATACATAATCTTAATTAGTTTTTTTTTATATATACCTGACTTTAAATAAAAGAATTTGGCTCGTTTGTGTAATATAAATAAGTATATATATATACCACTATTACAAGGTGATTGTATAATATTATAATACTTATAACATATCTATTTATACTCTAATATATCGAGAAATGATGGCGCCAATACTACAGGGTCATTGAATTTCAAAGAACAATTTTTCTCTATATCATAAGTCCGAGACAATATCTACAAAATCCAGCTGAAGGTGTAAACTTGTAGAAAAAAAAACTAAATTTGCAATTACAATACGTATCCGCTACGAATAAAACTGCATTTTTATTACTAATCTGACGCTCGATGTGAGGTATAAATACGTAATACATTATTTAGCCTTTGTATAAGTGACGCATTTTAACTATCGAAGACAAACGATCAAGAAAAAAGTTGCAGATTTAATTTTAACATACGTTTTAATAGAATATGGACTCTTTTTACTCTATCTTGGTTATCTTATTTCAATGATCATACTATATACATTTTTGGAGATATCCTCGATTACTCAAGGTTATATTAAAAATTTAGAGTGATATAAAATGAGATATAAATAAATATGTAAATAGTATAGCATTTACTAATCACACAGTAATCTATTCCTATGTTATTGATCTAAGATAACGACTCTTTACTTGAATAATAACAGCACGTGTAGATTTAGAAATATCTATCAAGAGCCGATACCCAATAATCAACTTTCTAAATTTACCCAGTAAATTATAGTTATTATACACTCAGATTCTTAGTAAAAAGATAACTGTAATAATGTAAATATTCCACGCGTTTTTTAAAATATATTATTCTTTAAAAAATATATTACTCAACAGTGTCTCAAACCGTTTAAAAATTTAAAGAGCTTTTCTGAAATTGGGCGTTAGTCTAATGACATTTTTACAAAATGTCCAAATGCTTAGGGATCATTTTGTCCTTAAGTCGAATAAATGTTATAACATTCAGAACATGAATATTTTAATCACGTTAGTCCTAATTTAATGAAATAATTATAAATTACGTTGAACCAAACATAAAAACATAATTTACATAATTGTAACAAGTAACATAGAACGTTGTACAGGCTGTTATTAGTACCTAACAGTGAGCGCGACGTGACTCAATAGCGGCGAGAATGCCAGAGGCATTGTTCGGACCGGCGAACTTTGCGAAAGCTCCAGATAGCCCGGGATATGCCAAGCCACTTATTCCCAAAGTGGTCTTTTGTCTTATAAGGGCCAAAATTGATTAACACATTTTATTTTATTTTTAGTTTTGGTTTTGCACTCTTTATAAATAATTTATAGAATCTTAAGCTGAGATTTATAGACGCTATTTCGACTTTCTCAATTTTTTTTTACCATAAAGTAAATATATATTAGAAACTTGAGTATAGCTATAGTATTTACAGAGCCAAGTTCATGTTGACAAAATTGGTGACTTAGCAAATCCTTTATCATTCATTGAGTAATATAAATTGTTTATATTTTAGTAACGCTTAAGCAAACTTAATGTTGCGACTAAAATCTCAGCCTTAAACTGATGTTAGGTAATGTAATCTTCGATTAACTCAAAGCAGCAGCACGGCCCATAAAGAAGTAACTCACTTCGGGCATCAATTCAGCAGTCTCTAAAGGGCTTTTGCTTCTGCTACATGAAACTAGTATCTTCGATGATCCTTCCACTGGTACACTTATGCTACACTGTGAAATTAGATGTTAAAACTAATATTATCTACTGTTTGTCGATATCTGGTATACGGATGGATCGAGAGTACCTAAGTCCTTGCCAGATCATACAGTAACTAGAGCTAAACCGAAATTATCCGTTTAGCTAAGTAGTAACACTAAAGAACTGAACCAAATTTACCAAGAACAAAAACAGACAGGGGACAGTTACTTCCCGTCTCCAAAGAAGACACTGCAGAGCTTCAGACAACATAATCATAGCCTTTGTAACCAGGGGCTCATAAAGTCATAAAGAGGGGGGGGGCATAAAGCAAGATTTTCTCAACGATAACGCTAATAGAAAAATACTAAATGTATAATATTAACATAACGTGTCGACTTAATATTTCTAAAGCTTATGGTAACTTCATACACTTGTACTGTTCTACTAGCATTATCGGTTGTTGAATGTTATTTCTGGTAAATTTATTTGCAAATAAGACTCGTTGAAGTATTTGTAATAGAAATAGTAGAGGTAACCTGGCTGCGTACTGGTGTGATCTATCGATTTAGCATAACAAAGTTTCTTACTCTATGTAGGTGCAGACATTATTTAAAAGGTGCCATTACTTAAGACTTATTTAAACAAAGCCATATTCATTTTATAATACAATTTAAAAGTGAAATTAATAAATTTAACCTGAGGTACCTACTAAAAATAAAAAGTGTGAGCTGAGGATTTAAGAGAAAAAGTTTGAAGACCTTTGGGTAAAACGTTATGCTAATATTGATACAATGTCGTCTGCCAATTCCCTACTTGGAATTTATTTCATTCGCCTGCTATTCAAAATTTAGGTACTAAGTAATGCTAATGTCACTCTCAAGGGTTCTAGACAATTTATTGAAGCACATCAATTGAAATCTCACTTATATAAAGTTACCAATAAAGTAAACACTTTATGCTTTTGCCCTGATGTCTGTGAGCATAGGATTTGCTCAAACCTTCGTAGTTCGAATCTTACGTGTTTCGAGCAATATAAATATCTAAATCCAGAAAGTACACACTATGAGCGGGTTCCAGAAATATATTTAGGCCGATAACAAGCTCCTTTGTAAAGGAATAGTTATCGATTATTCTCAAAAGCATTAAATGAAATGCGTACAATTTATATCTCTATTAACATTGGATATTGTTTACGCTCGTCTGACCGCAACTTGGGGGCCAACGCAGTCGCTTGTGAAAACACTCGCTTTGAGATTAAAGGTAAACCTAGCCACCGAAACCAGGGAACTCCGACCCGCCTCGTTTCATTTTTCAGTCTTTGTAAACTAACTTTGCTTACTCTTAGAGGTCATCGGAGGCTGGTCGCGTTTAAGTTTGTTTACAGCGGGCTCAGCGTTTCCGACCAGTTTGCATAACTCGGGGGTAGTCTCAATAAAAACAAATTGGCTCGCTGACCAAAGTAGCGCATTACACACGTACGAGGAAGCGAAGCGACACGCTTTGAGCTGATTTACTGACATTTACCTATACGCCATAAGTAATATTATTATAGTTGCGATTTGTTAAGGAGAATTAGAAAAGCTTTAACTCGATATAATTCTACAAATACTTAATAGGTACCTGTTTAATTTGTAATGTCTTAATTCTTAGAAATATAAAAAAATAAAGATATGTTATTCTGAAAATAAAATATATATACCATAGTAATACGTAGTTATAAGTCTTTAGATTCTAGAAATATATAAAGTGTGCAGTTCAGGTGCGGTAGAAATGAAACTGTAGGTATAATAAGTCGAGATTATAGATTTATGAGATTGTCTCTTTACAATGACGCTTTTCATAGTTTTTCGTTTTATTGAGTTTCAAATTACTGTAATAATACTGTAGTGCTTTCACATCAAAGTAATTTCCTGATTTTAAAAGTATCCGCTAATCCATTTAAAAAATGATAATCGTTTGCCCTTTATTACCCTTTATGTTGAAACTGTTAACATATTTTCAACGACAAACATGCTTGTTTGCTTATTTATTACAAACATTTAACCTGGAATCGTATGCAATTATACATTTAATTTAAAAAAAACGAAAGAGTAGATAATGTTCTGTAAAACAAAACAAAAGGGTCGGAATTACCTAAAGGAGGTTAGGTTCTACGCGTCTCACGGGCATTAATCTGAACGATAAGATCTTGCCGCGACGAGTCGCGTAAATCTTTGATACAAATCTTGATATATAACAGTCAGCTAGTGGGGAGTGAACTTTACCTTTATGACTCCCGTGCGGAATTGATTCATCTGATATAAAATCCACTTATAAAGCCAATTTATGATTGTATAATATATTCGTATATTATCTAGACTACCTGGCAAGTTACTAGCAGTTGAATGGTATTGTGAATGTGTAGGGTATTTGAAATCTGAATAAAACACAAACCCTATTCACGTTAAATACCTTATCGTATCAATATACAATACTATATATCAATATACTTCAATAAGTGAAATATACAAATAGGGACACAAATATAAAAAAAGTATAATTGTAAAGTATTTTTATGTAATAATCAGTAAAATAACTTTAATTTCTTCAATGCAAACATTTCGGCAACTGTCAATATATCCAACAATATGAGTTTATTCGTTAAGTCAAAAACTGATTTTCCGTTTTCTGTCTCTCTCTATCTCTCTCTCTCTGCGTGTGTGGGTGTGTGTGCTTGCGTACGTGTTGCGATATGTGTGTTGTATCTATCTACAACATGATACCTGCGAATAATTGTAAGATTATGTAGATAGATAATATTTACGATAGGCAGATAGATATAATTACATGTTTAAATATAAAACTTTTATTTTCTACATCATGAGTACATAGTTTACATTAACTATTAGTATACATATATTGTGATGGAAAACGAAGTTAAGGCGATTGAAAACAACTAAGTTTTTTTCTTAAATGTCATGAGTTGTTTTACATTTTATGTATTCCTGCAACAATTAAATATATAATTCGACAATGTTTCAATTATAAAAATTGCTATTGATATCTAGAATAATCATACATGCCGTGGTGGCCGCCGGCAGAATAGAATAGCACCCCCCTCTTCTTGCTGAGGTGTCGTAAAAGGCGACTAAGGTATATCTTTAGCACCGCAATTCAACCAGGTGTTCAGAGAAGGAAAACTCGACCAAACCTGCATCCCGCTCCCTTCCGATCGTACTGGTTCTCCATTTCATCGGGCCTGAGGGAACTCGGACGAGAGAGTGCTTCTCTGGCTGCGCGTCCAGTTGTGCACTTAAATATCTCCTGCGCAATCGACTGTTTCCGAAAACTGGACCTCGATTTTCTTAATCGATGTTGAAACAGTCGCCGTGGCCGAATCCGGCTAGGACATCATCAATCATCATACATTGTGGAAAACGTCGGCTTTCTCATTTGCTACTTAACTCCGTATAAACACAAACTTGCTAATCATTCACTTTTATGTAAAAAGTCCGCCATACACCCTACAGTATTCCTGATGGATAGGTACAATCAAAACTCTCTCTCTTGAAGCTCAAAACTAGAAAATCCACCTGGGTAATTGAAATGATTATACAAACACATTTGTTTAATTTCAATTATGTTTATAAATAGGTTTGGTTGAATATACAATTTACTATTATGTTAGTCATCTACAATGGTAAAATACGAGTATACCTGTGATATGGACGTTAAAGTAACCATCATTAAAATCTTCCTATTTTTAAATATTTTGTAATGACATTAATTTTATTATTAAATTAGTCTATTATTTAAAGATAAATATAATATCACTTAAACAATGAAAACAATAACATACTAATAGGAAAATATTAGAAAATATTAGTATGTATCTATACTAGACATTCATAGATGTTTAATGTTAATATATTAAAAGGTGTTCTTATTTATTACTAATTAAATGCACTTAAGTCATCTTGTAAATTGGAATATTTTTATTATTTTACATTGTAGTAACAATAACGTTAAGTAGTCAACACAATTTTCCATTCAACGAAATCGATACCTTTGTTGACATTTTCTATATGATAGTTTGTGTTTTTGTTAAACTCTTCAGTGTGCATATATTTTCTACAAATTAACAAATCTAATGATTATATAAAAGGAAGAAAGATAGGTAGGTACTAAGAAAGGATGTAAGTAAGATGTAGTCTAGTAAGAAAGTCGTAGTAAATATATATTTCACTTTTTAGAATTAAATATCTATGTAAAATCTTTATAGTATAGGCAAAAAATATAGCCAGACCTATACCTGGTTGATAATTATTTTTTCGATACGTTATAGTCTTCGTAGATATAAAAGGTTTTTATGGAACTGATTTTTTAAATAAAACAATTCTACTTCATTCCTGAGAAAGGGTTGACTTCATACCGGTCCAATTAAGGCGACATTTAAAGTTATTTAATAACGACTAATAGGAAATTAAACCAAGATTTTATTATCGGGAAGCTTAATTGCACGTTCTCGAGATTTTTGACGCGATCGCCTTTTGAGGTCAACCGACTGTGATCAGTGCATACTTTTTATAAAACGTTCAAATTGAATAAATAATTAATACATTTTAATGACTTTATCTATGCACATGACATCCATAACGACGTCTTCTCGTTGCCTTCGTGTTGCGAACATTAACTATGGATTTAATTCAGACCTTGATCGTAGTGCCTACTTTTTATGGAAATGAAGCTTGGAGAATAATCATCACGGATTGTTAATTACAACGTTTACCACCCACAGTTTCTTGCTTTTAGTAATTAGCTACTTGGTATTAGTAATGTTAAAGAAATTTGTGCGCTGATGTACCGACATGCTGAAATGGATAATAGTATTTATGTTAATTTAGAGACGTATATATAATCGGGTTGTTGGAGAAATACGTATCCCCAGGTTCGACTGGCAGCGAGCTAAAAGTGGGTACCGGGAGATTTTGGTAAGTAGGATTCTGGTACGCTGGGACTATCCTAATGGCTTCCCTGAAAGTCCTATGCAAGATTTTTACCCATGGTACCAAAAAAAGATAAGTTTATAATCCTCCATAAGTACCACAATATGAATCACGTCATTATTACCTATTATCACTATAACCAGTCAACTTTAAACTACTGCTGTGCTAAAATCCTCCTCTTTTCTACGCCTCCTCGTACTCATCAATATTTTTTATATGAAAATGTATGAGATGTAACGGTTTATGTGGTAGTAGAACTGCAAGTAAATATGACCGAGTTGACAACTGACCAAATGTATAGCATATTGGTCGTGTCATCTTGTGGTCTAATTCTCTTACGCGATCTTGTCTATTGAACTTTTGAAATCTTAGTGGGGTGCATCTCTGTCTATTGTTACATATGTCATAATTCAGCAACAAATAGATATGAATACAGTTAATTTAAATACGAAAATACATTGCTTCATTTATAAGAAACCCGTTTTTAAATTTAGGTTACCACAATTAATTCCGAAAGATACGCTGACGTTCACGACCATTAATTTCTCAATCACGGGACTTTACTGTTTAAATATTCACTTCTCGGTTATTCATTAAATGAGTCGTATACACTAACAAGTGTAAAAGAATTTCTTACCACATATTATTACGTCTATGAGTGCACTGCTTATTTTCATCGGGAGCATTCAGACATGATACGCGTGTTACAGCTCAATCGTTCGGTATAAATAGTGCCTAATGCTTACATCTGTAATCTTAACATACGCACTGTTTGATAACCGATAATATAAACCGTTATACACATCAATGGCGCTTCTGCCTACGTAGTCTCGGTTGGCCATGCGCATTAATTAAAACTATACATCTACGTTCTGCATTAATGGGTTGCTTCGCAAGCTTCTTGGTATACCGACCGGATGCTGAATTGCGATAAATTCCTTGTTTACATTACGATATTTATCTCGTGGACAAGCTTTCAATGTGCCGCCAGGAGGCAGTCTGCAAGTTTGTTGTTTTAAATGCGGCTTATGTTCCTAGAACCCTCAGTTGCAAACGAGGTGTCAAATCAGAAATTATAATTTGACAATAAAATCCATGCAATTGATATAATTTGATATTGCCCTTAGCATTCGAGTGGTGTTGCGTAATGCATGTCGGAGGGAAGCGAAGGCGTCGGTAGGGCTTAGAGGATCAGGGGACAGACGCAGGGTGCGACTGACATTGAAGAAGTGCCAATAACGGAGGTATAAATAGTAGGGGCCGGCGTAGAGGGCGTTACTTCTGTACGAGATCGGAATATTTTGTTAGTACGCCGGGTGTAGTGTCCTAAGCAACGGATTACAATGCGGGAACGTGGCTACTGAACGATAGCGATCTGTATCTCCTTGATAAATTGTGAAGTTGTTACAAATTTACGAGTTTTACGTGTTTCCCAACACTTAAAATAAGTATCGCTACAATCAAATAAGCCGTGAGAATGCTAATGTTGCCTAGATTAAAATATCGAACCCTGCGATACGGTATTTGAGAATGCGTAATGATTTACAATTTCATACCAGCGTTTGGATCATCTAACTAAATTTCTTAATATAAAAGTTAATTAAAAATTATTTGATATTAAATACGAACTGGAAGTATAGAGTTAATACAAAAAAAACTGCTATTGTTTATAATAACATTAAGCTGGTTATATATCCATTGAGTCCACTAAAAACTGGTTCTGAGGTGATATTTCCACCAAAAAAGTTATAATAAAACCCATAAATTCTCCCCTAAAGATTGGTCACCCTCGATGTAGACAAAAATGACCAAAATAAATTGGAATGGCAGTGGTAGCCGATAAAACATTCAGTTTATAGGGTGTCATATTTACATTCGGTAATATATGGACGTGGGAATACACATAAGTAGACACGAATACCTGCTTACCTGTTTAACTAAGCGCTTATCTAATTTAGTTAACCTATCCTTGCAGCCGGGGCACACGATGCTATCAATTTATTGTTTTACATACAAATATACATGGTGTGCATACGGTGCGTCGCGGCTCTGCACCGTGTGCGCCCGGTACCTGGTTCCTGAGGCGGATTGCGGGCAGTGGAAGGGCATAGTGTTTTTCGATACATTTTTATGCGTCGTCCCAACGCTTCGTGTGTTTGACAATGTTGTAAATTTTAGTGGTGTGACTACGCACCGCATCTGCAAACCATCGTGTACACCGGCTCTTTGAGTCATTCTATGATTGGGTCTATCTAAAATTCTATTTACTGTTATTCTTGTAGGTATTTCTAAGCTTTGTAGAGATATTTACATGTTTTTAGTAACTTTAAGATATAGAAAGGTCGAAACCAATACTTCTAAATCTATATTCGAATATTCCTTATTTATTTGTTCAATATTTTCAAAATGTCTTAATCAGCTACTTTAGTAAGTTAATTAATCCTTATAAACAATTGATAATGCTAAGATTGTAAAAAGTAATATAATTATTTGTCAGTAAAAAAACACACACACAGGCTTATGGTTCAAAAGTCTTTTAAAAGTTAAAAAAAAAATGTTAACGTAAAATCTAGGTCTTAAGTATAGTTTAAGGAAACACCTTTAAATTTTTGATTTGCACTTAGAGTTATATTGTTAATAGACAAGTAATGAATTTTTATAGAAATATCGTTAATATAATATTAAGGGATTTATATACATACAATATAAATATATCATTACGCTGTATCTATTTCAGGGTGTGAAGACACACTTTAATACCAATATCCATTTTGCACTTCTATGTAACAAGTACCGCAAGATTGTAAGTTTGCGGACGACCAGATGAACACTTTAGTATGAAAGTTCCAATAAAATAATCACTTTTGCGACTCAACTCGACTTTCAGTTAGTTATAAATTAAATCAATAAATTATACATAGTTGGTTAATGACAGGTAAGAATAACATATCCAAGGAAGTACAAAACGCAACTTTTACTTTCCGTATCGATTACTCAGGAACTAGAAGAGGGTGTCGGCGAATGGCGTCTGGCAATGCAATCAGACTGGAACCTCAATTAAACAAAGCTCTCGAGCTGCTACTAATCGATTGGCAATAATTCGGGCTTCGATGGATGGGGATCGGACAGTTTCCCGTACTTTCAGGATGTATTCGACATTTGGTCGTGGTTTGAAGCGTTAGCACAAAAGTTACACCCACACACACACAAACTCTTCTTTTCTTTCAGTTTTATTCGATATTATAGTGAATATATTTTATTGTAAACGTAGAGGAAGTCATGTCCCCTTCAATGCCTTATTATTTGTATCTTTCGCATGGGTTACTATATATATTTTTTCATTTCAGATAAGTTATTGTTTATCAAAGTTAATAAATATTTCAATTGAGATAAACATAAAAATTTTATATTTGATTACATTATTTGCAGGCAAATAGTTACGAACAATGCCTGTTATAGACATTACAAAGCATATTTATAAATCCAAACTGCACTAAGCTTAGTTCTGAAGAAACAATTATACACCATTAGTTAAATAAAAAAATAGGTCACATTAGCCATTTTTATTTGGTTATATTTGCAGTTTACATGTAAGTATGTGTGTAATCTAGAGAAATATCTACAAGAAAAAGGCGCAAAATTACCCCTTAATGAAAGTACAAGATTAGTCTACGCCATTCCAACACGTTACGCGAATAGCGATGCCACCAAATAAAATGTTTAAGGCTATTCTGGCCAAGCGCAGCTAGCTCGCCCAATCACCAATAGGTCTATTTCACCCCAGCCCAAGGGGAGCTATACGGCCATCATAAATTGTCGACCGCAAATTTGCAATCCTATCTTTTTGCCCGGTAAGGGAGGGCATATTAACATAACTGTGTGTTGGGCAATTCACCTTGTTGCTTTATGAAAATACCGGGTATTGCACGGTAGTGGGCGGGCGGTATTATTTTGAGTAAACGTAATAAATTTTAATAACTGGATTTCTCTTTACTTAAATTATCTAGGATATATTAGGTTACGTTAAGTTAATATCTTAATCAAATTTATTGTAGTTTTATAATAAGTAAGTATTTTAAATCTACTTTCTTTATATTTGATTCATCAATTAAATTATACTTTTGAATAATTTAGATATTCGGTACAATAAATAATAATATTTTCTTCTCTATTTTATATTTAATAATATTTTTCAATATATTATGAAAATTACTTATTATTTTCATTTTGAAGTTTTATTGCGGACGCTAAATTTAGGCATAGGTGCGCCTTTTATAAAATAGACAGCTGTGTTTATTGTAAACATTCATATATTACTTTAATTAAAACATACCACAGTGGGTACAGCCATTAGTGTGTCTCTGCCCACCCCGGAAGAGATATACCGTGAAGATATATTATAATATTATTATTGATTAAAAAATATATTCTTCTAAATAGTTATGATAAAATACTCTAGTAAATCATGATAAATTAAAACCACTTGTATTTAATTTCTAATTTATTTTATTATATTACTTAACGTACTATGAAAACAAGTCTAATGGCAAACAGTATTTTGCAGACGCACTGTAATAAGAAAATTTTAAAATATTTTAATAAAACTTCCTAAGATGAGGGATTAATTTTTAATTATAATTGCAGCGTATATACCGCGGTCGTTCAGTAAAGTCGTTGTTAGAATGCGAGAGACGCTCGATTTAATCACTTGACTTATAACGAGGGGGTAAAGCAAGAACATTTTAATGCCAAAGGCGCCCCTTAATAACGCTTTCATATTTTCTGCTATATTAAATATGCAATTTATTGATATATTGGACAGTTCATATTAAATAGACAGCTGTTGTTATTAATTACGAATTAATATTTATTGGATATTAAAGATTACGACACACTTTGGTTACCTTTGATATTACTTTGCCACATACCTAAATATCATAAAAATTGATCATATTCTTGTGAAAATGATATAAATTGGTCGAATTTACAGCTGTCTTTATACGTGCAGTAGTTTTAAATATTAATATATGAAACCTAACGGTGTAGTGTTTATAGATTAATTAAATTTAAAACGATTACTACGTTTTGTTAATTAAATAAAGTAAAATATATAGTAATAAACACATCATTATTGTCTGTAAAAAATTGAACAATATTATCTCTATGTGCTCATATTAATTTTTTTACGTATTTACTTAAATATGTTACTTTTCTATGTCGTATCTACCGTGATTAGACGTGATAAATAACCAATCGTACTAATAATTGTAATATCAGTTCATCCTTATTTAGTTTGTCATCCATTCCGCTCATAAAAAAGAGACATAATAAATTACAAACGCGTAGCAAATTGCAGTATAATTTAATAGCAAGCTGAAATGTTTAGCGCGGTAATACCAACAATATTAAACTGGACATTTTAAGCGTTACATGTGCGATTACTGCGTCCTATTATAGTTTACATAGTACACGAGGGCCCAGGGCCTGTTGGCGCTTTAGGGCGCATTACACCCTTGGAATAGGGCTCTAGTAATTAAAACGCTCTAAACTGACAATTACGAAGTACTTACCTATGAGCGCGGTGCTCACCGAGCTTAGTTACGAGTTTTCAACGATCTTCTAGCGTATAGTACACAAATATACTAATTTTACGTGAATAAGAAATTAAATTTTAAGATGGATGTGAATATTTAGATTCCGTATTTCCATTTATTTAAATACTAGGAACTATTGTCGCACCGATTTTATAAAACTTTAAATACTTATAGCACTGTACCCATTCCAAATGCGCTTTTTCGATAATCCAATTTATCAATCAATGACAATCAAATATGGTCATTAATAAACATTTGAAAGTTGATTCAAAGGTCTATATAAGACCAATAGTTTCAAAAAATATTGATTTATAAATCACAAGCAGTATACTCAGAATTATGGATCAATAATAAACAATACGAACACTAGTTACATTAAAATTATCTAAAATATTTATTTTCTTCAATTACAGAAATAAATGATGTAGATAAAGAAAGAAATCTTTAGATGTCTAAATATTTTTAATGGATGCGGCTGTTTTCACACCTTATCAGAACCTTAAGGTTTAATTGTCATGGTAGGTGGATAAATAACTTATTCCTACCATTTAAATTTCAAATGCATTTACTTTTATGTTGCTATAATAATTAAGCACCTGAAATTTGATTCCTATAGACTTTTTAAGTATTTTATTTTCTATACTAAATAATTAAAACTTTTACATACAAAACACGTGCCCTTTTTTTAAAGTGCTTTAAAAATTAAATTAAAAAAAAAATCATTAACAACAGAATGTATAATTTCAATAAGAACAAGAAGCGGAATATGCTTTCAGCGAGCATATTTCCACGATCTTATGACCTGGGAGTTTGTAAGAGTTTTCTCTTACAGGTGTATAATAGAATAGAGTGAATACAGAGTGAATAGGCATTTGTTGGGAGGACGCGGTCCATCATCGGACCCATTTTCACCTTCCAGCTGCTGTGATTGAGGTCAAGCGTGTGCGTATAAATCTTAAAAAAGAAATAGTAAACTGTTGTCAGCTTGGATATAATACTATATATATATCGTAATAATTTCTTGTTGCGAAACAATAAATTTAAATCACTACAACTAATATCGTATCTACCCGCATTAAGTTCGATCTAACAATTTATGCACCCACGATGCAGAGATGCGACGTTGAACATTCTATGCCATAAATTATATGGTTGAATTAATGAGTGCACAATGGAACGGCTAACGAGCGCGGCTGGCGGTCGACGCCTGCATAGGAGCAAATTAAATTTGCATGTTTGCAACCCCATAACACCCCGTCCGGCAACGTCCGGCCCCATCGAACCCTATCCGGTAGGGATTATTAACAGACGCCATTTCTGTCCAGGGTGAGCCCTGATTCGATCGACCCGGATGGATCTGTACCTACGGATAACGTTTGGAACTTGTTAATTAATTGATTGGACTAATTATTCAATTATTTAGAGTATTGAAATAAATTTAGTCTCTATATAGATATTAAAAAAGTAAAGTATCCAGCGTAGTTCAGATTAGGTACTTTTACATATTTACTAGCCTCTGTCTGCGACTTCGATTGCATTAGCAAGGAGGATGTATCCTCACTTATGTCCAATTATATGTTTACATTTACTTAGTCACCCTATATTCATTTTACGAAGGAAATCATTTCACTTTACCACTCTTATATAGGATGACTACTCATATTATTACGGAAAGATCAATTAACATCAGTGTGACGGATTTGAAGACTGGCCTACAATACGAAATATATTCACGTCTATGTCATAAATGTATTAATTATAGATAAATAATCTTATACAATTGAATATAAAACATTTTTATGATAGTCTCATGTAGAATAATTATTATGAGGCAATAATATTTACCTAGACAGAACGTAAAGTGACAAGAAACAAGGAAAATTGTATACCTATATGGAATATTGTAAATTATTCATAGCAACAAACAACTGTGTATAAATAAAATTTTACAAGAATATTTTATAAAAGAACGATTAGGCATTTCCTTCATTTGTATAATAAGAAGCTATTCCTCGAGCACTATTAGACTTAACATTTACTTATTTTGGAGATAAAAGCATCAATTTTTTCCGCGAAAGCTCTCTACCTAGACATTCTCGTACATTAGAGGGTCTATTCTAAAAACATTTTGCGCTCATCTCGCCACGGGTGGGGCGAGATGAAATTATAAAATATAGCAATTGCGTTCTTCCCTTTGTTTTTTAAGGTCCGTAGGTATCTATCGAATGGGGCGCGAGCATTCATGCGGTATTCAAATACCGTAGCCGGCAGGGGTAGACTAATTTGTTTTAAATTACGTTACGATATTGCTTTTCGTGCTAAAATATAGCTGAAATAAACATCCAGAAGGGGGTTCTAATAAAATATAGAAGACACTCGCTTTTCGCTTTAATTGGATTACCTACATATAACATATTGACGTACATATTTGTTATTTATTACATTATATTTCACAAATTAAATCTGTGGGTTTTTAAAATAAACAGATGTCGTCTATATAAATGACTTTCTGAGAAAGTGATGAGCGCTAGAAGGGTATGTTCACGAGATCAGTATTACGTATATGTAACCACAAAGTAATTCTGACTTGTTTCTTTCTTAAGCTATTAACATGGTCGTCAGGTATATTTACTCACTTTGGTTAGTAGTACCTCTTTTTTTATTTTGTAATATAATACTAAAATAATACAGTTGTACACAAGCCAGTATTGTGTTAATTACAATTAAAACATAGTAAATACCTAATTAGTAATTAGCTGTTACGAATTCATTTGCCACATTAAATAAATCTTTATTATACACCGATTAGAATCTAACATAAAGTCTATAAATTTTTTTTTTAAATATGTATCTGACAGTAAATATACTGAAGCAATGTACATTTTAATTATATGTAGGTATACCAAGAACCGTCTAATGATTTAAATTACAATTAACTTCACTATGAATATTTATTTTAATGGAACATTCGTGTAGGTTCCTAAAATAAAATTCATGAGTTGGCTTTCTATTGTGCTCTCCAGCTGTTTAGTACGAATCACTTTTCATATTATCTATGATCCCATACACCCACGAATGTAATAATTTATTATACAAAAATGTTGTCATACAATCGCAGACGTTGATATTTACAACACAGGTGCATACTTTATTAAGACAAATGAGCTTATTATAAAATATGAAACGAAGTTTGCCCTTAGTACAAGTTTAAATAGTACTCAAAATTGAATATTACAAAAATAATTTATCAATAATTTATTAATATCTTTTTTTTTTCATAATATATCTTAGAAAATAGGAAATATGTACTTACTCTATTTAATTAACTACATATTTATAATAAAGAAATTAAATTAAATGAAATTTTTATATGTGTTATAATAATAAATAATAATATATCGACACGCTACATCCTTTTAGGGGGAGAAAAGATACAATAGTGGCTGTATTCACTTACCGCTAATATGTCGTGCCCAGCCTGACTAGTGGTGCTGGCGTGCTGACCAGGCGTGCTAGTTTCCTCGCGATACTTTCCTTCAGCGGTGACCATGCGGTACCTAAATTCACGCTTAATCTGGAAAACTGAGAAATACGAGTCGGAATTCGAATCTACGACTATTTGCATTTATGGGCATGGATACCTAACTGTCTTTTAACCACTAAACTAATAAAACTACAAGGAACACAAATTGGAAATAATGACTAGGTATGGTGACATATAAAACAATCACTACGTAGATGTTATGTATACTGACACTCACACAGACAAGCTTGGGATACAAATCTTTTTCGCAATAAACGTAACAAAACGAAACGAGAACGTTAATAAAGATATAATAATAAATATTCCGAGGAAACCTTTCGGGATTCGAATTAAACTAAGGGTAGGAAAATTGCCGGAGTCCCTTAGGAGGAGGCGGGCGACAGCTGCGGAACCTAATGTCCTTTCTATTTATCTGTGATCGGGAAAATGACGTTGTATAGATATACAGTATATCATAATAAAAGTTATATTCCCTATGAGACGTCGGAAGATCCTCAACATGTTTCTATTAGCGATTTCTAATGCAGCAGATGGGATTCATAGCAACATGTACTAAGCCTGCAAACGTACTAAAATACGTGCCAATTTCAAAGAGATTTCTCTTAATATTCATAGAAACACATCCGGTTCAGGAATTATAGGCAATAAAAACTATTCAGCAAACAAAACGAATTATCACTACAATTCGTCCGTAAGAACTTGATATTGCGCAAGGCGATGACAATCTCTGTTTTATAGTAGAGATCTCGTAAATGTCTATTAATATGAATGGGCTCCAATTACTTTTACGATTCGCGTTTTGTTGAGATGTTCTAAAAAAAGTTTACGACCTCGCTCCCCTGTTCTGTTTGATTTTAATATCTATTGCTAGGGTGTTATGCTATTAGATAGGTACAGATCGATGCATAGAATATCAAACAAACAAGCTTTTTGACAGATGTCACATGATTGACCTGTCTTTGTCAACCTTAACTTTGAGCACAGCCAGGAATTTCATCTATTTAATTGTATCCGCAGGCGATAAAGTCAAAAACAAGCGTAGTATTGAACATAAGAATATCAAAGATGCTTCCGTTCCTTTGAATTTATTGATATATTCCTTGGATATAAACAGACGGATACCGTACGTTAGTGGCAACCAGTGAACTTTGTGTACCTACTCATGTAAGATATTTATTTTGTCAAACGCGACGATGAAGCAATTACGATGCTACATACGCCCTGCGAAGTTGCAAACGATTATATTGCAGTTTAAATTTCATGTTTATTTACGTAAATGAATTGATGGGATAATTCGCTTTTATTAAGGCAATTTGTACAACGTTACAGTCTCGAGACTCCTTCAGAATTTGTAAATCAAATAACTCAGGTGGATGAGGAACGAGATGCAAATTCTGCAAAATGTGAATCATTTAAAAGGCCACCTTACATCCAACATCGATTATTTATATTGAGCTCGGATATTATCCCTTAGCTTTATAAAACAAACACAATCGAAATTGGAACATCTGACACACAAAATACCTAATTCCCGTTCAATGAATCGGAATACGTTTATCTGAATGAGTACTGTCCAATAAGAGTGCCAACTTACTACACCGAATGCCAGTGGTCCGGGCCCAAACGTCTATCACATCGTATGACCCGCTGAATGCGTCTTATTACACTTTTATCGGTCGTATCAGTCATAAAATGCTAATGAACGAGCGTTTTGGAGCAAACATCCGAGCGAGAGATTCAAATGACGGTATAAAACGTAACCCGAAGTCAACACTTCGTTGGAAACGTAATCGTAATCGGTCTATGTGCTTTCAAAACAACGCGTAACACGACCGTCTGTATGGCCGCTAAGATAGCGGTGATGTTTTAAAAAGCTCTTTTATTGTGCGACCGATATATTTATTGTATATCTAGTTTCATTGATCATTGTTTTTGTTTTTTATACTCAATTGTGCTATACATAAAGCTTAAAATTAAACTCAATGAATCATTTTCACTCAATTATATAGATGGTGGTTACATGCACAGTTCTTTAAATCAAACCATAAGAGGTTCAACAGAACTTCATCCTCAGCTTTGTGATAAATAATATTTATTAGAATTTGCATTGATAATTTTATTCATCGCTTATAAATCTATAATGCAATTGTAGTTGCTTTATATATGTATATGTAAAGGTTAATAATTAATGCTTACAAAAAAGTAATATAATCTAGCTACGAAAGTAACATTAAATGTGTTACGATTTGTATGTTGGTAGCTACATTAAATTTAATATAAACATCGAATCAAATCTACGACAGCCTATTATCCGGAGCCGGTTTAAACATTGAGATTGGCTGCCAAGCCATAAATTATTTTTTTGAATAGATTTAATCTCTATAGCCAATTTTAGGAAATTAATATTAATAGCAGGTGCAAAATTTATTTGACCATTCAGAATGGCTTCTATAACGACTAGTAGGTGTAATATGTAAAACAACAAGATATCGTAGAATATGATTGTAGTTATTAATAGTTGCTAATAGAAATGAATCCCTACGCACAAATCAATAATTATCTCCCTACCCTTCACAATTAATAGGTAATAATTTCACTGAAATATCCCACAAAGCCAGCTGAACAATATTTAGTTACTTCAGAATTGTACGTGACACATAATACCGGCCATTACAGTTTTTTTTATGTCGTTCCGAGACTGTTATCTCATTATCTGTGACTGATGGAGTCATTTTCAAAAATAAAACGGCCCTCTTGTGATGAGAATATACGGCCACTTCACATTAATATATTATCAAAATAACGCTTTGAGCTTCGAAGTGTGCTTCAGACGTAGTCGGCTTATCTACAAACACGTCTACACAAATAATATCTAATAGGAAATGAAGTATGTACTTAGCGGAACAATTTTGAGCTTAACAAACATCCTGTTATAGTATTAACACGTGGGCCTACAATATAAATAATGGCGACAACAAAATTAAAGCGATGTAAACCAATTGTTTCTGGGACTTATAACCGTTATAAGTGTGCCCGCTATGTTTGATATCACTATTTTTAGACATCAAACACATGTTCGTTCTGGTGACGTATGAGCTCTTTGGTATTAAATAAAAGTACTCTCGCTCAGACATCAAAACATGCTAAAGTTTTTAATTAAAACATAGGAAGGCAGACTCGATTAAGCTTCATGCGGTGTAACCGGTATTCTGAACTTATTTGTAACGCTAGCGTATTTCAGACTTAGCTCAAAGGGGAAAATCCTCTCTGAAAATTTGCTATATTTTCTTCATTACAATGAAATAGACCTTATTCTCGCGTAATAGAGCATAAAACAAGATCTACTATACACGTGATGTAATGTTTCTAAAGTAGAATGCGATTGCACATCCTGTGCGGACTTTGTATAATTGCTCTGAGTTTTTGGCGTATGGTGGAAAGTCTAAATTAATTCTAATTTCTACTTGAAAATACTATACATTGTTCTATTTATGCTATTTTTCTCATTACCAGTTGCAGGAAATAATAATTTTATTATATTACTCGATATATTTAAATAAACACAAGTTATACCAAAATTAAAATTTGATTAAAGGATTAACCTTGTTTAAATTTTATGGATTAATTTAATATAATATAAGCAACCGGAATAATAAAAATTCCGTGCATTTGCAATTAAATATAGCTCGATGTCGACATAGTAGTATGGCTCAAAGAATAAGTCACATTATTAGAGAATAAAATACAGTTATTTCCCACGTATGTTTTAAAAATATTTGTACTCATAGTTTTTATAATATGAAAGGAATTCCTGTTTTTTATTTAAATTAACATGCAGTCTAAACTGAACAAATGTAGATAAATTTTAAAATACATTTTAATAACTTTGTCGTGTTTTCAGTAATAATTACTATTTTAATTATATTATCTAATTTATTTTTGGTTTCACTTCACGTGTATTTTTGATACGGACGGAATATTTGTTGATAGTACATTTGGTTTTGAATATTAGTAACTGCATAATGTCTGTTCTGTATAACTTAACCTGTATTTTTTCTAGTAGTACTTACTTTAATTGTTGAATGGGCTGACTTTATTAATACGAGTTATACTAAATTTGTAAATAGAAAGTTATTTTTGTACAAATTCACATAATTTTCTATTATCAAGTATACCTGTACATCAGCTCAATAAAGTCTAGTTATCACCTCTAAATTCTAATACTGTATCTAGGGCTTTGATACTTTAGATCAATATGCCATACATCCGATAGTAAAGGAATTGTTAGCGTCCTGACGAAATATACTATTAAACAATAAGAATTTAACGGTAGTAACCTAAGACATCAAAATGCTATAATATTTTATATCTGTTCAATAAACTGACTACATCGCACCTGATGGTATGTGCAGTGTAGATCTTCAGCGACTAGGCGACGAGAATACATTGATACTCGCCGCTGTCATACTGGCTCTCATATAGCAAAAGGTATCTAGATACCTATATGGATAACTGCAGGTATTCCTGAAACCGAAACTCGAAAAAGCTGTAGTCAATCATTATTTATTTATTTACAAATCTACAGTATATAATTTAATTTATAAAGGAAAACAAACTAGAAAATCAAATTAACCAAAACGATTTGTAACATGGATATTTTTTTTTTACACTGGCTCGACATAGTGACTACAGAGTACCTGATGGTAAGTACAAAAACGAAAGCGACTATCAAAGGATGAAAATCCACTGATAGTCTACATCGTCATGTCGGCCCACATAAACCACGACTAAAGGTCTCTAGGTATATGAGCTACTGGATATACACAAGCTGATATATATGGGAGATATAAATGAGATTCAAGCACTTGTTATAAAAAAAATATACAAAAGTTATATATGAATGTGTAGTTTGATTGTGTACTTTGTGTATGTGACATAGTGTGTGTGTGAACTGTCCGAAGACGCCTCGATAGCCTCGATTTCATTCTTCCTGAAGTACCCGCAGCTCTCGTGGAAAATGTCCATATATGGTGTACTCCTATTTTATGTGTGCACACATCTAGCGAGTCTAACCTGACAAGCATAATTAATATTATAACAACAATATTTAGTTGCACAAAAACTAAGAAGACACAACAATTAATATACCCCAGCTTACCCCGAAACAGACATAGCGTGTTGATTTATATATATATTTTTAATCGTATATTAAATTCTCAATGCGTCAACCAAACGTGTCAGTAAGACTTTGCTAGTCTACGTTTGGCTCATTGTCCATTCTGCATACATTATCACGTCGTTGCTCTTTGCGCATACAAACCTGTTTCCCGTGCTACCAAGAACGCCATTATTGCAGGCGACAATGATCTATGTTTCTCGAGATACATCTTAAAATACCCTTTTTGGATCCTTTTCCTTACTGTTTTCCGTAAGCTCTTAATTCACTAGTATAGAGCTACGAAATGAGACGCTAGTCTACCCTGTTCTGGAGTTGACGAGGAGATTTCGAAATGAAATCTTTTAATTTATAAGGTATGCCATTTAAAAAAAGGATGGTAAAAATGCCGTTTTAATCTTCGTTCTAAAACAAAAAAGGATAATAACTTAAAATATCTTCAGTAGAATTAAGAACCAACATACATTATCAGCAGCTACAAACGCACATAGCTACAAGGTGTCTCAAAAGTAAGTTCACATTTGCTTATCTTATTACGCGAAAGCAACTATTCTGAGGGGCGCGGGGGGTATGTCAGTCGGTAGTCTGGCTCTTGGGAATTTAGTCTCTATGGAGCGTTTCTCTGGTGCGGACCGTGCGTTGTGCGTACGTGAGTTTTACAAAAACGGTAATTCGGCGACTGTAGCGCGTAGAAAATTCTGCAGTATTCGACATATTCGTCACTTAAATGATCCGCCTAGCACTCGACTCATTGCAAAATGGGTTGAGAAGTTTGAAGAGACTGGGTCAACTCTGGAGAAACCAAAATCTGGGCGGCCAAGAACATCAAGAATAGCCGAAAACGTGGACAGTGTTACTCAGTCTATTCGAGATGATCCAAACCTCTCGATTCGGAAGCGTGCTGTTGCTTTAAATGTGCACAGATCTTCATTATGCCGCATTTTACACAAAGATTTAAAGCTGCACCCGTACAAAATTCAGTTAGTGCAAGAACTGAAGCCTCAAGATGCTGGTCAGAGACTTGCCTTTGTAAATCAGATGATTGAGCGTTTTCCAACGTTCACCAACATCTTGTTTTCCGATGAAGCCCATTTTCACCTGAATGGGCATGTAAACAAGCAAAATTGTCGTTACTGGAGTGCAACCAACCCAAAACAAAAACATCAGAAACCGCTACATTCACCCAAAGTCACCGTATGGGCAGCGATGTCGACGCGAGGAATTATCGGCCCTTACTTTTTTGAAGATGGAAGGGGACGCACACTCACAGTGAATTCAGAGCGTTATGTGGAGATGTTAGACGAGTTTTTCCTACCCCAACTGCAAAACTTTCCTGGTTACAACCAAAGAACATGGTTCCAGCAGGATGGAGCAACTTCACACACGTCCAACAGATCTCTGCCTCGAGTTCGAGAAATTTTTCCGAACAAATTAATCTCCAGGCGAGGTGACATAAATTGGCCTCCAAGGAGTCCCGATTTAACGCCTATGGATTTTTTCCTGTGGGGATATGTCAAATCAAAAGTTTACGCTAATAAACCGACTTCCCTGGCACAATTAAAAGAAAATATCCGTCATGAAATGGCAGCCATCACGGAGACTACCTGCCGAGCTGTCATAGGCAATTTTAGTGCCCGACTAAATGAATGCCGAGAGCGCAACGGTTTACATTTGGACGATGTTATTTTTAAAAAATAAATTCCCAAACAGTGTACTTCAATATAAAATAAACATTTTTTCAATAAAGCTAAGACTTTTCTTTTAAAAAAAGATTTAAATGTGAACTTTCTTTTGAGACACCTTGTATTTGATAAAGTACAGGTAAAAAATAGATTGTGTGGGAGTTGTTTTAACTTTCCAGTAATTCCACGTATATATATTAATTTATAGTCATGTGCGGCTAATATCTATCTAAATAATAAAACAACGTGTTTTTAACAGCAGGACTATGTTATTTGATGAAGTAAGTATATTTATTTAGTACTGAAATATATTACTAAAATGTCTTTAAGTACCAATAAAATATCAAAATATTTATCTAAGAACATTTATGTTGATAGTACAAAAATGGTAATCAATTAGTTAAACATCTTGCTTCGAATGGTTTATGAATAGTTGCTATTATTCAAGATTACGCCGGATTAGCGCTCCATATACTATATACTTACTTTCTTTTAACCCGCAGTGATCTTTCCCCGTCACTCACAGACAATGGGAGTCACGCGCACTTACTAATTTGTAGTCGTATATAGAATAAGTTTTCCACATATAATTAAGCATAAATATTCCTTGATTGTTATTATTTGTTACGTGCTTAAATTTACATAAAACTTTACAAAGTTTTTGAATAATAATACAGTTGTTTCAATTCTCGACTGCAGCTGAAATTTATTGGCAGCCAAACTTCGCTTTCGAGATTCGAGTCTTTGTCTGCTCTTTGTGTTTCGGGCAGTCACTGTACAGACTAATTTATTTTAGCGTCGCCAGTGTATTCATGTAACTATTACATATTTGAGGGCATTATATATCACCTTATTTTCTTTTTAAATTAAACTATATACTTAAGACATACTTTGGCGATATATAAAAATATCTAGAGAAAATGGATACTGCATGTTACAAACAGTATTTAGACGTTATACGTTATTTATACCCCATTAATAGTCTTTTTAAATATGAAATACTGGTTGAGCATATATCTTAATATGTGAGTTATTAGTTTGAGTCATATCAGGTTAAGCAGCGGTATGATACTTCTGTCTATCTCCTCACATATAGCTCCTTTATATAATATCGAAAATAGTACGAAGCTCATATTAGATCTTCGTGTGTGAGTCCATTATTGAAATATCAAATTATATGGTGTCTCGCCTGGCTTAGTTGTGAAGGTATCTCACCACCCCCAACAATTGTTCTGCCGAAAATAAATGGTGTTTTTTGATTGTCACTTCTTGCAGATGGCTTGGAAATCATAAACTTCATATAGTTCAATATTTAAAAACGTAAACTGGTTGGAAAAATTCAGACAAAATCGTACTCTAAAAGGTAATAATCGACCGACTAGGGTAGTGATAATAAAGTAAATCGCAAATACAAATAGTACTAATTATAATTTGCATGCTACTTAAAATATTGTGTTATATATTTTAAAGATTAATCTACATTGCTTTAAACAAACACGTCTCTTGCTTTGAAGATGATAAAGATTTTTTTTTAAAACCTTTTCCCTGCGCAGTTATGTTAGCCCCGTAAACATACAAATTTAAGTTCTTAATTCTTTACAAATGTGTAAATCAACAGTTCCTGGGAACTCCCAGGCTCGGTTAAGTATCGATGGAATACACCGAGATACAATGATAAAGATTTACAAAATATGTTGTGCAGTGTGAACATGAAAAAAAAAAAGTATGTATGGCTTAAGTGCTTATGCATTATCATATATTAGTGATTAATTTTGCGTATACAAATCCAATTAACTTTTAAATAGCCATATCGTCAAAAAAATATTTTATGGACAAAAGCAAATCAAGTTGATCAGTCCTCTTTACTTTCTATATTGAAGGAACGCATACGCTTCTTTATAAAATTTACCCTTTCATATACATAGACAAACAATAAATCTTTGTCTTTGTAATTTTGAAAATTGTTTTTCATTGTCACTGCAAAACAAGTTTACCGTTCTTACCGTGGGAGTCATTGTAGAAAAACCTATAAATCGCACTGTAGAAGCGTAATTAGACCCTTAAAAGCGAAATTAAAATTGCATCTTAACAAATAGTTCCAATAAGTAATGTGACGTAATAGGTAACGAAAATGATACCTTGCTATAAGAATGTCATCACTTTTACCGTATTTCACGGTTCAGAATTAGATAATGTTATCATTATTGTATAATTCCGGTTGTAAATACATGTATCCGCGTACTTTGGGGCATTCTTGTAATTTAATATAGATAACATTAATTATGAAACGTCTCCAAACAAAAAACAGTAAGATGCTTGTACCTATACATATAAGTAGTTCAACCCAATGGAACCATATTTTACACTAATTAAATCGAGCATTATCTCTCGTGGGCAATATTATTTGACCTATTTATCTCATATAAAGACATCGGTTTCAATAATGGCTGTCATATCGGTCACAATGTATACCTAATAACAGTTATTATATGAATATCTACCATTTTATTAGTATTGTCAATAATGTAGTGATCAGATCATGTCAGTGGCTACAGATAGCTGGCCGTTATGTAGGAATAAATGATTAATTTATAGATGTTGCGTGCTTAATTTTATCTATACCTTGATAATAGGAGGTATTATTACACACAATACCTATTTAATTCGTTAAATAAACTATATCGATTGATTTATCTTTTGAAGTCTTACTTTTAAACATACCATTCGTCAAACGGGTTTAGCGATATTACTATACTGATTATCACTATAATGGAATCAAAGACTGGCCCCCAACGCAAGAGCTGCCAAAAAAAAAAATACTTGGCAGTTGTGTCGTTCTTTTATTAGACGGTAAATTCCATCATTCTATATGTCTAATCAGTATGAAAAAAAAATTAACATGTACTGTATTGACTGAGGTATTTATATGTAATTATCTATAACGTAATAGGTACGAGAACCCTATAACTTATATAAATCTAAAAAACAGACTAGAATTCCATGAAATTTGAATAGATTTTAAATTATTAGCTAATACAATGTCCAATGTTTTACACGAAACATGCAACAACCACAATTCAAACTCGATAAAAATCTTAACTTATTGCCACAAAACAAACGGTAACTATAAAATTGATTTTCATTTACGTACACCATAATATTTCATTGTATGATCCATAATTGTAAAACAAGAGCTTATTTATTATTTTATTTGAGAGCAGTGAAAACGCTTTCAAGATTTTTTATCTTGGTGTTCATTGAATTTTTACATTGCTCTTATAGATCTATCACAAAAAAGGTAATAATGAGTTTATTCCTTTTTTACCTACATTACAATTTCGATTTTAACTACTTACGTAAGTAAAGATATTTCAGAAATGAATTAAATAAAATGTATTCAATAAATAATAAAAAAATTCTCTAAAGAACTTTTTAAAACATTACTTTCTCATTTGACTCATTTCTTTATTTTTAAGTCAATAATTTTTGATACAAATAGCTATTATTATTTAAAAAATAATATCGTAATCTATGATAGTTTTGCGCCAATGAAGTCTTAATTTTGTATAAACTTTGTGGTTGTAGCTTTACCGCTTATATTTTCGAATTTAAGCAATTTCCACAGGTGTCCTATTATTAGAAAAGGAAAACGAATTATAGAAAAAGAAAATTCAATTTTTTTATATTTTACCAATATGAAATGTCAAACGTGAAATGAAATAGATATCCTATACGAGTCTAATAAAACTTGTTGCAACATTATACGGAAAATATAGACTCGCACAAAGTAAATGTCAAATTTTAACTACGTATAAATAAATGTGCAGTATTATTACCTATTCTATTACAACAAACTTATTAATTAAATTCCACTTGTATGATGATCCCACGTTAATTCAAACGTTAACATTGTTTAGGTAAGAAACTATACCTTAATTATCATTTACTGCATAAAAGTTTAATAAGCATATAGAGTCAAATTATAGTTATCATTAATATTGATATCTAAAGGTAGCCATCGGATATTTGGATTCACAACTCGGCGGTGGAGACCTAACAACAGTTGCGATTTTGCGATGTACCGCTCTGTTTGCGTTTATCTATAAAGGCGTTGTTCGATGTAGGTTGCACGGTCGCAAGCTTGAAAAGCTGCTATACTATAACAATTTGTTACTTTTTTTTGGTATCCCGAAGAAAAATCCTGCATAGGACCATCAGCGCTGCTGTGACGGCAACGACCCTGGTGTGTCAGGCTCCTACTGACTAAAAACCTCCAATGTATCCCTCTAATTGCTCCACCCGGCCCTGGGAAAACAAATTCATTCAGACGCTCCGGAAGCGAAAAGCCTTTTTGAGGTTACCTCTCTGGGAGGGGTAGGAGTAATAAGCCCACCTGTCCAAAACCTCGCTGTCTGGCGGCGTCCGCTACTATAGCATTTATAGTACATCTCTTTTCGCAAATACAGGTTTGAAAGAGAAAGATCGAGCTATCGATCTACGAATTAAACATAGTTAGGTCATTAATTTTAGCAGCAGATAAATCGGACGTGTTGTTATTTATAATACAAACGACAGGATACATCATCGTTCCTAGATAACTGCTGCCGAATTGGGAACGTCAGAATGCGATGCGTGACTTAATTGTGTGGCTCGTTGTTATTTGAAGGTACATATGTACGTAAAAGAACGAGCTAGCTTGAAGTAATTAAGATTTCATAGTAATCTATATTCTGCACTAGTAAATTTGTATAAATCCGGAATAATTTGGAACAAATGTAGGAAAGCGTGTAGAATATATGATGCTAATGATATTAGAATAATAAGGAACAGTGTAAGAGTATGACAGAGATAGAAGGTATGAGAGAGAGAGAGAGACAAATTTGAACGGCGGAGACAATAAATGGTAAAAGTGTGGTGATTTTTTTTTTTAATTTAGTATTGTATCTATTTGATTAATTTTGGCGCATAAACATTTAAAAATTAAAATCTGTTTATATAAATATGTTTTATATAAAACAGTTGTAAACTTAGTAAATCCTATGTTTCTTAAATAAACCTTTAAATCATTCATGAATATACAAAAGATTTAGATTGAAACAACTATGACTTAATTCGATGTAGCAAAAAACGGACATATACCTCAAAAAGATTTATTCAAGTAGTAAATTTTGTTTTAAAAAAAACAACCTTGATGTTTGAACATAAAGTTCATTTTTCATTGATGATAGTAATCCTTTTTTTTTCGGATAAAATAATTAAAAGATTTATTATCCACTTATCCATCAATAGATTTATTTTGTGCATATCTAAGCACTACCTAATTAGTTGAATATTGTCTTAAATCTTTATTTCGGGAGTAAAATTTTAAAATATTGTTTATCGTTACATTTTAGCTTTAAAAAATATATTAGATGTATTTCCATTGGTGAACCTAATATTGGAGAACTAAAATAAATGCCTAATTTTTCTTATCCACAACTTTCCGATAAAATAATTACAGAACAATGTGGATCAATTATAAGAAAAAACTTGCCGTGTTTACAATGTTTGAAAAATGTAAGGACTATTATTAGACATCAGTAAAGAAGCTATACTTAATTTACGTTTTACTTATTTATTTAATAAACACATTAACAGCGATACATGTCAAACACAACTTTAACACTAAACTACTTTAAATCTTAACTTGTGCATTTATTTCGGATTTTTATGTTTTGTTTATAAAAAGATACTTTATAATCTACATCGTATATTTTTATTATCTAAATTCTATTAATAGGAATCACTGCTGTATTCTATATATATATATATCGTCAGCCTACATCCCTTTTGGGGAAAGCAGAGCAACATTACAAAAAGATAAACTGCAAATCGATTATGCTATCTAATTACGTACCTACTATTTAGTTACGATGATACTCTAACTTACTACACATTAATTTGCTTTAAATTGAAGTGAATATTACCTACCTTCCTATACGCAACGAATTTCTGATATAATTTATTATTCCCGACAACCGGAAGACGAAAAAAGTTTGAATCGGATATTTATAGAGTAAAATTACATTCCATAACTGGAATTTTCTATCTATAGGTATCTATTCTTATTTTATTTGTTATTCTAAAAGGTTGGCAGCCCTAATATGAATGGGGAGAGCAAGAGCCGTTGACCTCCGTGCTTTAAATCAGGTTGTCTGCGGTTGTTACTTCGTTTGTGCGTGAGTCTGTTCGCCGCAATGCAGCTGTACTATATTGCATTTACACTCACTTTATATTAGGGATGTCATAGACATCCATACACGTTATCGAAAGTACCTACTCTCCGAAGTAATTTAATACCCATATAATAACATAACTATTTACTTACCTAACCAAATATTTAGTTTATTTTATTTTTTTACAGTTGTTAACAACATTATTGAAAGTATTACAAATATAGTAATCATGTGCCCCAGTTATATATCAACAATAGATAGTAATCAAATATAACCATAGCATGCCTTGAAAACTTTAGCTAATAAATAAACCCAAAAATTAAATAGATTCGTTAAGTTAAATTTTAGAGACTTTGGTCTATGTCTTGTCCGACATGACCGGTAGCTTAGCATGCGGTAAAAATAAAAAATTATATTCATTATCAATAATAAGACGAAAACACATTTAATATCTTTAACAAAATAATCTAGTGCTATCCGGATATCCGATAAAAATGAATATCCATATATGTATGTAGACGTAACGGAAATCCCTAACAACCCTACTTTATACATCTACAAAACATTCATACTTACACATGTAGAAATTATACGTTTATATTATTTATTCCAAGCATAAATGGAGCTTCAAATAAATTACAGGCAATCTGTCTGTTCAGTACCTAATCTTCAAAGGGTTACTTATAATGTTGTCCACTATCATCAAATTTAAGAAAGGTTTTTTTACTTTTATAATGATTCTTAAGTGTTTGTAATCTTCTTTAAATTATAACAGTATTTCTGCAACTGGATATAGGTACGTTTATCACAAATAAAGGGAATAAGAAATTTACTACAGGTGATATAAAGAGGAAATTCTTTGCTGACAGCGGAGCTAAAACTGTATTTTTCTACACGCTATTTACCTAGATGACACCTATGTAAGTTATATGGGTATCTAAAGACCAAAGCAACAGTAATAAGCTTCAGGACCTACTTACCAGAAGATAATGTAATATAATCAATACTACATATGTATATTGTACGTATGTGTCCAAGCACAGTTCATTATTATGATGAAATAATCTGATAAATATACTTCTGTAATTATGTTTTGCTTTAATCTGATAGGTATAGAAAAATATGTAGTTTTAGGTACGGCAACCTATATAAATATTGCGAATCAGGTCTTGTAAAAGATATTATTTTCTCATTGACCCTTAAACTTGCATAGTCATATATTTAATACACAAACATAAGTATGTTAATGGTCATTCAAGTAAACAACTAAACTGGTCATTCTTTCATATCTATTTAATAAATTTTACTTCCTTTATTATATAAATAATACAAACATAAATAAACATATCTGTCGGTATATTTCACATAGAAAAAGATTTTAATAATTAAGTATAACAACATTGATAACCTTTAGTACCATAATGTCAATAGATGTTGTTAATAACTAAAACTCTTAGCCAACTCGATGTTCCTTTTAATCTGTTATCACACGATATAATGAACTTCGTGCATATTGAATGCGGGGACACGTGGTCAGTAGATTTATTAAATAAAATAACGGAATCCTTTAATTTATCACAAAATAAATAAATAGATAAATAAATTATTTCACTGAAATAGAAAAAATATTATAATAATTAGAAAGTCAGAAAAAGTAAATTAATTTTAAGAATAACTTTAAATTATCTTCAAAATATCCAACTTGTATATATTAGGTTGATTAAAACTTGTCCGAATAATTTTGTGGGCGTAGCTCAGAGGTTCCGATAATTCCGTAAATTAGTTTTTTAACATATGCTAAATATTTAATTCAATAGATTGATACAATTGTGATGCTCGAATCATTTCCTTTAAGGCACTTTAGCCGGAAACAATTCTAGGTATGTCTACAGGTATTACGAAATCTGAGAGTTAAGGGTCTATTTTCAGTTATTATCTCCTGGTAAAATAAGTAGTTATATTACATACTTGGTTCGGAGAAATAAATTAAAACAACACGTACAACTTACTTAAGACATTGCGATATTATTTCACTTACGTATAACACGATCTTATCTCAAACGATTTCTTTAAGTTCTCATTTATTTTTTGATAGTTCAAAGAAGTTCATCATAATCATTACTTTATTGACATATTATAAGATACCTTTAAATAAATTCGACAATATTGAATCAAGATTAGATTAACGTGCTTTAAGCACCAATAAAACACGTTATATGATTGCAACACAGAAACACAAGGTATCTAATATAATGTGAAGATAATTAACTTGAGTTTAATTTCTATTACTGTGTGAAGAATGTCTTTGATTTAAGTTATATTGTATGTTAATTTAAATACTTTTGTGAAAGAATATTATTGCTGTGATAAATAAAAGGTGTCAATTATACTCAGTGTGGGGTGTTTTCAGTTTTTTTTCTAGAGTTTTATGACAAGTGTCGAAATCGGAAATAATTTCAGACATGTGATCAACTTATAAAATTTTAAGTACAGTATATCTCGATATATGCAATAAAAACTGCAAAATTCACAATCAATATCCTGTAATAGAATAAAATATTAACATATATAAATTCTTATACTCATTAGAAATACTTAAACGCGTCTTATGCGTGAAATAACGTACTTTTAATTTTTCTTATATAGGCCAAACAACGAAATTAATTTCAGAGCGGGTCCAAGATCACAAGACTGTAGTCAAAAACGCATTGATCAACCTTAGCGCAACACCCGCTCAATGACTTATCATCAACGTGAATCCCAATGATCAGAAAACTAGGATCTTGTTTTATGTCGCATTGTATAAACGGTAATACTGTAGTGTTGTGTGACTATTCAAATGAACAAGAATGAAAGAAGGTACAAGAGGGTGGAAGTAAATTCTATTTCCCGAATAAAACTCCTCGGTGTTTCAGTCTGGATGTGATCATGGACTCTGTAACCAAGTCGAAACATCGAGTCACACTTGAACAATCGTAAGAGCCATTTTAAGTGATTCGCGCATAAGACCCGTTGAAGTATTTATAACAAAACTTTAACTCTAAAAAGTTAGTCATTGCTTTGGAAGAATGTCGAGTAAATTTCAACAATGTTGCAAATGATGTATCCGTATGCTATTCAGTACCTGAATATTTTATACTTTATGGCTATGCAAATACATTCCTACCAGTTACGCAGGTACTTAATCGGTTGCAAAACAGTAGGCATACAACATTTGATATCTAAATGCGGCAAAATTGCAGCAAGATAAGACTTATTTTGTTGATAAATTACTGAATGCTCTTTTTAAGGGTAGAAACTTGATATTATTTTTACGTAAGTAAAGTTTAGATAAACTTTAGTATTTTGTATAAATATGCGTACCTTTCCAAAAGGCTTATTTATATTAAAGACGTTAATGTTAATAGATGTTGTGTATAGATTTAATTAAAAGTTAAATAATTTTTTGTTCTAAAACTTTATTTTAAATTGTAATGCTTTGTCGAGGTAATCAATATGTTAAGCACGAATAGGTACTAGACAAAAAAACTCCGTATGTTGATGCTAGAAAAGCTATTTTTCTTATATCAATAAATGGAATCAAGATTTATAAATTATGCCTATAAAATACTTGCGAAATACCTTTTAGCTCTACGATAAGCTAGAAATGCAAATTTTAATTTATTCCTATTCGTTGTTCTAGAAGGCGAATATAATTTAGAAAGTGCGTAAGGTTCGTTAGTAGTTCATAATGTACGGGATAAATAAATCGTGACGTCATCGAGGCGCGCCATCCACACATCAAAGATCGTTTCGCTCGAATACACCACACTGTGCTCAGCACACTCAGAGCTGCGGAAATAGGGCTGTCACATAAAATTTTATATAAAAAACTTACTTCTAACGTTTGTTCTTAATAATGACATCCGCCGAATGACTGCAAATCATTGTTAACGAACCGATAAAACTATTTTTCCCCCACAAAACTTTAAATATATAAATTAATTAATCCATTATTTCACGTTGATCCGGCGTAAGTGGAAACTTGTGAATTTATTTAACGTAACTTATAAATTTGTTTTTTATCAGTTTATACTAAAACTCGAGTAGATATTAGATACTAGTATAATAACTAGTCGAGTTTAAACTCAAATAAATAAATGTATTTTAATATGTTAAGCGGAAAAGACATGATAAAAACATCAAATACTATAAATATTTAATACAAGTAATGTAAATTTCAAAGTTAATGCTGTATACTAAATGACAGATGATTATATAATGAACTTTTCAACTTAATACGAAATTATCTTATGTTTTTTCACTTACAAATCTATACTAATATTATAAAGCTGAAGAGTTTGTTTGTTTGTTTGTTTGTTTGTTTGAACGCGCTAATCTCAGGAATTACTGGTTCGAATTGAAAAATTCTTTTTGAGTGGAATAGACCATTTATCGAGGAAGGCTATAGGCTATATAACATCACGATGCAATTATTAGGAGCGAAGAAATAATGGAAAATGTGAAAAAAACGGGCAAAATTATTCATCCTTGAGGGCTTCCATTGCGTGCGCTGCAAAAACGGTTGAAGATACCAAAAATATATGTATGAAAGAATTATTCCTCTTGAAATGATCTAAAAAAATGTCCTCGACAGTATATGTCTATCTTTTAAGATTAAGTCACTAGAACCGTTTTTATGGTAAACAAATTTGGTCGAAATTAATGCATTATTTGTTAAGAGTTGTATCAACGTAATAATATTAATCTTTATCCAAATAAATGTGTTGTTGATTAAGAGTATTTAATTGTGAACAAAATTGTCTTTGACATCACTTAATTTCAATGAACATCTTAGAAGATATTACAAAACCTTACATAGCAAAACAACTTTTGCCGGATCAGCTATAGTGTCTTGATAACCGCGAAACTCGAGAACGGCTGAACCGATTTGACTGATTTCTTTTTTGTTGTCTTTGTTGAAGTCTGGGGAAGGTTATAACAGAGAGAAGATTTTAAAAAAATATCTGAAAAAGTCTAAAAACAACACTTTTCTATATTCTCATACAAAAGATTTGTTATAAGTCAATTTGAACTTTAACACCATAGCATAAAGTTTAAATGTTAGTGGACGGGTTCCGGGAAGGCAAAACAATTATTGAGTGACGTATAAATACTAATGTCAATATTTGTCAATTTTTATACATATAGCATTAAGGCCAGGTTCCTTCAAACAATTTTCAAAAAACAGCCGACAGGCCAATAGCTATTAACATTTAAAAAAACAATGTGACTTTGTTTTAGAGAAATAGGGCAGAACAAGGTCTGCCGGGACAGCTAGTACTTTGATAAATGTATTTCGAATGTTATATCAGCTTAATACAGGTGATAGATAATTGATTCCGCTGAGGTCGTTCCACTGTAGATGCGATCCGGCAGGTGAAACTCCTAGCGCAGGAGACAGTCTCCAGAGGCGGGGTGATGCTGGCAGTGTCCTTGGATATTGCCAATGCATTTAACACCTTGCCCTGGAGCTGCATAAGGGAGGCGCTGCGACACCACAAAGTGCCGCTATACCTGCGCCGAGTAATCGGAGCATACCTGTCGGATCGCGTCGTCAGGTATCCGACGCGGAATAGGTGGGGTGAAAGGCCGATGTCCTGCGGTGTTCCACAGGGGTCAGTCCTAGGGCCGCTCTTGTGGAACATCGGATATGACTGGGTCTTGCGCGGGTCGAATCTTCCGGGTGTCAGCGTGATTTGCTACGCAGATGACACTCTGGTCACGGCCCGCGCAAGGAACTATCGCCTTGCCTCACTTTCGGCAACAGCTGGCACGGCGCATGTAATTAGGAGGATACGTGCGCTGGGCCTGGAGGTGGCACTGCACAAATCTGAGGTTCTGTGTTTTTGCGGCCCTCGGGTTTCGCCGCCTCCAGACGCTAATATCGTAGTGGGCGGGGTCAGGCTTGCCGTCGGGGGGACCATGAAATATCTTGGTCTTCTCCTTGATGGCCGCTGGAGCTTCGTCCCACACTTCAGCCAACTGTTGCCGAGGGTGCTGAGTGTCGCGGGAGCGCTGAAGCGGCTCATGCCAAACGTAGGAGGTCCAGGCGCGTCCACTAGGCGCCTGTACCTAAACATAGTCCGCTCCATGGCGCTGTATGGTGCCCCCGTATGGGCCGATGCCCTCAACAGCCATACCATCAGGCTGTTGAGACGCCCTCAAAGGGCACTGGCGATTGCGGCTGTACGGGGGTACTCTACAGTGTCATGCGAAGCGGCCTGCTTGCTGGCGGGGTCCATTCCGTGGGACCTAGACTCCCGAGCCCTCACGTCACTCTTTACATGGCGTGAGGAGCGAAGGGTCAAGGGACAGCGGACGGCCCCGGCCGAGTTGCGAGCCAAACGGCGCCTATTGGACGCCGAATCAGTAGAGGCGTGGAAGACCAGGCTGGAGCGACCAAGCGCCGGCCTGCGAACCGTCGGGGCAATCCGTCCCGTACTCAAGGAGTGGCTATATCGTAGCCATGGCACGGTGTCCTACCGGTTGACGCAGATTCTAACGGGGCATGGATGCTTCGGGAGATATCTGCACAGGTCAGCCGGTAGTGAACCAACACCGAAATGCCACCACTGTGACGGATGCCCCGACGAGGCGGCTGAGCACACGCTCCAGATATGCCCAGCCTGGGCTTCGGAGCGGGCCGAGCTGGAGAGAGTGGTGGGTGGAGACCTTTCGCTGCCGACATTGGTTTCTCTAATGGTCGGCAGCGAAGATGCATGGCGGGCGGTCCTGCGGTTCGCCGAGGACGTGCTAGCCAGGAAGGAGGCGGCGGAGCGGGTCCGGGAGGCGCTGGCTACAACATCTTTGGCAGCGCAGTCCCCACCTGCCCGCCGGCCTATAAGAACAGGGCGCCGCAGAGCGGCGTTTCTCAGGAACGTCCGACTCTAGCGGCGACACCGGGCGGCACGCTTGAGGGAGCGTGTCGTCCAACAAGGGTGCGAGCGGCGCGCGATGTGTTCCCGCGTGCCGCTCTACAACACAGAGGCAAGAGAGGGGTAGCTCTATACACTACCCCTCCCTAAACGAGTAGAGGCCCATTCACGGCCGCACGCCCAGCCGGTCATTGAGGATGAGACCCCAGTCGTGCCCTCGATGCCGGTAGGCGGAAGGTGGAACACCCCGGGGGTTTTAGTCGGTAAAAGTCCGGCATACCGGGGGAGTGGCCCTCACCACTCCCCTGACGATCCTATGAGGATTTCCCCCGGGTAACAAAAAAAAAAAAGGTGATAGATAATTATTTTAGAAATACCTGCAATGAGTTTGAACCTATTACGTTTTGTTATTTAATATGAAAATAATAAGACTTATGAAGCACTTTCAGAAGTTGTACCCATCATCATCATATTAACATCCTAAGCATTAACCCAAATTATAGCCATTTCAGTTAAGTGACAGCCCTGCAGCCAAGCCGATGTCCTTTCTAGCGGAGTACAGTACAACATTGTGATGATTTAACAGGCACTCACAATAAGCAAAAATAGTCCTTTCCGACACGAACAAGTATGAAATATTACTGTAGGAGCTCAAGTAAACTCACAAACCGCCTTTACTAATGAAATTGGCTAGTTGGCAAGTGCATAGGAACAAGTATTTTCTCTTATGCGTTTTTGCTTTATATTCAAAACTAATTATCATCATTTCGATACAAAATTAATAGGTAAAATACAAATAGATAGGTAAGTAGGTATATTTGTCCCTAAACATTAATCATTAAGTAAAAATATAATTTAATCTGGACTCGAAATTACCTATCACAAGTCACATCCTATAAACCAGAAAATATCTTTATTCTTTTTCCGTATTAGTTTCTTATAGCTTTAATTTTATACTAACTGTGCCCGCGGGTTCGTCCGCCTAACACGCATATTTTACGTGGAAACGACATAATATATGTACCAATAACCTACGTCCAATCAAAGTTTTAGGATTTAAAAAATAAATATTTACAAATCGGATGGATAATTTCATAAATGATTTATTTCCTATCTTGGACTTTTCTACTAATTACTAGTTCTTTTTTACTAATATGTTAATGATATATTGTTGATAATAAGGTAACAAATGATTACGGGCATTTATCAGTTCAAAGTAAATATTCATTTTTAGAAAAAAAGATACACGATTAACTTTAGTTATAAGTACAAGAACGACTTTTCTGTCATGATTTCGTTTGACGATAGTAACTCATGAGCACTTCATTAGATACTTATTCTTATAAAATATATTTTGTTTTAATATAAGGTGACACTTGACATCCAATTGATTTTCATGATAAAATAGTTACCAAGTTAAAAAAATGTTAAGCAGGAACTTATGCTTGCATAAATTTCTGTAATGGGACTATTAGAAAATTTGTAGTTAAGAATAATATTTAAATTATCCCCACGCTGTCTGTTGGTCGGACGTCGATAATTTTAGATGCTATGATTTTAACCTGTTGGAAAACATGAGAACTAAAAGCTAGCTAATTGGCAATAAATACTCGTTAAATAGGCGCCCCAGAAATTAATCACCCTCTATAACAGTTTTAGACTGAGCTTTGATTACAAACACTTTAAATATTAAAATAATTGCCTGTAAAACCACGGGACTCCGTGACGTTGAATAATTACCTAAGCGTGTTCCACATTAATTTATACCGAAACAAAACAATTTTAATATGCGCGTTAAAGATTGTGTCTCTCGTCTGGCCCCGTGCGTGCTTTGTCATAATTTTGATGTGGAAGCATCGTTTTACTTTGGTTTTATGAAAAATTACATTATTTTTCATGCAGACGGTACGCGGTGCCATTTCGCTTAGTCGCTAGATTTTATAATTTAATTTTATGTTTTCGTGTGTTCAGGAAACTTCACGTCATAACAGGACGTCAATGGAGGTTGCAAAACAATCGTCAGCATTTTGAGTTTGGTACAGGAACTAGTTGAACTTACCTATTTTAAAACGTCGCGTAGTTTTCAACGCATTTAGCACGAGCCAATAAGTTTTATTGTCGCTCAGACTTGTTCAAAATTCTTAATCCTTTATTTGATTGGTTCTTTTGGTGCGGGTTAGGTAAGTGAAAGTATTTATTGAAATGTTATAGATATCAATTGATTATTAAATATCTATTACTACAGAAATACAGTGATGTAGTTAAAAATAAAAATTAACAAAAGTACTTACTTCTTAAGAACTTACGCTTGAAGTCTTGAAGACTTTTTGAATCATGAGTTACATACATAATGAACTATTGGTGCTTAAAAACATTTTAAAATTTAGCGCTTTTTGAAACAGGTTTTCAAGCACCTAGTTATCTATGATTGAAATTTATTCATATCACAAAGTATTTTCGTTATAAAAATTAAATTATTTATAAAAGTAAACGGTAAACGATAAAGAACTAAGCCTACAACTTTCTTTTCAATGTATATTATGTTTATAATAATTCTTTTAACTTGCAAATATATCATGGCTACAAATCTCTTCACACTGACCGAAAGACTCGTATAATAAATTATGTTCTTACTGGACAAAATTCTGTTATAATTCACAATCAGATCTTTAATATTACAATCCGACGGTCGAGCATTAATCAAATAAGTACATGGAACTGGTTTATACAAAGGCGGGTGTTAAATAAAATAATAAATAAACCACAACATTTCGTGAGATTTATTTCGGGAAAAAAAGTAGAGGCAAGAAAATATATGGGGAGTGTTGACAATTTTGAATATTTACCCCAAGAAATGAGAGTGTTTATTTGTAGATATTATGTGATTTTAAGCGCACGAATTTGCACAACGTTATGAGACTCATACCTTTTTTATTTTCTGTAAAAATTAGGAGTGAAATGCACATTACGTCAGTCTATAATAGTGTCAATTGTATGATAAAACACTTTTACAAAAATTTAACTACATTTTATGAAAAACCTAAAAGCTTATTACCTAATAATAATAAAAGTTTGATAAATTACAACTATTATTCAACTACAACTTTATTATTATTATTATTCAACTGTTGATTCAATAGGCTTTTGATTTTTTTTTATATTGGCTAGATAAAGTGACTACTATGCTCCTGATAATTGGTACAATAAACGACCAAGAACTGCAAATACCATCATAGGACGATAAAGCATTGAAGCGTTAGCCGATATACGCCCATTCAATACGATTTAGGCAATGTAAAGTTTTCTTTTGCATGTAGATATTTAGAGGAAAGTGACCAAATATGGGATAGTATCCCTAATATGGAATACCGGCAATTCTTTCAGAAGGAAGCTCACACACGCAATAAACAGTGTTTGTCTTCTTCTTTCTATTCCCATTGACGCGTTCAAGTCATCACATGTCAGTCAAGCGAGCCCTTTAGTCATTGTCGCAGTGTTTTGTTTTGTTGCTTCCGCATAACTTTCTAAGGTATGTAAAAAATACGTATTTTTCGTACAAAAAGTGCACACGGTATTATTATCATAATTTCTAGAGATAGTTTACATGTTATTTTGTAGGTTTTAGCGGTATTTGATTGTATTACTTTCCTAAATATAAAAATATGAATGTCAGTTTGAAGTTGTCGAAAAATCCAAATATGGACAGATCATAGTATCCAATTATGGACTATTCCATATTTGGTTCTCTTAAGAATAGCAACTGACTTCATGATTTTATTAATTATAAATTGAAAGTAAATTTTTCATTTTTATCAGAATGACTAGCAACAACTCCAAAATGAAACAAAAATAATGGAATTCAGAGCATATTGCGGAAGCTATAAAATTAGTAAGAGAGAAAAAGATGGGTTATATGAAAACTGCAAAAGACTTTGATGTACCGAGATCTACCTTGTTTCGATTATGCCAGAAAAACGAGTTACCCCCAGAAGAAGCCGCAGCTACCAAACGTGGGAGGAAAACTGGTTTAGGGATTACCCTTGAAAATCTTTTGGTAGACTACATTTTAACGATGGAAAGCAAATTTCATGGCTTAATGAGAACCGATGCTCGAAGAATGGCGTACATGTTGGCAAGACGTAATCAGTTGTAAAATCCATTTGGTGACACGGGAATGGCTGGAAAAAAATGGCTTAAGCGCCATAAGGACAAGTTATTGTGGGCTCTGGGCACATAGTGATTGCGCTGGTCCAGAGTCTGACGCCTGGATTTCTGATTTTTGCAAATGATTTATGTTCCTTGCTACGTAATACTAAAGTTCCTAAAGAGTCTCATACAATTTAAGGTTAAATTTTGATAGTATTTATAGTATTCCATATTTGGGTACCTATTCCATATTTAGGTACCATTATCATTATTTAGTTTAAACAAAAAATCTTGCCTGAAAGTAATCAATGTCACCAAAACTTATTACAAAATAAAGCGCAAATATATAATTGTTAATTATTACTACTAAAAGTATTTTATTTATAACGTTTTTGCAAATTATCCTTAAAAAATAAAATGGTATTCCATATTTGGCTACTTTCCTCTATAAGTTTCTAAGAGGATTGAAATTTCGGGTAAACTTTCTTATCCGTAGTTGGAAACACTAGAGGCGGGTTTTGTCGCAGTGTTTATATCGAGGCGATGTCGCCCCACAATGTACGACTCTAATTAATGCTGTGCCTTCGCTCTGAGATATATTGGGGCCGGACGGATCTCAGAATGCGTCTAACATTCGAAGAGATACGGCAACCGGTTAAAGAAAACATCCCAGCGCATTACAATAATCTTATCAGATAAGGTTCTGATTTAAAGAACAACAATGTGCGTGAAGTTAAGGTGATAAATTCCGTGTATATTTTTATCAGTGTACCTATAAAAAAACTATCAAATTCTTTACTAAATCACAAAGCATTTACATTTCACCGCATATATGATTTTTGTTAAAACTGATAGGTATTTTGTAATTAACTTCTTCTCATTTTTATTATAGATAACTTTCTTGGCTAAATAAACTGTCTAATTGATAGATACGTACATTTTTTTACAATGGCTCGATAAAGTGACTACAGTGCAGTCCAAAAACGAAAGCGATCATCAAAGGATGAAAATCCATTGATACTCTCCGTCATCATGTCGCCCCACATATACAACGACTGAAGGTTTGTAGGTATATGAGTTACTGGATATACACAAGCTGATCCTGAAACACGACAGGCCACAGCGAGTCAGTATGACGGTCTTTGCACTTGTGTACTGTGGTCATGACTCAGTTCGGGCAATCGCCCTACCACCATAATCTAACCACGTATCCAATATTTCTCTTCTAATACTGTGGCATTAAAAAAAATGAAATGTGCTAGTGTGCTGTGCTGCAGAACACCAGAGCCAAGACCGTATCACGTTTCAGCCTGTCGCGTTTCAAATTTACCGTATGTACTTACGTCCAATTCAACTGTGGATCTAGAGTAGAGGCAAGCTGTAGCTCACGCTCCTGGCGGAAAATTCTAGTGACTGCAAACGAGCAGATCATCCAGCTTACCAATTGAATAATGTATCTAAAAAAGTAAGCATTTCCATAAAAAAAATTGACGGAAAATTTATACAAGTCTACGGTATAAAAGTTAACTCAAAAGTCTCATAAGATACCCCGCGTTAAGTTATGCAACCCAAATAACATTGATAAATTATACTTTCATTTTTAGTAATAGTGTGTGTGGCTAGTCAGTAACGTTGACTGTCAATGGATACTCAGTTCTTGATGGTCGCTGTCGCTTTTAGGTTACTACGTAGTTACTGCCTGTCAGATGCGGTACAAGCCGAAAACAGTAGTATAACTATAATAAGTAAAATATCTACCCTTTGGTATCTACAATAAAATATATTTTTGTGTTTTTTTTAAATGATGATTTTTGGCTTCGGACTTCACGCTATGTAAAGGTACCTACAGTACCTGTCATTTTGAAATTTAACAGGTGTACAATATATATGCCTATATACGTTGCTTGCATATGATGTATTGATTGTCAGTCAGTTTTCGTGAACACAATACTATGGATAATAATGGACGCCAGCTGACGGGAGGTGCCTTGATATCCGTCGTCATAGAAACCGTGCGAAGGGTGGCCAACCTGCTTTGTATCATGTCACTTAACACTTTACTTAAAACAGTCATATTTACATTTATAATAGCGCAATTATGAATTCTATTGCTTACGTTATAAGGATCGTTTTATATGTTTGCTAAACGTCACATAGTACACTTTGGAAGTAAATTATTATTGGGATGTGTGTCCTGTTTCGGGTTCCATCTTTGCTTTTTGTATTAAGAATGGATATCGCTATCTCTTTCCAATGCAACGCAACTTATTGCGGCACTCCTCTAACCGCATTCGAGTAATTATTCAATTCTCCGTTTATGAGATTTTAAACAGTTTTTAAGTTTTTGTGGAAATAAGCGCGAACCATAAACGTTATTGCAGCAGTAAAAAAGCAGTTTGGGTAATTTATTGCTCGTGTTCATACTTTAGATATCTACCTTTTGGTTGGATCATATGATTTATGTATAATTGCATATTTTTACTTTGTAAATACAGTTTTGGTAATGTAAGCGACTTTAAAATATCCCCGTTATTTCAAAAGCAAGAACTCAAATCTTATAACAATATTATACGTTATCTTAATCTACATCAATGTATTCTTAAACGTTTTAATCGCAGTTCATACTACGTACGCCTACGAAAATTCAAAATTAACATTTTAATTAAGTACATTAATTGGTTTGTATTTTAATTAAAGAGAATAGTTACGATATTATCAAGGCTAGAGGCATTTGATAACAAGAATTAAAAATGAGCATTTCATTTTTTGTTCCCATTTAGCTGCTTGATAGTTGAGTTAATAGATACACTCTGTCTGTGGAGTTGAAAGTCTGAGATTCGAATCTATCTAGCTGCATTTTTTATATACAACTGACGTGGGTTTAGATACTGATTGTATTTATGTACCATATCCTTTTCACGTGCTTCTGGGGCAAAACCTTATTTGTGACAATCAATATTTCTTCCATACTAATTGTTTGTGGCAAGCGGAGAACTCGCGACATTATTCGATTGCAACGACACAGAAAAAGGATTTTTGAAACATTGTCCTTAATACATCGCACTCAGTACTTTTAAAGTAAAACGTTAACTAAACTAAATTACGAGATATTACAAAAGAGGGAATTAAGAAAAACTTGTTGGGTACGAAACGCATTCGCGTACAGAGGGATCCGTAGAAACTTATTTTATCCTAATGGATCTATAAAGGCATGTGTATTTGAAATTATTTTAACTCGACACTTTCACAAGATCCTGAGAAAATAGATCTTGATAGACACATAGTGGAGTTGTTTTATGAGGGTTTCTTTTTTCCTCTCTGATTACGGATCCCTAAAATCATACTGATTTTATTACAGCTCTTAAGTTTATTTATTTTAAGCTGTATTTTAGGTAATATTTTAAGGAAGGTATATCTGATACATTTCATAAGTATATTTAAGATAAATTAAAACTAATATTTCTCTTTTCGAATGGTGCTTGCAACGGTTATATATTTAAGATGAACTCGTAAAATTTAATACTCCATAATGTACAGATCTTTATAAAAATAATTTGTCCGTAACCATTGTATAAATTTTGAATTAATAACTCGAGCGATTTCTCCTGTACATTGATTAATATCTCTACAGATGTAATATTTATGGTTCTATGTTTATTATTTTTATAAAATAAATATCACTTAAAGCACTTACTACTTACTTACTTTTTTACATTTATAAAAGCTACGACTTTCAACTTAGAGTCTTGCTTAAAATATATCACAGTATAATATAATACTTACTCAAAAAAAATATTTGCTTTTATTGATCAGTATTTTTCTTATGTACTTTACAGAAATTTCAGTATTTGTTTTTAAATTACAGAGTATTGTCTAATATTAAACAAACGTATAAACCGAATGTAATAAATAATTTGTATAATAAATATGGGAACAAAATAGGTTTAAAAACGACTACTTTGTCGATCTACCGAATAAACATACTCAGCTTAAAGTTCTTTGCTTTAATACGCGACATGCGTTATTTAAAGCGAAAAAGAATTATTACCGCTATTCACATATATTTTCAGATACATTAAATATCAATATGAGCTTTTTATCAAATGTTTGTATAGGAGATCTTAATTTTAAATCGTTATCTTATTTGGTTTAGAAGTTATAAGCTTCTGACAGACGGACGAACAGACAGACAGACAAAGTGATAAACCTCCCAATTTCACTCAGAAACTTCGTTTCGCTCGGCAATTATTATTTAGTTCATAATATTTATTTTCACGTATTTTCTCTTTAAAATTAGGAAACTGATCTTGAATCTAACAAAGAACTATACATAACAATGATTCTAATTATCAGGGTATAACTCAGTATGAACTATAGATACATTTAAAATACATTCTACAATATTGAACATATTACATGAATTTACGGGCAACAGTTAATATATGTAGATATCCATAATGATAAAACATTTTAAACTGTCGCGTTTTGAACTCAGTAAAAATATTATAACGGGTCTTATGGACGAAAGCATTTATATGAAGTAAATTCTCGGCCTCGACGAAAACTCCGCGATATTTCTGTCTGCTCACTATCAAAGCAACCAGGTCGAAACGTCGAGGTTTAAATAAAAGCACCTAAGTTAATTAGTACATAATACTCGTTATATGTAACAACGGATATGGATAACATTGATATGTATAATATTATATTTTGGATTACAATTATTTTTAGAGCTATTGTTATAAAAGTTTTCTTAGCTACGTCCGACTAGATACTCGTAATAATAAATTTGACTGTATACACATAAGAACATTTCCACTTATCCACATGTAAATCACATCAAATGAATGCCTTTTTAAACAAATACTGTAAATAAAATATTTAAAACTATATATATAAGAATAAAAGTGCTTTATACGTCAATTAAAATAATCCATTAGCCGTATCTATCCCTTTTTAACGTGGTCAGGGCCTGCCTACACGGTCGAACATTCCGAGCCACTCTGTTGGTCCGCTATCAATTTTATACACGATGGGAAGACCATTTATCTTACCTTATTTATTGGCTGACTTGGAAACCAGTTTCAGACCCGATTGCTTTGTGGGACTCGGCATTTACCTGTGCATGTGTGTTGTCCTTAAAATATGTACTCTTAAGCAGATGCTGCCTATAAATTCAGTTTATATCATTTAAATGAAGCGTTAAATTATACGCGTGAGATGTCAGCAAAGGGTAAAATTTCGTGTTGTCTAAAAAAATGTTTTAGCGATGTTAAAGTAAAGGGACACCTTACAATACATTAGAAAGTTGCGCAACCCTTCTTTACGCATTCTTGATTTTTTTGTTTACATTCCTTTTTAGTATAAGGACACTTTTGTTCGTACAGTTTATAGCTAACCCTTTCCGTTACTTTTTAAATATATTGTTTTTATTTAACTGTTTTGTTGTGGATACAAAACCACAGTGCCATTAAACTTACGAGTCTTAATATTAGTAGCATTGCTGAGGTCCATCGTTTCATTCGATTTCTTGTTTGGCAATTAAACTATTCGGAGGTTGATCAGTAGCGGTTTACTCTAGAATTAATTTTATTGCCGGCAATAAAATATTAATGAACTATTAAAGTATAAAATGATATAAAAGTGAAATTTAATGAGATTTTCTCGAAGCCTTTTGCCAATCCGAGCAGCGGGATCGTGATTTACGATGTAATAAATTGATGTAAAACCTTAACGTGCATTAGCAAACATGTCGAATTTGTTTTATTTTAGTTCGTTATTCAAGTAACTGAATATAAATTGATTAAATTAAATATTGTTATTATTTTGCTTTCAGGTCCCAATGGATGTCCACGGAGGCGGGGGCGGCAAACCTACACCAGGTTCCAAACGTTAGAACTAGAAAAGGAATTCCATTTCAATCATTACCTTACGCGCCGGCGCAGGATAGAGATAGCTCACGCGCTGTGCCTTACTGAAAGGCAAATCAAAATATGGTTTCAGAATCGACGTATGAAATTAAAGAAAGAGTTGCGCGCCGTAAAAGAGATAAACGAGCAGGCGCGTAGAGAGAGGGAAGAGCAGGACAGAATGAAGCAACAGCAACAGGAGAAGCAAGCGAAACTGGAAGGCCAGCACCACGGGCATCACGTGACTCACCACCACGACCCCATGAAGATGCCCATCGACAAAGGCTCCAATGACCTCCTTAAAGTGAACAAAGTCCCTACGTAAGGTGCCCGTGACACCGAATAGGAAATCATGACTGATTCTGTATCATATAGTGTGAATGGGAGTGTTGCGTCCAGGGGGACCCGCGGCGTTAGTCGATTCGTATCCACTAGTTTTATGTTTTGCGGCTGATTGAGAAGTGTCGCCGCGTTCTGCAGGCGTTGTGACTATAATTTCTATGATGTTCCTTGTGTGCGGAGGAGTCGCCTCGGAGTCGATCGCTGGTGGACAAACTGGTGATGTGCTTTAAGCATTTGTTTTGTTGCCATAACCACACCGTGTATTTGCAATAATATTTTACTAAAATATACAAAAAGCGTTAGAATCGCTATAAGATTTACATAGGAAGCCAGAGTGAACTTCGGTATTGTTAGTTAAGATTTTAAATCTGTGAATCTCATAGTATTTATTGCTACCACTTACTCTAATCCATTATGTTATATTTTTATTGATAGATATTATATTATGTACATTATGATGTATATTTTATTATTTGGTCGTTATTAGCGAGCTGGTTATGTTTTGGATGGTCACATTTTTTTATGATTATAAAATTTGTTGGGTTTGTTGAATCAGTTGATTTGGAATAGTTACTTTTATTATTTTGACCAGTTTGTGATTCATTTCGGTAAATTAGTTAAGTCAATGAGTTGTTGTTTAATTTGAAATTTTTAATTTTAATAATATATTTATCATCAAGTTTAATAGCTGCGTAGCTAATTCAATAAGAATTTCGTAAACAATATACGTATTGAAGTACAATTGAAAGCCGATTTTTCGTCAGAAAGAAAAATTGTGTTTAAATTTAATCTGTCTTCGTAAATAATATGAGATAGTATTTTTTGAGGAATCAAAATTTAAAACTGCAATGTCCATGGTTATCGTAATATATGAATAGTTGTATTAGGAACAACAAACGGTATGTTGTTCACGGAACCCAGTCATCTGATGTTCAAAATTATATACGTAACGACGATACATATAATTAATAACAATAATGTGACTAAATATAAATTTTACACCTAATATTAAATGTTGAGTATTTAGTTTAAGTGTATTATATAACTATAGCTATAATAGGTTCGACTTTGTATGAAGTATTCCTAAGAATAAGTAAAGGTACCTCCTTTACCTTCTACATTACTGTAAGGATGTGTAAAGCAATGGACACACGCTATCTTTAAGTAGGCCAAGTCGATGTTGCAAGTTCCTTATTTCAACGAAATGTTAATGTAAAATCAGCGGCTCCTTAGGCCATGAGTACCTTTGATGGAATTAAATTTCCTGAAATATTTAGGAGCTCTATGTATGTTTGCATCAAAAGAAGATTACAAAAATGCTGATCTATAATTTCAAACTTTGGTGAAATAATATATATTAGAATTTTCGTATAAAAACGTATTTTTTTTTATATAAATCTGGTCTGGTAATATATTTATGATTAAATGCATGTATCAATTTGCTTTCGATTCCGCATTGTGCCAAACTTCCTTCTATATATTTAAATAACTTGTCACTACGCGTTACTTCTTTTGTGTGTCATGCTAATAAAACCCTGTTAATAATAAAATTATTTATTTTTTAACGGATACGTAAAATTTGAACAAAAATTTAGAAATAAAAAAATTAGTGTTATCATAGTCACCATTATACGTAAATTAATGTCAGGGTAGAATGTAAAATGGTAAATTATTAAAAATTATTAAAAATTTCTTCGCTTAATTTTATAGTCACCTTTCGATATCTGTCCACTGTATTATTTTGAATATTGTACCTATATCTGTTAGCTTTGTGATAGTCATAAATATTGTCGTGATATCATTAGAGAATTACGACTACATTAGTTATTAAACCATCCACTACTCATTCCTCATTGTCTAAATTATGATCCACTTGTATATTTACCTACATCGATCAATACTTACCTATAAAGAAAAACAGTAATAACAACATTTATAAAATACTTTCTATTGTGTGTGTTTCTGTTGAAAGGACACCAGCGGAAAAAATATTTCATTTTTGATTTTCATAGTAAAACAATGACTTCAACTTTTTTTTTGTTAACCCGAGGGAAATCCCTGACGGACCTCAGGGGTTGGTGAGAGCTGCCTCCCGGAGTGTCGGACTTGCACCGACTAAAGCCCCCGGGGTATTCCTTCTTTCCGTCTGACCGGGGCCGAAGGTAGTGTTATCTTCTTCTCCGACCCTCGACGACGTCTGACCTTTTGTTATAATGACTTCAACTAAACATACTTTTTTTTACTTGTGGAAAATCCTCATTGAACCATCTCTGCTACACACGGGGGATGGTAACCAGGGTGTGCCGGACATTTACCGACTAAAAACCCCAAGTTGACCTCATCCGCACTAAGATGGGACTGTGGGCCCTGTAATCAATTGCTCCACAGCCAACTAAACATACCTAAATTATATCGAAATTATTTTTTGGTTTTAAATCATTATTTAAATATCTGAATGTGTAATTTGTTTTCTTCTGAATGGATTAAAAATGAAACTTATAAATAATTTGGTGTAACTGTAACTAGGTGTAAAACTGTGAGATTAAATATTTTCCTGCCATTGTACTGATGTGTGCAATATTTTTTTTTCTTTAAAAAAGTCTCTCATAAAAGCCATATTTGTTGTCTAAGATTACGTACGGATTAAGGTTGTCGTTAGTAATGTAACTCTATCGTATCTTAATTAAAAAAAATCGAGAATGAAAATCGAACAAAATGTACTTAAGTAACTTTGATATAAGTAGGCTTTATAAATTATAAATTGCATAGTTATTATTAATATATCGTAGACAATCGTCATAAATTTTAAGCGTGAATTCGTTGATTTAGTACTTCGATAAAAAATGCTTGCAATTATTTCGTATTGTTAGAAAAAAGCAATACACAACAGAAATTGGATTAAGGTCGATGCTTCTGTATTATGGGACGTACGTAAGATAGTACAATCCGATATACATTGATGTTGGAAATGAAACACATAATGTGTGTATACGAATTAAATTGTTATTTCTGGATTTGAATTATAAGATATGTTATTTTTATTCCATTATTATGATTTGTTTTACCAATTAGTTTTGCGGGACCGTGCAAATTAAACGCTTTAAAATTATTACCCGTTGGTATTTTACTTTTAACTATCAATTAAGTTTTGTCTTTAAAAGTAAGCAAAACCTTGTAACATAGTAATTATATACGTGAAGGTATAGGCGTCCATCGATTTATGTCTGGTTCTTATATTGTTTCTGCCTCGTAAAAAAGTGTAATTCATTCGAAACAATGAGCAATTTGCTAAATAGATTATGTACGTCCTCCATATGTAACGCTGTCTTGCCATACCACTAGTGTTTCGTAGTCTAAGGTATCGTTATACATACACGATTACCACACTGAACATATTTATACATTATTGAAATTAAAATTTATCTCGAATAATTTTATTGCGTCCTTTTCAATGTATGATTTCAATTTTTTGGTCAAATATTTCGAAATCTTTTGTTAAGTTTAATTGATGTTTTTAACGTTATTCGTGCACCTAGTATTCCCATTTTTTTTAAAGTAACTGTAACAAGACTTCTGTTTTATTAGTTATTTAATCAATCAATTTTATCTTCATTATAAAACGTAGCTTATGTATGTATGTACCTATTATATCTATATTTTTGAAAAAGTAATTAAAGTTGTCTTAAACGTAAGTAATTGTAAATAGTCGTGAAAGTTTTACGTGGCGAATTATATATTGTTTATATATTTTAATTTTTTGTTTAAAGTAACGTATTTATGTATAAATGTCGTCAACTGACTGTTTGCCCACGTTAATTAGACGTTATTGATTTAAAGTCATTTTGGACTACAGAGTACAATGTAGGTATTAAAAATGTTGCAAACAAATTTGTTAATAATTTAAACTGAATTATTGTGCAATTTTCGTGTTATTCCTCTATGAATAGATAAAATTTCATTAAGCGGGAGTTCAATATTTTTATCTTCTAATTATTGTGGTCAAATGGTCATAAATTTAGTTTACGACATAATATGACCGTGTTGTGGTGTATAAGCAAATAGTTGGGTGATTATATAGGAAACCCACATTCAATATTGTAATATTAATTTCAAAAATTCAAGAGAATAAAGAGTTAATAAAATTATTGCTATTTGATTTTTTGTTTCTAAATAATTATTTCCTATCTATAATTGTACATTTTCTTAATTTGTATAACTGTTTAAATAACACGTACGTCGCTACAAGTACTAAAAGTAATAACGAAACATTAGGCTGATACTATTTAAAAATATGTAAAAAAAAAAGTAATAAAACATACCAAAAGTTATAAAATTCCATCGTCATTCTTGGTCAGTCACATATTTTGTCCGACATTGTAATCACTGGCGTGGCTAAGAGGGGCGGTGGGACGGCTTCTCCCGGACCTCTGAAAGGACAAAGTACATATAACAATAATTAAGACCAATCAAAACCGCTTGCGATAAGAAACAACTAGACATGTTACAAAAATGTGTTTACGTAATCTGAATTAAAATAGTTGTCAATATTGAACTGCTTTGACGTGCACGAAACTGAATCCTACTCTTTCATACAGAACGCAACTAGTATACCACAAAGTTTACCTGTTATACGGAACTCTACTCTAATCCAAACAAAGAGCACGAAGAAAATGTTATCTTAAAAAATATTTTTGTTTATTTTGTCTACATGGATTTTTTTACCACCAATTATTTATTACAAAGCCTGTCTAGCTATTTTCTTTAGGCTCAATTTATTCTTATCAAAATTTAAAAATTATTATACTTTCCTGAGATATTACAGTTTGAATGAAAAATTATATTATTGTCATCAGATAAGATTCGGTTTTTACGAAGTAACCTTACATCAGTCAAGCTTACAGCACTTGTAAAAGTCATTTAGACTCACATTAAATTGCTGAATGAAATTGATTAAAAAAAATTGCTCACTTGTTATTGGTTACTGGATTACATTTTCTGTAAGTCAAAATATCTATGTTAATAAAAACATTTTCATGTTTTAAAGTTCAATTCGCTTAATGTATGCCTGTGTATTGTAGGTCCCTATATCAAAACATTTATCCTATTTTAAGCATGAATTATTTCTTATAACTATTATTTATTCTTTATAATTATCTGCTCTTACTCGCAATATAAGAATATAAGAAGAATGCATTTGTGTTACTATAACAACACATCACTTATACCGATATATATTTATCGATATAATTAATTTTAGAACATAGATTAGCTATGAATATAATTTCATAAAAATCATGCATTTGGTAATTTTCAACATTTCCCTCTCCCATTCATGGTAGAACCACACGTGCGGGTTTACAGAATCACAACTATACGGTAACTCAATTCCTGGCAAGGACTAAGAAGCCCGCTAACTCTTATACTCTTGCCGAGTCTTTGGGCAGTAGAATGGTCTTCCGGCAAGCATGTACTCATCGTCCTATATTGGGGTCTTTAAGCAAAGTCTGAAGAGATATTTGTGCAGGCCGGCATGATCGCTGTGACTAACAATAGTTTTTTTAGTGTTGATTTTCGTTGTCATATTTGGACTGCATCATGCTTACTGCACTGTGCTGCACTAGGATAAAAAAAAGAAGAAAATCGGTGTTTACCTATTACCGCTTTATAAATCAACAAGCAAAATTAAACCAACCCATCACATACATAAATATGTATTTTTAGAATGTTATCTTATGTTATCAAAAATTATTTTAATACTTTTAATTGTACTATTCATTTATATAGATTATTTTAAATAATTTTAAAACACGATCTCACGTATGACCCTTGTAAAAAAAATTACTCAAATTAAAACATAAATTTACTATTTTTTAACCCATATACTATTCTTACTTACAATATTACAAAGTCCTGTAGACGTTCGTATAAATACTTAAAAAAGGTTACAAAGGTTAGTTTTCTGTTGTCTGATTTAACTAATTCAAAAAGTGTAACAAACCAATCGTTGTTGTAGTAATACTCATCAATTTTCAAGAAAATACCTATTCAACTGTCGGCGTGCTCTTTATACATCAATAACTGTCTCATAATTTAATATAATGAGAAAAAAACCATTTTTCTAATAGCTAAATGCCCCTAAACACCAATAGAACGTTTGTCAGATCCCCGCCAAAAACAAACCATGAATTATAACCATAATGTATTCTACCATTTCGCCATTTTCCATTCTCCACAGACTGTACGCTGTCTAATAAATTTCAGTCCTACGGAATTCACAATAGGTAGGGCCGTACAACTGCGAACCGAAAATCGCTCAGCAATCCACTCTCTCTGTAAAGTAAAATCTACGAATAACCGATCGAGGGCTCAAGCAATTCTCCACGTTAAGGTAATCATTTTTTAGTCCCAACCTTTTCTATACTCCGCATTTATAGTTTTTGTTGATAGTTTTTTTTCGAGTGCTATCTTTTGACATAACCATTATGGTGCCCGTAATCTCAAGTAGCGATCATAGCAAATTCAAATGGCTGTTAAAAGCTAGTAAAGTGGCTCGTTACGATCAAAACATATTCGAATTCTATTAGATAAACTATTATTGACTTTAGTCTATTTTGATATCTATGACAGTTACAAGATAATTTAAATATTTAGGAATACTGTGTCAATAATGTTTTGGTTGGATGGTTTAGGTAAATTGTGATATTGAGGTGCATTGCTGATTGGTAGATAGAAAATAGGTGTTCGATTGAAACGGATTCCCTTTTGCGCATCGCCCAACCAATCGATCACTGAACACCATTGACACGTATCTATACCTGCTCAGTGAGTAAACTCAGTAAAGGGAAGACTGCAATCCTCTATGAAAAAAAAATAAATTGTTAAAATAATGAACTAAGGAGACAATTTTTTTGGGTCCTCATAATATGAGTTTTTATAATTAGTTTTATACAGACTTTTTATCAACCAACAATTTATCATAACAAACGAATAAAAAATACCTAATAATATTAGGTCCTTACATATGAAATTGGCGTTTTGTATGGGAGGAACAAAAAGTCGAATATTTTTTAATATAATATATTTAATTAATCAAAGTATGAACCATTATTTTCTATGCACTTTTGCCATCTCATAGGTAGTTCATTGATCCCTTTACTAAAAAAACCAGTCGGACGGGAATCAATAAAATCTTTGAAGGCGATTTGGATTTCCCCATCGGAGTTGAATTTTTTCCCTTGCAAGAAGTTATCCAAATTTCGAAAAAAATGGTAATCTGTTGGAGCAAGGTCCGGGGAGTACGGAGGATGTCTTAGACTTTCCAATTGAAGCTCTTCTAATTTAGTAGCTGTCTGTTGCGCAGTGTGTGGTCTAGCGTTGTCGTGAAGCAGCAGTGGCGTGGAGCGATTGACCAGCCTAGGTTGTTTAGCCGCTAGCTTTTCCATCATGGTTTGCAATTGCTGACAATAGACATCAGCCGTAATAGTCTGGCCAGATTTGAGAAAACTGTAATGAACAATACCGGCTCTAGTCCACCAAACGCTTACAAGTAACTTTTTTGGGGTTAATTTTCGCTTGGGGCAGGATTTGGCTGGCTGGCCAGGATCCAACCATTGCGCTGAGCGCTTCCGATTATCGTAAAGAACCCATTTTTCATCACAGGTAATGATTCGGTTTAAAATACCTTCATTATTGTGCCGGTTTAGTAATGTAACGCAGCAGTCGACGCGCGTTTGCCGGTTTGCTTCAGTCAATTCGTGAGGTACCCACCTTTCAAGCTTTTTAATCTTCTCAATTTGCTTCAAGTGAATTAAAACAGTTTTATCACTAACATCGCAGCCTGCAGCTAACTCGGACGTGGCTTGCGATGGATCCGCTTCCACAATAGCCTTCAACTCTTCATTATCAACTTGAGTCTCAGGCCGTCCACGGGGCTTGTTCTGCAGGTCGAAATTTCCAGAACGAAAACGTTGGAACCAAAAACGAACTGTGTTTTCTTTTGCAACACGACCGCCATACACATCATTCACCCTTCGAGTTGTTTCCGCAGCACTAGTGCCACGGCGGAACTCGTACTCGTAAATAATGCGATATTTTAAGTTTTCCATTTTGTAAAATGAGTGACGCAAACAGAATAAAACAGAAGAAAAAAACAAATGAATGACGATCATCGAAGCACAAATACATGAGTCTATAGCTGTACAAATTTGAATTTGGAATTCCTTACCAAAGAGGAGAAATTTGTGATTAAAGTGGCCAGTACGAAAAACGCCAATTTCATATGTAAGGACCTAATATAATCAGAATAACGAGATGATTGTATAAAAAGGAATAACATGATATCATCCCACGTTTGATGACAAATGGTTGTTTACAAAGTTACCAATATAATGGCTTTACCATTAACACGTTTAGCCCGGCATTGATATTGAGAAATTTGGAATATTTAAATCTGCTAACATAAAAAACGAGATCTAAATACTTTGTTGGGACTTCTGTTCGAAATTGCAGTGACCCCTCAGAAACGAATCATGAATTCGGAAATACTTAGATACTCAGGACGAAACGTAACGTTTACTCTTGGTTCCTATGGATCGACACCTAGCTCCACGTTTTAAACAATAGTCTTCCAGTCATGTAAACGTAGTAACTATGAATTCAGCACTGGGACCAAAGAATAGTCGACCATTTCTAAATAGGTTTAGAACAATTAATGTAAAATTATAATAATAGCTCCTGTTTATTAAGTATGTGCATTTTCCTAGTGTATATAATTATTATAATAGAATAAAAATATAATTGACCGTTCAATTTTTAAGGTAATATTGGTATAAATGTTTATTTTCATATTTTACTATTTGAAATATCACTATCAATGCTCAATTAAAGTCCAAATAATTATTTAAGCGCTTCTGTTTTAGTGATTTTCGGAAAGTTTTGGCAGAAATGTAAAGCAACTGGTGGTAACATTGATTATTTGTCAGTTTACTACAGAAATGTTCATCTAAATAATATATCGTCTACCGAACAATCTCAATATAATTAAAATTAGCTAACACCGATCAACCTTCCTCGAACACTAAAGTCAAAATCAAAACGCTGACTTTGGCAAAATCACATTGGTTATACACCAGTGGAAAAGCCACAAGAAAGGAATAATAATAATAAATAATATATTTCGTCATTCGAACCGGCAAAGGTATTGAACCATACCGCCGAATCTTTTGTAAAAAATCATTTTTCTTTAATGTCGTATTATTCAGAATTTCATATAGATTAAATAAATCTAATATAACCATTGTATTCTAGGCATTCTAGGAACAAATTGACATACATTTCATCAATAACTGCCTTAAATTGTGGATGAAAACAAACCTCACACAAAAAAAGTATAATAAAGGAATATAAACTTACATATACAGAACATTTTGAAATTTCGCGTTTTGTAACTTATTTTAAATACTTTAACAGATTTTTAACAGATACCGCATCGCATCAGACTCCAAATGTCTACAGGATTGACTACAACTGTGTTTTTTATTTAGGCCAATCAAACAGATTAATTTCAGAGCGGATTAATGAATATATAGTTACAGTCAAAAATCAGCACGTTCATAGATCAATTGTAGCGAAACACCTACTGTGGAGAGACATAATCACTTGATTGTGGTGAATAAGCTAAAAACCCTCTTCTGAAATCGTTTCTATTATACATGATTAGTTCTAGAAGCGATCGAGATTAATAAGCACAAACCTTTTGATCAGGATAGAGGGTTTAAGATATCATGGGTGTAGAAGCTGGTGATTAGGAAACTAGGATTTCCTCTATAAATGCTGATACCGTGATTGTGGTGTCTATTCGAGTTATCATAAATAATAGAGGGTCAAGGAAGTAACTTCTTACCATCGACGAAAACTCCGCGGCGCTTCAGTCTGCTCATGACATGGTTTGTGTAACCGGATCGAAACGTCTAGTCATAATTAAAAGTACGTTAATTTGTGATATAAGCCTGTTAAATTCAAAAAATACTTATTATGCCTTAAGGTGGCAAATAAGTTAACATCCTGTACAATAATAATTAATTACTGTTGCCTACGAAAAATAAACTACAAAGCTTAGTTTGTTAATCTATATAATAATTATGTCTTTAAAGGATCCAATAACTAACGTAATTATATTATAACAGAAGTTAGGTAAAAGTAGACTTAATTGAAAAAATATATCTAAAAAAAAACATTAGATAACAATATGAGTAGTTCCTTCCTATGTCTACTACGATCGATCGATACGATCGAAACCAAAAACATAGGTAAGTAGGTAATATTCCTTTAATATATTTAAAACATTCAGAATAAAATGCAACCTAGATTTTCGTTAACCATAGCATATAGGTAAAATAGGTATCAAATTGGCTTATTCACGAAAATAGTTGAAATCCTATCTGTTCTGAAGCCATTAAATGCCATTGCGTTGCCCTGACGATATACACAGGACCAATTTCATGGTCTAACGCTCCTTTCCTGCATCGCAATCACTTATTACATGTAGTGATTGTGTATTGCTTTTCAAGTACTAAATAAATTCAATAATGTAAATATTAATAATACTAATCGACATAAAAATTAGAGCAAAATTATTTATTCATATTATTAATTAGTTATTCTTCCAATTTCATAATTTTTAATAATAATAATATATTGTTACGCTATATCCCCTTCAGGGTGAGTAATGATACATTAGTAGCTGCATCCATCATGAGGAAGCCGCATTGCATTTAATAGAAATCTTATGTTTAAATGCTCTGAGAGCGGCGATCAGCTGCGCTGATCTTCACGTTAGGCACGACATATAAGCGCAAAAATTATTACAATTATATCAAATATTATTTATTTAAGGATTGTCAACAGAAATTCAAATATATACTGTTATAAAAAAAACAGTAGATAAACTAATTGCAGACCAATACATTTAATTTTCTTATAGGAAACAAGGAAAAAGAAAAAATGTTATATATTTTCCAATTAAAATAAATTATTGTAATGGAATTATAAATTGTATATAAATTGTATTTATTTTTATTTTTATGCGAGTAGGATAATAGAAAAGCATATCATTAACGTCATGATAAGAAAAAGTAGTTATGTAAATAGTTTTGGATCCAGCAGACTAAATTGGATAAAAAAAAATTAAATAAAAATCCATGGTAAAGTCATTCTTGCTTGCGATTTTTTTTTTCAATTTTGTTGCAGTTGGCTTAAAGTGCCGGGTATAACTTACTAAGTTTAAATGTGAAATGAAATAGTAAGAAACTAAATATAACTGAATTCGTGATTTCTAATATATTAAGAATAATACAATTATTTTTAAGACTGCAATGTCCATGGGCATACGTAATAGTTCCAATCTGTATTGAATATGGCGACTGTGATCCGCTTGGAAACTATTGGATGCGATAGAAAAGTCCATTCTTTTATATGATGGTCTTTTTGCTTTTATTTCGTTGTGTAAATTGCTTAAAATGCCATATTATCTAAATTGTTTAAAATGATATTGTTTAAATGTGTGAGCATTTGACAATATGATTGATAAATTATTCCTCTCATAAGTATTATTGATGTGAAAATTGTATTTTTTTTTTAGAAATTTGAATTATTTTTCGCGTTTTTGTTTTTTTATTAAATGTTTCCTAAAACCTTTACAAAATATGATAATTGTGATATCTATCACTCAAGACTTGATACAAAATGTAGAAATACTTAGGAATTAATATAATTAGCAATTGCTTATTGTCTACGTTGTTAAATGTAACCAAATTACACAAAGAGAATAGCGAGTTAACTTATTTTATACCTTCAGAGCTAAAGGACCATTTTTGAAATTAGATGTAGCCATTTTTTTAACAGCATGAAAGTATCGACTGTAAAAACAATTGATACTTATAAGAAATTATAATTGATATTTTTAAGAAAACTAATACATCTTCTTGTTGACCCATGTTGTGAAAGCTGAGTAAGCGAAACGTATGGTTGTACAAAAAAGCGTTGATGGCTTAATTGCAACAATGTCTAAACTTGCCTACCTCGGTAATTGGATATCTTAACATTCCTTTTATGCCTACATAAAATTAAAAGTACTAAAGCGATATAGGTGTAGGTACCTGTTTGTATTTTTATGTATAGATGTGAATTTGATTCATAGTTTTGTTAAGCACTCGTAAACGTCCGTAGTCTTCTAACATTGGCTTAGCTCGAATACATTTACTATTGTGAAAGGCTTAACTGTATAGCGTTTAAACTACATATTAAATATTTTATGTTTCAGTTTATCGTTAACGAAGATTTCTCTTTGTTCAACTTTTATGCTCTCAGTATAATTAAGCACATGTTTCTTATTATAACATAAATATGCTGATATTTGCAGGGTATTGTAAGATATTCTTTTGTTGACGTCTTCACATTTTAATAAGACTTACAATTATATACGAGAAAATGATTTAATATTTATATATTGATTTATAAAATCTATGTATTTCATAGAAAACTTTAATAAAATCGTGTTTCTACAGTAATCATAGTATGTTTTATTTTTCAGAAGACGTGTTTGAGGGAGGAAAATGTATCTACCTATTCACGAATTTTAGACAGATAGATAACTAATTCAAACGTGACTTGGTATCCAAAGATATTTTTATGCTCTTACAGCCTAAATTATAACTATTGTGCATGCATTGTAATTAAGAAAAACATTATGCAGTAATCCACATAATATTACGTGTAATGTTTTGAGAACGGCGATTCTTTGCGCCACTAGTCAAGATGGATATGACGGACAAAAACAAAGTAGATACAGTCATTTACATACCTCTGTTTACCCCAAAATACATGATGCGAGATTTATAATTGTTTTTATTTACTGCGACTAATTATACCTAGTTAATTAAAGTCTAACTGGTAATTACTTTTCCTATTAGAATATGTTTTATGACATAGAAGTAACTTCTTATCTATTAAATAGATGTGCCATATAAAATCGAGTTCGTATAAAATTAATTAGACACCTATAAAGTATTATATTTACATCAATAAATAACATTATGAAAAAAGACAAATTCAAGTTATACACGTATGTACTTGTAAATTAAATGATTAGAAATGTTATTGTGATTCACTGGATGAAGTAATCAATTCAAATCAGATACGTTGCTTAGAACGTCAAATCACGTGCCGTACACATCGAGACAAAATTCAACGAAACGTATAGGTAAATGAAAGTTAACTTTTAACCATTTATCATATTTTATATCTATTGTTTAGGATTCTGTAATAATGTTCTATGCATGTCTACGTACCTTTTGGAATCAATATTAAATAGAACTACAAAATATGTCTATGATTATGTAAGTATTTTTTCTAAATTATAGGGACAATTACCAAACTTCTGTCACGTAATATAATAAATGATTAAATTTTTCAATTAAGAACTTTTTTAAAAATATTTTAAGTTAATATTTACAACATGTATTAATATACATCTAGTTTTGTAAGTTCTCCAAAGTTATCCTTTTTTTTAATATAAGTTATTGCTTACAATAGTATTGTTCTAAATAATATTGCAAGATGAAAAAAATAAACAAAGCTACATTCCCGCTGGTAGATTCCTGAAAATGCTGCTCGTACAATATCGATTTAAAACTACCTACGTTCACCGGTCCACATCCCTCCCAAACTCCATGTATACGAGTACATATCTATATACCTACAGCTATCTATACTGCTTAGTTATAAGTAGAGTAAGGCGCCCAAAGAGCAAGTAGTTTTGAAAAACTAGTTTGTATCTCAGAATAAAAAAATATTATTTTAAGTTAAATACTTTAATTACGAAGATACATTATTATTCTTGAAATAAAATGACAAATAATTAATAAAAATATAAATATGTTTTAATAGCTGTATGTTAGTTCTATTGACGACGAAAAGGTCGCAGTCTTGCATAAAGTGCAGTCAAAGTATTATAAGAGCGCGGCATTGTAGCTTCAAAAGTATGCTCCGTCTATTATTGACACAAATCATATCGATCCGTGTCGATAAGGCATGCTCCTTGACATGTCAGCACTACACATTTTTTTTCAATTGGATAAAATGCTATTGCTTTGAGTGAGCCCTTACAGCTTCCCTGGACGATAGACATTATCTCCTTTTAAGTCTTTTTCTTAACCAGAATATATACATGCCATATTTATTCTCGTCCTTTTCATATACTCCATGCAAGTTCCAGTGATTCTTGAGTAATATTTATTATAGTAGTTATATATTATTTTGATGCTATTGATAAGACAAATATTCATAATATAATAGTAATTAAAAAGTCTAAATGTCCCTAATATTGCCAGAGCACACATGTGAACTGTTGCTATGCACACTATTGTACTATTTCCTTTATTACATGGATATAGTATGTATCTAGCTCGACTATTGGATTGGTATTGGACTACTTTTATCAAATTAAATAAAGAAATTGATCTTCCTTCTTGTAACTAAGTTAATGCAGGTATTGTAAAGAATAAAACATTTTAAGGAGTGATTAGAATAAAAAACACTTTTTTATAACATAACATAATAACTTTTAACTAAGTTTCGTTGAAGTAGTGGCAGTTGATAGCCGGTAAAATACTACTAAAATTTATCTCAACGGTGACTATATGTGGATAACATTAATTGTTCACACTATTAGAAACCGTACATTCTTGCTTACAGATGAAAGTATCATCCGTTTTTCTAATTAGCTATCAGATAACTTATTGTTAAATATTTGATTCATAATCTCATTGAATATTTCTTTAACAGAAGATACAAACGGGAAAAAATCATAATGTTTTTTTTAACATTTGTAAACTTTATAAAAATTCGATTCAAGCTTTAGAGAAGATTTAATCATAAATTTACTTTGCACCAGAATATTTAAATATTAAGTAAGCACTAATGCCGTGTATATTACTCCTTATTCTTCAATCTTTAGTCAGCCGCCCAATGCTAGATTTCCTGTTTTATTACTTTTAAAAACATAAATTTTGTTTAATTTACCTATGTTGGTATAATATTAATTGATATTAGTTTGATTTATTTATTACGTTTTGTTTTCTCATTTCGTTACAGGAACTTAATCTAGGTTATCAGTTATTTATTTTATTTAAAAAGGTACTATGTTAAATAAATGAATCAACCGGTTATGAAATTCAAAATATTTAAATTTGAATTTTCGATGAAATTAGTATATTTACTTACTATTCTTAACAGAAACAAACATACATACAGATAATAAGTACTGATAACCTTTTGTATTCTATATGGAGCAGGTACTCGTAATATTTAGAGCCTATTTACATAATAAAACTACCCATTACTAAGTATCTAATATTTGAAAATTTTAAATAATTGTATTAAAAAATTATATATTTTTTTAGTAATTCTGTTTTATTGTTAAGCTAAAACTATGTAATACTTCGTAAGTAAATAATTATCATAATAAACCTGTTTCGCTATGTAAATATTATTCTTAGTTCTCAATAGCAAAATTTGATACATATATACAAACTTATCCCTTTGTTTATTGTTACAGTATGAAGATTGTTTAATTTGTATTAATATCTCTATTGTGAAGTGTAAAAAAACATCATGTCAAAGATAAAGCACATACTCCGAGACCAAACTATTTTAGCTATTCGTTGATTTTCCATTGTTCTCTTATCATTCGTATTAACATAGACTGATTTTACATTGTATCTTCTCTTTTAATTTACCGAATTCAGCCAAGCTGATTCTTATTAAAAGTTTTAAACGATTATATCTTAGTCTATTTATTTATATTTCTATTTTTACCTTTTGAATCTTTAAAATCCAATTAGATGTATTTATATTCTAGTTGGCTAATTAAACAGTATTTAGTAGTCTACTTTAGATTAGATACATTTTCGTCTATCATTGAAGTAATTTAAAAAGTACCTATATTTATGTATTTTATTTGCAAATTTGAATGTAAATATATTTAGAGACATATTTCTAAAAAATAATAATAATTTATTCTAGTGATGGATTGGAAATTGCGCGAAAAATATATAATTATATATATTAGGTCCTTACATATGAAATTGGCGTTTTGTATGGGAGGAACAAAAAGTCGAATATTTTTTAATATAATATATTTAATTAATCAAAGTATGAACCATTATTTTCTATGCACTTTTGCCATCTCATAGGTAGTTCATTGATCCCTTTACTAAAAAAACCAGTCGGACGGGAATCAATAAAATCTTTGAAGGCGATTTGGACTGCCCCATCGGAGTTGAATTTTTTCCCTTGCAAGAAGTTATCCAAATTTCGAAAAAAATGGTAATCTGTTGGAGCAAGGTCCGGGGAGTACGGAGGATGTCTTAGACTTTCCAATTGAAGCTCTTCTAATTTAGTAGCCGTCTGTTGCGCAGTGTGTGGTCTAGCGTTGTCGTGAAGCAGCAGTGGCGTGGAGCGATTGACCAGCCTAGGTTGTTTAGCCGCTAGCTTTTCCATCATGGTTTGCAATTGCTGACAATAGACATCAGCCGTAATAGTCTGGCCAGATTTGAGAAAACTGTAATGAACAATACCGGCACTAGTCCACCAAACGCTTACAAGTAACTTTTTTGGGGTTAATTTTCGCTTTGGGCAGGATTTGGCTGGCTGGTCAGGATCCAACCATTGCGCTGAGCGCTTCCGATTATCGTAAAGAACCCATTTTTCATCACAGGTAATGATTCGGTTTAAAATACCTGCATTATTGTGCCGGTTTAGTAATGTAACGCAGCAGTCGACGCGCGTTTGCCGGTTTGCTTCAGTCAATTCGTGAGGTACCCACCTTTCAAGCTTTTTAATCTTCCCAATTTGCTTCAAGTGAATTAAAACAGTTTTATCACTAACATCGTAGCCTGCAGCTAACTCGGACGTGGTTTGCGATGGATCCGCTTCCACAATAGCCTTCAACTCTTCATTATCAACTTGAGTCTCAGGCCGTCCACGGGGCTTGTTCTGCAGGTCGAAATTTCCAGAACGAAAACGTTGGAACCAAAAACGAACTGTGTTTTCTTTTGCAACACGACCGCCATACACATCATTCACCCTTCGAGTTGTTTCCGCAGCACCAGTGCCACGGCGGAACTCGTACTCGTAAATAATGCGATATTTTAAGTTTTCCATTTTATAAAATGAGTGACGCAAACAGAAAAAAACAGAAGAAAAAACAAATGAATGACGATCATCGAAGCACAAATACATGAGTCTATAGCTGTACAAATTTGAAGTTGGAATTCCTTACCAAAGAGGAGAAATTTGTGATTAAAGTGGCCAGTACGAAAAACGCCAATTTCATATGTAAGGACCTAATATTATAATATTGAAATCCTTATTCATTGAATGAAATGGATCAAGTCTAAGTTATTAAAATTTCATAATTATACGAGATGAAAGATTATGATATGTAATGTATTTGAAATATTTTGAATTTAATGGAAGAGTTATTATGATTAAAAAAATAGTTTAAAAAATTCTAAAACTGGATGTTCGTATGTGAAACACTAAGTATTGAATATTAATATCTAAATTGTAGAAACATTGTGATATGTGAGCAACAATACCCCAAATTAAAAAATAAATATGGTACCTACTATACAAAAACTAGAAATTTAAAGTTGATAGTTTGTCGTAAATTTTCACATTTGCATAAAAATCTCGACGATAACTTTTGACCGGTAGCGTTTCACAAACGCTTTGCGACTGCGCGAAAACTTGCTAATAGCCACATTGATTTTGCAGATAGAAGCCAGGTCGGAGCGAACGAACCTACCTTATACCCGGAATATAGACCCTTACTCCGCAAAGCTGCATTTGGTGTCTATTGAAGTCATACTTCCCAATACAAGCACACTGACTCGTTTTACGCACGCAATGTAAGTCGTAAAACTCTATATTTTTCAATCGAACGTACGAAATATAACTCCCAGTACGAGGGTTAGGTTAAGGATAGGTATAACAATAACTATATTATTATTACCTATGTTCGTTTCAACTGAATCAACCGTTCGTTCTTACTTTACGTCCAATAACGACGAATTGCCATTGGGAAGGAAAATCGTTATTATATAACAAAATGTAATATTATTGTCTTCGCTCGATTACGTTTTCCGAGGGAAAATACAGGAATATTGAAAGAAACGGTCAAATTGTCCTTTTTCCTATGGAGACGACCGCAATCATTGAGGACTGTAGTGATTTTATGCACTGTGGAGTCGCTTTTACTATAAAAACAATTGTTCAAATGTAATTTTATGCATTATTAAAATTTAGTATTACTCTCCATTGTTTTTTATAGTTTACTATTTCAATAATCTAATTTTATGACTAAGTATAGATGCTATGCAACAAAATAAATTAGAAAAAATTTTAATGTTACATATAAATAAATCTGTTTTTCTTAATACATTTATTTATTTATTACGGCGTACAGTAGATAAAGATAATTAACAATGTAATATAACAAATTGAATGAATTAATATATAAGTCTGTATAAATTTTTTAATACGATACCAGGAGTATCGCTTATAGAACTTACACTCAGTGAAACAATTATAGACGAAAACAAGCAGAATTTTGTGGACCGATGTACGCGAAACGTACATCCATAAATCCATGCCGATTTAATTGGATCATATAGGTAGGTACGTGACAGATATAGTGAGTCGCAAGCGCAATATCTAACATTATTTGTGTTGTTAACTGTCTCGTGTAAGCTACGATTAGCTAGGACGTTTTCCTTGCGCGACATTTGCTTTGTGTAAAAGTGGGATTTTACCCGATATGTCGTAATTCTGTAGCTTCAGTTTAAGCATTGTAATATTGTCGATTAAAAAATCAAATTTATTATTTTATAATTATGAATGTACTATAACAATTTATTACCTATATCTATATTATTAACTATACAGAACAGAACAGCGTGTAGAAAGTGACTGTATTTCTTTTTTCTTTTTTTTTTGTGTTTTTTTTTTGTGTTACTTGGAATCAGTCACAGTTTCGTTTAAAGTTGCTACTTATATATTCTACAATATTATCCTTTTTTGTTGTTTCTATATATGTATGTATATGTTTTTCTTTTTTTGGAATTTTATTATTATTCTTTAATGTAAACTAGCTTTATATATTAATCACTGTGCATGCTGTGGTGCCCTATAATTGTGGGGGCATTTATATGTTCTATTTAAGTACCACGATCCTTTTGTTTTCTTGTCTAATGTTACCCATGTTGGGCACCCTATTATGTAAAATAAAAATATAAAAAATAAAAAAAACTATTATTATGAACACAAAATATTTTTTTTCTATTATATTATAAAAATTTACTCTAGCTATTTTATCGTACATAGTGTTGTTTGAATATAAATATATTGCTGCAAATTATAAACATATGTACCATTCATATAATATAGCTTGTGTGGGTACACAGCTTTAGAATAATTTTTTGGTAGCAACCTTCTGTTATGTTTAGATATTAAAACATTAATTACTTTCGTTAAATTTATTTATTAAAATAAGGCTCACCATTGTATACCTGTACATTAAAAGATTTTAACTTACATTTGAAAATATTATTTGTCACATTTTCGTACCAATAGGTATTTCCATTACAATGGATATTAACAACTTTTTATGGTCCTCATTCAAAGTTGGTATGACTGCTCGTACGTCAGAACAAACCTTCGAAAACCTTAAACCATCCAAATCAGCTAGAACTTTGATGAAATGTCTCAATCCTCTTTTTAACCTTTTATTCGAACGCGCAAGGGGGGTGAGGCGGATCTTAACAACTTGGTTAAGAGCGTTTATGTACAAGGATGGAGTAAGTTTGGAACAGGTAAAATTCTGATTTGTTTGAAGCCCAGTAACTTTCTAACTAGATCTTGCAAAAACTAACTTTCAAATTATGTTAAAAGTAATTATATTATGTCTAATTACGTTTACTACGTTTACCTGTATAAATTATTTTGAATTTCAAAACATCTACAAAAAAAACATTTCTATATAATGTTTATTTATAAATAAACGACATATCAATATCTATACTAAATAAAAGATCGGAAACTTTGAATATATGTGTTCAACAGAGCTCTTATTTGCAGAATATATAAGAACCCGGAAGAGTAAAATTAGCATGTCAAGGTCCGGGCAGTAGACTTGAGGGAGTCTGCTGCCTGCATGAGAGGGAGGTGGCGCCACTGATGAGAAAAGTTTGGAGGGGTGGCCTCTTTACACCGACCTCTCCCAAAGATGAGTCCTAGACGGGCTGTTTGCTCCCTGGGCGTCTGAAAGAATCTGGATTCCCAGGCCCAGGTGGAGTGATTCGAAGGACACTCCGAGGGTTTTTAGTCAGTAGGAGTTTGACATACCGGGGTCGCTGCCCCCACAGCGGCTCTGATGTTCTGTGCAGGATTTTCCCTGGGTCACCAAAAAAAGCATGTGTCAAGGTATAAAAGGAGGAGCGTTAAATGGTAACCTGCGTATCTACTACTTGGTCGTCGCAGACGAGCGGCCACTGTCAGAATCCGAATCGTACGTTTAGTCAGAAACAGTACACAGTGCGTCAGTTTTTCACGCCTGATCAACTGTATTTATTATATAAGGCCCAGGTCAGGCGTTGTATGGAATACTATTCGCATCTCTGGGACTGTTCTGCACAGTACTTGCTCGATGCTCTGGATAGGTTGCAGCGTAGGGCTGTCCGCATAGTGAACGATCCAGGCGTTTCTCAACATCTTGAATCGCTCCAATTGCGTAGAGATATTGATGTTGTAGAGTTGCCTCATTAACCGTTTACTACCGTCTGTATCATGGCGAGTGTTCTGAAGAGCTGTTTAACCTTGTTCCACCCTCTCCCTTCTATAGCAGAACCACATGCGCTGGTCTACGGAGTCACAGCTTTTAGTCCCGGCTAGGACTAAAAAGTTCTCTAACTCTTACTTTTGCCGAGTTGTCGGGCTGTGGAATGGTCTTCCGGCGAGCGTGTTTCCATCATCTTATGATATTGGGCCCTTTAAGCGAAGCGTGAAGAGATATTTGTGCAGGCCGGCATGATCGCTGCGGCTATCGATGGTTTTTTTTGCTGTTGGTGGTCGTTGTCGTTTTTGGACTGCACCATGCTTTCCATCAGGTTTGGTGTAGTCACTGTGCCGTGTCAGTGTAAAAAAATAGCCCGAATAACTTTTGTTGAAAATTTGTTGAAAAATATATTGTTGCGATATTATATATACGTGAGCAAAAATGTGGCTTAATATAATTATAGCTATTTAAAAAAAAAGAATAGAAGTCATACTACCAATTACAAAATTGATGTCTACGTTATTAACGTATATCTATCTAATAGGAATACTGTAGTACCGTATGCCATACTCATAGGCAAATGAAAAAATACTCTATTTAGAACAAATCCTAAGGAAGAATTTGTTGGTCTACGATAATATTTATTACTTTATCGTGTCTCAGATTAAAATGGTAGCTATAGAATTCAACACGTGATATTTCTCTACGCGATTATACTCAAAGAGAAAGCCGGTTCATCGAACGAAACAAAGATTTAGTAACAAAACGTCTTATAATAGCTAGAACGAAAGCCAACTGCCGACGTTTCATCCCCCAAATACACTCAATTCCGCGCCACATACAAATGTCTCAACTCGCTTTAGCAACTTTTAGACTTGTGTCATTTTAGTTCTGAGTACAAGAAAAATGTTTCATCTCAAAACTATAAGGTAGTATGTGGGTGTGCTAAAGCGACTCTTAATACTTTTTCTAAGCCGTTTGCGTATAGTCTTATCTCGCCTGTAGCAAGGTGATTTACTATAATTAGAAAGATAGCGGTAGATGCCTTTTGTTATAATTTTCCAGGCTGCCTCACGAGCATTTTCCCGCGCGAACTCGTGAAAATGGCGGCCATTTTGTAATGTGCCTTGTTTTTTGATAAGGGTATTAAAATAACGGCGTATTTGGACGGTTCTTTGCTGTTATTAAAGGTACTTTGTATATATTTGTGTAGGTGTCTATGTACCTACTTTAGTAAACATTTTAAATTTACATTTTGATGCAAATTGGAAGAGTTTCAAATGATATTCAGAGAAATTAATTAATTCACGCTTTGTCTTAACATTCTATAACAAGGTATATAAACGGAGATAGAACCTTAATTATAATTTAAATAATCTAGACAGCTAGCGATGGTAATTATGAAAGTCATATTCTTGGAATCTCCTATTAATTATTATTTAATTTAGATATTAATACACATACAACTAACATACATAAGTATTCATTATACAAAACGATAGATAAATACTTTTTCTTTTGCAGCTAGAATGTTATATTACTGAAAATAATAGAAAAAAGGTCTTTGTAGTCAATGTAGGTACTTTGTAGACAATAAGTACCTAATATTATTTTCATTTAGAAATAGTATGAAGCTTTCAAATGAGGTGTAACTTTCAAACCCTAAGCTTTGGCTGGTGTCTATATGTTTTAATTATAAAATAATATTAATCGAATAACTTTATTAACAGGCACTAAGTTCAAATCCGAAAAGATAAGATTATGGACCTATTAAATAATCTACTTAAATATATGTTTTCGATGCTCCTGCTTGTACATTTGGCTTCTTTAGAAGAATATGGAGAAAAGAAAATTGAATTTTCGAACAAGCAACGATTAACCCTTAGCGTACTGACTAACCCTACAACTTCTGCATTAAGGTCGTATACTTGATCCCCATATAAAATATTTATAGTTAGTTCTAAATCAACATTTTATGATTTTTAGTTAGCAACCTAGAGGAAGTAGATAGCTTAATTATCAGCTTACAGAGAAGACAAAAGAGTAGTACTCAGCAGGATATTTAAGAGAGAAAATGAAATGTAATAACGACAGAGATTCGGTCTGTCATTTGTCACTTTCATAGAAAGCCATTTAGGTAGACAATGTACATACGTCTGTATAAAATTAAATATTTGTGATATATTGTGTGTTAACCCTTTCGAGCAACTAATATCTAAGTCTACCTCCGCAAATGAAACTTCATAAGCCATTATCAAATTTTGAATGTTCCCAAAGAAACGTTTGAATGATGTTAAAGCGTAAAGCTATATGTACTATTTGTGTAGGTAACTATAGCACGTTACGATAATGCAAATTTCTTTACGGAATGGGTACTGAAGCTCGTTCCTCGCTCCATTACCGAAATTTCACCGACGTTTTAAGTCTCATGGGCTTCACATATACCCTTACTATCAAGTGTTTTAATTTTAATAAAAGTTAACAACGTACCCTTTTCTTTAAGCGGAATATATATTTCTGTAAAGTTAAATTCCAAAAAAGATTACGTTTAATTTTTATTTGCTTCATAGCTATTGTAATATTAGGTCCTTACATATGAAATTGGCGTTTTTCGTACTGGCCACTTTAATCACAAATTTCTCCTCTTTGGTAAGGAATTCCAAATTCAAATTTGTACAGCTATAGACTCATGTATTTGTGCTTCGATGATCGTCATTCATTTGTTTTTTTTCTTCTGTTTTTTTCTGTTTGCGTCACTCATTTTACAAAATGGAAAACTTAAAATATCGCATTATTTACGAGTACGAGTTCCGCCGTGGCACTAGTGCTGCGGAAACAACTCGAAGGGTGAATGATGTGTATGGCGGTCGTGTTGCAAAAGAAAACACAGTTCGTTTTTGGTTCCAACGTTTTCGTTCTGGAAATTTCGACCTGCAGAACAAGCCCCGTGGACGGCCTGAGACTCAAGTTGATAATGAAGAGTTGAAGGCTATTGTGGAAGCGGATCCATCGCAAACCACGTCCGAGTTAGCTGCAGGCTGCGATGTTAGTGATAAAACTGTTTTAATTCACTTGAAGCAAATTGGGAAGATTAAAAAGCTTGAAAGGTGGGTACCTCACGAATTGACTGAAGCAAACCGGCAAACGCGCGTCGACTGCTGCGTTACATTACTAAACCGGCACAATAATGAAGGTATTTTAAACCGAATCATTACCTGTGATGAAAAATGGGTTCTTTACGATAATCGGAAGCGCTCAGCGCAATGGTTGGATCCTGGCCAGCCAGCCAAATCCTGCCCCAAGCGAAAATTAACCCCAAAAAAGTTACTTGTAAGCGTTTGGTGGACTAGTGCCGGTATTGTTCATTACAGTTTTCTCAAATCTGGCCAGACTATTACGGCTGATGTCTATTGTCAGCAATTGCAAACCATGATGGAAAAGCTAGCGGCTAAACAACCTAGGTTGGTCAATCGCTCCACGCCACTGCTGCTTCACGACAACGCTAGACCACACACTGCGCAACAGACGGCTACTAAATTAGAAGAGCTTCAATTGGAAAGTCTAAGACATCCTCCGTACTCTCCGGACCTTGCTCCAACAGATTACCATTTTTTTCGAAATTTGGATAACTCCTTGCAAGGGAAAAATTCAACTCCGATGGGGCCAGTCCAAATCACCTTCAAAGATTTTATTGATTCCCGTCCGACTGGTTTTTTTAGTAAAAGGATCAATGAACTACCTATGAGATGGCAAAAGTGCATAGAAAATAATGGTTCATACTTTGATTAATTAAATATATTATATTAAAAAATATTCGACTTTTTGTTCCTCCCATACAAAACGCCAATTTCATATGTAAGGACCTAATATTATCACAGTACTTATATATAATTTGTTTTAATTTTTGGTTAAGATATTAAGCATCTAGCTATCTGAATCATATATATTAAATAAATAAAGAAAAATAAGATTAGCTTTGGAATATTTTAAAGTAAAATAACTTCATTTTTTTTATTTTACTAAGCATTTTAAAATAAATGTAAGAATATTTAGAATTAGAAATTTCTTATTATCGAAGCTATTAACGTAGGGATCTTTACTAACTAGATTATAATAAGATTGATTAAATATATATAACTACCAAATTAGATATTTACAATGGAAACTTTTACTGTGTTCTTGCTTTTTAAATTTCTTGAAGTGACCTTTGATAGAAATAAAACGTTTTGCCATAGCTTATAGAATGGCGTAGATTTTTATCCACTAGTGTAGCGTTTTAAAGAAAATTCAGGAATATTTGGTTAATAATTATAGCAATTGAGACATTTTCCTCCCCAAAATAGGAAGTATTAAGGATTCCGCACGAACAAAAGTAACGATAAAAATCCTATAGTGACGTCAACACACCGTAACGTATTTTATTCAATTACTTGGAAAATCGGTGAGATTTTCGCTAACCACCCTTTTGTGCTCCATCTCTTTTAGTCACGGAATCGTTCAATATGTGGGAAAGGGACTATTGGTAAGAGCAATTTAGAGGCAATATAGAAATAGTTTTAGTCTAGACGACGCAAGTGTTACGGTGTGACTTTTCTAGTTAAATTATACCTATTTCCAATTACTGTCGTTTTGGAGCTCAAATTATTCAGTTTTATATAACTAAGTACCCATTTATTAATAATGCCTAAATCTATGTCATTGGTAGATACAATTAAATTCTTCGTCTTAGTGTATGGGTAAGCTTTGCGGATAGAGTATCTACATATATTAACCTTTACATTGTAAGCATTTATTATGCTCTCATAACCTTCAAGCCTGTAAAAGGGCACCATGAAACTATGGTATCCCTCGTTTTTATCGTCACTTTTATAAAACCACATCGTTCTAAATACCATCAAACGACAGCGCTACACACCTGCGGTCAACTTAAAACAAATACGCAACGTACTATATCCACCTGCCACGAGTTTATGCCCCTATAAAGCTCACAAGCACCCATAAAAGCATTATTACCTATTAATTTCACACCACATTAGCGAAACACACAATAAAACTTAAACATTTGTTTCGGTGACAGTGATTTCGAGTTTTGTGTTAAGCGCCATCTATCGCCTCTGCACGGAGCTTCACAGGAAAAGATTATGGGTATTATACGGCCGACTTTACGACATCGTAAAAGTATGCCATAAAACCGAAGGGCACGCACGCCCTCTGTTAATCGTTCAGAAACCGATATTGCGGTGAGGTCTCGAGATAGATTACTCAGGGAATGAAAGATTTGGAATTACTTCTTGGCATTTTGTCTATTTATGGGCTATATCGAATTAAGAAAGACAACCAATCTGATAATTGTAGTTTTTTTATCAGTTAATGTAACTTTCACAATAACATATTTAATGTATAAAGTTAACATTTTTTTAAATGCCTCTAAGAGGTGATTGAAGATATTAAATATATAGCAATTTAGTTTTGTCTTATTATTTTAACCGTCTTTCAGCACGTACTTCTAAATTAAATTCAATATATCAGTTCTGAGTACTTGTGACATTTACGTACCAACTTACTAAATTAAACATGATTTCATCCTAATGCCAGTAAATGATTTTTTCACACTGTTTCGACAAAGTGACTACAGTGCATCTGATGGTAAATACAGTGTAGTCCAAAGACGATAGCGACTATCAAAGGAGGAAAATCCGTTGATAATTTATGTCGTCATGTCGGCCCACATATACACGACTAACAGTGTCTAGGTATACCAGTTGCTGGACATACACAAGCTGATCCCGAAATGCGACAGGCCAAAGCGAGTCACTATAACGGTCTTTACGCTTGTGTACTGTAGTCATGATCCAGTTCGGGCAATCGCCCTACTTATTCAAATAATAAAAATTAGTATATCTTAGAATTTTGTTTGTTAAAAATACCTTTATTCACTTAAACCTATTATTAAAAAAAAAACATAATCCGATAATATTTAAGGAATAATATTAAATTTTACAATTTAAAGTCATCATTTCTTATATTGATTTTAGGTACTGAAAATTTATTTCAATTAAAAAGAAAGAAGATTATAATTCATAATAACTTTCATCAAATCAAGAGCCGAATTTTAACCAACAACCTAGTTAGTGCCTTAAAATATGTGTACCTATAACAATTTTATTCGAGCACCCTCGCAATCGTTAAAATTTTATTGACTCCAAACAGCGTGACTTTAAAAATATACAAATTTATGGTCACTCAAACTGGAAACGATTATTCAACACGTCGTAACTATTTTATTGCACCAATGTAAACAAAACATCAATTTGGACAACCGCTTGGGTCGTATTTATATTACTTTTATTACAACTGAGATAAAAAATACTTACTTAGTGACTTTTCTATATTATCCAGAATTAGTTGATCCAAATTTATGATGATTACATATTAATAATTAAGTAGATCTAATAAAAGCTATTAAAGATGGAAAAATGTCTAGGCAGTATTAAACTGTCCAAAGCGACACGGGTCAATCAACGCGTGACGTAATTTGTCACTTTTCAATTTTGTCGTGTAGTTGCATAGGCGCATGAGATCTCATACATTTTCATAGAAGTAATATTAGGTCATATCCTCATAGTTCCGCTCTCTATTAATAAGACTTTCTGGTTAAGTGTCAGGTTTTGCTTAAACTTAATAAATGTATCTAATTTTGTTTCAATTTAATTCTCCCTAGGTTAATGAAGTATTTATTTAATGGTGGCCTCCCACTGCGTATGTTGTGGTCAATTGTACCTACATGCCAGAGTGCGTGTGAAGACGAGACAGAAATATCATAGTTAAGGCTCGTACATAGATAGCGCTTTACCGCGCTATCTAAAACAATATGACTCGCTTTAATGCGTGTCGTAGGGACGTACCATTAAATATTCACAATAATGAAAATCATTTCCAATTAAATTGGGACAACTGCGGACATAATAAACAAGATTTTGTGGTTATAATGGGTGTGTATTAGATACATTTAAAAGAATTTGGGAATATTATTTTGTGAACTCTCGAGAGTCTCACCGGATTTCATTAGTGTTTTTGAAATATTTCGTTATTTAGGTAGATACCATTAGGCATCTGGATTCAATCGTATATTTTATCAATATAATAAAAACGTATTACGTAACGTATAATAAAAACGTATAATGTAACGTAGACGGTCATTAACCCAATTAAATTAATTAAATATATATTCAGATATAAAAACTGGAATAATTTACTTGAAATATATAAAATAAAGTTGTTCAAAATATATGACAAAACATAATACCATCTATCGAAGAAGTTTTAAACAAAATACTCAATACTTGTAAACATCGTTGCAAGCAAAATTAATGCACGTGCATTCTCATAGATGGCGATGCAAGAGCTTATAACATAATGTAAGTACAGTTACCAACAGTGATTGTTGTAAATTAGAATACAACTAATAGATGGAGCTATAGTAAATATTTGTATTTCTTAAGTGAAAATGTGTAAACTTGTTTAATAAATACATAATAGGCGATTTTTTAAATTAGCTCGATAGAGTGACTATAGCTAACCTGATGGAAAGTACGGTTAAGTACAAGAACAGTAACGACTACCAAGGGACTAGAGTTCATTGACAGTCGCCATCGCGGTCGCCATGCCGCCCTTCATATTCTACGATTCTCGATATGTAAACAACTAAATGTATAAAAACGGATGCCAAAACACCATAGACCGAAGTTTTCCCTATACCAATACTAGGAGACTCTGTTTTACTAGGAGAACAGAATAAAGATAATTATTGCTTACTTACCCCATACAATTATGGCTATATTTTTAGTATTTGTAAATTCAATATTTTTCACTTATTGTATTATAAATTACACTGAGGTTCACATTCATACCGACACTCGTTTAGTTTTTAGTTATGGATATCTCTATCATAGATGCGTGTATTTACAGTTGAAGGTATTATTAGTTATTACTTATTAAAAACATCATTTAAACACAAATATGTCCTTACTTAACAAAGTTTTAGAACTGTTTAAATATTTTTGTGTAGCTCTCTTCTATGTATCTGCCAAACGGTAAACTATCCAAGTAAAACATTTTTTTTATTGTAGCCAATTAAAGAAACTTTTGTAATAGACCTCTGTCAAGTATACAATTTGTCGGTAAGTTGTAAGAGGCTCATAAAACGATAAAAAATGTTTTAATGTTTTTTCTACTTTGTTTCAGGTTCCAAATGAAATGTTTCTTTTACTGGTGACGACGAGTATTTGAAAGTAAGTGAGCTATTAATAAGTTAACGGGAAGAGATGGCAATTTGGAAATTACGCAAAACATCATATACCATGCGGCACTATGATACTATTGCTAGATATAAATATAGAAATGAATAATATAATTTCTTAATCTAGTTCAAAATTTTGACACGCTCACAACAACAGCTTTCACTTAAGGTCATATTGTTTATTAGTCTGTAATTTTTTTTAGATAACATAAGGTATTCAATAGGAGGAATCCTCTTAATTATAGGAGGGGAGTATATATTGTAATTCTAAATACAATAATGAACCCCCGAGGGAGGGAGGATTTATTTAATCATTACACATTTTTAAGTAAACTTTTAATTTAATTTTTTCTTGTATTTGTCACTTTGATCTAAACATCATTGTTTGTCAAAATGGAATGCCACGTATGCGGGCAAGATAGAGAATAATATCCCTTCTAAAAATGAAATTTTCAGAAATGTTTTTAAAGTTTATGATAAATCTTCAAAAGTTATTGTAAGTTAAATATGTATACTTTATGAATGAAAAAGTAAATCACTTCGCTACTTTATGCAGTTTCAATTTTAATAACGCCCAAGATTAAGTTTTCCATATTGCCCCCTGTCCCCTAATTTTTGTACAAGCTATCCATAACTTTCTCGACTTCAAGTTTTATTGAGTCCTGACACGTATCTAGTTTAAGTAAGTAGACCCCACTTAATAAAGTGGGATATATTTTTTTGTGGGATATTATTACATCTCCCTATTTTCTGATTATGAATATAATTATGCAGTTATCCAGTCTATTTATTGATAAGGAATAATTGTTTTCTTTTATAAACATGTTTAATAGGTTTCTCCACTGGGTCTACGAGAGTAAGGAAAAGTAAAGAGGTAAACTGTGTCTCTATATTTATAATCGATTAGAAAAACAGCATGTGTTTAGTATTTTGTTGACTTCTTTAATGTATAAAGATTAAAAAATATAGGTCATAAAATTGCCGTAGGTTCTACTCAGCCACTCATAACGAAGTACTTATAATATGAAATATAATTTAAAATATATTATTAATTTAAACTAGTAAATTGCTTTACAATAGTGTTGAACAGGTTATGCAGAAAATATGTTATACATATATAGAATAGTTTGAGGGTCTAAATGATGCTTGTATAAATAAATGACTTGACAAAAACAATAACAATTTTCAATAAATAAGTATTTTATTTCAGAATTAATTCTAGTTATCCATCAATTTATTTAGATATCTTCTATATCCCTGTGATTTCATCTAGTTTAGCAAGGATGAAATATTCACATTTTTAAGTAAAAAGATGTCTACCATTTATTAATAAAACTGTTTTAATATTATGCAGTTAAAACATTTGACTTCTTTGTATTTTATGATTCCTAGTAGGTACAATGGATAGTTTAAGCTGTTTGTTTATACCTGCTTCTATTCGTTACATTTCTAGCTAACTTGTAATAATGCTATGAATTATGGCGAAAAGGAAGGCGCTACTATATTTAGATATTTCGCAATATATCATTTGTCGCAATGAATGAAATACAAAGAAGAAAAAGATTTATTTTATCTTGCATCATGCAATATTACTATTATAGCGAGTGTCTCAAGAGTCGTAGTCCAAAGCTAAAGAGCTGATAGAGTAACTCAACTGTAAACTTCATAATTTACCGTAAACAAGATTTTCCGATTCCATTAGGTATAGGTGATTTCTGTAAAAAAAAAAATTTTTTGTCATATCGGAAGCGATGCGTTAATTGTAACACTTTTCTAAAACTTCACAAAGTTTTGCAATGTAAATTAATATACCTATTACTATATTCTGAGATAAACCATCAATAATAGATCATTTGTATAATGAATAAATTCACTGCATTAATGTTATAAGAAAACGTGCTAAGTTGTTCCAATTCTATTAATTTGGTAAAGTTCAAAAGGTACCTAATATCTTAAATACAGAAAAGTACTTGGAGTGTCCTTTGGTTTAAATAACTGCACTTAATTATGTACTTTCTAATATGATGTATCACACACACGCACATACACTTGATATTTTCTTTTCGAATTTTCATTTTTTTGAGTCATAAACAAAATATAATACACGTATTTATAATACAAAAATAAAACACTTGTGTTCATAGCTGTACAGTGACTTAGGAGCCAAGTTATCAGTGCTCGCCATCTAGCGAAGCTTCTTGACAATTTTTATCGGTTGATTAAATCGTTGCTAGCTACCCCTTTATGGGCTCAGCATATTTCATGTCAGTATTATGGGTATGTGTGTTTCAACTTGTTTGTTTTTGATAGGCAATGATAACCATTTATAGGTGATCTCGGAGAGTATCGTATACACTAAATCTGGGAACTTGTTTTCAATTGCAATATCAGAGTTTTGGCCGGTAAGAAAGGTTTTTACTTGTTTTCTAAATAGATACGTAACAAAATATTCAAATGAACTTAGTGATTATTAAGTCTAAGTATACCAAGAGAAAAATTTAAAAATATTTAAAAATTAAATTACACTAATGTTCACATTTGGTACCTAAGTACCGAAAATATTATCTAATTATAGAGAAATTAAAAAAATAAGCGTACAAACAACAGTATATTTTTTCAAACTAATCTGTTTTCTAAAAATGTAATAGCAAAAAGACTTACGTGTAGGTGATGTACCGATGTCAGAGTGACTAAACATAAGATAATCTAATTGCACAAAATTAATGTCAAATTTGAATCCATTTTCCTTAAAATGGACTCTGGTGGATAGATCCAGGTTAGTGATGAAAATGCCCGGGAATTTTCCCAAAGTGCCCAGCACTTCCGCGAACATTTCGTAAATTCCCGGGAATATTCCCCATACAAGTTTTGGGCTCTTTGGGAAAATTCCGGGCATTTTCATCACTAATCCAGGTATAAATAGACTTAGTCACTCTGTTTTTGTCACTCTAAAGTAAAAGTGAATCTCTTCAGTTGCGAAATGTTAATACTTTTTATCTCCCAGAGTTTCTTAGCAATTTAATTGACCTTAAAAATAAGACTCTCCCACAACACCAGGTATACATATATATGGTCATGATCTACTTCGAACAATCGTCCTACCACCAAAAATCATCTTCAGCATAAGTAGCCAGCACATTACCACTTTAACTTAGACATATGTATATAGATAACCTAATTCCGCATTTTATTTTTGCAAAAGATACCTAATAGAGTTGTTTCAACCGATTCTGAACGACGTTAAACTAGTGAACTATCTCAACCGTTAGTGGCTGCATCTTGGTTCCGTATGTTATAACAGGAGTATGCATTATGCATTGTTGGGAAACATTGATTTTCAAGCATCGCTGAATACCAGACGTAAGACCAATAGACCACGAAAAAACTCGACTTAATTTCCCCAATACAGTCTAACCTAAATACATTCTTCGTTTGGAACCTCTCTCAAAGTTATTTCTACGTAACTGAAATGTTACTAATCTAACTATAATATAAGTATAATCTTTAGATAAACTTCTATTGGTCAATGCACAATAAAAATAAGTAACACGTAACGTTTTCAAACATATTAATATATGTTGTCTTGTTGGTATTGTTCATTCGTAACTAATACACCAGAAATTGGGTCACACTTAGCAATTTTTCAATCATGGAAAAAGATGTTATGACCTTGTCAATTAATTTAGGTACTACCAAATCACCTGTACTTTGTAATATATGGGCTGTTTTGTAAACATATGTTCAAAGGTCGGGGTATGTCGACACTGATGAGTGAATTAAAATCTTTTTCAATATAAAACAGAAGCCGCTAATGATTTTAAATAAAATAAACAAAGGCGAGTGAACTTCATTATCTATAATGAATTACTCGGTCGAGAAAAACATAACAGAAATCGAAGACTCGATTGCTATTAAAGGTAAGAAGGTACCTATATCGCAAATTCGAACACCTTGTAGGATGCATTTACACCGATTATTATAAAACTTAAATTTCGTAAATCTCTAAAGCTCGTGTTAGACACCACCCTTACCTGGTGGTGGATATTCTCCATTTTCATAGTAAAAGTTTCGATTGTTCATTCATAATGTGACGTTTTTATTAAGACATTGATACATATATATCATCAAAGTATGTATAGACCTACTTTTATATGGTAAATTTAAAAATGACATTGATAAAAAAGGATGTTATTCTTTAACTGATAACAATATGTGGTCCTAATATATGGAAGCTTTTCCTTACAGGACATTAATTTCTTTGTGTATAATATATTTTTTTCTTATTATGTTAAAAAGTCTAACTACTAGAGTCATTTGCCCGCTTTTTTTCAGTATATGTTAACCGATGTTTGATTCAGTTTCTTTTTCTTTTGACGATTCAATAAGTGTTTGGAAGGTCTATTTCATAAAGTTATATTTAATTTCATTTATATTATAATTTATTAAGAAACAGATATCAAATATGCAAAAAATATAGAAATAAATAATAACGAAAAATTTAAATTATCTATGAATACATATAAGAAATTAAATCATAAAAAAATCTACGTAAAGAATTTACACGCTGATATAACCTTCCAAAATAGAAACCACTGAATTGATTGATTTTAGTGAAGATATATCTGTACTTATTTGTTAACTGATTTCGAAATGGAAGAGGTTTTGTCTTCAAATGTTGTTTTTATTAATGTAACGAAATTTAAAGAGTAAAGGAACGGAAAAATTAATAAACATGTTCTCAATATGCTTAATGATTTTTAGGGACATATTATATTTTTATTATACCTTAATTAGGTCCAACGTGTAATTTGAACTACTGAAGTTGGTTGGAATCTAAGAAAATCGTATTCAAGGTTAAGGTTAGTTAAAAGAACGGATACGGTGGTCATTAAGAGGGCTCGGTGGATTTACGACCAATTAAAATCTATATCGCAGAGCCAATTAAACTGTAGTTAGTTTATTGATATTGTGCCTTGTTTATCGGACATACTGGCATGTGAATGTTGGTCTTATAGCCATATGTATCTCGCCCGGCGCACGATTGCTTCATTTAAACTCTATCCGATTACTTTTATTTACATTTTATTTATGTAATTAAGACCTTTTAGTGGGTAAAAATAGAGGTGTTTATTACCGTAAGTATCAATCTATTTAAGAAAGTGTTGGCTGTATTGTTTACATAGCAGAGTAGAACGACCAAGCGAGTTTAGAAGGTGTGAAATGTACAGTTAGTGGTAATTTAAATAGTTACATTGATGAACGCAATTAAGTAAAGTTGTGACTACTTCCTTCCTATTGGTACTGTAGCGATATTTAAGCCGAAAACCAATTTTTTAGTATGGGGTGCTCAGGAGAGTTTTCCAGAGGGAAGACAATGACTACTGCTCATAGAATCTTCGTTGAAGTTATAGCGATATTGTTGTACTTTCCATATGTGGTATGCCCCGTATAGAGGTGGGGTTCACAACGCCAGGAATATGATCAGCACAATTAGAATTACAATGAGAAAAACTTGTGATAATTATCAATTTTTCTGTAATATTTCTTATCATTGTTATAATTATTTTTAATCCTGGATAACAGCTTCCTACTTTGAGGGTCAATTCTCCCACCTAGATGGGAGAAATTAGGCAAATCACGTTTTAGAATAAAACTTTAATAAAAAAGAAGCTATTGAAGTTATATTAATGGTTCTGAAAAGAAATATATAGATTAAGTATGTAAAGTAAATAAATAAATAAAAAAAGGAAAATATAGTTTTAAAAAAATTATGTACATTTGTATGGCAGGCGGGTATACACTTCCGGAATTCCTCTATTTTAAATTCCAATAAGAATTGAAAGAGAGAGTTTTTGAAAGATAATTTACGCTTTTTAATTATTTAGTTTATAATAACAAAAACATTGGTTCTGTAATTTCGTATGTGATTTAAAAAAAATCTACCTATTATAATTTTGAAGAAAAGCAATCACAACTAACTTTATCTAAATGAATGTTTAATTAATTAAGGACTTCTCAGTTACTACATAGGTATAATATTCGTAGCTACTATTATTTTAGTAGTCACTAATAATCGTTGTATTATATTTGTAGTAGATGTTTGTTTATGTAAAATTTTACTCTAATTTATAAATGCTTGAGATAACAGTTCAAACAATAGCGCTCATCAGAAATTGTTCTCAAAATAAATTTATCTATAGACTCAAAAGTTTAATTTTTAAAAGAAAATTAACATACAAATAAAAATAATCCTCACTTGTATTTTAAATAATAATTAAATACATCTCGAATAAAACTAATCTCTTAAACTCGCCGATCCCATCCTTAGGCCGTTAAAGGTCAATACAACAAATTTTCAATTACCCAGAATGGTCGCAAATTCAGCTGAAATGTAAATTATTTCAGCGTGTGCATTATAAATATAATTGTATGTGTGCCTGGGCGGGTTGTCTACAGCCAATGGGAGCGAAGAGCGGAGGCTGGGCGGCGCTAAAGTGAAGACTAATGTTGTTCCGTCGAAGCCTTCGTCGGGATCGCTCCATTGTCATAGACTAGAAAAATTTAAAAACACTTTACATCGACAATTTACTTACACTTGGATACTACATTCATACGAATCTTTATCCTTTTCTTTCTTTTTCTTCAAGAGCGACATCTCGATGTCAACACTTCGAGTGTTACACACTTTTTTAAGCGACGTGTTTCTAGAACATTCTTGTTGCTCACTATGAAATTGTGGAAAAGGCTGCCGAGTTTGTACTTGGCTTTCCCTAGGATTATGTAATGGGATTCTTGAAGAGGATATTGAATACGTCCTTCTTGGTCAGCAACTCAATAACAACGATGCTTGGGTTGTAGTCGTCCATAGGGGATGTTATTACAGTAGTAATGCGCTTCGTCAGATCGCTTATCGACAAAAGTTAAAAAAAAGCGAAAGTAACTACATTCTATCAGATAGACTATCAGCCGTATATCATCCCGTTCTTATCATTTCTGGGAGAGAAGAGATATACCAATTAGACAAAACTCAAGTTTTACTTGTTGGCACTATGGACATTATAAATTTATTTAATCGTATAACTCTAGTCATTGTTTCCTGATGTTCTGTGGAGACAATCCAATAGTTGTCCCTGCTTTGCACAAATATACGCATTCATCAACATCGGTGGTTATTTTTTGAGTACTATTACTAGGTACTCTATAAACACAAATGATTTTAGTAAAATAAATGATTATTGTGGCTACGTGATGTATCTCATGTTGCATTTTCAAAATGATATTGTTTATCACTAAATATAAAAAAATCAAAATAATAACATAAATAAATAATATAAACGAATTGAGACCTTCACGGCTACGATGAAGGCCCTGGTAATAAACACTCTCAGCAGCACCAATAACAATCAGATGATGCAATGCGATACACTTCTACAATCGGTACGACGTTTAGTACCACCAAATGACTCATAAAATTGCCCAAATATCCCACAACATATAAATTTATGATGCTTAAGTGTCACCGAGGCCGTAAAACCGTCGCATCGTCTCCCTTTACAGGAAACAACGCTCTCACATTTCCACGTCAATCACTTATGTCAAACAAAATATAAAAATTCAATTTACAGCGACATTCGAGCTATTATGTGGTAGCGAAACTGCATCATTATACACACGGCCGCGGTACTCACAACGCTCTCTTATACAATGAGCATAATTTAATACGGAAATATATCTCTATATGTAATAATAGTTTGTCCATTGTTAATTCGTATCACTGCTAGCCTCATAATAATAAATTTACGATTAGATATAAAGCAGAAATGTGTCTAGAATGATTCATGGCGACGGGGAAGCCATTTTGTTAATATGTAGGTACCTGAAGTGGTATTTATAAAGAGTTCGGAGTTTTTAAATTCGGCCATGCTGGCACAAAGGAAAGATTTTTTTGTGTGTGAAATGTAATTTTGCACGATCATTATTGATGCGTAGTTCTTTGTTTGCGCCGACGGGATGCAACATTACTTTTTGATGTTTTTTTGTGTATAATTTAAGAATTTGGACGATACCGACAAATTCTTATGCGAAACTTTTAATGTTACAATATTTTCAATGTAGAACACTATAGAATATTATATTTCAATGCTTTTTAATAGGAACTATAAAAATATATAATATATTACTTACGGGTAAATATTTTAAGTACTTTAAAACTGAGATTGAAAATCCTGTCACTATAAGTATTAAAAATTAAATATTATAATTTTAGGTGGGTTAAGTACATAGTTAATTATTTAAATAAAATGTTTTATGATACTATTATATATAGGAGGGAAACAAGGACCATGGATAAAAAGTACATTAAAATACCAAAAAAGAAATAAAATTTCGCGCCAAGGAAACATTCCTTTATCTTTACAACTAAGAATTACCGAGAATTCAAACAATTAAAGATGCAAATAAATAAGCACTTATTATTTGTTAAAGCAATAAATAATCCATTATAAGGACAAAATCCATCAAACAAACATCAAATCTTACAACTGTTATCCATAAAATCTAATAACTAATTCACATTTATGTATCTTGACTCATCCCAAAAGAGATATAGTGTGACGACATATCATTATTATTTACATTTAAACAATAAAAAAGAACTAATATTCCCATAATAGGTACGTAATTTCACCTGAAATAAAAGATTTTCATAGAAATCAATCCAAGTTATTACAAATAAAACGACCATAGTCCCATACTTGATTTCCAGCGCAATCTTTATGTGACCATTAATATTTTTTCGAGACTTATTTATGGAGTCCCAAAGAAGCGGGCTCGGGCAGGTGGTCCCTACTTAATCAAGACGTTACCGAAAATAAAAAAAGGCTAAACCTGTAGCCATATTTTGTTTTTTGCCTGAATTATAGTTTTGTACAGCTTAAGTTATACGGGCCAGCTAGTCCCCATTTTGTTATGTTATTTATATAAGACATTTTCATTGTGTGGGAAAGACGTATGTTATAATGAATATATTAGCAATAAACTTTTGAATATACCCTGGAAACCAGTCATGTGCAGTAAAATACGTTTATGACATGTTAATAACGCGAACAAATGCATATTTAATAGATACAGGACAGCCATGAATTATAAACAGGGACTGAAAGGATAATGGAATAGACGTAACCTTACTTACCTGCCTACTCGATTGAGTTTGTATGATATTAATCTATTACAATATTTATCTACATCCTAGACAGTTTTGTGCGAGAACTAGCTTACATTGCATTAAGCTCATGTTAATTCCGACACGATGGTACTTATCTTTATACTTAAACCACGGTATGGTCTAGGAGTCAAATTACATACACATAAATTATCGTAGACATATATATACCTAGTTAATTATGACCTAGGGATCCTAATAAAATTTTAACAACTGATGGCCCCTAAATGGAGAGATTTTCTTTGTAGAAGATTAAAGTATTCGAAACGTAGCAAAAATGAAAATAACTTCCTTGATTTCCAAAACATAAATCTGCCTTTGGCGCGTGGATATTATTTGTCTTTTCCTTATCATGTACCTTTGCAAATGCTAACTTGTCTGTTGTGATTTTTCTATGCTGTCTTGATAAAGTGAATTCACTACACTTGATGGAAAGCATAGTCCATAAAAGGCATCGATCACCGAAGGACGAGAATGTAATGAATTTTTAATACTTTTCAAAAATAGTTACTTTTTTTAATTGAGATATGTAGTTGTGTTTTTTATTTATGTTTTCTTATAAACAGGTTCTCGATGTCATGTTATTATACGTAGCTTGATAATATTAATTACAATGAAGCCTATTTTTATGACTGAATACACTTAATGAAATATTCAGTGAAAAATACTAATACAGTATTACCGAGTGCTAGAAAAACACAATTTATTTTGTTTTAGGATCGTACAAACGATACAAATCTACTTTATCATGTAATAGTAAAATTGCTGAAGAGTACTAAAAACAAAAGAACGAAACAACAGCAAAACAGTTGTTCGCAAACAGTACAGGACGATAAAATATCTGCCTACGGCCTGTAGATTGTATTTCAGATAACCGTCTGATTTAGTCATCTTACGGTGCAGATTTATTTAGCCCTCGGATAGGTTTATGACACCATTCCTATGCTGGGACTGAGGAATAATTATAAAGATCCGTTGAATACCTTAATACACGATTATTGTTATGAAATAGAAACAATTGCATTAAGTTAATCATTTATTTATTGAATATTTGGATGTATGGTAATATTTTTTAAACCTTTCCACTATTAGTTACAGTATTTTAGTCTGAATTTGTGTATTATAAAATAGTTTAAAAATTGTAAACTTATCATGTTTCCTAAGCTCTATTATTTCAAAATTAATGACCTCACCAAAACCACGAACTGTGTGTTAGTCAATGATCATTTGAAAGATGTAGTTTACAGTAATATTTAAAGTGCATATGAGTAGAAAGTTTTCAGTGGTGATGAAGAGCTACTATCATTTGTCGCTAATCCTCTTCACTACGGCAACGAAGTTAAAAAAGCTCGCTCAGCCCGGAGAGCTTCACCCAGCGCTGAGGGCAAGGGGCGAGGACCAACAAAAGATAAAAGAGATATATAAGTGGCCCTCGGCAGCGCCATCAAGTCGTTACAACAGCAGTAAAATATTTCAAATTGTGCCCAATGCCGCGGAAAACGGAAGTTACGCATTTTAGCTCTCTCACGGACATCGTAGTCTTTTTCGATTTAGATTTTTGTTGGTTTTACTGTAGCAGTATCGCAGTATATTTATACGGTAATAATACTCAAGTAGTATAATTATTACAGTTCCTTTATTATAGGAAAAATCTATATTATTACTTACAGAAATCTATTGCATATATACTAGTTGATATTTCCTATTGAGAGTATAGCTACCGAGATCGCTATACTTTATTTATTTTATCAAATGCGTGTATATTTAGAATATTTCTAAAGAAACTATTTAATTTATTAATCTCATTATAATTCTCAACGAAATATTAGTCTTATCGTATGATGTTTTAAATAAGCCCATATTCTTATATCAGGTTCTGTCTATAGGCATAGATAACAAACAGCCTTCCACAGAAAGTTGTTAATTTAATTTTCCTTATGTACCTTTAACTTCTTGTGAACAAATTTAAATGTATCTAGTAATCGATAAATATTTTAATTTAATATTATATGTCAATTGACAATGCCATTAACTCCACTCTACGAGTTACAAATATGTCTATATATCAAATCTTGTGAAGTATTCATTCCCATGGCACAACAATGGCTTACAATTAGATGCAAATATTAATTTCAATAGGGCTGTATTAACAAAGCAATAAGTAGATGGAAGGGTCAGTATCTATGTAAATACTCTGAGCATCGTTGAATCCCCAATGACCCTTGCCATGTAGATATGAGGGATAATTACAAAGTTGTATTCATATTAGATGAAGTACTTGTTTAAATAAATGTATATATCCAGATATATAACTTGAATCTACGTTTATTAGTTTGTAATTCACAGACTGTTGCGTATAGTTTACCAAATCAATAAGAAAAAAGACACTAATGTTCAATTAATCATTGAAATTCAACAATCAGGCTATGGAATAAATTTCCACCCGGTACGTGTAGTTAGCATACGATCCCTCGGTCAATCTATAATACATAATTATTAAAATATATTTGAAAGAAATTGATTAAGAAATGAGTAGTATATATTATTAACGATTCGTAAAACGTCAACATTACAGGGTATCATCTTTTCAATTAAATTTGGAAGTCAATATGCTAAACTTTTTTCGATGCTATGCTGTGGTCTCCAAATCAGGAAAGCTCAATCAGGTTCAGTTGGTTTTTTGTGTCGACTAGCCACTTTCATATTTGACGGCATGCCCTTCTTTTTCCCAGAATATTGCCTTCGAAGATAAACCTAGGAATCTGATATTCGGACGTTCTGCATATATCCGAAGTAAGCTAGAACTGTTCTTCTTTGCGATGAGCCATTGCCAGGTATTTGATTGAAACTATTCCAGAGAATTCTGAAAATTTTTATCAAGATCCTAAGCTTCTAAAACTAAACTCAAAATAGATGTGTATTGAAAAATATATCCTGTGGTATATACTAACCAATAACAAACATACAGATAGGCACACTTTTATATACTGATAGGTACCGCCGCGCAGTGATCGCGTAAAGCATGCCTAATTTATTTTATAATGAACTTATACTTTGTATAGAGCTCCAGACATACGGGCAGTGGACGATAGGCAACCACAGTGTTTTCAAAAAAAACTTTAGAGTCTGGACATGGCCCTCAGTGATCTTGTTAAAGTAAGCTCAATTTTAGTATACTTACACAAATTTATATGAAACACCAAACATACCTACGGGCGGTAGGTGCCGGGCAGCGGCAATATTTCTAAATAGAGATGTTTCCGTGTTTAATGGCGCAAGGGTAGTTTCACGCGTGGTCGCGCACTCTGCGTCGTGGTCATACATTGCGCTGTTTGTTTTGAACTGTTTTGTTACATTATATGTAACATATCAATTTTTAAAGTACCTGTACCTACATTATATTCGAAATTATAACAAAACATTCGTATCTAAGCTAATAGTCAAGCAAATGACACATAAATGAATTTACTAATTATTTTTATTATATACGGTGATACAACTTTTTTTTATTTATACCACATGTATATAATTTAGAATCACTATAGTGAGCATATAAAAGAATTAAGATATTTTTAGAATATTTTCTAATTTCGCAACAGATGGCGTTACTCGTATATATTTGCGATCGATTCCGGTAGCTAGATGAAAGTTTTGAAGTATTTTAAATGTAAGAAAGATATTATAACGTATTCTTATTACAACATAAAAAATACAATACGCTATTTCTATCAAAAGAAAAAGTATGTCAGGTGAATTTGTTAACATAAATTCTGTATACGTTCTTATATTATGCATGTAAATGTTTTTTAGGTGTTTGGGCGAAAATTATTCCAAGTAGGCATTCGGTATGACGTTTATTATGCTTGTTGAATAATGCTTTATTTTTACGACTTACGTAACACGGCTCGACAACACCTTACGGCGGAGGTGTGAGCCCTTGAACGTGAAATGCCTGGAAGAGCTTTCCTAAACGAATTTTCTATCGAAAACTTACCTTAAGAATTTTCATTATACAGTAACGTAATTTGTAGAAATAGCGAAAAGAGAACACTAATAATGAAGCTTGCTATCTAATTTAGCATGTTTCTTTTCCTAATTGATTAAAAAAATAAAATAAAAGAGAATTAAATTCAACTGGTATTATATATTTGTACATATCTAAATGTATTTTATCACATTTATGAACATATATAGTTCAACACAAGGAGCGCTATTATTGCGTTGCTGAGTAGGAAATACATTGTTTATTGTCCTCTTGAAGAACTCAATATCATGGCTCCAGAGAAAAATTGTAGTCGGCTGCCTCTCTCACAGCACCAAAATACGCGTAAAAAATGCAAATTACTTTGAATATATTTAGTTTACTCGTATTCATATTTTTCCATGATCTTATTATATATTACTAGCTGTCTCGGCAGACCTTGTTCTGCCCTATTTCTCTAAAACAAAGTCACATTGATTTTTTTTAATGTTAATAGAATCCCCGTCGGCTGTTTTTTGAAAATTGTTTGAAGCAACCAGGTTTTAATGCTATATGTATAAATATTGACAAATATTGACATTAATATTTATACGTCACTCAATAATTGTTTTGCCTTCCCGGAACTCGTCCACTAACATTTAAACTTTATGGTCTGGTGTTAAAGTTCAAAATGACTTATAACGAATTTTTTGTATGAGAATACAGAAAAGTGTTATTTTTAGACAGTTGCAGGGAATTTTTAAAGTTTTCTCTCCGTAATAACCTTCCCCAGACTTTAACAAACACAACAAAAAAGAAACCAGCCAAATCGGTTCAGCCGTTCTCGAGTTTCGCGCTTATCAAGACATTTAGCGATTCATTTTTATATTATAGATAGACTAGCTGTCCCGGCAGACCTTGTTCTGCCCTATTTCTCTAAAACAAAGTCACATTGTTTTTTTTATGTTAATAGCTTCCCCGACGGCTGTTTTTTGAAAATTGTTTGAAGGAACCTGGACTTAATGCTATATGTATAAAAATGGACAAATATTGACATTAATATTTATACGTCACTCATTTGTTTTGCCTTCCCGAAACCCGTCCACTAACACTTGAACTTTATGGTGTGGTATTAAAGTTCAAAATGACTTTTAACGAATTTTTTGCATGAGAATACAGAAAAGTGTTATTTTTAGAGAGTTGCAGGGAATTTTTAAAATTTTTCTCTCCGTAATAACCTTCCCCAGACTTAAACAAACACAACAAAAAAGAAATCAGCCAAATCGGTTCAGCCGTTCTCGAGTTTCGCGCTTATCAAGACATTTAGCGATTCATTTTTATATATAAGATTAGTGCACTTTGATCCCCTTTTGGGGTAGATGGCATCCACAATGCATCTTCACTTGGATTTATCCAGGGCATCGTCAGGGCTACCAACGTCCCTCGCTTCCGCCAGGATCGAAGGTTTCCAGGGTTTTTTTGAGCCACCCACGTTACTTTTCTACCTGAGCACACCAGCCCTGAGTCTGTTTAGTTATCTGAGCGTCATACTTACGGAGCGTGTATCCAATATAATTCCATTTTCTACGTTTGATTAGATAGTCGATCGGGACCTCTCTGCAGCAATCCCATAGGTCTTCATTGGATGTCTTTTCAAACCAGATGATATCGATAATACTAACTTTGATTTTTATAGATTAAAAATATTCAATATAGGCTGAGGTATCTTTAATAGTAAACCTTCTAGAGAAAATTTAAGTCCTTGTATTAGGGTACAGGTAAAATAAATGTATGTATAGGACTCCTTTGTGAAGAGTCGTTGATATTGAAATAAGGTGCCTCTGTACAACATCCGATCTCTGTTATCGATATGGCTTTATCCATAAGGCCTATTTCTTCCTGGCTCTCTGACGTCCTTCTGGGGCCCATTGTGTTGTGTATTTGTTAGAAAATACCAAAATGTGAGAAGATATCCCTAGCTATACAAGTCATTGTTATCACTTCCAAGCTATTGCCAATACAAGATCAATATTAATAAAGTATAATGTTGATAAGGCGGTTAAATCGTTATTTGTTGGTTATTAAATTGTTAAAGATACCTCAGCCTATATTGAATATTATGTAATCTATTATATGTATCTATCGAATGTATTATAATTATTATTGTATATATATATATACATTCAACGTGCGATAAAAAAGCTCATTTCAGTTGTCTATAATCGATGGTAATCACTTATCATCCGGTGGACTGTTAGCCTGTTTGCCAACAAAATAAAAAAAACTACATTCAATTTTTAATTATATCAAATATAGCTTGTCAAATATCGAAAATATGTATCTTAATTGGATAGTCACATTAAAATTCTTCAATAAAATGTACAAAATATTACCTTCCAAACATAGGAAAATATGAATAAAGTCATATATTTTCGTGACGTTTTATTACATAATTTAAAAAGTTTGGCACGCATGGCCCTTGATTGAGTGAGGGTTGTCACGCGACGAAGAACAATCTGCTAACGACCTCGAAAGCTTTTAGCTTATTTAATGAGTTCATTTCTTTTTCGGACTTCTGTTATGACCATCTGTGATAAGAATGTTTGGGACAGGTTGTCGTCGTGTAATAATATACCTATTGATAAGCTATATAAAGTTCAGGGCTAGCTTCTTGAGTCCACTATTCGGTTCGTTTCGGAGCTACTACCTTTCTTATGATCGTTTGTTAATAATTGATATATGTGATATGGGAAATAAAATAAATATAGACTTTATGCAAACAAAAACGGATATACATGTGAGTTTAATTAAGATTTTTCTCTTTGATCTTAATTACCTATTATAACAATTCTGTGTTTCAGTTGATGATTAAAAAATACTCAGGAGGACCATAAACAAATTATTTTGAATGCATCTGTATTAATATTACAAAAAAGTAATATGTTTGTGTTTATTTGTATGAAGGATGTATTCTTTGACCTTTTCAATCCGATTTCAATTTTTTTTACCAACATTTCGTACATGGGTTAAGGCTGGGCAGGCTATAAAATAATCTCGTTCTCATAGGGGATGCCAATTACACAGGGAGATACCGTGTGCTAAGCTAGTCAAATATATAAGTATCTTTTATAAATGTGTATCAGTGGGTTAAATAAAATACATTAGAAGAGTTAAAATTTCAATTTATTTCGTAAGAGTTTCAAATATTACGTAACCTTTTAGAATTAAAAAAAAATGAATACAATTAAATAGCGCTATTAAACTATGTAGCTTTTAATTTTCCCAATTTTCATTTTTTAACAATAAATAGATACCTACTTATGATTCCTGGTAGTTCATATAAAGCTGCAAAAGATACCTGGTTGTGAGTATATATATATACAAAGATTTCTATAATCCATCTACACACATATACGTAGGCACTTTTTCAGAAACATTATCTATATACATACGTAATCATATTATTGTTGCAGAATACATTGATGAATTATATTTCATGAATGTCAAATAAAAAGTACAATATATTATTTATTACACGTGGAACAAATACATTAAAACAAGCACCAATAATATAGAAACAACAATAAACAAATTCAGATATTACAATATTACAATAGTAGATACTAACAATATAGAACGTTAGCGAAACAATTTACGCCCACAACTACGTGAAGCAAATACGTTTTCGGCAATAACTGGGTAACATTCAAACAATTTAATGCGGTATAAACAATACAAATACTGTTGCCGGTTGTACGCGCTTCGGGCCGGCGCGACGTGTGTAGCCGCGTACACACCGTATTTATTGTCTATGGTATTGTGGCGCGATCGTTACCGTATATCTGAGCGGGGGCGTGTGGGAGCGCCCTATCATGAATCCTTATACATGCCGACCGGTTTATTGGGATCCGCGATATTTTTAACTGCCTCCAGAATAAATTTGTTTTTAGCTAAATATTTACCTATATTTGTGTAAAAACTTTAAATTTTACTTTTCATTATTCTAAATTAGTATGCATGATTGCTATTTAAGATGCGACTACAACACCCATTGTGAAAAATAGATAATATATTTTATTCTTGATTCTTTTTATATAATTTTTTGTCAACTTGTCTACTTTAGTATTTAAATTATGATAAATAATTATAACCAAAACCCAATTATCACTCTTCTATTAGGTCTTACCCGTACTGATTTATCTTGCGGTGGTGGAAGTGGACAGTTGAAATATCTTGTAAGAGTATTACGTTGCAACCGAGTCCATTTGATATGTGAATGTACTCATAAGCTACCCTTATTGTTCCCTGGGAGTATCCGTTGAATAGCTAAGACATTGATTTAACTGTAGATGAATATAGTTATTATTTATAGAATTAACATATATTTACTGTCGTACTACTATTATAGAAGTATAGTGAAAACTTTTTTCCTCGTGAAAATATCTATTTATTGTATGATACTAGGTGGACGAAACGTACAATTAACAAGGCTATGTTTGTGTATATTTTGGAACGAAAAGGGTATATTGTTGACACGATAACATTACCAAAATATAGCAGAAAATTATTCTATATTCATGGTCATTAAAAAGTTGTCATATAAAATTGAAAAAAGAAAGTGATATATTTTACATACGACCTATGCTTGGTTTGCTTACAAAAACTAGTTCACAGACTAATGGAACAACTTGATTGATAAACGGCGCCGAAAGTCGTGACGTTTTTGATTTACTAGCATTTACTTTTGCTTTGCATTTTTTCTTTTGTTCACTTGCTACGCACGCTCCTAATATTTCCATGTAAGAATCACATTTAATCGTTTTTTATTTTATTTGTATTTTTCAGCTCCTTGTCTAAAATATAACCTAAATAGAATCTAATATCCATGGCGAGTAACACTTTCACGCGTCGACTAGGGTTTTTATAACATAATGTATAAGAATTCACATTGTACTAAGTGCTATCATCTTTTATGCAAATGAAGTCAGTGCAATGTCAGTTTGGTCCGGCGTGCACGCATGGCGTCATTCATAGATGGCGCTCGCCATACATCTCGGGAGCCAATCATGTTAGGCAAAATTCGTATATGAAACTTTACGATTACGAAACAAAAATAATAAAGCAATTTTGTTTTATGTAAATTGTAAAACGGTTGATCTCTGATTAAATATACATACATATATAATCATGTAGATAGATACTGCTCAGAAATCATATTATGTGTCAAATATAAAAAATAGCCACTACATACTACCCAACTGTCTCTTGTCTAATAATTGTAAACACATTGATTACAATAAATATGCTATTTAATAAACTTATTACTTACGGGCATGTGTTGCTAAGTTATTAGAAAAATGCTTAGTAAGCGAATTGTGCTTTAATTGTGTTTTAATTGTACGTTTACAGCTTGATCATAATAAACTATTAAAATTTTGTATTTATTTCGTATGATTTTCCTTAGCACCACCTATAAATAGATAAAGAAATTACAAATAATGGCAGCTTAAATGAAAAACATTAAATTATTTTATTTATGCAAAATTCTTACATAAAATCATTAAATCCTGGCCAGTTTTGGCCTTGGCAACATTCACAAATCATATTAAGAAAACATGGACTGCAGCCCTATTCGTCCAAGATGAGCTCGCTGATGTCTTGCTTAACCTACCTTACAACGGAATGTCCTTTAACATGAAGGGCATGTCAGGACACCGCTGAAGTAGTTGCAGGAAACAGCGACAGGTGCACGCTCCTTAAAGCAGTCCCGCTTCTCATCCAGCTCAAGTCTACATCTCGTCTCAAAGTCCAAGATCCTCCACTCTTAGCGACGCTGTGCATGCATCCGGCACCACGTTGGTACAATATTATAAAATATAACATACGGAGAAAGTCCAGCGACGCATTGTTGTTACATAAAAGGGTTTGTTGATTGGACGGGGAGTCCCCGGTGACCCACGCGCCATGTTAATGGGTTTAATCGTCCATCTAGTCCGTCTGGACAATTTATGTATCATTTTCGATCCCGTTATGGGCTTCGGATTATGCGAGCGTGCGACCCTCCATCCAAATTCCTAATGGTGATGGCTAGATATGTGAATTTATAATGTCATTTCAACACTTGTTAATTATGCATAGCTTAGTTTACTGTAATCAATATATGAAAAACATTGGTTCATATTTGTGGTTTATCAAAGCTATAAATAAATTAATTTTAATGAGATATATTAAAATTGTTAAAATAATATCCTGAAACTATATACGCAACATGGAACCGAAAAGAGATATTGCGTTACGATATTATTGTTATAATAAAATTATTAAAATACATTCATGATAGTCATTAAAAATATGGGCTTTAAAACTACTAAATGTTAAAAGTAAGATTGTAGTTACTGTATTTACATCAATAATACATTTGTAAAAGTATGTTGATAACTTTCAATATAACATTATCATTACGATCAGCCTATTTTAGTCTAGTCCTGGACCCAAACCTCTAATAATAGGTGCTCATGATATAAAATAATTAATATACCAAGAAGTAAAAAAAAGATAGAGTAGGTATTTACGACTATATGTTTAATGTTATAAATTAGTTTGTGGATACTTCCATTTTTAATTTGCAAAATCGAGCTTTGCTGTTTTGTACCAACATTTTGGCCCACTGTAAATTAAATAAAGTGCGATCTGATATAATAATTGTATACTTTAAAATTATGCCATCATTAGCTTATATTACGGCAGGAATTACAGGTGAAGCTTTATCACAATTTAAAATAGGGATTAACACCACGCTCCGACTGCGAGCCGTATCGCCGCACCGCACACGGTCTGGCCGGATCCACCGTATTTAACCGGATTAAACCAGATTAAATACGTATGGAGCAGTGGCTGTGCTTCAATATGATATCGTATTGTTTATTTCAAATATTAAATAGCTAATAGATTATTTTTAATGTATAAACAGCTGCGACTACCTTAATAGGCAATATCTAATGCCAATTTCTATAAGAATTTGACTAAATGATAACTTGTAACCATGCAACAACTATTACTTCTTTATATTAGGTCCTTACATATGAAATTGGCGTTTTTCGTACTGGCCACTTTAATCACAAATTTCTCCTCTTTGGTAAGGAATTCCAAATTCAAATTTGTACAGCTATAGACTCATGTATTTGTGCTTCGATGATCGTCATTCATTTGTTTTTTTCTTCTGTTTTTTTCTGTTTGCGTCACTCATTTTACAAAATGGAAAACTTAAAATATCGCATTATTTACGAGTACGAGTTCCGCCGTGGCACTAGTGCTGCGGAAACAACTCGAAGGGTGAATGATGTGTATGGCGGTCGTGTTGCAAAAGAAAACACAGTTCGTTTTTGGTTCCAACGTTTTCGTTCTGGAAATTTCGACCTGCAGAACAAGCCCCGTGGACGGCCTGAGACTCAAGTTGATAATGAAGAGTTGAAGGCTATTGTGGAATCGGATCCATCGCAAACCACGTCCGAGTTAGCTGCAGGCTGCGATGTTAGTGATAAAACTGTTTTAATTCACTTGAAGCAAATTGGGAAGATTAAAAAGCTTGAAAGGTGGGTACCTCACGAATTGACTGAAGCAAACCGGCAAACGCGCGTCGACTGCTGCGTTACATTACTAAACCGGCACAATAATGAAGGTATTTTAAACCGAATCATTACCTGTGATGAAAAATGGGTTCTTTACGATAATCGGAAGCGCTCAGCGCAATGGTTGGATCCTGGCCAGCCAGCCAAATCCTGCCCCAAGCGAAAATTAACCCCAAAAAAGTTACTTGTAAGCGTTTGGTGGACTAGTGCCGGTATTGTTCATTACAGTTTTCTCAAATCTGGCCAGATTATTACGGCTGATGTCTATTGTCAGCAATTGCAAACCATGATGGAAAAGCTAGCGGCTAAACAACCTAGGCTGGTCAATCGCTCCACGCCACTGCTGCTTCACGACAACGCTAGACCACACACTGCGCAACAGACGGCTACTAAATTAGAAGAGCTTCAATTGGAAAGTCTAAGACATCCTCCGTACTCCCCGGACCTTGCTCCAACAGATTACCATTTTTTTCGAAATTTGGATAACTTCTTGCAAGGGAAAAAATTCAACTCCGATGGGGCAGTCCAAATCGCCTTCAAAGATTTTATTGATTTCCGTCCGACTGGTTTTTTTAGTAAAGGGATCAATGAACTACCTATGAGATGGCAAAAGTGCATAGAAAATAATGGTTCATACTTTGATTAATTAAATATATTATATTAAAAAATATTCGACTTTTTGTTCCTCCCATACAAAACGCCAATTTCATATGTAAGGACCTAATATTTAATTTCTTATTGAGATCAGCTTTGAATTTCCGTCTTTCAGTCTGCTAATAGGTACTACGATCCGTGATGTTTCTCCAAGTCTATGAAGATTATTAATATTCGCTCATCTAAAAAAAAAGTTTTTTGTAATCGATGAACGTACTGGTATCTGTAACCTCAGTTTAATTAAGGTGTATAGGTACTTAATTGGACGTTATTTTATAAGTTGGTAGTTGCAATGAACTCATAAGCCTTGATTTCATCAAGATGTATGATGACAGTTTAAGGTCTGTTACTATAACGGGCAAACATACTATTGTCACACGATACATCAGAAAATTCCATTGCTGTTAGTATAGTGTCATATGAAGATCGCATTTACGGTCTTGGAGGTAAACAAACGGACTCCAGCAGATTATTTGAATGGTCCAATTCAAGACATGATCAAGTCCAAAATTTGATATCCTTGTGTAAAATTTTTGTTAATATATGATTTTAAAAATAAACATCCGTTCTATTTTGATATAAATGGAGTAGAGCTTATTGTAAAATATTGTTTTACATAATTAGTGAAATATACAGGAATATAAAAATAATAAAGCAATACATAAACAATATACACAAGCTAACAAAGTTTCCACAAAATACTAAACGAAATAAAAATCAAGCTAAGAGACACACATAGGAAACCTATAATAACAAATTATAACTAATTTAAATATAATAGCTATCAGAACTATGCAACTTATTTTGTCGTTTATCAAAAGTATCCTATATTTTTATTTAATTTTTAACTTAAATATCGATTATTGTTAAAGTGAAAACTGTTTACATGGTTAACCTTTCTGCTATAAAATATTGTTACAGTAAAATAAATTATATTCGATGTAAAGGAGCCTAAATCCGACCCTCGCTTCTACGTGAACCGCTACGGCGTAGCACTAACATATAATCCTTTTCGCTACAATAGCAATTTCAGACTTCCTTAGGGGCTTCGGATAATCTTTCTTTATATCAAGCTGCGAGTCGCAACCGCATGTATGCTCTGTCCTATTCTTACATACTGTATTTAAAGACGTTGGATAAAGACAGAAACACAATGAAAGCCGAAGAAAGCGGCAGACTTCACTATAAAGAGGGGAGAACAGTAATGTGTATTTAAATTTTGGTTCAAGTGTAATAATTTTATTTTTTAATTTAATTTCTAATGACGTTGTAAATCCACTTGGGGTGCAATTTTATCGCTTTATAAATCTTACTAGACATAATTTAACTTCTGTGTAAGCTTCTACGCCTTCGTATTAGAGAACAATATTTAACTTAGCCAAGCAAAAATATGTATTACATTACCGTTTAGTGTTTGACAAATAAATATTAAAATCGATAAATACTATTTATCGTAAAATAGACATAAATTATGCTTAAATTTCGAAATTTAATAAAAAATATCCAAATTATTCATAAATGGATTTTTGTATTGATCTATTAGTATATCTCTATATCTGCATTAATTCCTAATGTAATAAATGCTGGCATAACATCACATACTTAAGAACTTGCACGAAAGGACATACTATACCAAGCCTTATTCATTTACCTCATTTCTCCGTATCTTTTACCATTTAGAAGTCTAAAAAAGTGATAAAGACATATTTTTAGGCAAATGCATTACATCATCAGCCTCATATTTTCCCCACTAATGTAATTTAAATCAAGGGTGTACTGGGAATTAAAAGACAAATTTCAAGACATAAATTATTTGCTATTATAAAAAAATAATAATTTAGCGTGTGAATAACATGAGTAAAAGGCGAATAACAATTAACCTATACCAATTTCCTTATTAATTTCTAAAGTAGCGAAAGCGTTACTTTCATAGCCACTTTAATGGGTAATTTTCATAAACAAAGTTGAGAATCCCTGAAGATGGGGTGCGGGTGTTCGGGAGGCGCGGGAGCCGGGTTGGGTTCCTTTCTGAGATAGAAAACAGCTCCAGTGCTCGTATAATGGGTTTTTGGAATGGCGTCGTCCGTCTTACACCTCCCCCCACCCCGCACCCCCGGGGCGAGAAAGGATGAATTCTTATTTCCTCATCTCGAGGCGTCCGGCGCGAACCCTCCATGTAGATTGCCTTTTTCTCGTACAACCTCCGTATAACATAACAATGGCTTGTTTTCAATTTTGTTGATGTTATTATTATTTTTTTCGATTTTCTGTAACTTACAATCTACTGCAAACAGCAAAGTTCCGAGTCGACAGGTGTATGCAATGATCTATATGTTGGTAAAATCTTTAAACTCGAAAAATATGATTTTATCATAATAAAATTAATAACTAAACTTCATTACGTAGTTTAATTAGCAAAAATATATAATTTTTGTGAAAGTTTAAGGTACAGTTACAGATATGCTTTTTAAATTTTAAAACGTTTAAGCCCTAATGTGTCTTGCAATTGACGATTTATTAGTGTTGAAAATCATTTTAAAATGTAAAACGTACTTTGAAACTGAGAATGTCTCGTATTTTTATTTGTATCACAGTATGTTTTAAAGCGCACCTAATGGGATCATTGTCGGTTGTTCTTAGTAGATTCTGCCATTCTAGTCAACGCTAAATACATTTTTGATTTTTGATGAAGTAAAAGTGATATTTCATTTCAGATTACATCAATCATGCCCATTTATAAGTGAAAATTCCGTCAACGGACATTCGCTAAACAAATAATCTTTTATATTTTGATGACGAGTATATTAACGAAGTAGAATTTATGGGACATGATTATACTGATGAAAATAAAAGCAGAAACAGTTAATAAAAGTAATATTTAATAATATATCGTAGACGCCTGAGGCAATAGCAAGTGCATTCATGAAGTGGTGAGCGAGCCAAAAATACTTTGACACGGTGCCAAAACATGCAAAACACACGCATAAAATACCTCAGCCCCAGGGCATTGTTATGACGTAGTTTTTAATCTACTTTAACAAATATTTGTGGACAACGTTTAGCATTTTTGAAATTGCTCTATTTCACAGTTACCATAAGGAAAACGAGGTCCTGTTTAAAGAAATTAATACTTTTCGTATTACTTAGGATTACTGTTTATTTTAGTTATTATTTTGTTTCATGTTGTGACGATGATTACTGAAATTATTTCTGAAGTTAATCGCAATAGCTTCCAGTAATTTAAAATAAAAAATTATGTAAAAATAAATTACACACAAATATAGTTTAAAATTGCTTCTATTATGGTCATCATTGTCAGTTTATTTGCACCCACTGCTGTGGATAAGTCTCGCTTCCGTCATACCACAAGGATCTTGTTTGCTTTGCTTGCGCCCAAATCTTACTAATGACCTTATAAAAGTCATTGGCTCTCCTTGTAACAAGTCTCTGGTATTCTTAGTTTCTTGTATATATAAAATTTATTGGGCCCACTAAATAAGAAAAAAATTCTTTATTCAAAATATCAAAACAGGAATAATTGAGGAAGAAAATGACAATACCACATTGCTTTTGAATATCCCCTATAAACATTTTTACTATCGTTTTACTTATCAAAATAGGAGTTAGGGGTGGAATTTAGTAAAACAGCGATTATATTACAATCATAGCAGTTGTGTGAAATGAGAAGCCACCCTGAAAAGGATAAACAAGTAACGTGTGCGTAGAACAACCAAGTCGCTCTGAATTCATATTTTACTCGAGCCTCCCTTCCAGCCTTCTTCGTGAAGGAGAATACCAGACAGTCTGCAGGTTGCTCAATTTCGTGACTTGTTTGTTACTAAATAGTATGATTTAATTTTTAAAGACAAAGTGGGATACTTCAGTCATCAAACCACTTAGGTAGTTATAGGATCGCTTTGACTGAAATCGGCATGGAAGATCATCTTTGACATGATTTAAATAGAGCTTATTTATATTATCTGGGTATGATGGCTACATCGAACCTGATAAAAAGCTGAAGTACAGCGCAGTGTATATCTGTCTCTATATATTGTGAAATTTATCGTTAGTCGAAATATTTTTTCTGATTGTGTTATATTTTTTAAACATTCTTCACAATTCATATAAGCGAAATAACTTATTTTAGTTAGTGTGGCTTGACGTTTCGACCTGATTGTACATGCCGAGGTCACGAGCAGACTGGGGAGCTGCGATGTCTTTGTCGAAGGCGACAATTTCCTACTTCTACCTTTATTTGTGTTTGGCGGTGTATAAAATGACAGAATTTAATGTTAGTAGTTTTATTAATTATTATAGTACCATAAATTGTAGTTCTGTTGTTGCGTAACGTAGTTTAACCTTAAAGCAATCGAATAATCTTTAGTTATATAGCTTTTTATAAGTCAAACTTTATATCAAACATTAATACATAAAAAAATGAATATTGTACTCATGTATATATGAATTTTTTAATGTAGAGCATCCTCTCACTCGACACAAAGAAAGTAATGTACCGAAACGTTTCAGTTGTACCATTCCACCATCAAAATTGCTTTCCTTATATCTTCAATAAATGTTTAAAACATTCCTGCAAGCATGTGTTTTATAGGTTTTAGGGCTTGTTATATTAATTTTACTGGAGTTTGTATCTATGCGTACTGACTACGAAAGAACTTAAGAGAATTACGAAATAAAATTTTTAGATTACGTTTTACATTTAAACTTGACTTTTTTGTACCTAATTGTGTCATGGCAACATTTTAAGAACTCTGTTTTATAAAGTAATTATATATATATATATATATAATAAATTAGGTTAATCAATAATTAAGTCTATATTTAATTATTTATGTTTATACAATATAAGAAACTATTCCTTACAGTACTTTTAAAATAGTTCACAAAAACTTAACGGCCTTAACTTTCTGTTATATTATATTTATTTAAAAAAAAATGCTTCTTTTTATATTTTGAATATAATAGTTTGAAGCTAAATTTCAAATTCGTAGAATATGGTACATTACTAGTGTTATTTTTTATAAAATTAACAAACTATGAAGCTTATAACAAACTTACTGCGTCAAACAAAGAGTTTTTTATGGTCATAAAAACTAAATAATACTATATGATTGTAAAAGCAAATGATGTTTAAAAAAATGAAGAATGAAAGATGATATCTACGAGTATAACTACAACAACAATGTGAATGAGAATAGAACAAAGCCTAAATCGAGCAATTATTAATTTATTAGTATCTTTCATTGCACGTTTTTATGAACCATTAATGTATTTAATGTATGGCTGTTGAACAAAAATGTAGTCATGAAAAATCGGAAAACGATTTATCCATCCAAGTTTGCTCAGTTAATTTGATCGTTCATAAATAAACTCAAACGGCATTACAATAAAGTGGGATGTAGATAGGTCGCGGTCTGGCTCCCGTTAGATTTATGCTTATCTCACAACTATAAAACGGCATTAATGCATATAAATATATCAGGAAAAGGAGAGGATAGGGTGTGCCTTTGCTTAGAGTCTTGCGGACATGTTCCGAAAATGTTTTGAAATTTTCATTTGTTTATGGTCGCTGCGATAACTGATTCAGTGAATTTTTATCCGTATATATGTCAAGTAATTATTTTGAAAATTAACACAATGGACATTGAAATAAATCATAGCTTACCTTATCAGCACAATGATCCAAAGTGACTTGTGGCTTCCAAAACAAAAGATTGCTCTTTATTTAGTCCAGCACAATCTGTTTCGAATCACCGGTCTGTGACTCCTTAAAATCTCACGTATTCCATCATGCTATTTTAGCATTACTTGGGATGGCTTACATCCATACGCTCAGTTATTTGTAGTAGGTTCATGTAGCTAAAATGACGTATGACACCAACAGCGTTGTGCGCTGCCAATATTTATTTGATTTCTGAGTGTTATAGATAGATCTCTTGAATTGACAACCAGTATAAAACATAATGATAATGTTGCCTGTAATGAAAGGAAAATATAAATATTAAGTCGTTTTAGGTACAACGAAGTAAAAAAAGAAAATTACATTTTAAGATTATTACAGATTCTTCTAAAATATTTGTAGCATTATTGTCTTACATCTGAGCTTGCATTGACGTGTTTTGGCCCTTCTAAGTTACTATCATAAGATTTGGTTCTAGTGGATGTAGATACAACAAAATACTTTGATATTGGACACATTTATTATTTTATAGCTAACAATAAAACATCTTAAGCAATATAATATTCACACTAGTGAAACGTGAAATGAAATTAATATTAAGATAAAAAAAATACATTTATACCATGTTTGGCGTCTACGCTATATGAACTAAAAATGATCGATGTAAGTCCACGTAACTATTTAAAAATGGTCACTACAAAAACACAGGATACACGATCTCTCTTTTGCCGGGTCGACGGGAAAGTTCGCCAGATCCGCTTCCTGTGTTTGCCATTTCCCCGGCCTTAGTCGGCCCCCATCCTGATGTACTGGCTTCCACAAATAAATACGTACGACGTTACATCGAAAATAAATCGGAAACGAATGGGAAGTAAATTTTCATTTGTTTTACCTTTATTTTCTCGTTAAGTTAATACGGCTATTTTATCTAGTTTAATGTGACTCTTTTATAACTATATATATGCACAGAAAGCATAGTAAGTAGGCATACATGAAATTCTTTTTTATTATTCTGACGTGGTTTAGTGACTACACTGCACACTGTGGAAAGTATAATACAATCTAAAAACCGTGTACCAACAGGCAAACACCTGACAATAGTCTAATCACACCGACCGGCACAAATATCTTTAGGAATCCAATACAAAGTGTCCAATACAATGGTTTTTTTCATATTTCTCATTTTTCACTGTATAAACTTATTAAAATCAACATGGATACATCCACTAATATAGCTCTATCTCTGCTCACCTCGAAAGGGATATCTCGTGACGAGTATATTATTATTTCATTAAAATCAACGTCTTATAATCTAACCGTTGGTAAACTTATTTAAAAGAAATGCATGAGACAAATCGTATCCCTGAAAAAAAAGGTAGTTAAAGAAAAAGTATCTTACATCGATATCATGTCTCATGAGCCTAAGAATTTTTAAATATTCTAAATGTCGAAATAGCCGGTCTATTATTTTTGTATCTGTGTATTAAAAGCTACGTTGCAGGCAACAATGGCGCCCGATAGTGGCACAATAAACCGCCTCAAATGGCCCGAAACTTTTTCTGTAATGGTTTATTTAAAAAATCTCACAATTTTCATTCCAAGTTTCCTTTGGGTAAGTCCAATAAATCTGTTTTATTCGTCTTCTGAGACATTCAGCTTTTGATCGGAATTGCTTTTATGTGATGTTTGCGTTGCTCTTAGTAGCCTTTATGATTTAATGTTATGTTATAGACGACATAGATCCTTACTACAATAGATCGTTTTTTCAATATCAATATCTATCATTTGTTATTTTCAATTATATTTATCATAAAGACATTGTTTGGAATCCATTATCAAAAAAATAATGAAGTCTATTTTTTGTATAATATTTGTTCATAAGATTTGAGTTTATCTATAATATTCTACTAGCTCTGGTGACCCAGAACAGTATGGGTAAAAGTAAACACTCTAATTTCTTATTTAATCGTCATGAAGGTTGATTTTCCGAATATTCGATTCGGTTGATTTTTCGGTTAACAAGAGGCTGACATAATACCATGGCCACTGCCGTCACAGCTGTCTTGTCGGTCTATGAGGATTTCCACCTGGTTGACAAAAAAAGAGGTGCAGGAGGGATTGCAATAGTCATGATTATTTTTAAAATACTTTTTTTTCCGGAATTAACTATAATTGAAAAACGTGTTACTTACATGTTAGTTTAATTTTAGAGCTCTAAGGACTGTAAATGTTCGTAATGGGTCTTTAAATAGAAAGCGAGCACTCAATGATCAGTCCGCGAAATCCCTTCTTTTTTTTTTAACCCGGTGGAAATCCCTACGGACCGTCAGGGGAAGTGGTGAGGGCTACTTCCCCCGGTGTGTCGGACCTGCCCCGACTAAAACCACCGGGGTGCCAGCACTGCCTCTCCTCGCCTTCGCCAGCCTGGGAATCCGGATACTTCCGACGGTCCGCGAAATCCCTACACAAACAACTTTTTTATTTTTTTTTGTTACTTATATTAACAACACGCACGCGATGGACAATAACATAATTTTGTTTTATTAATTATTTAAAATTAATTTACTGCATGTCAAAAATATATATCACAATACCCATTTTATCATGCTTCTGGCTGCATCTCACTTCTTAATATGTAAAAGTAATAAGAGAAATAATGAACTTAAGAAAATAATTATAACATATTTATTGTATTGTTTCGTAATATATTGTTATACCCCTCAAATAGCGTCCGGTTGTGATAGTTCCGAGTTGTGTACTCTAGCGACACATTGACTATTTTTATCTTACAAACGCTGCAGTATCGAAGTCGTCAGGGTCCGCAGACAATCGCGTTTACGACGCATAAAAGTTAGTCTTTATAGGCTCTCGGGGTATAAAAGTGGCGTTTATGCCTTTTTAATTAATTGTCGTGCCGTTAAAAGCCATATCAGCTTTGTCATTGATGCCGATGGTTGGAAAATTGTTAACCGGCTAGTGATTTAATAATAAAATGTTATTTTATGGCAGAACACTTCATAAAATACTCGTAAAATGTTCGTTGTAAATCGTTTAGTTCATAAATTACCTTTTGCAGTGATTTATATGGTCGTGTGAGATGCTTTTGCGGTTGAAGACAGAGATCTTTTATAAATCCATTCAAATTGTGTAATTAAACATTTACTACGGAAGAGGTTAATTAATTTTGATATTTTACACATTTTTTTACAAGTTTTACACTTGTATGTTGTAGGTTATGATACCTCTTACAATATCCTGAATATTATAAATACCTACTTAGTATAGTAACATTATGACGTTTGAGAGCTTTAAATGAAGTATTATAATAACTCACTCGTCTTTAATAACAATTTCACCGATAAATGCATATACCGACATAAATAACTTTAATGCATAAATAAAATAAAAAAATAATATTTTAAAAGCTACATAAAAATGAAATATTAGTTTATTTCTACCAATATAGATACGACGACGGCAGAGTTTATCTAAATAATAATAGTTATATAATACTAGGTATAGTGACCCGGCGCTGCTCGGTTAGACATTTCTTTTTTATTCTTATTGGAGGTTGGTTTTAGAAGATATTTTTTTTTAAATAATAATATATCCTCAAGCTATATCCGTTACGGGGTGAGCAGAGATACATTAGTGGTTGTATCCATTTTGCACCCTTACGCCACGTCCATCGTGACCAGTAGCCCAGCTAATCGCCGTTCTCAGGGCACTTACACATGACATTTCTATCAGATCCCATGCAGGTGTCCTCACAGCATGTAGTGCTAAAATCCGTACGTAATTTTGAAAAACCCAGAGGTACATATCAGCATTCGAACCCGTGACTATTCTCGTTGCCGAGCATGGAAATCATTCCCTTATCTACTAGGCCAGCACAGCCGCTTTATTTTATTCTTTTCAAAGAAAGCCAAATACAAGTTTTCGTAGTGCCTACTTCGAAAGTGATGGATTTTTAAACTTATTTTCATCTCTTTAAATAATTTATTTTGAATGGGTGTACACTTCATGAAAAGAACCAGACATCGCAATTTCCTGGTGTTAGCTTTAGCTAATTTAAGCTCTACGAGAGTATGTCAGTCAGAACCAATCTTTACATATACATATGTAATGTCTTGTGTGTTTAGTATATACATATGTAGTATAAGATATATTACAACATGTAGTAAAATATATTAACAACGAATAAAAAATATGTATATTTATGTAAAAATATGTATCGTGGTAGATATATAAAATAACATATCTCATTAACATAACGATCGCTTTCTATTAAGGTAATAGATAACTCTATTAGATTTATCGGAATTTTTTAAATGAAACACCCAATTAGCTAGCTTTCGGTAGGCGGGTTCAAAGACGTCTTCATCCCATTATAAATTAAAACTAATGTTAACTTATACAAGGTTTTAAGAAAGGGTCGACCGTTTGTCACAGCTTGAAAACCCATCTACTCGTATTTACTAGCGGGTAGACACCGTTATAATAAATAAACCTATTAGAAAAATACATTCTTGAAGACGACGTTACGTGTGCCGATATCCTAATGCTTAAAATTCATTTTTAAAAACTATTTTTAAGACCTAGATATCTCTGCCTTATACATAGTATAGAGATTAATATATTTATGGTAGTTATAGTTTTAACAATAAAATTATTCCGAATAATGTAATAAGTTGATATGTAACTGTAAATTAATTTAACAGGATTATATTTCAGCGTTGTCATTGAAATGTAGCGATACTTAGACTGAGATTTATAGACAGTATTTCGACTTTGTTTAGCAAAGTTCTAAAAAATAAATTCGTTTTGACAAAAAAAAAACTGAATATATAATAGGGACATGAGTATAGCCATAGTATTTGCAGAGCCAAGTCCATGTTAACAAAATCGGTGACTTACCAAATCCTAAGACATTCATTGAGTTAATATAAATTGTAATGTTTTAGTAGTCTTAGCAATCTTAAAGCTGCATCTATAAATTTCAGCTTTATAGGTATCAATAACTTAATATAGAATTGTTTTTTCTTATATCAATAGGTGACAAACATTGGTCATCTGAAAGATAGTGGTTACTAACGACTAAAATCGAGAGAACTCAAATATATTGCATGATGCAGTCGATTTTGTAGAATAAAAAAAAGGATAGGAAATGGAGGTGGGCATACTGCACACGTTCTAATACTGCAACGCTACTAGCCAAAGCTACTCATTATGACGGTCTTGTAACATAATTACTTTTGATTTATAGTTTATTAAAACAAAATATTGAAGAGAAAGTTAGCCCTTAATTACTTATTGGAAATTGTAACCACTTTAAAATATTTTGACGATTCCGAGGAACAAAATCGTGTTATTACGATCGTTGAAACTGATAATATATATATCAGTTTTGAAATCTATGCGGAAATATTACAAACCTATTGATTATTTTAATTTTAAATAAAATTGTCAAAATTTGTAAAGTAAGTAACATGATATTTTTGCCAAGTAAGCAAAATATATAACAGTATAACTGTCTTTACGTGACTTTCAACTCATACTGTAAAATATTCCTATTACGACTTCATTTCCGAAACAGTTGATTTGTGTTTATTTTTTTTACTCAGTCATCAGTAGAGTACATAATAGCCATAGACACAAATACAAGTGGCTATAAAATGAATGTAGCTGAGTCAGTAGCTGCGGGCCGTCTCAAATGCGCATGTGCGGTACATTCCGGTACTTTTATTGATTTCAGTAGCACTAACGGTCCATAAAGCCGACGTGCCGGACTGGAGCCTCCACTCTATACCCCTTATTAGGTACTCACGATTGCCATTGAGTTCTACTTGTTAACTTTTTAAACAGTCCAAAAGTTTGGGCAAACTTTTTCTACTATTCACTTGTCACCTGTTTAATTAAATATTTACTATTTGAAATACTGGAGCACTTAATTGTTTTGTATTTATTAATCACATCATTGCTATAATTTATGAAGAAATTAAACTTAATTTAGTTTTTTGCCAAATATTTAATTTGCCATATTTTATCTACCGATTCACCTGCATCTATTAATTAAACTTTTTCATCTACTTTAATATTTGAAATGAGAAATTGAAATAAAAGTTTTTTTATATTTTATTTACTATTAAAAACACGTATAAAACTTGTAAAACTCTAAAAGGTACTCGACTATAAATATATGTGTATAAAAACTTAAAATACACACATGGTTTTCCCAAAAAACGTTTCACTTATTTAATTTTATGTACCTAGATAGATAAATGCTATTTGTTATAAAATCTAACATATGTAATGAAAATATTTAATCGAATTGTTATTAACTACTGCAACCTGTAAATGCCACCGGCAGTCAATAAACACCCGACGCACGTATTTTCGGATTAACTGCGCAGGGAGTCGCCAATCTTAATTGCTAGCGTTCTCTGTGGGTACGAAGCGTGGTTATTGTGACCTACGGGCGTGCAGCTCATTACTTGTACGCGCCATTTAAGTGAGGGCTGACCAAACCATTTCCCATACTTAGCTAACATTCAGCGTTTTCGGCTGATTCTCTCTTGCAAAAAATTTCGTAAAACATTAAAATGTAATTACGTCCTTTTTATTTAAGAACTGAACAGGCGTTCCTTAAACTCTGATGTAGCGTAAGACGGAGATTGTCATCCCTAAGCACATAATAATGCTTCAGCGTAATATCAAAAGAGAACATTAGTGAATGTTCGCCGGGTGAACGAGTAATATCAGAGCTCTGACGACGGCTGCGGTGGTCGCAATAGAGCCTTTATTAAAACAAAATTTCTCGCCACAAGCCGACCGCAGGCTCTCTTCGTTCATTTCGACATTTTGAAATCGGATTATTATTCAAAGATATTTTAATTACAAGCTTAAATATCATCAATCATGCTAATGGTATTTTTAACACACATAGTATGCCAAAGACTTGACTACGTCGATGGTATCTCCTTATTAATGTTTCAATGTAAATACATTAAATTATAATAATATAATAATCAATACACTCATATTCATATGACACAAAAATATACTTTTGTGTTGATTGAGATTTCAATTCAATCGTTTTATAGTCGCTTGAAAAAATATTGTAAAAAAAAGGTAACTAATGATTTAATTGCCAAAAGTTTCTAAGAGATTTACCCAATATTATTGAAGTTCGGATTGAATAAAATACTTCGATATCTAGTTATATCACTTTCTAGTAGAATTGGTAGGTGCAATATGGCCGCACGCCGCACCGACGAGCGTTCGGCAGTGAAGCGATGATTTCGGTACATTTGCTGAGACCGTAACGATGCTTGGAATCGTCTTGATGGACGCTATGAATGAGCTCTCACAACATAAAGAAATCCCCTTAAAAAGGGTAGCGTTGGGGGAGAATAAAAACAACCAGTGGCCCTCAAAACTCTTTAGGAAAATTAAGTAAGAAATTTCCAACAATTGAGAAACAGTTGTAAATTAATTTTTGTTTTGTTAGCAAAAGGAAATAATACTAACCTATTAAGAATAAGCTTTAAATAATTTAATTAATATATAGAAGGTTGGTTACTCACTTTATTTTTTTTTAAGTAAAATACGTGTATAGCTATTTTTATATTGAACGAAATATCTAATATACTGAATAGTTGTAACAAATCTTTTAACTAGAAATAATGATATTAAAGAATTAAGCAGTTTCTACAATGAGATAAATAAAAGTAAGAATCAGAGAATAATGGAGATCAATAAATTTTGATAACAACGTCCTCTTAATGTTTCCTTAGTCTTGCAGCAAATAGACATCAACGTGAGTTAAATCCATGTTTACCCAGCCCTGTCGTCTCTAGTTAATGATAATGGGCTATATTTTTAAGTAAACATACTGTATAGTCGATTTCATGTCAGAAATAATTAACAGCGCACGTTATATTTTAACACTAATAAAAATAATTTCTATAAGACTGGTTAATCATTCGAGCCGAGTTTGAAAATATACATTTATTATTAGTTAGTCTATTAAAATTTAATGATATTAATAAGTATTATTGATCTCGTACTATATTTAACGAGATTCAACATTTTTCTTTTATAAGCATGTCGCCTAGCTTATATACTACAAATCTATAGGGTTACAATTGTATATGTAGATACCATGTAATAGGTAGATATTATTCGCTCAGTATCTTTACTTATACTAGCCAAATAAAATATATTACATACCTACGTGTTTATATAATATAAGGGCTTAATTACGTAAGAGTTACAATATACTTAGAGTTAGTAAAAGATATTTATTTATATAGATATTTATTTGAAAATTTGTAATATATTGGCAAGAAGCCATTTTCTGAAACTTACTCTACTAGGATTAAATTAAATTTAACAATCGATTATACTTACGTTAGTATTATTATATTGTTTTTAAATTATGTATGTAAATATTATTATATTTTTCTTAAATAAATAAAATACTTGTGTTCTTTAATATCTCATTCGTTTACATTTATGTAAAGATTTATTCATAGAAGAGATAAAATCTTTTTATCAGGACGTGTTCATACAGCTAACAATTTCTTTCGGCAGTAATGAAACGAGCAGAAGTGTCTTCTTTTGTATAATAAATCGAAGAAGTCGCTGCCGAAGCGTATTTTTGACCTCCCTCCATACAGCCGCGAGGGAGAGTAAACAAACAACATTTTTCCAACTCCGATGAATAAATAAGACAAGGGAGGGTCGCGTTCGAGGGACAATCCCCTGTTGAAATTCGTCCTTGTTTGATTTGCATGTTTTAATCCTTTCCGAATCTTAGTCTCAGATGGAATCGTGTAGAATAATTGCATTTACGATATTTGGATTACGTTGTTAATATTGAAATATCTTTAAATTATTGGATTATACTTATTATGTACTTATTGTATACAAGTTCTTTAATCTAGACTACTATTTTTCTAAAAATGTATTATAATTAAAGATATTTATTATAAATAGTTGCATTAATATTTACTTTAAAAAAATAAAATATGAAAACCGTTTTCAAACAGCAAACAAAGCACATAAACTAAAAAATATTCTGACATCTACAAATCACTAATATTACATAAAATGAACTTATATTTATTGGTATGTTGATATAACTTTGCAATTTGAAAAATCGTAAAACGAGACTGAAGACTTTTTGAATAAAACAAAAGAGTTACTCAAATCTGTCTATATATGCCGAAGTTATAAATAATCATAAAAATAACTTGGAATTGCTTCGTTCTGAAGTCGGTTTAATAAATATCACATCTATGTGTTATAATTTTCAACTCCTCTTTAAAATTTATGATTAGTTAAAAGTAGTACATGTTTTTTTTTTCATTTATTACTTACATTATAATTTCATTACATGTTGAGAAATAATTAAATAATAAATACTATGTGAAGTCTTTAATAAGAGAATGATTCTTCCTGATTGTATACGTGAAACTTAGGGACCGAGTTCTGTGATCCCCGACGATGAAACTAACGGTCCGGGGTATCAACAAAAGGGCAATAAGATATGCTCGAAAAAGTAGTGTATGCGTCCCGCGAGTGCAAGCCGGGCCGTCTCGACCCGTATCGCCGTCGAGGGGTTAAGAAAACGCGTCGTGTGAAGCCCGGGATATAAATGAAGATCGAAATTGCTTCGGTGACGTTGGCAAGCATGGAGAGATTGATTCTCATTTATTTAAAGAAATCTCTTTTAGTTCATATTTTTTATAGTTAGATACTAAAATTGTACAAGATAAATAAAATTATTACGTACTTTAATAAAGTTATTTCTTTATTTTAGTTCTCTATTTAATAATTGCGTAAAATTGTTTATAAATACAAGTACCTACTAACTACATAAGCATAATATATATTTTTGGCCGTGGCGCTTACAATATCGCTTATATTATTTATGTAACAATATTCTCCACTATATTAAATGGGTATAATTTTAATAATCGCTTTATCGAATTGAATAAATTGATTAAAGTACACTGAAACACTGAAAACATAATTAGAAAGCATTACAAGTTACAAAATTTATCTCATTTAGTTTATCTAAATTGAAATTCTAAAGATAAACCTTAATATACTACGCCTATTCTATGGATATCTACCTAGTTCTTGTCGTTATGTTCAAATATGCTATTTCAAGATTGTTTGCTGATTTTATTTACAGAATCTATCTTTCAAATTTGGCGCAAGTTTATTTTTTGGGTTATTTTAAAGAACTAGCTTATTGTAGGAAGTAAAATTTGATTATATTTTCATGTGATTACTTTTATTTCAATAATACCGACTAAAACATTTAGCGGTGCTATGTTAACTATTTCAGATAGATACCAATATTTCTATCGACTCGAGCTCGTACAATATGTATAATTGCCGGGTCGTACCCCGGACTAGGCCACACGTCACTGGGATTGCCACGTATATCCCGGTAATTGGAGCGCAACCCGGGATTCCACTTTCTTTATTGCAAATAAACTAGACCCGCACTGGTGCTGCTCTTTGCTTAGGCTTAAGTTTTAAGTTAAGAGCGAAATTTTTAATGAAAGAGAACTGTAGATTAAAGGTATATACAAATGGGACACTTAACAAGTAATATTTATTTTGTTTCAGATACTCTATCAAGCATGTCTTAAAGTGATTTTGTTAACAAAATATCATTAAATAAGTGGTCCGTATTATAAACATACATATCTAAATATTTAGTGCAATAATAAACCTAACAAAGCTATGAGTGGTTTACTGATATGCTAATGTTGACGAGTATTCAATATATCTATTACAGTTCGTGTTAATTTAATTTATATATATTTATATTAAAGATATAGTAACCTACGTAATTACTTACTTATAATAACTAAAAAAAACAATGCCTGTATGTCAATCTTACAAAATAGTGCTATAGACAATTTGATAAAACTATCATCAGTAAAATTCTTTGTAAATTAAAAAAAAAATGTCTATATCTGAAATATGTATTTTTATCAGTTATCATATTATCACATATTTTATGTAGGTTGGTAGTTTCGGTTTTGGATGCAATTGTTAATAACTTCCCCAGTATCAAATACGTTCATTCTTTTCCGCTTTTCGCGATGCCTTATAACTTGGGGCTAACAATCGGAGATAGCACTCGTGTAATTTACCGATTGAACTTACGATCGTGCTCATTACTGAAAGTGTTTTGGAAACGATTTGTAATGGGCCGTTTTATCTCCGAAGGTTGGTCCAACGCAGCCATTTGGTAATAGACGGATAACAGTTTAAGTTACTATTAAACAGTAACTCGTTACTCTAAAAATGTGTGTGTATATGCACGTCATGTTAATCATTGGAAATTGTAAAATGAGCTTTTAAAATAATTGGTATTTTATATTTTCATTGAATACTAAGTTATATATCTTCATAATTTAGAGTTTGTACAAAAAAATCAATAATAGGTAGGTTTTGCGATTTCTAATAGAATCAATGAACGTTTTATATTAAAGCTTATAAATTTTATCCACTAGGGTCGCGACAACAGCTAATAGTGGATACAACCAGTAATGTATCTCTGATCATAATACATTTTAAATTGATATTAAGGTATATTAGGATATCCAACACCGCCACCACCAACACAACCGAACACAACCCAACACAACCGAACACAACCGAACACAACCGAACAGAACCGAACACAACCGAACACAACCGAACACAACCGAACACAATCGAACACAACCGAACACAACCGAACACAACCGAACACAACCGAACAGAACCGAACACAACCGAACACAACCGAACACAACCGAACACAACCGAACACAACCGAACACAATCGAACACAACCGAACACAACCGAACACAACCCAACACAACCGAACACAATCGAACACAACCGAACTCAACCGAACACAACCGAACACAAACGAACACAACCGAACAGAACCGAACACAATCGAACACAATCGAACACAACCGAACACAACCGAACACAACCGAACACAACCGAACACAATCGAACACAACCGAACTCAACCGAACACAACCGAACACAACCGAACACAACCGAACAGAACCGAACACAATCGAACACAACCGAACACAACCGAACACAATCGAACACAATCGAACACAACCGAACACAATCGAACACAATCGAACACAACCGAACACAACCCAACACAACCCAACACAACCGAACACAACACAACCCAACACAACCGAACACAACCGAACACAACAGAACACAACCGAACACAATCGAACACAACCGAACACAACCGAACACAACCGAACACAACCGAACACAACCGAACACAACACAACCGAACACAACACAACACAACCGAACACAACACAACCCAACCGAACAGAACCGAACACAACCGAACACAACCGAACACAACCGAACACAACCGAACACAATCGAACACAACCGAACACAATCGAACACAACCGAACACAATCGAACACAATCGAACACAACCGAACACAACCCAACACAACCGAACACAACCGAACACAACACAACCCAACACAACCGAACACAACCGAACACAACAGAACACAACCGAACACAATCGAACACAACCGAACACAACCGAACACAACCGAACACAACCGAACACAACACAACCGAACACAACACAACACAACCGAACACAACACAACCCAACCGAACAGAACCGAACACAACCGAACACAACCGAACACAACCGAACACAACCGAACACAACCGAACACAATCGAACACAACCGAACACAATCGAACACAACCGAACACAACCGAACACAACCGAACACAACCGAACACAACAGAACACAACACAACCCAACACAACCGAACACAACACAACCCAACCGAACAGAACCGAACACAACCGAACACAACCGAACACAACCGAACACAACACAACACAACCGAACAGAACCGAACACAACCGAACACAACCGAACACAATCGAACACAATCGAACACAACCGAACACAACCGAACACAATCGAACACAATCGAACACAATCGCACACAACCGAACACAACCCAACACAACCGAACACAACAGAACAGAACCGAACACAACCGAACACAACCAAACACAACCGAACACAACCGAACACAACCGAACACAACAGAACACAACACAACCGAACACAACCCAACACAACCCAACACAACCGAACAGAACCGAACACAACCGAACGCAACCGAACACAACCGAACACAACCGAACACAACCGAACACAATCGAACACAACCGAACACAACCGAACACAACCCAACACAACCCAACACAACCGAACACAACCCAACACAACCGAACAGAACCGAACACAACCGAACACAACCGAACACAACCGAACACAACCGAACACAATCGAACACAACCGAACACAATCGAACACAACCGAACACAATCGAACACAATCGAACACAACCGAACACAACCCAACACAACCGAACACAACCGAACACAACACAACCCAACACAACCGAACACAACCGAACACAACAGAACACAACCGAACACAATCGAACACAACCGAACACAACCGAACAGAACCGAACACAACCGAACACAACCGAACACAACCGAACACAACCGAACACAACCGAACACAACCGAACACAACCGAACACAACCGAACACAACCGAACACAACCCAACACAACCGAACACAACCCAACACAACCCAACACAACCGAACATAACCCAACACAACCGAACAGAACCGAACACAACCGAACACAACCGAACACAACAGAACACAACCGAACACAACCGAACACAACCGAACACAACCGAACACAATCGAACACAACCGAACACAACCGAACACAACCCAACACAACCGAACACAACCGAACACAATCGAACACAACCGAACACAACCCAACACAACCGAACACAACAGAACACAACACAACCGAACACAACCCAACACAACCCAACACAACCGAACAGAACCGAACACAACCGAACACAACCGAACACAACCGAACACAACCGAACACAACCGAACACAACCGAACACAACCGAACGCAACCGAACACAATCGAACACAACCGAACACAACCGAACACAACACAACACAACCGAACACAATCGAACACAACCGAACACAACCGAACACAACCGAACACAACCGAACACAACAGAACACAACACAACCCAACACAACCGAACACAACACAACCCAACACAACCGAACACAACCCAACACAACCGAACAGAACCGAACACAACCGAACACAACCGAACAGAACCGAACAGAACCGAACACAACCAAACACAACCGAACACAACCGAACACAACCGAACACAACCCAACACAACCGAACAGAACCGAACACAACCGAACACAACCGAACACAACCGAACACAATCGAACACAACCGAACACAACCGAACACAATCGAACACAACCGAACACAACCCAACACAACCGAACAGAACCGAACACAACCGAACACAACCGAACAGAACCGAACAGAACCGAACACAACCAAACACAACCGAACACAACCGAACACAACCGAACACAACCCAACACAACCGAACAGAACCGAACACAACAGAACACAACCCAACACAACCGAACAGAACCGAACACAACAGAACACAACTGAACACAACCGAACACTACCGAACACAACCCAACACTACCGAACACAACCCAACACAACCGAACAGAACCGAACACAACCGAACAGAACCGAACACAACCGAACATAACCGAACACAACCGAACACAACCCAACACAACCGAACACAACCCAACACAACCGAACAGAACCGAACACAACCGAACACAACAGAACACAACCGAACACAACCGAACACTACCGAACACTACCGAACACTACCGAACACAACCCAACACTACCGAACACAACACAACACAACCGAACAGAACCGAACATAACCGAACACAACCGAACACAACCGAACACAACCGAACACAATCGAACACAATCGAACACAACCGAACACAACCGAACACAATCGAACACAATCGCACACAACCGAACACAACCCAACACAACCGAACACAACAGAACAGAACCGAACACAACCGAACACAACCGAACACAACCGAACACAACCGAACACAACCGAACACAACCCAACACAATCGAACACAACCGAACAGAACCGAACACAACAGAACACAACCGAACACAACCGAACACTACCGAACACTACCGAACACAACCCAACACTACCGAACACAACCCAACAGAATTGCTTCGTTCTGAAGTCGGTTTAATAAATATCACATCTATGTGTTATAATTTTCAACTCCTCTTTAAAATTTATGATTAGTTAAAAGTAGTACATGTTTTTTTTTTCATTTATTACTTACATTATAATTTCATTACATGTTGAGAAATAATTAAATAATAAATACTATGTGAAGTCTTTAATAAGAGAATGATTCTTCCTGATTGTATACGTGAAACTTAGGGACCGAGTTCTGTGATCCCCGACGATGAAACTAACGGTCCGGGGTATCAACAAAAGGGCAATAAGATATGCTCGAAAAAGTAGTGTATGCGTCCCGCGAGTGCAAGCCGGGCCGTCTCGACCCGTATCGCCGTCGAGGGGTTAAGAAAACGCGTCGTGTGAAGCCCGGGATATAAATGAAGATCGAAATTGCTTCGGTGACGTTGGCAAGCATGGAGAGATTGATTCTCATTTATTTAAAGAAATCTCTTTTAGTTCATATTTTTTATAGTTAGATACTAAAATTGTACAAGATAAATAAAATTATTACGTACTTTAATAAAGTTATTTCTTTATTTTAGTTCTCTATTTAATAATTGCGTAAAATTGTTTATAAATACAAGTACCTACTAACTACATAAGCATAATATATATTTTTGGCCGTGGCGCTTACAATATCGCTTATATTATTTATGTAACAATATTCTCCACTATATTAAATGGGTATAATTTTAATAATCGCTTTATCGAATTGAATAAATTGATTAAAGTACACTGAAACACTGAAAACATAATTAGAAAGCATTACAAGTTACAAAATTTATCTCATTTAGTTTATCTAAATTGAAATTCTAAAGATAAACCTTAATATACTACGCCTATTCTATGGATATCTACCTAGTTCTTGTCGTTATGTTCAAATATGCTATTTCAAGATTGTTTGCTGATTTTATTTACAGAATCTATCTTTCAAATTTGGCGCAAGTTTATTTTTTGGGTTATTTTAAAGAACTAGCTTATTGTAGGAAGTAAAATTTGATTATATTTTCATGTGATTACTTTTATTTCAATAATACCGACTAAAACATTTAGCGGTGCTATGTTAACTATTTCAGATAGATACCAATATTTCTATCGACTCGAGCTCGTACAATATGTATAATTGCCGGGTCGTACCCCGGACTAGGCCACACGTCACTGGGATTGCCACGTATATCCCGGTAATTGGAGCGCAACCCGGGATTCCACTTTCTTTATTGCAAATAAACTAGACCCGCACTGGTGCTGCTCTTTGCTTAGGCTTAAGTTTTAAGTTAAGAGCGAAATTTTTAATGAAAGAGAACTGTAGATTAAAGGTATATACAAATGGGACACTTAACAAGTAATATTTATTTTGTTTCAGATACTCTATCAAGCATGTCTTAAAGTGATTTTGTTAACAAAATATCATTAAATAAGTGGTCCGTATTATAAACATACATATCTAAATATTTAGTGCAATAATAAACCTAACAAAGCTATGAGTGGTTTACTGATATGCTAATGTTGACGAGTATTCAATATATCTATTACAGTTCGTGTTAATTTAATTTATATATATTTATATTAAAGATATAGTAACCTACGTAATTACTTACTTATAATAACTAAAAAAAACAATGCCTGTATGTCAATCTTACAAAATAGTGCTATAGACAATTTGATAAAACTATCATCAGTAAAATTCTTTGTAAATTAAAAAAAAAATGTCTATATCTGAAATATGTATTTTTATCAGTTATCATATTATCACATATTTTATGTAGGTTGGTAGTTTCGGTTTTGGATGCAATTGTTAATAACTTCCCCAGTATCAAATACGTTCATTCTTTTCCGCTTTTCGCGATGCCTTATAACTTGGGGCTAACAATCGGAGATAGCACTCGTGTAATTTACCGATTGAACTTACGATCGTGCTCATTACTGAAAGTGTTTTGGAAACGATTTGTAATGGGCCGTTTTATCTCCGAAGGTTGGTCCAACGCAGCCATTTGGTAATAGACGGATAACAGTTTAAGTTACTATTAAACAGTAACTCGTTACTCTAAAAATGTGTGTGTATATGCACGTCATGTTAATCATTGGAAATTGTAAAATGAGCTTTTAAAATAATTGGTATTTTATATTTTCATTGAATACTAAGTTATATATCTTCATAATTTAGAGTTTGTACAAAAAAATCAATAATAGGTAGGTTTTGCGATTTCTAATAGAATCAATGAACGTTTTATATTAAAGCTTATAAATTTTATCCACTAGGGTCGCGACAACAGCTAATAGTGGATACAACCAGTAATGTATCTCTGATCATAATACATTTTAAATTGATATTAAGGTATATTAGGATATCCAACACCGCCACCACCAACACAACCGAACACAACCCAACACAACCGAACACAACCGAACACAACCGAACAGAACCGAACACAACCGAACACAACCGAACACAACCGAACACAATCGAACACAACCGAACACAACCGAACACAACCGAACAGAACCGAACACAACCGAACACAACCGAACACAACCGAACACAACCGAACACAACCGAACACAATCGAACACAACCGAACACAACCGAACACAACCCAACACAACCGAACACAATCGAACACAACCGAACTCAACCGAACACAACCGAACACAAACGAACACAACCGAACAGAACCGAACACAATCGAACACAATCGAACACAACCGAACACAACCGAACACAACCGAACACAACCGAACACAATCGAACACAACCGAACTCAACCGAACACAACCGAACACAACCGAACACAACCGAACAGAACCGAACACAATCGAACACAACCGAACACAACCGAACACAATCGAACACAATCGAACACAACCGAACACAATCGAACACAATCGAACACAACCGAACACAACCCAACACAACCCAACACAACCGAACACAACACAACCCAACACAACCGAACACAACCGAACACAACAGAACACAACCGAACACAATCGAACACAACCGAACACAACCGAACACAACCGAACACAACCGAACACAACCGAACACAACACAACCGAACACAACACAACACAACCGAACACAACACAACCCAACCGAACAGAACCGAACAGAACCGAACACAACCGAACACAACCGAACACAACCGAACACAACCGAACACAATCGAACACAACCGAACACAATCGAACACAACCGAACACAATCGAACACAATCGAACACAACCGAACACAACCCAACACAACCGAACACAACCGAACACAACACAACCCAACACAACCGAACACAACCGAACACAACAGAACACAACCGAACACAATCGAACACAACCGAACACAACCGAACACAACCGAACACAACCGAACACAACACAACCGAACACAACACAACCGAACACAACACAACACAACCGAACACAACACAACCCAACCGAACAGAACCGAACACAACCGAACACAACCGAACACAACCGAACACAACCGAACACAACCGAACACAACCGAACACAATCGAACACAACCGAACACAATCGAACACAACCGAACACAACCGAACACAACCGAACACAACCGAACACAACAGAACACAACACAACCCAACACAACCGAACACAACACAACCCAACCGAACAGAACCGAACACAACCGAACACAACCGAACACAACCGAACACAACACAACACAACCGAACAGAACCGAACACAACCGAACACAACCGAACACAATCGAACACAATCGAACACAACCGAACACAACCGAACACAATCGAACACAATCGAACACAATCGCACACAACCGAACACAACCCAACACAACCGAACACAACAGAACAGAACCGAACACAACCGAACACAACCAAACACAACCGAACACAACCGAACACAACCGAACACAACAGAACACAACACAACCGAACACAACCCAACACAACCCAACACAACCGAACAGAACCGAACACAACCGAACGCAACCGAACACAACCGAACACAACCGAACACAACCGAACACAATCGAACACAACCGAACACAACCGAACACAACCCAACACAACCCAACACAACCGAACACAACCCAACACAACCGAACAGAACCGAACACAACCGAACACAACCGAATACAACCGAACACAATCGAACACAACCGAACACAACCGAACAGAACCGAACACAACCGAACACAACCGAACACAACCGAACACAACCGAACACAATCGAACACAACCGAACACAACCGAACACAATCGAACACAACCGAACACAACCGAACACAATCGAACACAATCGAACACAACCGAACACAACCCAACACAACCGAACACAACAGAACACAACACAACCCAACCGAACACAATCGAACACAACCGAACACAACCGAACACAACCGAACACAACAGAACACAACACAACCGAACACAACCCAACACAACCCAACACAACCGAACAGAACCGAACACAACCGAACACAACCGAACACAACCGAACACAACCGAACACAACCGAACACAACCGAACACAACCGAACACAACCGAACACAACCGAACACAACCCAACACAACCGAACACAACCCAACACAACCCAACACAACCGAACATAACCCAACACAACCGAACAGAACCGAACACAACCGAACACAACCGAACACAACAGAACACAACCGAACACAACCGAACACAACCGAACACAACCGAACACAATCGAACACAACCGAACACAACCGAACACAACCCAACACAACCGAACACAACCGAACACAATCGAACACAACCGAACACAACCCAACACAACCGAACACAACAGAACACAACACAACCGAACACAACCCAACACAACCCAACACAACCGAACAGAACCGAACACAACCGAACACAACCGAACACAACCGAACACAACCGAACACAACCGAACACAACCGAACACAACCGAACGCAACCGAACACAATCGAACACAACCGAACACAACCGAACACAACACAACACAACCGAACACAATCGAACACAACCGAACACAACCGAACACAACCGAACACAACCGAACACAACAGAACACAACACAACCCAACACAACCGAACACAACACAACCCAACACAACCGAACACAACCCAACACAACCGAACAGAACCGAACACAACCGAACACAACCGAACAGAACCGAACAGAACCGAACACAACCAAACACAACCGAACACAACCGAACACAACCGAACACAACCCAACACAACCGAACAGAACCGAACACAACCGAACACAACCGAACACAACCGAACACAATCGAACACAACCGAACACAACCGAACACAATCGAACACAACCGAACACAACCCAACACAACCGAACAGAACCGAACACAACCGAACACAACCGAACAGAACCGAACAGAACCGAACACAACCAAACACAACCGAACACAACCGAACACAACCGAACACAACCCAACACAACCGAACAGAACCGAACACAACAGAACACAACCCAACACAACCGAACAGAACCGAACACAACAGAACACAACTGAACACAACCGAACACTACCGAACACAACCCAACACTACCGAACACAACCCAACACAACCGAACAGAACCGAACACAACCGAACAGAACCGAACACAACCGAACATAACCGAACACAACCGAACACAACCCAACACAACCGAACACAACCCAACACAACCGAACAGAACCGAACACAACCGAACACAACAGAACACAACCGAACACAACCGAACACTACCGAACACTACCGAACACTACCGAACACAACCCAACACTACCGAACACAACACAACACAACCGAACAGAACCGAACATAACCGAACACAACCGAACACAACCGAACACAACCGAACACAATCGAACACAATCGAACACAACCGAACACAACCGAACACAATCGAACACAATCGCACACAACCGAACACAACCCAACACAACCGAACACAACAGAACAGAACCGAACACAACCGAACACAACCGAACACAACCGAACACAACCGAACACAACCGAACACAACCCAACACAATCGAACACAACCGAACAGAACCGAACACAACAGAACACAACCGAACACAACCGAACACTACCGAACACTACCGAACACAACCCAACACTACCGAACACAACCCAACAGAACCGAACACAACCGAACACAACCCAACACAACCGAACACAACCCAACACAACCGAACAGAACCGAACACAACAGAACACAACCCAACACAACCGAACAGAACCGAACACAACAGAACACAACCGAACACAACCGAACACTACCGAACACAACCCAACACTACCGAACACAACCCAACACAACCGAACAGAACCGAACATAACCGAACACAACCGAACACAACCCAACACAACCGAACACAACAGAACACAACACAACCCAACACAACCGAACACAACACAACCCAACACAACCGAACACAACCGAACACAACCGAACAGAACCGAACACAACCGAACATAACCGAACACAACCGAACACAACCGAACATAACCGAACACAATCGAACACAACCGAACACAACCGAACACAACCCAACACAACCGAACACAACCCAACACAACCGAACAGAACCGAACACAACCGAACACAACAGAACACAACCGAACACAACCGAACACTACCGAACACTACCGAACACTACCGAACACAACCCAACACTACCGAACACAACACAACACAACCGAACAGAACCGAACATAACCGAACACAACCGAACACAACCGAACACAACCGAACACAATCGAACACAATCGAACACAACCGAACACAACCGAACACAATCGAACACAATCGCACACAACCGAACACAACCGAACACAACCGAACACAATCGAACACAACCGAACACAACCGAACACAACCCAACAAAACCGAACACAATCGAACACAACACAACCGAACACAACCGAACACAACACAACCGAACACAACCGAACACAACCCAACACAACCGAACACAACCGAACACAACCGAACAGAACCGAACACAAACGAACACAACCGAACACAACCGAACACAACCCAACACAACCGAACAGAACCGAACACAATCGAACACAACCGAACACAACCGAACACAATCGAACACAACCGAACACAACCGAACACAACCCAACACAACCGAACACAACAGAACACAACACAACCCAACACAACCGAACACAACCGAACACAATCGAACACAATCGAACACAACCGAACACAACCGAACACAACCGAACACAACCGAACACAACCGAACACAACCGAACACAACCGAACACAACCGAACACAACCGAACACAACCGAACACAACCGAACACAACCGAACACAACCGAACACAACCGAACACAATCGAACACAATCGAACACAACAGAACACAACCCAACACAACCGAACACAACCGAACACAATCGAACACAACCGAACACAACCGAACACAACCGAACACAACCGAACACAACCGAACACAACCGAACACATCCAAACAGAACCGAACACAACCGAACACATCCAAACACAACCCAACACAACCGAACAGAACCGAACACAACCGAACACAACCCAACACAACCGAACACAACAGAACACAACACAACCCAACACAACCGAACACAACACAACCCAACACAACCGAACACAACCGAACACAACCGAACACAATCGAACACAACCGAACACAACCCAACACAACCGAACACAACAGAACACAACACAACCCAACACAACCGAACACAACACAACCGAACACAACAGAACACAACACAACCCAACACAACCGAACACAACACAACCCAACACAACCGAACACAACCGAACAGAACCGAACACAACCGAACATAACCGAACACAACACAACCCAACACAACCGAACACAACCGAACACAACCGAACAGAACCGAACACAACCGAACATAACCGAACACAACCGAACACAACCGAACATAACCGAACACAATCGAACACAATCGAACACAACAGAACACAACCCAACACAACCGAACAGAACCGAACACAACCGAACACAACCGAACACATCCAAACAGAACCGAACACAACCGAACACATCCAAACACAACCCAACACAACCGAACACAACCGAACACAACAGAACACAACCGAACACAACCGAACACTACCGAACACTACCGAACACTACCGAACACAACCCAACACTACCGAACACAACACAACACAACCGAACAGAACCGAACATAACCGAACACAACCGAACACAACCGAACACAACCGAACACAATCGAACACAATCGAACACAACCGAACACAACCGAACACAATCGAACACAATCGCACACAACCGAACACAACCCAACACAACCGAACACAACAGAACAGAACCGAACACAACCGAACACAACCGAACACAACCGAACACAACCGAACACAACCGAACACAACCCAACACAATCGAACACAACCGAACAGAACCGAACACAACAGAACACAACCGAACACAACCGAACACTACCGAACACTACCGAACACAACCGAACACTACCGAACACTACCGAACACAACCCAACACTACCGAACACAACCCAACACAACCGTACAGAACCGAACACAACCGAACACAACCCAACACAACCGAACACAACCCAACACAACCGAACAGAACCGAACACAACCGAACACAACAGAACACAACCGAACATAACCGAACACTACCGAACACTACCGAACACAACCCAACACTACCGAACACAACCCAACACAACCGAACAGAACAGAACATAACCGAACACAACCGAACACAACCGAACACAATCGAACACAATCGAACACAACCGAACACAACCGAACACAATCGAACACAATCGAACACAATCGAACACAACCCAACACAACCGAACACAACAGAACACAACACAACCCAACACAACCGAACACAACACAACCCAACACAACCGAACACAACCGAACACAATCGAACACAACCGAACACAACCCAACACAACCGAACACAACACAACCCAACACAACCGAACACAACACAACCCAACACAACCGAACACAACCGAACACAACCGAACAGAACCGAATACAACCGAACATAACCGAACACAACCGAACACAACCGAACACAATCGAACACAACCGAACACAACCGAACACAACCCAACACAACCGAACACAATCGAACACAACCGAACTCAACCGAACACAACCGAACACAAACGAACACAACCGAACAGAACCGAACACAATCGAACACAATCGAACACAACCGAACACAACCGAACACAACCGAACACAACCGAACACAATCGAACACAACCGAACTCAACCGAACACAACCGAACACAACCGAACACAACCGAACAGAACCGAACACAATCGAACACAACCGAACACAACCGAACACAATCGAACACAATCGAACACAACCGAACACAATCGAACACAATCGAACACAACCGAACACAACCCAACACAACCCAACACAACCGAACACAACACAACCCAACACAACCGAACACAACCGAACACAACAGAACACAACCGAACACAATCGAACACAACCGAACACAACCGAACACAACCGAACACAACCGAACACAACCGAACACAACACAACCGAACACAACACAACACAACCGAACACAACACAACCCAACCGAACAGAACCGAACACAACCGAACACAACCGAACACAACCGAACACAACCGAACACAATCGAACACAACCGAACACAATCGAACACAACCGAACACAATCGAACACAACCGAACACAACCCAACACAACCCAACACAACCGAACACAACCCAACACAACCGAACAGAACCGAACACAACCGAACACAACAGAACACAACCGAACATAACCGAACACTACCGAACACTACCGAACACAACCCAACACTACCGAACACAACCCAACACAACCGAACAGAACCGAACATAACCGAACACAACCGAACACAACCGAACACAATCGAACACAATCGAACACAACCGAACACAACCGAACACAATCGAACACAATCGAACACAATCGAACACAACCCAACACAACCGAACACAACAGAACACAACACAACCCAACACAACCGAACACAACACAACCCAACACAACCGAACACAACCGAACACAATCGAACACAACCGAACACAACCCAACACAACCGAACACAACACAACCCAACACAACCGAACACAACACAACCCAACACAACCGAACACAACCGAACACAACCGAACAGAACCGAATACAACCGAACATAACCGAACACAACCGAACACAACCGAACATAACCGAACACAATCGAACACAATCGAACACAACCGAACACAACCGAACACAATCGAACACAATCGAACACAACCGAACACAACCCAACACAACCGAACACAACAGAACACAACACAACCCAACACAACCGAACACAACACAACCCAACACAACCCAACACAACCGAACACAACCGAACACAATCGAACACAATCGAACACAACCGAACACAACCCAACACAACCGAACACAACAGAACACAACACAACCCAACACAACCGAACACAACACAACCCAACACAACCGAACATAACCGAACACAACCGAACAGAACCGAACACAACCGAACATAACCGAACACAACCGAACACAACCGAACACAACCCAACACAACCGAACACAACAGAACACAACACAACCCAACACAACCGAACACAACACAACCCAACACAACCGAACACAACCGAACACAACCGAACACAACCGAACAGAACCGAACACAACCGAACATAACCGAACACAACCCAACAAAACCGAACACAATCGAACACAATCGAACACAACCGAACACAACACAACCGAACACAACCGAACACAACCCAACACAACCGAACACAACCGAACACAACCGAACACAACCGAACACAACCGAACACAACCCAACACAACCGAACAGAACCGAACACAATCGAACACAACCGAACACAACCGAACACAATCGAACACAACCGAACACAACCGAACACAACCCAACACAACCGAACAGAACCGAACAGAACCGAACACAACCGAACACAACCGAACACAATCGAACACAACCGAACACAACCGAACACAACCGAACACAACCGAACACAACCGAACACAACCGAACACAATCGAACACAACCGAACACAACCCAACACAACCGAACACAACAGAACACAACACAACCCAACACAACCGAACACAACACAACCCAACACAACCGAACACAACCGAACACAACCGAACAGAACCGAATACAACCGAACATAACCGAACACAACCGAACACAACCGAACATAACCGAACACAATCGAACACAATCGAACACAACCGAACACAACCGAACACAATCGAACACAATCGAACACAACCGAACACAACCCAACACAACCGAACACAACAGAACACAACACAACCCAACACAACCGAACACAACACAACCCAACACAACCCAACACAACCGAACACAACCGAACACAATCGAACACAACCGAACACAACCCAACACAACCGAACACAACAGAACACAACACAACCCAACACAACCGAACACAACACAACCCAACACAACCGAACACAACCGAACACAACCGAACAGAACCGAACACAACCGAACATAACCGAACACAACCGAACACAACCCAACACAACCGAACACAACAGAACACAACACAACCCAACACAACCGAACACAACACAACCCAACACAACCGAACACAACCGAACACAACCGAACAGAACCGAACACAACCGAACATAACCGAACACAACCGAACACAACCGAACATAACCGAACACAATCGAACACAACCGAACACAACCGAACACAACCGAACACAACCGAACACAACCGAACACAACCGAACACAATCGAACACAACCGAACACAACCGAACACAACCCAACAAAACCGAACACAATCGAACACAACACAACCGAACACAACCGAACACAACACAACCGAACACAACCGAACACAACCCAACACAACCGAACACAACCGAACACAACCGAACAGAACCGAACACAAACGAACACAACCGAACACAACCGAACACAACCCAACACAACCGAACAGAACCGAACACAATCGAACACAACCGAACACAACCGAACACAATCGAACACAACCGAACACAACCGAACACAACCCAACACAACCGAACACAACAGAACACAACACAACCCAACACAACCGAACACAACCGAACACAATCGAACACAATCGAACACAACCGAACACAACCGAACACAACCGAACACAACCGAACACAACCGAACACAACCGAACACAACCGAACACAACCGAACACAACCGAACACAACCGAACACAACCGAACACAACCGAACACAACCGAACACAACCGAACACAATCGAACACAATCGAACACAACAGAACACAACCCAACACAACCGAACACAACCGAACACAATCGAACACAACCGAACACAACCGAACACAACCGAACACAACCGAACACAACCGAACACAACCGAACACATCCAAACAGAACCGAACACAACCGAACACATCCAAACACAACCCAACACAACCGAACAGAACCGAACACAACCGAACACAACCCAACACAACCGAACACAACAGAACACAACACAACCCAACACAACCGAACACAACACAACCCAACACAACCGAACACAACCGAACACAACCGAACACAATCGAACACAACCGAACACAACCCAACACAACCGAACACAACAGAACACAACACAACCCAACACAACCGAACACAACACAACCGAACACAACAGAACACAACACAACCCAACACAACCGAACACAACACAACCCAACACAACCGAACACAACCGAACAGAACCGAACACAACCGAACATAACCGAACACAACACAACCCAACACAACCGAACACAACCGAACAGAACCGAACACAACCGAACATAACCGAACACAACCGAACACAACCGAACATAACCGAACACAATCGAACACAATCGAACACAACAGAACACAACCCAACACAACCGAACAGAACCGAACACAACCGAACACAACCGAACACATCCAAACAGAACCGAACACAACCGAACACATCCAAACACAACCCAACACAACCGAACAGAACCGAACACAACCGAACACAACCGAACACAACAGAACACAACCGAACACAACCGAACACTACCGAACACAACCCAACACAACCGAACAGAACCGAACACAACCGAACACAACCGAACACAATCGAACACAATCGAACACAACCGAACACAACACAACCGAACACAACCGAACACAACCCAACACAACCGAACACAACCCAACACAACCGAATACAACCGAACACAACCGAACAGAACCGAACACAACCCAACAAAACCGAACACAACCGAACACAACCGAACACAACCGAACACAACCGAACACAATCGAACACAATCGAACACAACCGAACACAACCCAACACAACCGAACAGAACCGAACACAACCGAACACAACCGAACACAACCCAACAGAACCGAACACAACCGAACACAACCGAACACAACCGAACACAACCGAACACAACAGAACACAACCGAACACAACCGAACACTACCGAACACAACCCAACACAACCGAACACAACCCAACTCAACACAACACAACACAACCTAACTTGGGCAAATAAAAGCTGTTGTTCACAAAGTGTTGGATATATCATAAACCGTTATCCTCCAGTGAACATTGTCCAGTGAACAAATTAAATCAAATTTGCTGCAGGGTTGTTTTTGTGTTAATTTCTATTTTACTTAATTTAATGTAAATGTAAAATAAAAAAACCTTTTAGTAATAAATTTAAATGTACATTTAGTTTAAATTTAATAATTTAATCATATTTTTTTAACCTAAATTTTAAAAAATGTCTTCTACAAATTAAGTAGCACTGATTGTTTGATTAATTGATATTATGTTTCAACAACATATAAAGTAAAATCAAATGAATTGACTACAACAGTGGTGGTGACCTCCGATGAATACCTCCGATTAAAAAGTTTCGGAACCGAAGGTGTAATAACGATCGGAAGTTCCGACTTATCGGAGTCGGAGTCGGAGCTCCGTAACATCCCTGGTGTGGACGTCCGGCGTTGAAATCTATCGATAATCTAAAGAAATAACATCCGATACTTAATTACTATTAAATTAAAGCGTCGATATACTGAAATTATGATAAAGCCTTCATCTAAATAGATCGTTTTCATTTGAAACTATTACTTGTTCCCCTCGGAAACAATTCAAATGTTCAGATTGCATAAATTGTGCCGTCGGCATTTTCTGCACTCATTTTCTTGTTACGATTCTTATGTTTTTTCTTTTGTTGCTTCCACAATATTAACTACATTTATTTTTTTAATTATTTGCAATTATATAACTTACCATATTAAAACCAAATACAGAGTTTCGCCAAAGTAGATAGTACAATTTGAAATAAATACTTAGTTCCTAATATTATTCTTGCACAAACTATGAACATGGTTAAACGATACCGAAATAATATATTTAAATATAGTTCATTATTGAACACTTTGTATACATTGACGAATATCGAATGTGTTTTTTTTTATGTTTTATAATATATCCCGTACTACTCCAACTAAAAAAAATACTATCAACATTTAAGACAATATGTGTCTATAAGTACATACCTATAGGTTATGTCTAGTACAAGTATCTAGCCATAGAGAGTTAACATTACGAACGGCAGTGAATACTAATATATGTGCGATTAATATGTCAAGTAATGATGCAGTCACTGTTGGTCAATTATGCTGACCTAGTGACCGCTGTCTTGCTAAATTGCTATAAAATATATAAATTTATTTTGTTTTACAAATAACAATAGTCGCTATTAAGTATTCTTTATATGGAGCCTGATTCTCAAGCGATAGGGAGAAGACGCTGGTCAAGAACATATAAATTAATATCTCAAAACGTAAGCAAGAAACAAATCACAAAAATACTAACAATGAGGTCCAAAGTCAGTGACTTTTATCGAGCGCGCATCTTTAAGTCAACTTTCGAACTCTGCCATCTTAAACAGTTGTCAAGAAAGGGATTTTAGTCCCGCGGCATTCTCGTATAGAGTTGTCAAGGGCGGGGTTTCGTGATGAATTGGAAACATTCTGAGCGGGCGGTGGAAGGGGATCAAGGGAACTGTTCGTTGTAGCGGGGGACTACGCGGGTAGAGAGGGGTTGATTAATGGCCAGCTCTGAAGGGAGCCATGTTCATTATACCGACGGAACGATGTGTTACTTGCCTACTAATATATTTTGCTTTGTTTTAAATCCTCTACCATGTTATTAGTTCATTATTTTTAGGCATTTTTATCTCTTTTGTTTAAAAATAACATCCCGTGGATTACCTTCGGAGAATATATTAGTTTTGAGAGTTCAAACATAATCATCACGCGACTCGTCTAATATTGAAAATTGATCATTAAAGGTAACGAATGACTCAATTTTATAGCTTTTTATAGTTAGATACTTAACAATAACTCTCCAGTGAGATATAAATTGTCTAACCAACAAATAAATTTTGCAATGACTAAGCGTGCAGGCAGGTACATTTCACTGGAAGTCTTAATTGGAACTGTTCAAACTGACATTTGAATAAAGTGATTAAGAGGTACCAGTGAATAAACCTCATTATCTAAACCATAAGGGTAGTTTACACTATCATAAACATTAAAATCTTGAGCTTACGATTGACTTATTACAGTTAGGTATAATGTATTGCCACAATATTAAAATCATACAGTCGTTCGACGAAGGCCTCTTGACAAAGAATTCGTGCGGGGTGTCAGAGGTTTTTTTTTTCGTATTTACGCGTGTTTGTTGACCGGGAAAGGACTTCACAACTTAACCGGCCGGGAAAAGAGACTGGGTAAGGTTGAGTCCAAGCTTCATACAGCCGCTTAATTAGCCGTTACTAGCTTATGACACAACTAACTAGATTCATGGCTAAGACAAATAATTTAAGTGCGATTATATTTCTCATTATTAATAAAAAAAAATGTACATACGACGTGTGCTGCTATGTGAAAGGCATACTCGTTTGTATGTTCGTCTGCCATTAACCGTTATGGATGACTCTACAAATAAATATTCATTTCCAATTTTGTTTCACTCAGAATATTTATGTATGTATGTAATATGTAGTTTCGTGTTACAATCCGAGCATTGTAGAAGTAAGTGTAGCAAGCCGCTCCATTCAGTTGAATCTGATGCATTTATCCAGATGTATGTTTTTTTCGGTCTAACAAAGTTCCTAAATATGAAGTTTCAAATCTCCAACTTTAATAATAACTAAATTTTTGTTTACTTTTCTAGAGGTTCCACATATTTTCCTTAGACAAAAAGGAGCCTTTTATTTAATCCAGTTGATAAGTTGCTTCTATACCTTTCATACATATTGCTACAATAGTTTCAGCGCGAAGCATGCATAAAAAAAGATATATATATATATATATATATATATATATATATATATGTATTTTTTTAAAGTTTTAACTTTATTAATTACGAATGCGAAGCGTGATACCTATGCGGGCCAAATTTACTACGACTGTCGTTAAATTTTTCTTTGTTTTTAATAGTCGTGATCGTTTTTAGAATTACACTATGCAGCAAGTGTGGCCAGGTGGTGAGTCAAAAAAAAAAAGGTTATCACAATTAATTATTTAAAATTTTGCATAAGCAGTCACTTACTTTTAAGTCGATTTAAAATATATTTCGCTTTTCTTTCTTCCATTACTATATATATATTGTTAGTCTTATTAATTTGCTTGCTGTATTTATTGCTCTATTTAAGAACACAATTTTTGTATTACTGTTTTATCTGTTTTGTGAACCAAATAAAAACAATCAAATATAAAGACACGACATTACTATGATTGTTCATAGTATAAACGTATGCTCGCCTAGAATTATATATTACATTTAAATATCACAAGTCAGTCGCCATGTTACTTAATGCACTGTTCGCCGGCTCGGCGTAGCACCTGCGCTTGGAGACGCGAACGCTCCCTTCTTCAAAATGCGAATTACATGTGAAATACGGAGCTAATATCTACGCTTATAATACGCTGTAAAAACGCAGCGCGCGTGGAAACGTGAGATAGGTGGCAATATAGCCTCATTTTGTGTTTAGCCTGTTTTATATTAATGAGGGAACTCGTATGTGGAATAAATGTATCTAGTTATTATTTTCCGTGTCTAAGATTTTTAGTCGAAACTAATAGGAGTATACATCAAGAAGATTATTAAATGTTTTTACGGTATGACAATATTATAGCAATTTAGTTCATCTATTTATGATGCACAGTAGCTATAATTTAGAAAAGGGGATATTTCTAAAATTTACTGGCAGTTGCTATGATTTATAAGTAAGAGAAATGTTAAACTTGATATATTAAAATTATCTTATCACCTATTTCTTTTTTGATAATTCGGGTGTAATCCCTGATGGACCTCAGGGGGCTGAGGGTGAGGGCTGCCCCCCGGTGTCTCGGATTTGCACCGACTAAAACCCCGAGGTGTTCCTTCTTCCCGTCTGACCGGAGCCGGAGGTACAATGTCATCCTGTTCTCCGACCCTCGGCAACGTCTGGCCTTTTGTAAGGCCGCGTCTTGCCTTAGTAGTAAGCCACACCTCGCACTTTATCACCTTACCTTATTATTTATCACTAATAAAAATATTCGTGTGAAATATTAAAAGGAATTAGAATTTTAGTGTGAAACTGTTTAAAAGAATAATTAAATTAATGTATTAAAATAAAGCAATATTGATGATATCGACACAGAACTCTGGATTATAAAGCAAAAGTGGCATTGGGCTAGCCAAACATGCCGAAGAACTGACATCCGCTGGAGTAGACGGGTTCTTGAGTAGAGACCGTAAACAAACAATCGTAGTGTTCTAGGGTGATCCCTGGCAACATGGAGGGAGAACTTGTGAAAGGTAGTCCACAAAGGCCAAATGAGAGAAGTTGAAGACCAGAGTCGAAGCTGCTCGCGTCCGTAGGCTTTACCCTAGTTTCCCTACACGTGACTCCTGGGTGGTGCTAAACGAGCAGCAGCGAGGTGGTAGGGCGTCGGTGCCCGTCTGGATCGCGACCACAGTACATGGGTGTAAAGCCCGTCATAGTGACCAATTTCGGCTTGTCGCATTTCGGGATCAGCTTGTGCATATCCAGTAGCTCATATACCTAGGGACCATCAGTCGTGGTATATGTGGGCCGACATGACGATGTAGACTATCAATGGATTTTTATCCTTTGATAGTCGCTTTCGTTTTTGGACTACACTGTACTTACCATCAGGTACTCTTTAGTCATTATGTCGAGACAGTGTAAAAAAAAAGAGTCCGAAGACCGGAGGAAGCAGTTATAAATTAAGGTGGGCGGATGATAATAATGATACCAATATAGTAAGTCAATTACGATTTAAATGACATTTTTTAACATTAGGAGTAACGAAAACAAAGAAAGAACATGTCTCAAACTTAAGTATTCCATTCGCACGCCGCGTTTAAAACAGAAACAATGAGACTATTAAAAATCCGCTCTTGGATATTTTCCGAGCGTATCCCGTAGTGCGCATAAATCGGCAGCTTTCCACCGAAGCTATTTCCAAAGGAGCCTTTTCTATTCCGAACCGTGCACCCGTTTTTCTTAGACGCCCATTATAAGAAGGGGGCTAACCCCCGCAGGGTGACTGCCGGCACCCGATGAGCCCCGAAAGTAGAGGTTAAGTCGACGTATAGGCCGTTGTGAAAGTTTATAAGTAGAATGGATGATAATTATACAGGCTTTATGTACACGGCGTGCTTTTTAAACGATATCACCTTGAGCAGTCCTCGCTTGTGAATTGCAAATTAGGATCTGTTCAAAATTATGCATGGAGCCTGGGAGCGAAGAGGTTTAGCTAGTCAGATATGAATAATTAAGTACGGATTTCACAAGTCCAAGTTTCCAAACATCTTCGAAATGTGTTGATCTTTTACTGTTAATGTTTCAATTTTTAATTTAGTTATTTAATAATAACTTGTGTTTATTTCTAAGTTACTTTCCTATTATTAATTATATTTCGTGGATCTGGTCTTACAAGCCAAGTTTTATTGTGCTGTTGCCTTAAACAAATAATAGATATAAAATTTAAATTCAATTACAGTACTTTTTTTTGTTTTCTTTATTTTTAAAGGGACTTTTGTTCTTTTGAACATGCCAGCCCCATCATACCTTAACCTCAAAATACAATAAAATATTAAAACTAACAAAAATAAAGAATTATGGACTATTTGTACATGTCCCACAACATTCCAGCGGCATACAGTACTTAAATAAAATATAGTTACTGCAAATAGTGTTTTCTTTACTAGCGGCAAGCCCAGACTGACGCTTGGTTACGGACATCCCGCTAACGTGCGTTTGCGCGTTTTTTAAGATCACCCGAAATTTCGGGAATCAATCAGAACTAACAGCAGCAATCGGAACCTGGCAATACAGTAAATCCTACAGTACACATTTATGTTGTAGATTTTTACACAAAATTTCTTTTCTTAAATTAGTTTCTCATGAGATTTACTATATTTAAATCAGTAAGTTATGGATCTGTCATCCTTTGGCGGTTGTTGGTGTTTTAAATTGAAATGTACTTTATTGTGTTCGTATAAAAAAAATCGATAATTATTTGTATAACTTTAGTAGCATCAAATTCAAACTAATCCGTTTCAAAAAGATATCTAGGAAAGAAATCTAGCCGTAAAATACCGCAAAGTTCAAAACACCAACTCTATTTACATGTAAATACTTTGAAAAAGTAATTTGCGCAGAGCGTCTTTCGCGCCGCCCTGGAGATTGCGAAAAGGCACATTAAGCTTCCACCAGGTGATGCATGATAACTGTTATAGCGGAATATAATTTTCTCAGGCCCGCAGCAGCCCCTTAATCCCCGCAAAGAGCCTTCGGAATTATTCCTACAGATATTTACGGTTTCGTGAATAAATAAAATTATGAACGGTGTGTACGGGGATCTAACTCGGCTCGGTGCGGCTTCGTCTTGTTTATTATTATACCTATATTAAGTTGTTTATCTTTTTAATAGTCGCTGAGAGTTATATGGGTCGGGGCGATTTATGTCGTGCAGGATAAGAAACTTGGTCGGATAAAAGGAAAGAATGTCGGGTCTCGAATCCGATTCCTCGCTCAGATTGGATTTTTAAATTTAGATACGATGATGTTGTTATGTGCGGTGTCGTTTTTCTTTGTGAAGTACTCGGTGAAAGATTAAAAAGGTAAACTCACCCGATCTAGATACAAATTCAGTTTTAATTTTAAATTTAAATAATTTTCAATAATTTTATTTTAATAACTCAATAAAATTAAGCACAGATAAGCGAATATTCGTAAAAACTTTAAATATCTAAGAAGCCTATTTATGACAATATTTTTTTATCTTCCTTTAAATTTGCAATTATGTAATCTAAAACGCGTATATACAATTTGACTATAATTTATTTAGATATTAGACATCTATCATATATAAAGTTTTTAACGGTAAATTCACACTAAGTTTCATCACTCGTTTTATTTGGCGTCCAATAATACTTTTTTACGTTGATGTCACCAATAACTGTCCAGAAAATGTTCACAATATTCACTTATTTCCTACACGAATGGTATAAAATTACTACTACACTAATATTTAAGAGTAAGTTACCTGATTATTTACTGCAGACTTAAAAAAAAAAAACTATTGCTCTATTCTTAAACACCTTTTTTTGTCAATGGTCAACGCAAAACAATAAAATTGTTAACAAAAGTTAAAAAAGAATTGTTTAAAATGGGACTTTGCGCAATATATTGTCGAATGCAAAGAAAGGGTGACTACCCTTTCTTCTCGAAAGAAAAACAACCCTTCCATTGATTTAACAAAGAGCTTTGTCCGTTATTTGGACGCAATAGCGTTTGTGAATTTTTGGAAATTGTTGATGAATACGGGCATTGTGTTTTAAGTTTTTTTAACAGCTCAGTTACAATATAGAATTTTATACCTATATGGAAGGAATCGCTATAAAAATCAATGTATTTATTTAGGGAAAAAAAATTGACCAATAATGTATACCAATTTTAAAACGGAAGGTACATCTCTCCATAAATTGGTGTTTAATTGGTTTGGCGGTTTAATAATAATAAATGAAAATCACACAGAAACTATGTTACTATATACTAGTACTATAACGAAAATATGCGTGTGAAAGAAATAGAGCTAATAGCGGCCCGGTAGGCAGGCCTACTGTTATAATTTGTTCCTATCTCAACGACATGATGATATGGTGCAAAGAAAAAAAATATTAGATAGGTGTATATTTAGGTGTGTATTTATATTATAAAATGGTTTTTAAAATGTTTGAATAGAAATACAACTTGATATCTCGGCAAAGGCCACCTTTCTTAACTAAAAAAATCAGATAAAATGGTTAGTCTTCGCAACATGAAAATATGTTTACTGACTATAATCATGTAACCTATTTGACATAAAAGGGTCGAGTTTTAACATTGTACTTTAGATGAAGATATATTTAGTGGATTTAAATTGTAGTATCTATATAAATCTATGAACATTAAGTGTATAAACAAACGAAATAAGCAGAGTGGAGTGCAACGACCTCATTGCAGGCCCTTCCAAGGTCGTGCTAGTAAAATGTTTATGGACTATAAAAGCCCGTCTGCACTGTGTCTGTGTGTCAAGGCTCCAGACGATTTTATTAGACCGTTTTGACGACTCGAGACAGTAAAAACTGTGACTGTCAAACCCTTTTTTATGAAAGAAATGTTGAATTTGAAAGAAATATGGAAACTGTTCAAAGAATAGACGTTTGTTTATTTAGTGATTGTAATGTTTTTTGTTTATAGTGTATTTATTTACACTTTGTTTAAATGGATATAATTCTTGTTTAATTTTGTGAGTTATGTAATAATTTTAATATTTAATAGATACACTAATACTCAATTGATACATTAACCGAGTTAAATAAATTTATTACGAGATTAAAAATATTTTTAATTGTTTTATTAAAATCATACAAGTTTATTATGTAGTACTCAACAAACTAGCTATATATTCCCTCAAACGGAAGTTTCTATTTTTTAATATTATAAATACAGTCAAAATCGTTTATGGCGACATCGTTTAGAACAACATATCGATTATATTAATCCAGAACAAAGGTATCGACAAAAAAATTGAACTTCGTATCTCGAAGACATCATCGGTTATTACGAGTAAATATGAGTAGTTCCTTCTATGTCATTATAACAGATTTAGAATGTAAAATTGCTATAAATAACATTTACTTTTACTACACTTACTTCCTACAGCAAAACCTCATATGATATTTTATAAGTATTGAACAACTAAATCTGATCTTATTTGCAATGTATTCTGTGTTTTTATTTATGTTTATTTTTAGAATTAAATTGTTAATAAACAATAAAAACTTTACGAACATGTACGGTTATAAGCTGCATAAACGAAGGGTCTCAAATTGAATATTCCATAAAATCACAAGAGTTCTCAAAGAAAAGCAATATCGGATACGCAAGTGGCTAATGACAATTTGATGCCGACGGAATGGCGTACTCGTAAAAAATCACTAGAAATGATCCCATTTTGATTAAAAAATCACGAAAACTCACCCCAGAAGAGGCACAATAGGAAACTTCCGAATGATTTAAAAGTTTTAATAACGGAATTCTAGTAAAATGACATTATACTTTCAAATTAGGAGTGAAAATTTAATTTAAAGGAGAGACAAGTCGCCGCTCGAGGGGCGAATGAGATTTCCACCATCGTAAAAATGTACAAAATCTTCTTTCACAGTTTCTTTTCAGAGTGCAAAATTTATACCATTTAAATCTCTCCGTGGAAAATTAGAGAGGGCTGTATTTATTAAACAGAATGATGCTCACTCGTTAGAGGAATTTTAATCGATAAACTTTTTCTGTTGAATTTGGTTTTAGAAATTACTTTACAGTTATCTTTTATTAGATTCTCGGGACCCTAATTAAGGACGTCAAGTATTGCGAAGTTAAACTGTAATGTGTGGGCAGACGCCTGAAGGAATTCTGGAATTAAGCATTTATTAAATCAAAATATTATATTTAAAGATTTTTTATACTAATCTACATATACATTCTATATCTACATTGAATACGTATTTTGGTACTTTTGATTTCAATTAGTGTGGTAAATAAGTACTCTATAAAATTAAAAATAATGTACAAAAAAGTAGATCTTATGATTAAACAAACAATTTAATATTGAAACTATCTGTAGCTTTTGAAAGTAGTATAATATAAATCGTTATAAGATATATTTTATTAAAAATGTGTAAATTTATTTCATAAGAATGGTTTTTGGAAAAATATATCTGTATAAAAACATATTTAAAAATAGTCACGAGATTAGCTCTTCAAATACATATATCCTATTCCTAATAGGAGGTTTATTTCAAGTGTTATTTATTGTGTGTATAAATATGATATGGATTTTTTTTAAATTAATACCCACCTAACTCAGAAATATCATCCTGATTGATGTTGCAACCATAATAAAATCCAAATACAAAATAAGTTTTGGTAGTAATAAATAGGTATTATTTACTTGTTTATTTTTTCAATTATTATTTGTTTTTGTATCGACCTTTTGTACTTTTTTTATTGAATTTCGTTGATTGTAATATTGTAAAATAAGCTACTGTGTCAAATTTTGTCTTCGTTACCTTTTTTTTTTCGAACTGGGCAATACATTGGTGGCCAGGATAAACCTCCTCAATTAAACCGAGGGCGAGACTTCATTCACTTCATGTCAATCCATGTATTAATAAAATAAAATAAATGAAAAATACAGCATTATGGATACAATTGAGTAATAATAGCGCAAATTATATTAGATAAGAAGAATTTTTACAATAGCAAGTAGTATTGAAACGGAAAATCAATGTATTAGGTCTATATCAGTTGACGGGTAATAAAAAGTCGTATTATTTTGATATAACTTGACGTAAAATATGAATAAGTATTTTTTTACAATACCTATTTATATCTATGTTCTATAGGTATATGCTTATATATAGATCACATGACTATAAATAGATATATAAATACGTATGAGAAATATATTGCAGAAAATTTGAACGGATACATGAATCAGCTTTGTAACTTTTAATTTCTAATTACAGAGAGACAAACAAGAGTCAGTGCAAACTAAGGGCCGGTACACACAAGTGGGATATTGCGATTATAATTTTGCTTTGAATGCGCGCCTACCCACCCTGCCTCCTGTTTCAAAGCATTTTCATGTATCGCTAATTAAAATACGCTGTCGCAACCGCTAACGGGCCTGCGGTCTCTTTACATTGCCAAATTGTACGTTATGAAAATTAATTTATATTTTATGTTATTTTTGGTAGTTATAAAAATATAAGAATGATAAATATACGTATAAGTATGGTAGCAAAAGCCGACATTTATCAGGATATACTTACGCACACCAAGGGTACTAAATGAGAAATGAATAGCTATATGAATAGTCAAAGATAGATTTAAAAATACAGCGTCACAGCATAATAAAATTAAAGCTAACTAGATACATGCAGTTTTATAAGTAGTTATAATACTCTTTATGACTATAAAGTTTTTAGTTTCGTCTACACACGATATATAATTGAACTAAACAATTTAACAACTTACTTTGTGCTGTCACATTTACAACTCTTAGTTAGTGGTGTGCTTAATAGCTTTTCAGGTGGTTAAGAACAGAGAATATTAGCATTTCGTTATTTTTAAATACCCGGTAGAGACTTAACGTACTATAATAACCAGATAGATAAATAAATTTATAGTTTTAATTGATATATATGTATCGCCAATATCATATCACACTATTCACAATCCTATATATTTATTTTTTATTATGCCTCCGTCATTGTAACTTATTTCTTATTATTTTAAATTACGTTTTTATTTTATCTTTAAAAATTTAATCTTGTTTTCTAAGTTGATTTAAACACATAAATTAAAACAATTATTTGTAGAAAATATTAATTAAGAATAATCTTGTTTTGACACTAGAACAATGGACTTACTTATGCGCAAGAAGAAAATAAACATTCATACTAGAAAACCGCTCAGATTAATTGATATCTCTATGGGAATCTAACTAATAAACAACAGTTTTTAGATTTTAAAAATGTTTTAAGATAAGTTTACAGAAACAGATTAGGTATATCACAATATATCAATAAAATATACCTAAATCTTGATAAAATTAACTAAATTTTAGATATACTATAATTAATAAATTAATTAATATTTAAAGTTCAACAGAAGTATTTAGCTATATTTAAATTTAAAGTTTCAATGGCGCCGATATTGATTACGAAAACTGAACTCATGGTGTCAGTTTTTATTAATCAGATTATAATGAAATCAGAATATTAAAACATTAAATTTGATTTCTTGATACCGCTGCCTGTACATTTACAATGTCAGTAAAAAATAACAATCTCACTGATATAAATCCCAAAGGTCTTTAAAGTTCATATAAACAAACATAAATTTCGCTTCATATGTGATTTAATCTCTCATTTATACCATTTAGAATTAGTAATTTTGTCGCTGTAATGTATAAATTAGCTGTTGTGAGTGATGTTTCAATTTATTTTCCAGAATAACTGCGAGAATTATTACTGTTTATTGGTAATATAATAAAGCAATAACTCATGATTAATTAATCATGCTTATTGGCTGTTTTTACTCTGATAAATCTTTTACATGTTGGTAATGTTATTATTAATAATACGTTGAAAAACTTATCTTATGAAGGTATGTTATTCCTGTTTTAAATATATTTTCTTTTGACAATTGACGTTATCATATCGTCGGGTGAAAGACTATTTGGTTTAAGCGACATTTTTTGGTGATATAGTAATATATATATATGTATATTACCAAAAAATGTCGCTTAAACCAAATAGCCTTTCACCCGACGATATAGCTCTCTTTTTTTTTTAACATCATATAGCTCTCTCGCGCAATATGAATATTTAGCTTCAATTGGCTTGTTGATTCGTAGATTGTTTTGTTTGAACTAAAAAATACTCAAAACAGTAATAATAAATATTTCTTTTTATTATACATATTATTTTTCAAGCTGGCCTGCTTATACACATTCGTACGCATACGTATACAAAAAATATTCTCAGGATTTTAATGCAAAAAAAAAATCTTTAGTGACAGTTAAGCCTGTCATAATGGCTTGATTATAATGTTATACACATTAGAGTTTACTGGATGGCTTTACCTGCGTAGATAAATTATTCAGATAAGCTCGAGCATATAAGTGGAAATCCTAGGCCTGTACAGAGAAAAGATCGCTATATTTGCCTATTTTCTTTGCATATACTCATGCGGTAAGCCCTATCGCATATAGGTGCTTAATTATATTTTAAGTGAGTCGGTTTTGGAGCTAATAAATTTCACCCGAACGAATTTAAAAATCTTAGCATTTATGCTCAATTCACCTCGTTCCGCAGGCCGTAACATGCCCACAATTTGACCACCCCTGCCGTAGCGCGTATATCCTCTCCTAATTTTATTTTTAAGCAACTTCGTAAAGCAGGAGATCCTTTATTCAAATGTAATTTTTTTTTATCTTGATTCAATAAAATAGATTATATTCCAACCATAGCTTCAGGTGGCATAACTTTATCTACAATGCACTAAATAGCAATTTACTATACTAAATACTTTAGATTTTACTAAAACATTACAATTTATATGAATTTACTCAATGAATGTCAAAGTATTTGGTAAGTGAACGATATTGTTAACGTGGACTTGGCTCTACGAACACTATGACTATACTCAAAACCCTATTATTCATTCTGTTTTTTTTTTGTCAAAACGAATCTATTTTTTGAGAACTTTGCTAAGCAAAGTCGAAATAGTGTCTATAATTCTTAGCCTGAGATTGCCTCCTTGTTAGGTACCATTAGATGTCGGAGATTTCTATTTCTATCATAAATATAATTCATTTTATTTACCTATTTTATTATATGCCTGTTTTTATATCTATTACACGTGAAATATTTAAGTACAAAACTTAATACATCCGTAATAAATAAGTTCTATGATACGATACGCGTTCATTTTAAAGTCTCCGTTTAGATTTAACTTGAAGCTAGGATTAAATTTTAACAATAAACTCGCAACTAACAATGACATAATTAATTAAAGTTATCTGTTATAAATGAATTGTAATTATAATTTATTATATTGAGTCCATTGTATTGTTAATTACTGGTAATGTATGTTAGGAACAATGTAATTAATAACGATGATTAATTTGTTATTGTTTAAGAAATAAGTAATTTGGCAAATGAACTGCAAAAAAATATTTTTTGCAAAAGCAAATGTCGTTTGCATTATTATTAATAATAATAGTAAATATAATCACACTATATCCCTTTTCGGGGTAAACAGAGATACATTAGTGGCTGTGTCCACTTTGCGCTTACATGTCGCATTTTGCTTCTTTGATTATCTTTATAAATTTATTATTTTGCTATAATATAAATAAATAGTATATAAATAAGACTATCTATAAGCAGCTACAATATATACGTATGCTACAGTATCTATGGGTACTGATATATTATATGCATGTATAATTGGACTACACTCAATAGTAGGTATCTTCGACTGCGTAAAAACCAAGTTTTGCTGTATAAAATGAATTATTTCTAGAAAAAGAAAACAACATTATGTTAAAGCTTAAGGCACAGTATAGGTATACCTATTCGTAATTCTGTTGGAATTTAGATATTAGGTAAAAATTCCAAATACATTGCCACAGAGGTTAGGTACATCGATAAAAGTTATTATAGGGTTATATTATACTTAAGCGACTTAGAATAATAATGAATTAATTAAGTCAGGCAATATATATATTCTGACACGACACAGTGTCTGCACCGCACCTAATGTTAAGCATAGTGCAGTGCAAAAAACGCCAACGACTATCGACAGGTAAGAAAAACCCATCGGTAGTCACAGTGCTCATGCCGGCCTGCACAAATATCTCTTCACACTACGCTTAAAGGATCCCATATCATAGGAAGGTGGGAACACACTTGCTGGAAGTCCATTCCACAACCGAACGACACGGCAAAAGAAGGAGTAAGAGAACTTCTTAGTCCTAGCCGGGATGTGTGATACCGTAAAGCTGTGACTCCGCAAACCCGCGCGCGTAGTTCTATTTAGAAAGGGAGAGAGATATACAAATATATTTATAACATTATTTCTGAAGTAAATATACTGGTAGGTAATGTAGTTATGTCTGTTAGAAGTTCTACTGGAAAATTATTATAACCTACCTTGGGTAGTCGTTAATATCATTTAACTTATATAATTAACACGATCCCTTCTTAAATAATAATAATCAAAGATAAATATTATTCAAATCCGATGAAATAAAATGATTTAATTAAAGACTTTCGTTTATTATAAATACTTTAACGGGTCTTATGCGCGAATTAGCTTACTTTTACTAAAAGCTTGACGTTTCGACCTGGTACACAGATTATGGCAACGAGCAGACAGAACCGCCGTAAAGATTTCGTCGGGAGCGGGAACTTACTTCCTCTACTCGCATTTATTCTTGGTAAATTGAATAGACACGACGCAAAACACTCACAGCATTTATGCAAGGCGACTTAAAAGAAGGCCCTAGTTTTCGTTAAGGCCCGTTAAATACCTATGTATAATATATAAAATAAGTACAAAACGCGAAAGGTGAAAATGTGCTAAGACATTCATTTGTTTATGAATATGTAAATATATTACAACAGGTATGAATCTGATATATCGAAATACCGCTGTACCGTAGTTTTCCAGTAACAAACGGCAATGACCCCATTAGGGGCACCTTTTAACGTATTAAGCGGAGAGTTATCTAGCGACCTGTAAGCGGCCTGACCCCGGGAGCGCCTTATCAACGACACCACTCACTTAGGATTGCCGCTGTGCCCATAGGGGATGGAATGCATTCATTCGTGGCTTACACTTGACAATTGTAAATAGTGAGGCTTAACTTAAATAGCGAAGAACTTCGTACATATAAATAGGTACCTATATGTATAATCTGTTGGGGCAATTTCGACTGACTAATAATTTATTAATCTTATTAACTTTTATGGTACACCTTCATTTTTAAAGAGATGCATACACAGTTTTTTATTTTATATATTTAAGGTACTTTCACGTGTGTGTGTAATGTCAGCCCCATCGTACCCTTATACAAAAATACTGTTAGGTACCTGATGACACCTTTTTATATTATATTATTAGATCTTTTAGTATTCACCTATAACACTTTTAAATATTGTAGCATTCATTCTATGTTAACGCATATTTCTTAATATTGTCATTCAATTAATATAATGATTAATTAAATTACAAATACTTTTATTTAACATTTAATAAATTAAGCAAATAATTATTGTGTAGTAAATATTCATAGTAGAAATATTCCTTTATTTTCAATTACTTCATACGACTATATTTTCAGCAACACCTTCTTACTTACTTTAATTAAATTTATACCTAATTATTAACAATACAAATACCTATTTTTATTTATTACAGACAGGCTTGTGCTTGACTTCAATCCTACCAGGTAGAAAGTGATGATGAGGTTAAACGTGGAGTGCGCTCATCCAACAAATACTCATTCACTCATCGTTTTAAGATTCTCATGTCGTTGGGTGTTGCAAAAAACAGACGCAAGAACCGAATTCCATTCTTTGGCGGTTTCCATCTATGTTATATTCTTTACGACAATAAGAAATTTGTAAAACTTTTTTGTGTAATTATTTAAGGCAGTTATTTTTCTTTTTCATGTGTTATTTAGCATAGTTTTAAATAAATGTTTGAGGTGCTATTGTTTGAAAGTAAAATAACGGTTTACAGTTGCAAAGATAGCGCTATTATTTGAATGAAAATAGAACAAATATGAATGCAAATAATATTCATATTTTATTACATCAATAAAACATACTTTCACCAACAAATTTTAATATAAATCTGGTTATAATTTACCTGCTCACTCACTAATTCCATAAATAACATGGAATATATCTATTCTGTGGACATAAATATCAAAGTGGAATTATTCTTGATAAAGTGAAAATTAATATTAAATACCATACCGGTTTTGTCATTCAGCGCCACAAAGGTTTATCTGGGATATCAAAACGATAGCGCAGAAGCCTTCGTACGAACGTAGTTTATACATTACTTACAAGATGGGGACACTAGTGTTAAATTTAACGCTGATATTTCAGCCGAGTTTTAAATTGTACGTATAAATTTTAAAAACGTTTTTAAGCACCAATTAGTTTAAATTTGTTAGTTTTGCAGATAATGAATAATTTCAACATATTTAGACTTAGGTACAACGATAATATGAACCATTTGAATGGAGAAAAGTTTTTGAAATTTTATAAACTGTTAAATAATAATAAATCATTTAGGATACAAGTACATTATAAGTGTTAATGTCGTTTCATTTTATATAGAGTTTTTGATGATGATATCCTAGCCGGATTCGGCCACGGCGACTGTTTCAACACCGATTAAGAAAATCGAGGTCCAGTTTTCGGAAACAGCCAATTGCGCAGGAGATATTTAAGTGCATAGCTGGACGCGCTGCCAGAAAAGCACTCTCTCGTCCGAACTCCCTCAGGCCAGATGAAATGGAGAACCAGTACGATCGGGAGGGAGCGGGATGCAGGTTTGGTCGAGTTTTCCTTCTCTGAACACCTGGTTGAATTGTGGTCATTGTGGAAAGGGATGCCTTAGTCGCCTTTTACGACACCGCGGCAAGAAGAGGGGGGTGCTATTCTATTCTGCCGGCAGCCACCACGGCTAAGAGAAGAGAGAGAGTTTTTGAAGCTAGATGTTAAACAGTTATTCTGGACTTCTCTTTAAAGATTTAATTGTAATGGAAATTGTATATGTAGTTAAAATAACACTTATCTCTAATATTTAAATACATTCCACCCCTATCCGATCCCCTCAGGTCTCAGCGTAACGTAATTGATCACAATGTACGTAAATATCATCCTTAATTTAATCAACACCCTTGTATACTTAGGCGTCCATTGTTTTCAGGCCTATCGAAAAATACATTGATGAGGCCAATATGTATGTGGTACATGTTCAGTGCCGTTTCACTTTATATTGGTTGTTTATAATTGTCAAAAATTGCGTGAATTGGGAACGTTTTAAGTGAAGAAATTTATAGATATAAGGGCTTCAAATAATTTCAATTCATTTAGTGTATATTTTTACTAAGAAAATACTAATCATTAGAAATATCTGAAGAATATACTTACAACCTTTTGACTTATAAAATGAAAACCATCATATATTCCAATAGTAGATTTAAAGCCTTTCTATATTCCAGATAGCTCCTGTATTTTAAAATCCAATACCTATCGGCGATGTGTTTCGCTAACATAGTTGAGCTCGATTTAAAACTCAGTGAGACATTGTAATACCTAAACGTCAGAAGAATATTATAATTATAATAATTTGTTTAGGTATTAAGTATGGTAGGTCTCTAAATAGCCAATTGAGTGTTACATCAAAACTTGCACTTCACAAAAAAAATTTTCCTTATGACATATAGGTCGTAGCTATACTCGGGAACGCTCAATTTGATTTTGTCATAGGTTAACTACTTTCTAGTTTTGAGTTTACAGAGGAATACCTATAAGTATCCATTTAATAACTTGAGTTTTACATGCTTATCTTTATTAAAATAATCTAAGAGCGTTTATATTAAAACATAAAACCCGAATTAAGCAATAACGAAGACATCATTGTTTACAATATTTCCATCACAATAATCATATTCGAAATTCAAATAGGGAATACAAAATGGCGTCGTTGGTAGGGTGACCCCCTACCGGATACCCGAACGCGTCCGCTTCGGAAACGAAGGGAGATATTTATGAGACATGCCACTTATTATTTATACAATACCCATTTTTGATGACGTACTAATGTTCTGTGTGATTACATAGATGTTAAAACATCAACTCGTGTTTTCATACAAATTTAAACCTCATAAAAGTTATTACGACAGTAAAATGCGTGTGAAAATCGTAAAGTTAATAGATTGTTTTCTTTTATGACAAATGGGTACTTTATTGAAGTGTGAGCTTTAATCTCTCGCCATTTATTTCCTACTTTATAACGCTGATCATTTTTGATTACAATTAAAACTTTTTTACATTGAATCTGAGAATAGTAATTTTTAATATTTTAAATTAGTTTAATATATAATATTTTTTTAATTTTATTATTGAATAAATAAATTTCTTAACATAACATGTTTATGATGAATTAATGTAAATATAAATATATATAAATATAAATATATAAATATATATATATTTTTTTAAGACGATAATGTCAATAAACTTCTCAAACAGTTATGAAGTAAATGACTGACGTAGTGCCTGAGCGACCACCTTCTACGCTAGAAGCCGTGTGTTCGATCATCATACGCAATAAATATTTATATGGCATACAAGCACTTGTTCCGCGTAATAGATAGATGGTTAATAAAAAAAAAAGAAAGAGATATATGTTTATTCCATATTACAAATTAATAGATAATTTTCGTAATTCTTATAAAAATACCATCACAAGGAGTAAATAAAGCAACTTAAAATCAACAAAGGGGACGTTTGAAATGCTAGATAATGAGCGCGACCAGCGGGAAGGAACAAAATGTCTGGATGGGAGAGGTTGCGATATTTCCGCACCATTTCGCACTTTGTTGATACCCCGGAGCGTGTCACCGGCACGCGGTAGGGACTAGGAAGAAAGATGACAACTAAAAAGGAAATTTTCTTTGTATATTTCATGTGTGGAGGGAGTTTATACAGAAATATAAATTTTCAACACATCTACAAGGACTTGAAATTTGAATAAGTTTATATATGATTAATATTATTTAGATTCTTGTTTATACAATACCTCCAACAGTGGAACTAGTTAGTTTGAAGCTAGGTCGATGTGTGTTATACTCCGTATCTAACAATATTTTTTTAGATAATATTATTTATTTATATTTATTAAATCGCATGTTTGCATGCACCCAAGCATAAAGAGACTTCCAAACTACTGATACAGAAAAGATTTGCTCTGCCAAAATATTTTTGATCCCAAAGAATGTCTATGAAAATTTGTGTCACAGCGAACTCCGTGTTTGCCATCCGGTGCAGTATTCGGTTTTCATTTTTTTTGTTGATCTCATAGTATACAAAACATAGATTAACTTGAGACATAAATGCTCATTGAATTGAAAATACATTATAGAAATAATCAAATCATTAATTTCTTGGTAAAAAATAATTTGTTTTTAAATAGTCATAAATTTGTAGAGCCTTGCAACTTGATGTACGTAAGTTTATATTTGCAAAATATTGCATTCTACTGGCTCTTAAGTATAATATTTTATGAATTGTCTACCTTAATATATCAGTATTTATGAATGTTAACAAAATAAATCCGCTCCATCCTTGAATATTTGCCGTTACAAAAAGCATACGTCGGTGAAACAAAATCCATTATTTATCGCGGTTGATATCTTGCGCAGTAAAAATGTCAACATTGGACCGCAGTTCGCTTGCCTATCATCTATCGCTTCGTCGGTAGATCCCAGCAAGCGTCGTATCTATGCTGAAATACGACTTGTCGATGATTGGAACTGCTCACTCTGTGATAAAGAACAGATATTATTTATGATTTAAAAGTGAGTCTATTCCTTGCTACAACAATAGCTAAACTAAATCTTTACATACGTTTTACAGCTCTTTCTGCGAATTATTTAAGTTCTTTTAAATGTAATGCGTGATATTATTTCATTAGAATCGATGTGCAGTTTAAGTTTACAAATAAAGAACTTAATTATTGAAACTTGATTGATGTAATTCATTATAAAAAGTGAACGGGTGATTGAGTAAATAAGTTACAAAATGAAAGAGATTTTATATTAGATTTAGCGCAAAAATCTGCACAAAATAACTAAGAGCTGGTACGCATAATGCATTGCGGTGACGATGAGACGCCGTAACGCAAAAACTTATTGCATTGGTGAGACACGATGCGTTGGGAGGTCGCATAAAATGTGTCGGAAAAACTTATACCAGTCCGTCATCGCAACGCCATCACCCCTTCCGCTCTCGTTTTGCGAAGCACAAATGGTACCGCAACACAGCGTATGCGCATCATGGATATTTTTGTGTAAAACGACGGAGCGGCAGTAATTATAATAAGAAAAATACAGTAACTGAGTGCTTGGATCATGTTTTAGGTACGTTGATAATGTTAAAATAATTGATAAAATTATTCATTTTAACCGATTACGTATTTTACTGGAATAATTATTCATGTAAGTGTATGCTTAGTATCAATTTATTATTAATACTACTGCCGTATTTATTTTATCTCCTTGGACACTTAGGTAGGCATTGCTTTTATCGGTAAATGAAGGTTAGTCATCTATAAATATTTGAGTATGTACCTAATACAGTCCGCCCTAGAACACTGTACCCACTTACAAAATGTTAATAAAGAATGACACAGTTCTACCTTTCTTATAATTAATACCGAGAGATATTATACTAGTAACGTATATTATACGCAAATGGTCGTAGGTTTGAATTCCGGAATGTACCTCTGGGCTTTTTCAGATTACATACGGATTTAAGCACCACATGTTCACCGGTGAAGCGAAACATGATGAGGAAGCCCGCATGGCTTCTAATACTAATATCATGTGTAAGTGCCCTGAGAATGGCGGTTAGCCATAGCTTATCGCGATAGCATACTGCTGGTCACGTTGGGCACGATATACACGTAAAGTGGATACAGCCACTAATGTACCACTGCTCACCCCGAAAGGGATATAGCATGACTATATATTATTATTTATTATACTAGTTAAAACTCGTTTTAATACAATTTTTTCAAGAATGTAGACAAATTAATTAAATATTACCAACGAATGCACACAAGACATAGAACCATAAATGGCTTTAAAAGTAACCCAATGTTTATTGAGCCTCAGTAGTCTGCATAGCACTTGGAATTATCAAGAACTATAATTAGCGACAGGATGAGTTAATATAATCTGCCCAAAAGTAAGATAAACCTTTAATTAATCATATTAGGTTACTAGCTGTCCCGGCAGACCTTTTTCTGCCCTATTTCTCTAAAACAAAGTCACATTGTTTTTTTTAATGTTAATAGCTATTGGCCTGTCGGCTGTTTTTTGAAAATTGTTTGAAGGAACCTGGCCTTAATGCTATATGTATAAAAATTCAGAAATATTGACATTAATATTTATACGTCACTCAATAATTGTTTTGCCTTCCCGGAACCCGTCCACTAACATTTAAACTTTATGCTATGGTGTTAAAGTTCAAATTGACTTATAACAAATCTTTTGTATGAGAATATAGAAAAGTGTTGTTTTTAGACTTTTTCAGATAATTTTTTAAAATCTTCTCTCTGTTATGACCTTCCCCAGACTTCAACAAACACAACAAAAAAGAAATCAGTCAAATCGGTTCAGCCGTTCTCGAGTTTCGCGGTTATCAAGACACTATAGCTGATCCGGCAAACGTTGTTTTGCTATGTAACGTTTTGTAATATCTTCTAAGATGTTCATTGAAATTAAGTGATGTCAAAGACAATTTTGTTCATAATTAAATACTCTTAATCAACAACACATTTATTTGGATAAAGATTAATATTATTACGTTGATACAACTCTTAACAAATAATGCATTAATTTCGACCAAATTTGTTTACCATAAAAACGGTTCTAGTGACTTAATCTTAGAAGATAGACATATACTGTTGCGGACATTTTTTTAGATCATTTCAAGAGGAATAATTCTTTCATACATATATTTTTGGTATCTTGAACCGATTTTGCAGCGCACGCAATGGAAGCCCTCAAGGATGAATAATTTTGCCCGTTTTTTTCACATTTTCCATTATTTCTTCGCTCCTAATAATTGCATCGTAATGTTATATAGCCTAAAGCGTTCCTAGATAAATGGTCTATTCCACTCAAAAATATTTTTTCAATTCGAACCAGTAGTTCCTGAGATTAGCGCGTTCAAACAAACAAACAAACAAACTCTTCAGCTTTATAATATTAGTATAGATAAGCATTGTAGACCATATTTGACCAGAAAGACAGAAAGACAAGTAACATTCGATCAGCAATAACGCTTGTAGAAAAGTGGGCAATGTTTCGTATTTACTTAACCTTTCTAAATATCATTTTGTTGATTCCATACTTATGCCTAGACTTATAGATGTTTAAGTGTTACTTTGTTTAAGCCTGCATGTTATTCGTAATTTTTGTCGTCATTTTATTCGCTTTCACTGACTGTAACAAACGAACGCAAGTTAACTAATTACTATAACTGATATATCAGTCAACCCCGGTTAAATAATTAAAGATATTCCTCACACAGTAGGTAGTATATGTATGGGATCGTAAATTCTTTACGACCGTGCATTCAATTACAGTATGAAACGCAACCGGCAGCCCCAATATTGTTCTGAGCGGGAATTGTTAATTTACAACCCACTCGTGATCTTTACTGGCATTGTGAACTCTTAATTCTTTGAATAATCAAATCATCACAAATAAAAATTAAAGCTTTATCTATTAAAACTACAAAATGACTGCATCGCAAATGATGATAAGCACAATGCAATCCAAGCAAAGTGATATCGCCAAGGTATGATTGTCTATTAACAGTCGCCGTCCTCATAAATGAATGCACAAAAGCCGCCCTACCATAGTCTTTATGAAACAAATTTTCTATTTTGTTAGTATTTTATTTTATTTTACATAAAGGGTGCCCAACATGGGTAAAATTAGACAAGAAAACAAAAGGATCATGGAACTTAAATAGAACATATAAATGCCCCCACAATTATAGAGCACCACAGCATGCACAGTGATTAATATATAAAGCTAGATTACATATATAGACACAACACAAAAGGATAATATTGTAGAATGTATAAGTAACAACCTTAAACGAAACTGTGACAGATTCCAAGTAACAAAAAAAGTAACACAAAAAAAAAGAAAAAAGAAATAGTCACTTTCTGCACGCTGTTCTAAATTTTGAAAGAGAAACAGTCAGGTCCAATCACCGAATCGCGAGAGTGCGTTGTACTGCCTGCAGATCCTTGGCATGGTTGAAAACTGTCCAAGATTAGTTTTAAAGAAGGGTATAGAAAAAAAATGGAAAGCTGTTTTGCGGGGCAAACGAGATGGAGCATTAATTTTTAGATTATTGATAAGTTCTGCACAATCTAGATATCCATTGAATATTTTAAATAAAAATATTAGGTCAGATGTTTTCCTGCGACTAGCTAAAGATTGCATTTTATAAAAAAACCAGTCTATCATGATAGCTCAAGATTTTATGCACATTTTTTTTTATTTTTGTATGAAAGAGATATAGTAATTATAATTTTTACAAAGCGGTATTACCAACGATTCCGCCTTGTCCGGATTGTGTCAATTATGGAAGTACGATGAAAACAATAATGATATAAGTAGCCGTTGTGGTTTGTACTTTGCCATATAGTTCCCATTCCATATTATATATTGCGAGCTTGTACATTTCGTATACCTATTCCAATCGAGGTTATTCTCATCTGTATATTAAGCTATTAAACAATATACAAATTACCAATACCAACCTAATAGTGCAGTTTGTAGTGACACTACTTGCGATGCTAAATGTACTGGGTTCGAATCCCGGTGACCGCAACCATTTATGTCTTGAGCGAAATAGTCGGTTGTGACTTATGGATATACATTGGTATCTATGTAATAAACAACAAACAACCTTTGATATATACTAGGTGAATGCACCGCTATGCTTCAGATAGGTGAGATAAATATTAAATATTCCTTCAGTAAAAGAAACATAAATCCCTGTCTCGTAATACTTTTGTTTACTGTTCTGTACTAATTGACGTCACAGATGATATGCTCCTCGGTATCCAACCTCGCTACAAACTTATTTATGATTGTAGCATTCTATATTTTTACTTAAGGCATATTAATGTGTGATGCGCGAATTGAAATACGGCACGGGAATCGGGATGGTTCTTTATTATGGAGTGTTCAAACGATCCAGCTACTTGAACGTGATTAAAGTTATACTAACTTTTCGGGTTTACATAAAGAGGTTCTATATTTATTTCGGCAATATTATGTAAAGAAAGTGTAACAACAAAAAAAGTATATTTTTTATCTCTTATTATTATTTGTGTCTTTATGTTTGCAAATACTATACTTTTCTGATACTTGTTCATTATATAAATCTCAAAATTGTCTATTATAATTTCCGAAACCATACTAAAATTATATTCTTCTAATACAGCAATGCTCAGTATCAGATTGTTGGATTTATGTGCCTAATATTAGGATCCGGCATGGTTCAAAGATCTTTGCTGTCAGTGATCGAAGAGCAGTTCTTCAGCAGAATTGGGCAGGATAGGCTCGAAGAAGTGATAGCAGGTGGAGTTATGTAATAAGCGAGTGGTCGCCTAGACTAAACCAAGCGTAGGACGTCCAGCGCGGAGATGGGCTAATCATGTTGCAACATTGTCGAAGCATGCCTGCGTGCGATTAGCATAGGATCGAGGTTTGTGGCACAGTATGAGGGAGGCTTATGCGCAACAGTGGGCGGAAACATGCTATGATTGATGTTTATGAATATAGGAACATAAAGTTTTTGTAAAAACTACTAATTCCTTTAAAGCGATAATAATTAATTTCTGTACTTACTGTATCTAAGAAAGTGGTAAATAAGTTTTTTAAAATATAAAAAAAAAGTTGAGAAACGTTAAAAATAAATGATAAACTCTCGGTGTCAACAAAACCTCTAATTTTGATGTAAAACCTAATAATTCAAAATTAATACTTTATCAGACGAGTAATTTTCCAAATGTAAGTGTAGCATCGGAGTGATATCTCAAGTGTTATGGATTGCACAGTCGTGATACTGAAGTACTGGCTTTTGATCACTCTGCTCGCAACCTTGAGGGCTTTGAACTCACTTTATTAATCACACTGTTGGCTCTTTGTCCTTAGCATAAATACAAAAATAACGACACCTTCAAGAATATTAAGGAGCTATAATATAGAGCTCTCATATTTATTTATTTATGACATATACCTATTGTATCTATTAGCGCTACTACATTAGATAGCAACAATTATTATGAATATTTCATGACTAAAAAGAATCTATTGTATATAGGTAGATAATGTCTATATCGGAAATTAATAAAATGTAAGCAACTAGCCATAATGCGGGACAGGCGTCATCTTACAACAACTGTAAGGTTTTCTAGAACCACAATGTCGTAAAGGTATGGATGATTTCAAAGTGCAGAATTTTCTCTGAATTATGACTTGGGGCTCTTAAAAAAAAAGTAATGAAAATGCTCTTCTACGTTGGTTGTATAATAATTACATTTTGTAGTTTATTTTATTTCAGGATCAGTTTTCACAGTAGTGAAATTTTAAATATGTTTCCTATTTCATCATTCTCATAGTAGGACGCAATGATTAGTGTATTTTGTTAGTTCATAAGATATACTTTTTGTTGATTTCAATGGAATGGAATTGAACGCCTGCCCAATCGTTTTACCAATGGTTAAATTACAAAAACCTTAAATTGTGCATTAAGAACCTAGTTTAAAATACGATCCTTAAATTTTAACACGTTTTAACAATACCGATTAATAATCTTGTATGCAGTTGATGATTCATTGGTGTATAAAACAATTTTTATATATAAGGAGCGTTTCTGAAACTAGGTATTAGTGATAATAAATCTAAAAAATGAGGATCTATTTAAAAAAGCTTTTTTATACCTAAATGACTTTATCTAAAACGAGTTACATTTATTTATTTCAGGTTGAATAATGACAGAGTGAACATTTAAAATGATCATCACGTTTCACAACGGTTTAGGTATGTCACGATATAAGTGGACCACTCTAAGGAATGACCATTCCACTCCACAACCGCTTTTCGTTTTATCCGCAACATCTATCTAACCTTGAAGATGAGGGCATAAAAAGACGTGAGAAAATTATGTTATATTACTTTTTATTATATTTTAAATCACATTTAATTAAATTAAAATCATTGTTATATTTAAATCTGTTGTTATTTAAAATAACAAAGGTTATTTCATTTTATAAATAGCTAGGAAAATGTTAAATTTTAAATCAGTACAGTGTAAGCATTACATTAAAGAGATTAATTAAAATGTATTCTTATGATATTTATTAAATATCTTATAGATAAATTTTGTTTGATAACTGTTTTAAGAAAAAATGATAATAACTAATTAAACTACCATTAGAAATAGTTTTATGACGATGTTTATAAACATTAGATCTTGCTTTATTTTTTATCTTGTATTATTTATGTTTTATGTTTGTTAAGACATCATTTAAATCTGAAACGAATAGTGAAGAAGTAAATGATAATAGAGTATGATTAACTTATGAAGGTTCACAATTCTTTACGTTATTAATAATATAACAAAATATTACATTAAACTCAAAGTAGATTACTCATATTGAAATATTGAGGGCAACTAAAAACAGATACATTAACACAATAATAAAATAATATATTATATGACTGTGCTATTTAGCTCCAAGGCAATAAATAAAATTCAAGAAAATTATTCTTGACACAAAATATAACAATCAGGTAACTAAAGGTTTTTACATCGACAATGAACATAAACATTGAGATTCCGATCCAATATTTTTATTTAATAATATTTGCAGCAATTAATAAAATATGCAACATGTTTCAATGGCAACTTATTAGTTCCATATAGAATGTAAGTCATGTTGTACTTACATATTAAGTACGGATTAAGTCGATATAATGATAACTATAAAAAAAAACACTTGTGATTAAAAATAGCTACATATTAGATTTTATTATAATCAGATAAGTATAGCGTGTTGGTACGCTTGTACTCACTATTACAAACATAAAATTAATTTTACATAGCATAAACAAGCCACGTAAATATAATTTAGCGCTCTAGTTGCGGAGCGTAGCGACAACTAATAATTTTCAATTTGTGTCTGCGACCCTCGTAAACTTTTGAGCTATATATCAATGTAGGAGTGAATGAACGACAACTGAACTTAATTAGATACCCTGCGAGATAGAAATGCTCTCAACTTTATGAATCAAAAGACAATAAACATCACAGATTATTTGCTTTGTCTGTTTTAAGAATTATGACACCAAATCAAACAATATCTATAGATAATTTAATTGTAACCAAACTTAAATATATTTACGTTATTTCAACTTACATATATGGCAATTAACAAAACGATTGCCCAGTTATAAAAGCGTTCTTTAAATTTAAAGACATGCTTGGTTTCGAAGATGCGCCATTTTAAATACTAATTTATACTAGAGTATGCAACTAATGATTCGCTTTTTAGACGAATATTTATTATAAGGAATTTGGAGTTAATCTAATAAATATTTCAGTAATTTATAATGCTATCTTGTAATGTATATATTATGTAGTATGCGCTTTGACTATATTTGCATATAAGATTGCCAGATTATATTTTAGGTTCTTTTGGCGGTCGCGAAGTTATGAAATCTATGGATAGTCAACATATTCAATAATTATGGCGATTGGAGAGTATAGACAAATTTAGGCCTTTGGATAATCGATGCTTTTTTGTATAGCTTTATACTTACTACTAAGAGCAAGGTAATAACTTTGGCAATTCAGAATTAAAAAAAATACAAACCAACGAAACATATGCAAGTATAGATTTTTTAAGTTATTTTTGCAAAATTGTCTTACCATCTAAAAAAAATTAGCTATATTTTATAAATTCTTAAAAACACCGCTTTACCATTTAATCGTTGGTCAAATTACACACATGTTAAAGCGATTTAAAACTATTCACAGTGTTACCGACAATGTTTTTTTAATCGAGAGCCTTAACAAATCGATTTCATGGCTGATTCGAAAGTGTTGTTACCAATCACGAATGCTATGATTGAAATTTCTCCGTTATAAACGTGAGGTAGACATCAAACATATAAATAGTTTACAGAAGATTGTCTAATATCTCCTTCACAAACACGCATTCAGTCATCCTGTTTTGTTTATTAAAACTTAGCAACACTTAGTGTAAACCTAGGTAACTCACAAAACTTTCCTTATTGGGTACTTTACCGTCTTTATCTGCACAAGTTTAAGACTCTTAAGTTTAATTAAACTTCCCCCTGAAGCGCAACACAATTACTCGGCCCGTGTAAATGCAAATAAGTTTGGAACATCCAGTTATTTATGCCGACCGCTGCGACCACCATCGTTTTTTAGCTACTGTCACTGTGTTTCAACGTACTTCATTTATCTAATGATCTTGAGCCTGCGTGTCGAACACGCTAATCACGTAAGCAATGTCGTCCGAGAAGGAATACGGTCCTACCAAGTAAATTGTAACTCAGTGCGGAGAGCCTGTAAGTTTTGCCGAAAGTTTTCAAATTCTATCCTTTGGAATTAATATTTTGAAGATATATAGTTACAAGAGTTAATTGCAATTTTATTTGATACTACCTATGATACAGTAACATATATTCACGCTTTTCCTCGCCAGATTAAACAGAATTATACTCATTAGTGATAACGTACTTGTATTCTATTTATACCTTGCTATATATACCAGCAAGCCTATATTAATATCGTATAGGAATATTATTTTATCTCTACTTTTATATTTCAAACCGACGAAATACTAAAGTACGATTAAAGATAAACCTGCAGGACTATTACGTTGCTAACCCTGAAAGATATTAAAAGAATAAGGACAAGAAATAAGAAAATAGCTATCTAATATAGAATATAGAAAATAGATAATCTAAGAGACACTTCCAATACAATGCTGGTCTTAATAAGCTTCGGTAGAAGGCTCAAATATAAGTATATATTATAATAGTAAACATGTATAAATAATTTCACGTGTTTTATATTTCTACAATACGTTGGTATTCATAATCTCCAGAATGAAAATTACGTTAATATTTTCACGGTAAATATAAATAGTGTATAATTACCTTCTTATCGGCTGTAATGCCCACACAAGTGCTTATTTAATTACTTTAACACATGGATGTACAACGTGGCTAAAATTCTTTTCGTTTATGGAATTAAATAGCCACTAGGCAATATTATAGTATGTACGTTTATGCTTTAAATATTTATGTATTAGGAACGACTTAAAGTTTAGTTAGTGAACCTATAAATACTTGTATGGGAAAGCACTTTACCAATAATTTTGTGTGAACAGGATTATACTTGTTCATTAAGTAGGGACATTATCATATTATTATTTGTTTTCCATTGTGTATATCATGAAATGGAATGACATGTGTAAGTGCCATGAGAACGGCGATCAGTTGCACTATTGGTCATGTTAAGCGCGACATAAACTATAAATTAAATACAACCACTAATGCATCTCTGCCTACCCCGAAAGGGATATAGTGTGATGGTATATTATTCATATTATTATTTTCCCGTTTGCCTTGCGTTTTCTAAATCCTTTTATTATTCACTTAATTATTAAAATTTTAGTACCTATTGTTTAGTAATGAATTTTTTTTAGTTAATATTAAAATAAGGCTAATTTTAATATTTTTAACATATCGCAATCGGCTAATGCTTAAATTAATAATTTAATGAAATACCGACGTAAATATAAATACAAAAAAACTGAAAAGTTCTTGAATAGATGTTTTACTTAAAAAAGATAGATTTATTATCACTGGACACCAGGTGTTGAAGATATTGTAAATTAAAATAATCTTCATAAATATCACATACACGGTATCTTTTTAATAATGTAGAAAAATGTACAAAATGTGTGTTAATGTAGAATGCATAAATGAAACATTTTTAAAAAGCAAATACACTCTTTCAAACTCATTGTTACATTTATTTATTTTACATTTAAAATCTTTACTTATTAAAAATGATTCATTTTCTTATTTAATATGAATCTATACATAAATATTTCACATAGTAACATATTGCAAAAGCATAGTATTCATCTTGTTAAAGCACTTTTATCTATGAATTAAATCAAATTATGGAAAAATAATTTGAATAGTTTGATGACCAGCATAATATGATAAAGAACATCTAACTTGGCAATAAAAAATGTAAATTTACTATGTATTAAGACTAATTAATGTGTTCGTAATAATCTCGAGTATGTTTATTACATGCCTTAGACAAACTCTAATGATTCTAAATGGCACGCATACATGTAGTTGCAAGGAAGTGTGAAAATATACGCGAAACACGTGCCTCGACTCATATAAATTCCACGAGTTTCATTTGCAACATTGTTGTTTGGTCCAAATTTTTCGCTGTGGAGATTTGGTTCTCAAAAAAATGTTTAAACTGGGTTTATTGTGAGCACTAAGCTAGTAATAGCTAAGAAAATAAATCTATCATCCGCTCAAAATATCTTAAAAGAAAAGTCATTAGGAAAGTCTTGTAGTTGCTCCATTCATAATATTACTCCGTTAATACGAATTGAATAGTTAATTCAAACAATTCGTTTATACATATTAAGTTGTTGTTGAACACACTTGTATCTATATACTGACGGAATGTTGTTTTACGTACGAAGTGATTACCCTTAAGTTACTTAAGCGATGTTCCATTCTCTCTGCCTACCCCAATAAGGGTTCGGCGCGATTTAGGTAAGCTCTCAATAGAAGCTACTCAATAGATTCACAGAACATGTAACATGAAAGAAAAGTTAATCAAAATAACTCGCTGCTAATTTGCAATTTCTTGAATACAATACAATAGAATATACAAAGAAAAACATTGACTATCGCAGTTCTAGGTCTACGTTATATCCATTTACTATCAGATATGTCGCAGTCATTGAGCTAAAATAATTAAGGAAAGCGGTTTCTAGAGATAGCCGTATTATTTATTTAATCGCTGTCGCTTATAAACTACATCTCATCCCATACCGAGCATGTTGAAGGCATGAGTGTCATACAATAATGATCATTTAAGTTGTCCGGATCAAAGGGCTCCTGAGACGTTAATTACAGAATATTCTCTCTGCATTGCCCTTAGGCAAATATACTGCTGATTGAGACGTCAGGGCTTAGAGGAAGTAGAACGTGATTGAAATAAACATTAATTGGTTTAGTTTTAACTACATTCGTTTTATATTATGCTTATTCAACTGACTTTATTATGGCATTTATTGGCAGTTTGTTTGATTTTAATGTACTGTTGGTAAAATGTTGTGTTATTAAATCAAAAGATACAAACTGCTTTTTAAAATATTTTATAACACTTTCTACTTGAGAGCATATGTTTGTCTATCATAATAGTATGATAGACAAACATATACTCTACTAGTATAACATTGTCAGTAGTATGGGATATGATGGTCTCCCCGACTTTATTAACGACGAATCTTTCTTAGTTTAAAAGAAAGAAAATTTAAGAGCATGTCGAGCATTGATGCTTTGTGTAGGTCTCAAAGATTGCGCTTTCCCTCCTTTATCCGTGATTAAAACATACAGTTCGGCAACTTGGAATCGCTTCTACGATCTACACGGTTGCACCATCTCCGTTGATATTTCCGGTTCAATATGTAACATTGAATTTGATACGTAAATTGAAAATAAATACAATTTATAGATCACTTTGAAGGTTAACGCAACTTTCAAAAAGATTTTTTATTAGCTTACTTCTCAAATTAGTTTACACTTTTACATATTCAGATACAAGAGTTTTACGATAAATTAATCGTGTCAAAACGTGGACTAAAGTCTCTGGTCGTTAAAAGAAGTGTTTTTTTTTTATGCTGGTGTAAATAAAATAAAACGACTGTGTAAACACGAGATATATTGACTTTTTACTTTACAGTCTTTGATATCGTTGTAGGTGCCATTAGCCATCTTATCCTCCCTTACAACTTACATTACCGCTTTAAAACACGAAATAGATTAGAAGTTCAATCGTAAAGCGTACACAATTTCCTCTAAGAAGCTAAAATACACTCTGCCGCTACTCTAAATGAATACAATTATGAGCTTAAGGAATATAGTTTTGGTTTAAGATATCAAATTGGACAATGTTTTTTCTAATATTTTTCAGAATTAAGTAACTTTTCAATAAAAACCGCGAATGCGAAAATTTTATATGTTATAGATATTTTGCAAATTCTTTATTTGAATTTTTTTCTTATAACTTTCTAATAGAAGGGTCCTGAATCTTAGATATAATAATCTACAAATATATTTTATTTGATGTATATTGAAGGATAGGCCCTTATTAATTGGACAGGGAATATCAAAGTGCTTATTCTGAATCGGACATCGACATTGAATATTTTATCATATTTATATACGTACATAAATCTATACAGATTTTTACTGCTATACTTCCACTCGGTGTCTTCTAAAGTACTACAAGCATTAAATGTTATTTTACTCTTTTCCTTATTTGCTATGAGAAAAAATTAATATACAAAGGTAACTATTTAATATACTTACATATTAAATTTTACGATTCAGATCGAACCAAAATTTTGAATTTTCAAAATTGATCTGAACTAGGGATGTAACGGAGGCAGTTTTATCGGAACCGAAGTCGGAGTCGGAGTTTTTAAATTTGATTTATCGGAGTCGGAACCGAAGTCGGAATCGGAGTCGGAGGCAATGTCAGTCACAAGTGACGGCTGAATAAAATAGTTTTATTAAGGGACAAATAAAAACATTATTCAGTGAACCTTTTTAATTAGAAAGTGATAAATTTACAAATACGCAGACAGTAAAAATTGCTGTGCTTCTTATTAAAATTTTCCCATTACCAGTGAACAAATTAAATTAAATTAAATTTGCTCCAGGGTGGTTTTTGTGTTAATCTCTATTTTACTTAATTTATTGTAAATGTAAAATAAAAAAACCTTTTAATAACAAAATTTAAATGTACATTTAGTTTTAAATGTAATCATTTTAATCATATTTTTTTAATCGATAATTAATTTTATAAAAGTGTCTTCTACAAATTAAGTATCACTGATTGGTTGATTAATTGATATTATCTTTCAACAACATATAAAATGAAATCAAATGAATTGACTACAACAGTGGTGGTGACCTCCGATGAATACCTCCGATTATAAAGTTTCGGAACCGAAGTCGGAACCGGAGGTGTAATAACAATCGGAAGTTCCGACTTATCGGAGTCGGAGTCGAAGCTCCGTAACATCTCTGATCTGAACATAGTTTTTATTAAAAGAATTTAATATATATAAAAATGAAAATTTAACCTTATTTGTATATTTAAGACGTACAATTTGTAAATTTCGATCTCAAAGCTATTTATTCCACTAATACGATGCTAAGGTAACTGTCACATTATACATAAAGTAGTGATAATTATACTCCGTATAACGGGTCCGAAGCGCCAAAACCCATGATTCGTTTCATTAATAGCATCAATTGAGTGTGCGTGGACGTGCCAAATGAGGTTTAGATTGAAACATGTCCAATGCAAAGTGTATGCTTATCGATCGAGCGAAGCGAGGCTTCCAAGTCAAATCAGGATGTTCGGGATTTTGTCCGTTTGTTCGTTTGTCAGAAGTCTATCATTTTTAAACCAAGGCAAACTTTCAAGAAATGTTGTACTGCCTAATGCTGATGCCTTTCCATATTAATAAAAATGTATTAAACCGAACTGATACATTTTCCATACAATTTAACCTAAAATATAGTAGTGTCTCTATCACATTCCAAATTGTATTACAAAAAAAATGTGTTAAGATCGTGGAACCCAAAAGGGAACCTTTATATAACAACTTTGTTGTCTATCTGTCTGTCTGTCATAACCTTTTTTCTCAGGAGCGCGTGTTAGTTCGAATTAAAATTAATATCAAATAATCAGTCCCTAGTAGGTTTTTTTGTATGGAGCCCTCTGTACGCGAATCCGATACAGGTAGGTATGTATAGTTTTATAATTCGATCCTCTGTAAAATATGGTAATTTTGGTCAATAACGGTTTTATTTTAAAAGTATAAAGTGTTAAGGAAAAGATTCCGAAAAATCCTTTTTCCAAGTTTTTACAATCTAATATTGCTGCGAGGTTTCCGATTGCTACAAACGATTAGTTTATAGATAGTTCATGTGTTAAATACAACATATACGAAATAATCACAGGTTTTTTATTTTCTGTAAATGTATATATGACTCCGTAATTCTAAACACACAGCGGTAAGACATCTTTTAGGTATTAGTAGGTCGATCGCCTGAACCAGATTGTGAGCACAGTACACAATTGCAAAAACCGTCATCCATCTCTTCATCCTGTCGATTTTCGAAATCATTTTCTGTATATCCAGTTGGTCATATACCTATAGACCTTCAATGGTATACGAGGGCCAACATAACGACTGCGATTTACTATGGTTTCTTATCCCTTGGTAGTCTTGGGTTATACTCTACCTTCCATCAGATGCGCAGTAGTTACTTTATTCAACCTGTATAAAAATGCAATTGAACTATGATCACAATATATTTGTATTTATATATTATCCCACTTCTGACACCATGTTGAAATAATAGTCCCAATGTCTTCAAACACTTTTTATTTATTTTTTAAGAGTTATTTACAGAGAGGCCGTGTTCTTAATTTTAAGACAGGAAAGGAAGAGGGATGTCATAGACAATCATATGTTAAAATACAAGTCTATGACACAGATTATAAAATCGTCGCAAAAAATGGTCGCAAAGTCAATCACGGTAACTCACTTTGTCCAGCGCGTTCGGAATCAACTCTTATATCTGCACTCGTCTTATCTAAAGGCAAGCCATTGCAAACATATTATTTAGAAAGGTGTATCGACAATAAGTGATAACAGATTGTCATCTCTGGCTAGGTTTTACTGTTTCTAGGCCGCGATAAACTTATCATCAAATGTTATATAATTATTTTACTGTGCTACCTTAGAGAATATCTTTCCTATAAACAGTTTACGCCTTCGGTAACTAGATATCTGAACATAGAAGTGAGCGTGGGCCAACTCGACGCCAGTTCTTCATAACTTCTACTAACAAACCCTTTGTGTGATAGAGTTACGATCAAAACGACTCTAAACCATGTCTTGAGCCCGTATTTATACCAGGAACGCGTTGTAAACGTGAGCTATGAGTCTTATGTGCCCAGCGCTTCATAGGGTATTACTCAGAAGGGTTACTCTGAGAGCAAATCCTACCTACCAATATATCTATTATTTTTACACGAATATTCACTTTCTATAGCAAATATTTTGATTCTTTTTATGTTATTGTTTTATCTAATACAATAGGACTGAATATTATCGACATACTTAAAGTTAGCTATCCTCGCGGCTTTTCCCGCGTGTAATTCGCGTTTTATGTTAATTTATCTCTTTATTTAATAATAGACATATCTATAGAACACAAATTACAATTATTGCACTACTTGTTCATTTCTCTATTATTTTAGAGCAATTTTTTTTTCAGGAGAAATGATACGCTGTTTCCTTTTGTATAGCTCTGAGATCAACATCACCACTATCAGTTCTATTCTGCCCACTGCAGGTTATAAGCCTCTTTTATTTTATGCGATCTTCCTCGATCTCGTGACAAGTTAATCTGTTTACTGCCCGCAAACCTGACCACATTGAACTGGCAACAGGTAGTTCAATAGCTCATGATGATCAGTTGAGTAGCTAAGCTACCTAGCTAAGCTTCAAGCGTGAAAAACAAACAAACAAAGTCATACTAGCATTAATAACGTTAGTCAGGATGAATAGATGTGTCCCTTTTTAATTAAAAAGAAGGAAAGGTTAATTTGTACTTACAGTGTTATTAATAGATAGATCTATATTATTTTAATCAAGTTTGTAATTTATGCTTCAACAGTGATTTAATTTCATAAAAACAAACCAAATTATTTGAATTATACAGCACTTTAAAATCAAAATATTTAGAAAACATACCATAATTTAAATAATGCAATGTACCCGCCTTTTGCCTCCAAAACTGATCTAAAAGTATCGAAAATAATTCAGTAGTAACTTGATTTCCATAGATAAATTAACTTAGTGCATGAAATTAAATTTGGGAGAGTTTGTATATGTATGAAGTTATATGTAAATTATCTATTTAATTTTCTTCTCCATCTGTGTTACATTTCACTGAATTTAATTAACCTTAATAGAAATAAAAACATGTTTCGAATAAATTCAACAGAGATGTTAGATATATTTTTATGTTGTTTTATGTATTTATAATTGTACATTAGGCAATTATCGCAGCCTACAACAAAATTTAGTGGCATATGCATACGTTGGTCCATAAACTGAAAAGTTTATTGACTTAAATATCTACTGAGTATATTAAAAAAAAAAGAAAATAATTTGTTTTGAATGTAACTTTATGTCATTGATCTTTATCGAACGGGCATGATTGTATTATAGATTGAGTGATTGAGTATATGATTGGAGGAATCTTCATCCCAGTGGTTTTGCGGTTAATTTACAATAGGGCCTTCGTCCCTAATAGTTGGGTGTCTTAAATTGTTCTTTCGCCTCTGTTCTAAGATTAGAATCAATTTTATATGAAAACTTGTTTAGAAAAATTATGAAAAAGATTAGGTACTTATTATAAATAATTACATATTATATGAGTATTACATTTATATAAAAATAATTAAAAATAAGCTTTTCAGCTTGATATAATTAAATGTCTACGTAATGTCGTAATATTTTTGTTAAAAATATTATTTGAAATAAGTCACTCGTCGCAGCATGTCCCTGCTCGGTTACATTATGCCGTAGTAAATCTAGTGTAGTGTCGCGTTTACTATTTAAATGTATTCATCTGTAAGCTTATCCCGACGTCATGCGGAGAGGCTTTTGCGTTGCTTTGGTGAGCCTGCCGTGAATAATTTCCCTATAAAACACCATTTGTGCAGCTCTTCATCTAACTCTTTGTACATATGTATCTACTCACTAAGAGCTTTATGTACCTATACCTCTACCAGGGTTGCCAAGAAACGTTTCATTTTTTTTTTCGTAAATACATGATACATGATACATATAATATATACCTACATACAACATAAAAATATGCATAGTATGCTACAGGAATAAAAAGACATCTTAAATTTTTACAATTTTGTTAGCTTGAATTTGGTTATATATTGTATGTCAGTGTTAAAGATATAATAATAATTTCATTAAAAATTTTAACTGCAGAAAAAAAATCCTGAAATATGCGTAATATCGAAGTTTTCTTGCAATTATACGCAATAAATAAAAAATGTTTTTTCAGGGCATTTTTTACATCTAGCCACAATTGACAGATGGTTAATTATACAAAGAGCTTCGTTATATCGCAGTAAAGGTACAATTTACTACCAAATCATTGGAATTCCAACAAGATCCCACACATCCATGTATGGCTTATTGTAATTATAAGCACTTTTTGTTTAAGGCAAGTAAATGTCTTTACGTAAATTTATATGTTATGCTCTCAATTGAAATGCCAAGGTAATTTATAATGAATTGTTAAATTACGAAAAACATTGCTAATAGATGCAATTTAGGTATTTAAATTGAAATAGACTTAAGGCCATATTTATTTTTACGAGTATTTAAACAAAATACCTCAGGGATCATATAGCGGCTGTCATCTCCTCGACTTCACGTAGACTTGGTATTCTGAACAAGGTGCGACGGATTTTCACGGCTGATCAACTGTTCCTATTATATAAGGCCCAGGTCAGGCCTTGCATGGAATATTGTTCGCATCTTAGGGACGGTTCTACCCAATACTTACTTGATGGCCTGGATAGGTTGCAGCGGAGGGCTGTTCGCATTGTGAATGATCCTGACGTGACTAAGCATCTTGAACCGCTTCAGTTGCGTAGAAATGTTGCCTCATTGAGCGTATTCTAGCGTCTGTATCATGGCGAGTGTTCTGAAGAGTTGTTTAACCTTGTTCCAACCTCTCCCTTCCTGAATAGAACCACGCGCGCGGGTTTACGGTGTCACAGCTATACGGTATCTCACATCCCGGCTAGGACTAAAAAGTTCTCTAACTCCTTCTTTTGCCGTGTCTTTGAGCTGTGGAATGGACTTCCGGCGAGCGTGTTCTCACCATCCTATGATATGGGATCCTTTAAGCGTAGCGTTAAGAGATACTTGTGCAGGCCGGCATGATCGCTGCGACTATCGATGGGTTTTTTTTTTACCTTTTGATATTCGTTGGCGTTTTTTGGACTGCACAATGCTTACCATCAGGTGTGTTGCAGTCAATGTGTCGGGTCAGCTTAAAAAAAAAAGTAACAAGCTATACATTAGTTTGATTTTTGTTGAACGATAGTGGCATAAGAAAACTGAGTACTAATATAGAGTAGTACGCATCTGCTGAAATTAACATATCAGTTCAGACTACACAAATATTACCTCACTGTTATAACCCGTCTTCATTTTATAGAACCCGATACCCGAATTACCAACTGGGCCAATAGCACTACCGATCATCGGATACATACAAATGCCATTAAATACGTATTTTATTTTGACACGTTACTACATTTATTGCGTTTTTATTTAAATTATTGTTTATATAGTGTTATATTATAGAATATTCCAGTAATATTACTTGGGACTAATACGATGTCCAAAACTACGAGTCCATTTCAATGACCTGTATCATTTAACAGCAAATCAATAAGAGTGTATGTGATAGCGGTATTTAATGAATTTTTCAAGTTCTTTTGAACCCCACCGCTGCCCGTCTCGTTTTAACTTTATCTGACCTAACGGGAAACTGGTCTTGATTCTTATGAAGTTTTTCATGTTTTCGGCCACTAAGTGCGCGATTAGAAATTGTTTGTTTGTATCTTTACTTTATTCACAATATGGAACGACTATTAGGCCAGAGAAAAATAGTGGACATCAATTTTGTTTCTACATCAAAATTAGTTTCGACTGATTATCGTTTCATGCATTCTTTTAAATACAGAATATTTTGTAAATTAATCTATATGAATAAGTCATGGTTTGTCTCTATATATATTGTAATGTAGTATACATACCTACCTACTTATTTACTAAAGTTAATACTATTAAATAGAACAAGCATCTATGTTAATCCAAATGACCAATAGTAAAATCACTACCCACAATATTTAAAAATTTACTACTAAACTATTAACCCGATGTAATGTAAGTGTGCTGAACTTTTATACATTTATAAGATTTTAAGTATGGATCATAGCAAATGTCGATCAGCAGCTTTGCTGATCACGTTGGGCACAATGTAGCAGCGTAAAGCATATACGGTTACTAACGTACCTCTGTTCACCACAAAAAATCTTCATACCGTGATGATATACAACGACAGTTTACTTTAAAAAATAGTAAATACCTAAAAGCGTCTTTTATTAGCTTTATGTATCGTTTTTAAGGGCCACAACGTAAGATTTATTATTTCGAAAGTTTCAACGACAATTTAAAGCTTGATAAGGTAACAATTTAAGCGAGCCTCCTTGGGCGGCAGCTCGTCACTGATTGAAGAGAAAAACTCGCCTGAGCACCTTCGGTTTACCACCATCATTATATGGTTAACTATGTTTTGATTGCCCATGACCAATTAAGACTTTATGGGCATTATTTTACGCAACCATAATAATATGATTGACCATCATTGTGTTGCAATAAATGTTATTTCAAAATTGAGAGATGATTATAATAGTGTCTGTATTGATATTTAACAATAAATACAGTTCTATAGTTTCACGTATTATTTTAAAATCTTTAACTGATTACAATGCTCTTTTAAAGCAGAAATGTTAATAATACCTGTTAGAGTATTAGCTATAAGCGCTCTTTCTTTAATGCCTGGGTGTATTTAATATTATAATATTGGAATTAGAGACATTATTAATTTAAATTTGAAGTAAAATTGATATTCACAGCATAAGTTAACTGTACTTCTGTGTATTTACTTTATCAAATTCACATAGTTATGTAAATTTTGAGTTTTTAATGTGCGGACGTGAATACGTTATTTCAAAAATGTTTTTTTTACCAAATATTGAACTACTGAAGTCTTTATAACCACTTATCGCCAAAATAAATATCATGGCAAACATACAATTTCAATTAACACTTAATTTATTCAGCCTTAAAAGGTGCAATACAAAATTAGTTAAAGTATTGGAAAACAACTCATGAATAAGAAACTAAAGTTCAGTTGATTAAATAAAATTACTACAACGTTACATTTCACATGTAGGCATTTATTAAATAGGTTTATTTTGTTTTATGAGCAAGTATGACGAGTTAGAATTACATTGAATGAAGTGATACGATTAATCATATCGAATCAATATCGGCTCGATCGTATATTGTTCATTATTGAGAAAATAAACAGACAAATATTGTAGCACTATGCTGACACAAATATAATCAACTAATCAATCCTTCTAGTATTTTCTATAGTAATACCGTGTGGTTTCCAGAAAAATTTAATAGTGTCATATGGCTAAGTATTAAATTGTTCATAATAATGTTTGAAAAGTAAGAACAGCAATTATCTTTTTGATTATCTTTGCACATTTTAAATGCAGATGGTATTTTAATAAGTAATAAAATAACCAGAATGTAAGTTAATTTATAACATTATTATCAGACAAACATCTTATATAATTTATATACATTAAAGTAATATTCTTATCGTGAGTAACTGATTAAATTTATAATCTTAATCAATTTTAGTATAGAAAATAAATTTGGATAAAATCACATTCTTAGACGGTAACCCGGCAATCAATGATTAAAATATAGTTCCTAGTAATTCTTTATGATAAATAAATTATAAACTGTTATATAATTTTGGAGAATACCTCTGATAATTTGTATTATCAGAGCTACCACTTTACATTATTGCTTGGTACCACCTCAAAAGCTTAAATTGATTTAAACTATTGAGGTGGTACGGAAACTACTTACTATTAGACCGCAACCACAGCACAAGAGCGAACAGCAATCATAATGGCTTGCTTTGGTCTGTCGTGTTTTGGGATCAATTTGTTTCAACCAGCCATTAATGCCTTAGGCCGTGATATAATTATAACGATATGATGACAATAATTATCATTGAACTCTAATCTCTAGCCAGCAGGTGCATCACAGACAAAGTGGCTTTCATTTAAAAAAAATATGATCAAGTCGTGACGCGTTTTGTATGGTTATTCTAACCCCAAGGAGTGCGGGCTAAGTTTCTGAACACTGTAAATCGCACCGGGCGCTTGTTTTATAGTACAGCATGGGCTAGGCAGACGGCGCGTCACGCCAACTTCATTCTTTAAAAACTTTACACATTTTGTGCCGTTTTGTTACATCGTTTCTAAGTGCTATTGTTAACTGTTTTACTGCTGTGAAGTGATTCGCAAATTATAATACATTTTCCGTTATTCTGTATTTTAATATTAAAAATGTATTTTAATGTTTTTATATTAAGTTAGTCACCTAAAAAGCATGAAGGTATTTATATAGGAGTGTCTAAATATTAAGGGCAACTATCGGCATTTCGGTAATTTTACTTTTTTCAAGAAGAACATGAAATATGAATGATTATACAGTAATAATATTAAAAAATAATGAGTTAGATTTGTGGAACTTTTACCTGTAGATAAGTAACAAAAGGGCACTCATACTACACATTTCCGCACGTATGTCTGATACGAATAACTATTAATTAACTCATAACGCAGCTGGCTATTTGGACCAACGCTCTGGTGAAGGTGATTGGGAGAAACTGATTAGCCAAGGCTAGCAACTGTTGTGGGTGGAAAAGAATTGAAGATACCTTCATTCTGCTATGGGTGGCTAAAGGTTGGAGATAAAGAAGAATTTATAACACTGCCACATTCTCGCGCCATGAACATAGTATTCATTTAAAAACATCGACTGTCTTTATTTCTGTTTCAAAAAAGAAACCTTCAACATAAATGGATACAAAAACAAAACCTTTCGTTTCAACAAAAATGTCCTCAAAGTTTAAAGAACACAATAAGCGTAACTATCAACGCCTACCACACCACAAAAAAAACAAGCTTTGGCCAGATGATAAACTGGTTTCCGAACTGGCCATCCGTCATCTCCCATCAAGCTCGCACTCGCAACATTCCGCCTTACGCGAAAGGGATAGAAGTAGCTTGAAAACCGGCAACACAAGTTTTATTTCTTAACTTGTAACTGGCACTTAAATTATTTTTCGATTTACTATCGACAGGCCAAAGCTTCGATAATTGCTTTGGCATCAGACTTGACTAATTTGCATGAATTGAAAATATGGCCGCCAAGGAGTTGGCAAATAAATTATAATTTGCGAGCTGCCTGTCTTGATGTTTGTTAAGTTATTGCCGAACAAACGGTTGGGATCAGTGATAACACATTATATAATAGGTAAGCTTTTAACAATTGTATTTCAGTACATCAATTTGGTTAGCGTTATGGTTGAGCCATATATTTCTCTCCTAAGGGTTGTGGGTTTAACAAAAACAAATATTTTTATAGCTTTTAATTGTTTCGGTTTGTTTTATGCATAAAGGAGAACATAGAATACGTATTTATAAACGCAATTACAATATACGAGCAAATCCTAGTGTAAAGCAATAGTTAAAATAATATTTACTATAATATAATGTCCTAGATACCTAGCTAGGCATATACTCGTATATCTAGCTGTCAAAAATTTTTGTTCAGTATTAGTGCTTGCAGTGTATCTACTACATCAATGTATATCTCTTATTAGATTGACTTATTCGATTGTACCGATTATCAGGCAGAAAATTATCTTAAATTATAATAACAATAAGTTATGTAATTTATGAGTTTGGGTTACACACGCATTTTTTTTTTCGTTGTTTTTTTTTATAGCCCGGGGGAAATCCCTAACGGACCTCAGGAGGCGGTGAGGGCTGCCACCCCTCCCCCAAAGACATTGCATTGCATTTTGTCATTCGCTAGACAAATCATGTGTGGTCCAAGCTTAGTAGGTCAGTCTTTAACAAATTATTATCACTTTGATAAAGATTAGATAATCTGTGTATATCTTATTTGATAACAAATATACACCATTTAACGATGCTCGGTCAAAAACCTCATTAAACAAGATTCTAAAAGTCTTATAGATTGACTTCTTAAATTTCTCGAGCATTCTTATCGGTTAAGACATTCAAAATTATACTTTTATACTATGCATTAAAATTCATATTTGTCAGCAGTCCAGCAAACGATCGAGACGAGAAGCTGATTTATATAGGAGCAATGCAGCAACGGAGTGTGCAGTTAGTATTGATTTCCATTCGCAACGCCCAGTCCCCCGCCTGCATCTCACCTCACGCATTACAGCAATGGCAGAAAGCCAAATATCCAGAGCTGTTGATATTTAAAACATGTATCAAAAATAAAAATAAAAAGATTATGTTAAAATGGGTACTCCTTCTTTTATGGGTACAAAATCATGGCAGACAAGCTGATATGCTATTTGATGGACAGTGCCTGCTGTCGCCCAGTGGTGTGCATCCCATGTAAGGCACAAAAAACAATATCTTGTTATACCTGGGCGCTTAACACACATATATATATACTTAACATTTGATCCAATTTGGATTCTCAGTCTACTATTTTGGTAATAACTAGATTTTAAGTCAATAATGTTTTTTTTTGCTTCATATAGGATACACGCCACTGCTGTCGCCTATAAACGAATTTAGCACCAGAAGTGTCTCCATTATGTAGCCTACCTTGAGGAAAGAGAAAGAAGATGGACATATAAGGCGAGATACACAAACACGACTGACCGAATCAAATTGCTATAAAATTTCAACAGCAAAGGCAAAGAAACTTCTAGAGAAGTACAGGCGGTCCTGTCTTTTACAAAGATATGAGATTCTAGTGATAGCTGGCTTTAGTACAAGAACAAAGGCGTACGAAGGCTCGAACATAAATAAGCTGATGACCAACGCGACTGCTGAAATCGAGGCATTATGAATGACTTTAATTAATGATTAATGAATGATGAATGACTTTATACATGTACTGTTGCCGAGATCCTGTCAAGAAATGATGTTTTACCGCCTTATTGATAGTGAGTTAAAATAAAGATGTAAAGAAAACCTTAGTGGCTTTACTTTCCATGCTATTAAAAATTATATAAATAATATTTAATCATGATGACTATGATTAATAAGTCCGATCTTAAATTTAAATTCAGCGTAAATGTAAATTAATAGCACCAATTTTGTAAAAGTCTTTGCTGTTTACACATTAGTTAAGAAAGGAACAGTTTAAAAAATGTTTTAACATAATTTACACTAGAATGTTTATTTTACACACGCGCTATTTACCTACTGAAATATAATTATTTTTAATAATTAATTAATATTAAACGTTTATGAAGACTGCGTGTGTCAGACAGTATTAAATTATATTCTTTATGTAGAATGTCTGGATAATAAATGGGCAAATCGGCCTCGACCAACCGACACACTCCCCATCTCTAGGGTTATTGACCTCCATTTCGGTTATGAAACACTGTGCGTGTACACTTCTTACTTCTTAATATATTCAAGAATTTTAAAACTTATAAATATTAAGTAGCAGTTTTATAATATTTTTATAACCTTAATTTGCAATAATACATTTTAAATTATCGCGTTTTATACACATTTTGCCTAAATACTTAATAGTAATTTTTGAGAAAAGTAATGAAATTTAATATAAATGAAATACATTAGTCAAACCTATAAACAAGTGTTGTACATTAAACACTTAATAAGTACATGACAAACTTATTTAAATTTAAAATGTGTTAAAAAAAATTGACATATATATCATAAGCTAAAAGAACCTTCAAAATATTATGTTTAGTTAGTAACTTTTAGGCAGAAATTTATAGACTCTATTTCGACTTAGCTTTGCAAAGTGTTTAAAAAATATATTAGTGTTGAGAAATACTGAATATATAATAGGAACTTGAGTATAGTCATAGTATTCGCAGAGCCAAGTCCATCTTAAAAAAATAGTGACTTATCAAATCTTTTGACATTCATTGAGTAATATAAATTGTAAAGTTTTAGTAAAGTCTAAGCAAACTTAAAGTTGCGTCTGTAAATCTCAGCCAAAGTAATCATCAAAGTGATCATGTTGATATTGTTAGTGTAATCTATATTTTATATTCTCTCAGACAGGTTTGCAACCCTTTTAATACTTAAATCCATGTACATTAATTGAAAATCTTACATATAAATATCCTAATAATATTAGTAAGCAGTGTACACATATGTAGTTGTACAGAATAAGCACTGGCCGATATTTTCGTAATGCCTACTCCCATTTGACGATAACTGAGAGAGTGAATAGGTATTTCCCATTATCCAGCGATACTGTAGGCGTGCAGTTTAAATCTGGATGGTGATTGACTTCACTCTAGAAGCTCGATGCGTGTAGGCATAAACATGTGCATTTTTATGAATGAAATGGTATGTCAAGGCAACGCTGCGGTACCTATATGCATGTTGTATTTTATAGAAACACTATATCTAACAACATATTAGTTTATAAGATACACATAGATTCATAGATATAATTTACTATGCAAGTAAATATTCTACTTCAGTTTTTATACATTTCATAATAAAAAGGTCAAATAAACAAATTAAGATAAATTTTGCTTAACTTATGTGGGTATAACGTATGCCAGGATAAATTTAAATAAAAAAACGCTATAATGTCCGATACACCTCAAAACTGATTTTTAGATAAAAATAATATAAACAAAAATTTTATATTTCTATGTTTTCTACATTTTCACGGTCTAGCAATACATTACTTACCTATGATAAGTACGTAATTTTGCATTTAGAGTTTGTACTGATAGCACCTAATTAATATAAGTAAGTATAAAATTTACCTAGAAGAGTTATATATTTTTATTTATTTAATACACCAACGACATATACACATAGAAAAATATTTAAAAACACATATCAATTCTACGATAGCGTGCTATTACAATACAACTTCAAAAAACATTATCAGTTACATCTGTGACACTCCAGTGAATCAAAATACGTACAATGTTATCAGAAAAGACCAATAAAACTTTGGCAGTGAATAGTGCTAAATGTCATTATCACTAACTTTGTTGTCTGTCTCTTTCATTCGATCAAGAGGAGAACAGATTCGTCTTAAGCAACTTTTTATCACGATAGGTACTTTATTTTTCATCATCATACGTCAAGAATCAACACCGTATAATATTATGCATTTCTCATAAATTCCTCAGAAAAACGATTAACATAATTTATTAACCAGCCTCTGCATTTAAGTACAAAGGTGTCAGTAATTTAACTCAGTAATAAATAGGTGTTACCTTCATTTACGCGTATAAATTTCATATTCACAATCTACAATGATCAGTATATACGTACTTCGCTCTTCAGATATTGGCGGGAATCTTATCATAAGCGAGAATCTTAGCTTCACTGAACACATTTATTTTTGTACGGAGAAAGCATTAATATTAAGTTCTTACCGGCAACTCTTCCGGGCTCTGTATATAATGGAGATAAATAAATACGTCGCGTGAGACGTCGATTCTTATCGGTGTATTCGAGAGATTTATTCAGGCCCTTACTCTCGATTTATCGTGTTACAAGGAACCCGTTCCGTGCCTACTTAGTTCAGTAAATAATGCCTGAATCGAAATTAATGCTGTTCCTTTCTTTACATAGAAGTATAAATACCATAGATCACGCCAAATCGACATTACTATAATTGTAAAGAAAATTGGACATTAAACTTTTGTATTGATGAGCTCATATTCGCACCCACAGACTACCAAAAATATAATAAATATGAACATAAATATTTTTTCTATTTTTTGTTTTCTTGAATTAACTTATCCCAGACTTATTTATTGCAAGGGCATGCAATGCTTCTATGCTTCCATGGAATGAACGCTACTACGTGTTTGAACATAAGTTGGCTTTCCAAGTTTTATTTGCTATTGGTGTTTTTGATTTTTTGAACGCACCCTGTAGCAACCTATACTTGGGAGAACACTAGCTTTTTATGTTAAATTTATTTTCTTTATGTTTAAGTTTTTTTAATATGTTTTACTCTGCTGGTTGTATTTATGTATTGAATAAAATAAATAAACCAGTATCCAAACTACAAATCTTTTGGAGTTGCATTACTACGTATTCCATGATATTGACTGTAAGTACAGTCAAGCCGTCGAAAGCATGTACAACCCTGTCAATTAACGGTAGTCAAAATTAAACAGCCTTGAGTAGCACTTTATGCTTGAGATGTGAGGGTACAGCCAGTCAACACGTTGTCGGCGTTATCGACGTTATTTGTGGCTCGCGATATTAAATACGTCGCATGAAACCATAATTCTTTGTAAAATATGAAAGATAAAGTGATTATTTTTCCCTATATTTTTGTTGTCATAATATGTGATATTGGACACATTAAAGCAGTTTTATTTCAAACGTTTAAAATTAAAATCATTGTCGACAATAACCATTATTCCTTCTTTAGTCAAAGGAAGCTATCAACAATTTTTTTATATTTTCACGGGTGACAGTCAATGGTTTTCCATCTCTTGATAGTCGCTGCTGTTTTTGAATCATTCTGCACTTTTCATTAGCTACAGTATATTCATTGTGCCGAACTGTAGGTATAAAAAAATGAAGTTCTAAAATACAAGTAGTTCATATGCTAAGACTTGATATCTTAGTTATTCTGTATTTTGAGTACAGCTATATAGACTATTATAATTATGATTTGAATTTTACAGTTGAAATTTCCCCTCGTAATTATACAGGTGATTTTATAGACGAGGGAGATATTTCAGAATACAATAATTTGTACCTTCTTATAACTAATAAAAATGTAAATAACAATATTCCCTAACAAATCATAAAGAAACATTGATGAACAAATGAGAATTGATCTGTAAAAAGTTTGGATACCGCAGCGCGTGTGGTACATGATTGAATGGCATCTAGATAAAACTACTTTTACATATATTTTTACATTATATATTTGGAATTAGAATCAAATGCTGAATATCCTCCTTGAATATCTCTTTCGTCTATAAAATCAGCCTGTATATAATGTATGGTAAAATAGTGTTAAAAAACAAAATCATGATGATATCTGCAAATGAGTATATCTTAATAGATATTCTTAAGTAATATATAAACAAACACCAGGAAATCGACCAAGTAACAACCCTTTAGATAAATAACCCGACTTGTATAGATATAGGCAGTGCGTAGGTTTATAACCGTAAGTACGTATAGATAAACATTGTACTCATATGGTACAGATTCGGTACAACACAGAAATCCACTTACCCCTAACAGTGGGGCCCTTAAGAGCATCATGTTGTGTGTTTACAAGAAGGGCTCAATTTATTTATTCGTTCATTAAGCGCCGAAGCGAGGATCGCTGTGAGAGACGAATTTTAGGATAATGGCTGTGTGGTACTAGCCTTACGTTACGTACGGCTTTGTGTAATGATTTTTAAATATTCGTGCTAATTTTCTTTACTGTTAATTTTAGATATTTATTTGAGAAGTACAAATTAAGTGTGTTAAACTGAGATTTACTGGATAATATTGACTGCATTTGATTAAGTCCCACTGTAATGGATTCGTTAATTTTTGTATCTTATTATAAGTTAATCAAAAATAAATCTTGGGCGGCGCACTTGAGGGAGTGCGTCGCCCAACATTTCCAAGGCGAAAGCGGTGCGCGATGTGTTCCCGCGCACCGCTCGAAGAAACTGAAGGTGAGCGGAATGGTGTCCAGGGGCCTTCCATCAATAGGCCAGACGTCGCCGGGCGCTGAGGAAGCTGGCACAGCCTTGCCCTTGGCCCCGGCAAACGGGAGAAGGAACACCGGAGGTTTTAGTCGGTGCGACTCCGACACACCGAGGGGTGACCCTCATCATCCCCTGACGGCCCATAAAGGGTTTCCACCGAGTTAAAAAAAAATAAATAAAAAAAAAATCTTTATTTTGGACTTTTAATAAATTCATAATTTCTTGTTGTGGGTACATACCGAAAAATTTAAATGTAATTGTAAAGAAAAGTAGCATTCAAATATACCTTTCCAAATTCATAATAAGCCGTCTAACCAATCGATCAAATTACGAACGATTAACATACAAAATCGATATTCGATGATTAATCAATTACACGAAAGGTTAAAGATACAAAAACGTGAGAAACTCCGAGCGATTTACCGCAATCGATTGGTAGTTTAAATCGAATCGTCGCATAAACGATATTAAACAAATCGTAAGAGATGTGCCCATTACCACCGCTACATGTGGGTAAAAAATATCTCAACACTTTTATCGCGCACCGCCAGTTGTTTAAATTGATACAAGAAATGTTTCTAATCTGTGGCTCTATAACGAATCGTAGGTTATAAAATTGTGAAGGCATCACGAGGCGTTAGATTGAATACGGCGTGTAATTCAATAATAGCTTTGGAACACCGGCGGCACTCAAACTGCTATCATCTATTATCTGTAATCAACAATTTGCCACAGAGAGATCGACCTCTTCCGTAGAAATTGCAAAGATCTACTAACAGCTTGCAGTTAGGAAGTGTTAGAATAAAATATTAACGTAGTCGTTAAACGTTTTATGTGCACTTTCAAAATGTTCTTTTACAATAATTTGTAGTGTTCTTTTTATGGAATTCACCTCTGGCATTAATAGTTTCTTATTTTTGTATAAAAGTTGAAATTACGTGATCTAATAAATGTTTTCAATATTCTATAACGTACAATTTGAATCAGTCAATTGAATTGTACTGTTAAGAAATAGAATATGATTTTATGCATTAAATAGACACTTTAATGGATCATGTAGCCATTGCAAGGTTAACACAAAGATTGTCGCCATCCTCACGTGTAAGTAGGATAGTTTATTTCCCATATAATAATCCTTTTACCATGAAGCTAACTGCTCACTTCGCTAGATACACTTCCCAGGAATTTGTTAGCAAAGACATCTCCTTTACGATAATGTTCGATTTTCTATTAAACTTGAAAGCATTTCACGTCCCACATTCTTATCTGGAATGTTCTACGACATATTTTTCCAAAGTTTCCCGGCGCGGGCTTTCAGGCGCGCATGTACCTAGAGGACTATTCACACATGGGAGGAGATAAGGTAGCTTTCACACCATTAAGCCGCGCGCTGGAGCCCGGGGCTTTTCCAGATTAGATTATACACTCGATTTATGACGTCATTAAAGCTTTGATAATTACTCGGGACAGGCTGCGTAGGCGAGACGCGCGGGCGTGGGGGGTTGAAGGGGGTAGCTTGTACTGTTTGATTGGATTCCTGGTACTGTGAGGGTTAAGGGATTAAAGTTATGGAGATTAGTTCGCCGTTCGCCGCCCGCGGCCGCGTTTCGTTTGTATTAAAGCAGTATAGATATGTACGGATAAGAGATCGGTTATTGCCAATTTCGATAGCGAGGCAGGTTTTAATTTTGTTTCGCGATTGCGATCGTATGTTTGGGAAGTCTGATTGGTTTTACATGCTGTTTTAATGCTGATTATATAAAAAAAAATGTTCACTCATTTTGGTGACGATCTTTAATTACAATAATTTTACGTTTATCTAAATATAATTCCATTTCATATCTTTTACATGTCTAATAACTAACAATAATCAATTATGTATATCGTTAATATAATTATGTGATGCGATATTTTATTTAAAACTAATCTAATTATCTTACTTCTACATAACTCCGCTAACGAAACAGATATATTGAATAGTTGTAATATGATACTTTAAACTATATTCACATTGTATTCCATTCGTAAGTGTATACTAGAGATGTAACGGAGGCAGTTTTATCGGAACCGATGTCGGAGTCGAAGTTTTTAAATTTGATTTATCGGAGTCGAATTCGGAGTCGGAATCGGAGTCGGAGGCAACGTCAGTCACAAGTGACGCAAGAATAAAATAGTTTTATTAAGGGACAAATAAAAACATTATTCAGTGAACCTTTTTAATTAGAAAGTGATAAATTTACAAATACACAGCCAATAAAAATTGCTGTTTCTTATTAATATTTTCATAGTACTGTGAGAAAGCGATTACCTGAGCTACTGGTCGCGTAGTCCATGACATTTAAGCGCAAAGTGGATAAAACCACTATTGTATGTCTGCTCAGATAGCGTGATAGCGTGAAGATATGTTATTTATTATATCTTAAATTTGATCCCATTTTAATATGGTGCAGGATTGATACATGTATACGAAAGTATAAGCCAGAACTTTTGAATTGACAACAGCATAATCCATTTCCCTCTACATCTCCCTCGTGTGTAGACAGATGTTGAGGATCGAGACTGTTTCCAAGCGTACATCAGGTTTTTTTTTTTGATAGCCCGGGGGATACTGTTGACGGACCTCAGGGAGCTTTTTGGTTGTCGGACTTGCACCGACTAAAACCCCCGGGGTCACACAGCGCTCTCGCCTGGATAAGTTGGGCGGCACGCTCCCTCAAGCGCATCGCCGGCGTATATCAAGTTGGGTCAACAGAACACAACACAACACAACACAACACAACCTTACTTGGGCAAATAAAAGCTGTTGTTCACAAAGTGTTGGATATATCAGAAACCGTTATCCTCCAGTGAACATTGTCTAGTGAACAAATTAAATCAAATTTGCTGCAGGGTTGTTTTTGTGCTAATTTCTATTTTACTTAATTTAATGTAAATGTAAAATAAAAAAACCTTTTAGTAATAAATTTAAATGTACATTTAGTTTTAAATTTAATAATTTAATCATATTTTTTTTATCTAAATTTTAAAAAATGTCTTCTACAAATTAAGTAGCACTGATTGTTTGATTAATTGATATTATGTTTCAACAACATATAAAGTAAAATCAAATGAATTGACTACAACAGTGGTGGTGACCTCTGATGAATACCTCCGATTAAAAAGTTTCGGAACCGAAGTCGGAACCGAAGGTTTAATAACGATCGGAAGTTCCGACTTATCGGAGTCGGAGTCGAAGCTCCGTAACATCCCTGGTGTATACATAATCCATATATGTATGGATTCTTTTAAGAACTAAAATATTTTCTAAACTATTGTAAATTTCATTACTGATATTGCTTATGCATTCTCCTTACGATATTTCGATCTAAGCATTCTGCCCCTTATATTCTAAACGTTACAAGTAATTTTCTATTGCAGCCTTAAGGGTTTTATGAAAAATGTATATTTTCTCGGAAACAAAAGCAGCTTAAGCGGCTCTCTTATCTATTATGCTTGCATACCGTTCGCGCTGTCGCATGAATGCTGAACGCAAAATGAGGGAGAAATTGTTTTTCTTTTAAAGGTGACTTGCTTTATAAGCCCCGTTTATAAAAAGGACTGAGTTGCTAAAAGTGCACAGAAAGTTCTAGTCGTGAGCGTTAGGATCGTTTGCAGTGTTTTGCTCTAATAACGTGTCAACATATATATTTACACTGGCTCGAAATTGTGGCTACAGAGTACCTGATGGTAAGTACAATGTGGTTCCAAAACGTATGCGACCATCAAAGAATGAAAATCCATTGATAGTCTCCGTCGTCATGTCGTTCCACATATACCACGACTGAAGGTCTCTAGGTATATGAGTTACTGGATAAACACAAGCTAATCTCAAAATGCAACAGGCCAAAGCGAGTCAATATTAATTATATTATAATACTATTATTATCAACTTATATATCTGTAGGCGTATGTGTGTTTTCATGTAGGTATATTTATGTACATACGAGTATCATTATCGATGACACTGAAACAGTTTCTAAAGTCACCACTTTGCAGATACACCTATCTGTATCTACTCTATAATTCCCTTCCTTGCTATTTTCTGCGCGCTGACCTAATACATGTGTGTTAGCTGAAAATCAGCGCCGGGTGGCTCAGCTGGTCATTTAGCATTTTCTGAGCTGACATCCCTTTTGTGGCGCCTAAATCCCTACTTAATCTGGAATAACCCAGACGTACGTACCGGGATTCGAACCTACCACTATTTGCGTTGTCGCGTATGGAAAGCGGTCCGATGTCCATTAGGCCACAACAGACACTAAATCCTACATAAGATAAATTATATCATTATACATATTTAAAGAAATAATATTAGATTTGCTTAAAATGCGTAGGTGTTGGCTTTGATTATACGGTATAACAATTAATTGATATCAAAGCTGTGGCAATGTACAAATTTTCACTTACACTTAAACGCAGCATGCAGGTCAAAAAATGCGCACGAATCGACCTCCGCCTCTAAAACAATCGATGTAAATCGATGCCGTGATAATCACTGACAGTGGGCTAATGTTGTGATACATCAAATGATGGAGTGCTAAAAACCCAAGGACTCATAACAGATTACAATAATTGTTCGCTGGGTTTTTTTTCTGTAGCATCACTACCAGGGTGGCTGTAACTTTTTGTCCTGACATTAGAGAGCTATTCTAGCTGGAAATCACCCATTAAGTCCTAGCCGTCCGTCCGCGAATGACCCTCCAATTAAGTGTAATGAGGCGACCGAAACCGAACCTACATACATTTACATACATAATATATTTTAAAACGCTAACACAAAAACCTATAAAACCTTGAATACAATAATCAGAAAACTTCGGTGTAACTATCTTAAAGCGTATAGCAGATATTGTTAAAAAAATAATTTGTCCAAGCATTCATATAACGACATTAATAATATATTAGCGACGTGCATAGGATATTTGGACAGAGTAAGCAGAATTCACGTAATTAATTTGAATATTATGTTATGATAGTAATTATATATTATACTGCTTTCATAGATAAGATAGAAGTCGTAAAATAGAATTGAATATAACGAATTCCTTTTTTGTTAAACTTAACACGTCCACGCCAGCGTAACCCACCGGTGGATCACAATTGACTGTTCCATGGGAACGAGATAATACAGTCCCGCCTCACGCGGAAAAACTTATATATTCGCTCCGGCGTGAACGTGTTAAAGCAATTTATTCCAGACTTGTGTATCGATAGGGCATGCAATGCTTTCATGCTTCTATAGAATGAACGCTATTGTAATATATAAAATATATATTACATATATTTTATACTTTATACATTATAGTGTATATATATTATAAGTAGTAGTAGCGGTAATATTGGTCCATAGTATGTGGTTTAATAAGAGTTACATAGCTATTATTTATGTATAAAGCAATCAATATATTTAATAAAATTTTTGAAATAATTAGTTGATACGTATATCCTATTAATATCTGCAGAAAATCTAGCATTAAAATAGAAACCTCATCAGAAATGCAATCGCGTTTGGCTTGGTTATTGTGATCCCGATTTGCCAAACATACCCGTCATAACAATGTTCAAAAGCTCTCACATAGAAGGATGATTTCGCTAAACATATTATTCAAAATAATATTAACTACAACATTTTACTACTAGTAAAATTCACAAATACAAGCTACGACCACGCATTCATAACAATTAAATAATCTTTGATGAAATAATATCCCTTTTTTAACGTTTTATTTTTGAACTTCTTTTAAATTTAAATGGAAATTACTCTAAAATGTCTTTAGGTATTTTATTGTATATGCGGATACTGAGCCCGATATAAAAATTTTGAAAACTATTGAAGCCCGTTTTGAATAACACTTCCTTGTGGGTTATTTGTGGTCTTAACACTATGAACATCGCTACTCGCCATAAAAAATGCAGATATTATTGTATGTACAAAATATAGGCGTAAGTGTATTGTAATGGAACCGTTAATTTACCAACGAAGTCTTTTAAAGGTTCTCAAAGTGAAACTTTAGTCCTTAAATTAAAATAAGCCCTCTTATGCAAAATTAAAATAGTACTATATTTAAATCAGCAACATTGCCAAACAGTAAAATGCCATAGCAAATAATATTATAAAATAACTAAAATAAACTAATCCAGCTATTTCTATATTTTCGAGTTGCCAGATTTTACTGCCTGCATACGCAGCCGAGCTAAGTTTTCCTACTAGATATGTGAGCAATGTGTACCCCTCACCTGTAATCTGAAATTCAGTGTTGCTCCCAGAAACACTGTAGAAAAATTCCAGTTAATTTGAAGTTTACTTTATAATTTAGACTTTAGTATCGATATCGGGTATATTAACAAAAAAAAACCTTACATTGAAATATCTTGAAAAGTATTAAATTCACCTGTACAATGGAGGTGGTTTAAATAGTTGTATTATATATTAGGTATTCTATTACATGGTTCCAGTAATAAGGCAAATTTCCAATACCATGTATAAATATTTTTAAAATATTTGCTAAACAATGAATTATTAAAATGAAATTCACAAGTTATTTGACAGATTGTTGCCAAACAAATTGTACATACATTATATAAATAACGCACATTTATAAATCTGGTTGTTATGTTTTAGGTAGGTACATTTAAAATAATATGCATAGAAAATAATAGGCATTTACCTATGCATATTATTTATAATACGCATATATTAAATAAGAAATTCATTTTAAATTTAGGATACCTATAAAAAAAAAAAACATTTTAGGTGTATTGCTACTATTTTTGTGAATCACAAGAAAATAATTTGCGTTTTATCAGTGTGATCCATGAGCTTATTATAATATTATCCATTCAAAGTAGACGATAATTATGAAATAAGGGGACGATTGTTGGTCCATTGGGTGGCTTTGTGACCAAACGAGTACCTTCAAACGTTGAGGATTATAGACAGACTAATGTATTGTAATGTGGTATTTACTTATAAATATAATAAGTAGTTATACAACAAATATACATATTTTCTTTCATATGAAATGTATCTTAGAAACTTTTTTTTATCCCGAGTCGACACAGTGACCGCATCACATCTGATTCAAATGCATGATCTGATGTAAGCGTGATGCAGTCCGAAAAACGACGACTATCGAGAATTAAGAAGAACCCGTTAGTAGTCCCAGCAATCATGCCGGCCGGCACAAATATCTCTTATCTTAATTGTAAAATTGTATACGATTTTTATACTTACGTGATAAAGTAATTGATGTATAAGGTAGACACACAAATAACTACATTTATATTTTAAGTAACTGTCTAAATATTGTACCGTAAAGAGCCAAGTTAAAATGCCAACTAAGTGCAAAAGTAAGAAATTATGCTTTCTTTGTCATCTCATAATGATGTATTTGTTGTCCTTTATAATTTCACCTGTGAAATCAGGCAAGTCGGAATATTCATAACAATATTTTGGGGAATAATGTTAACAATGAGTGAAAGACTTTCTTTCAAAATCTAACGTGCAATAATTTGCAGTTCTTTGTTTCCTTAGAAATCGAATGGTCCGTGGCACCTTTCTACAATATTCACCTTATTCTAACAAGGTACTTTTAGTGGTTTACGATGCAATAAAATGTGTACGGACAAGGGCAAACATCGCGGGATTCTTTCCATAATATTTGCAATTTTGAGGATGTCAAGGTAAGTTACCTTTTAAAAACGTATTGCGTTTTATTATACAATTTTACAACTAAAAACAGTCAACCCATTTGACGTCCTTTAAAAAATTCTTCTTTGTCCGCATAGTAAGGGTTACGTTTTTTAAGAACTTGTTTTTGATGTTTTTTACAGCGTTTCCAATCTTCTGCGAATGCGGCTCAAACAAAGGCCCAAAACGTTTTGTTTTATTTTGTAGTTACTTAAATATACGTTTGAGGCTATTGTGTTAGAGTTGGTCTGTTGTCAAGAATTCAGTCTGGAAAAAATCGTTCTAGTGTACGCCAGCTTTCATAAGTATAGATAAAATTAAGTGATATTATTTAAAATACAAAATTAATTCGTTGTATAAATATGTAAACTCACTGTAATGTGTCTCTGTGGATTGAGGTATGTAATATCGTATTAGCTACATTTTGAATATTTTATAATAAGTACGTAGGTAGGTATAACATATTTATATATCTATCTACATATGTATAAATTTGTTCAGTATTACTAGTAGTACTTATTAAGTATTTTCATATATTAACGCTTAGTTCAAAAGTCGGCGAGTTCTATATAAGCGTTTGTTTTTCGTGTTGGGTTAGTAATCATGAATTTTTACTATTTACGAATACAAAATAAATCCTAAATATACATTTTTTTCATAAATATTACAAAATAAGACAGATACCTATGTTTGATACAATAGAACAAAATGTTTATGTCTAAACTTAGAAAGGCTACCATTTTCGTTGTTAGCCACATGGATTAGGTATTACCTTAACAAAATATTGTAATCTGTATAGCTAATAGTATATTATATATTATACTAAACGCATTATATAATAAGTATCAATATTAAAGATAAATATATAATTATATTTGTTCTTTCGAATGGCCAACACATATCAACTTACAAGTTTTTTATCCTTATCCAGTCACAGCACATACATTATCCATCCAGCGAAGTAAAACACCTAAATCTTTTGTGAACATAGCTGCATTCCAATGTCTTAAGGTTCGTTCATACCACTATGTAAGAATGTTACTGTTAATTAATACCTACATACATTTTTTTAGCCGATATTATAATTACCTTTACCATTTTTGTCTTCTAATTAAATACATATTTTTTTTAGGTATTGATATCTGTTTTCCAATACATAGGTAAATTGATGTCTTCAAAAGTATAGTTGTTAAAAAAATACTTAATATTTAATTAAATGCGATAATTTATATCTAATTAAATATGATATAATGAATATAAAAATGTAAGATATGTATGCCTAAATATATTTATGGCATTATTTCACATGAATAAAATTATTGGGTATTGATTTACATTTGAGTTTTTATTTCTTTTATATCATTAAAATATAAAAACATTAAACATCATACGTTTATAATATGGAATAAATGTAAATTTTCTTCTAAAATGTTTCTTAGTTCTATCGGGCATTTAAAACAACACCTGAAGTTAGATACGTGTAAGCCACTAGGTATAGTTGTGACGATTATAGACTGATATTTTTTTCATGCTTTGATATTTGTACCCAGTTTTTGGACTACACTGTACTTTATACCATCAAGTGTAATGTGGTTACTATGCCGAGACAGAAAATAAATTAGTCAGGTGTATATTTTTGCTTAGTCTATACTAACTAAAATACTATGATATTCAAATAGCTACAATCTATTTGAATTCCACTTGAACTCCTTAGTTTATAATAACGAGAAATATGGAAAAATCAAGCTTCATCATTGCACTACTTAAACAATCTTGATATTGTAGAATTTATGCTGTAAGATATAAATTGAAACTGTAAAATAAAAAGATCTTTTTTCGTTTTTGCATGATAATCTCTCCAAACAAGTATTATTGTGTTCTGGTTGAAAACATCTAAATAGCCTCTTCATTTTTTTTTCATTTAACTAAAAATACATTTTCAATGCATAAATTTATCTGCAAGGTCAAGTTACCGCGCTATATATTATAATTATTTAAATATGTCTGTGCTGTTTTATAAAGGATAATATGTCGGTATAGTTACGTGCATTGTGAACGGCCTTTACCATTGAGAGGCGAGCTCACGATATCGGGTCCTGTTCGCCGTAAGTCAGGTCTTCGTGGTCAGATAGGAGTCCCCGCTTACCCCTCCCATATAAACATGATACCACATAAGTCACACTGGAATAAATTATTGCCAACGTAGTCTTGTATGCTAAGCCTCTCGTCGTGTCCAACTAGAGTATGCTTTAGGTATATTTTTAGATACCTTACAACCAAGCCATCGTTTCTCAACCTAGGAGTCGCAATCTGCCAAAAAAATAAAATGTTCCAATGTAACATTATTTTTATTTGTCTTTAATAAAGCTGAAAAGTTGATATCATCAAATAACAAATTGTCAGATAATTTTTTTTTCTTGTAAGCCTAATGGCAAAATCCGTGTAACTAGGTAGCAATATATAACCCTAGAATTATATTAGGTATTGAAATAATAATTTTAAGTAAACACGAAGAAATAATATTTTTTTTCTCAGCTATCAGACTAAATAGACATAGGGCCTACAGTAATGAGTAGTAAATACCAATTAGTATAGGCATCTATAAGTTTACCCCGGATGGAATAAAGAGCGGCTTTAATGCAATTATTCATAGCTATAAATTAAGCATAAAATACTAGAGAATGAGAAATAAAAGTTAAATAAATAAACTCTTTAATACTTAATTCAATAACTCAATGCAAGAATTAATCTTCGTTTCTTTGAAAGGTCAAATAACAGACTAAAAATGTATAAACGTGCACATCCTCTGACAGCGGTGAGGATGTGTTTTTTAACGGTAGCGTGAGGCAGAGGCAACAATACGAAGGGCTTTATCTTGACATGATATACACGATGTCACGACTGGCTACGACGTGACCGAAATGCGAGCCGATTTATTTCATGCCTCCGAAATAACTCCGGTTTGTTTTGATACGTTGCTGTACGTTTTCTTTTCCTGTCGAATGACGAATAGAGCTGAGAATAACTTTGCGAGTGAGGTGTGCCGAACGGTATGCCTCAATTTACACTTTACACTTTGCGCAATATCTTTATTGTAACACAAATATCTCGTATATTCTTAGATACATTATAATACTAGTACTATTATGATGTAGCTTCAAATTTAATTATCATTTTAATGAAACTGAAATAGAGTAAGTAAATAAATAATTACTTTTATGTAATATATTTTTCGGAGTAAGCAGTAATATATTTCACTTATTTTATGTTCATCACAACTAAAACAAATAATTATACACTTAATCACAGTTTTTAGGGTACCTCATGGCTACACGTGAGATATAATTGCTAAAAATTCAGATTTACATGGGTAAATACAAGAATTAAATCAATACAATAAAAATCCACTGAAATAACTAGGTTGGTACCTAAATATTTGGGCTGTGGAGCGTTAATTACAGGGGCCACAGGCCTCGTCAAAGTATAGAAGTAGCCGCCTTGGGATTTAAGCTGGTTCCAGTCCAACACACCTCGGCCAGTATCGTACAGCTGGGAAGGCTTTATAAGGAATTTTAGCTAGTAAAAAGAGTTGCCTAAATATTTATACAAAAACATACAGTTCACAGGTGGGATATAAAGTAAAAATAAAGCAGAGAAAAGCGGCGATTTCGGTGTAGAAACGTCTCGTCGCGTCGGGCTGTTGTACTTAGTTTTATCTACGGCCCGCTGTCGCCGATACGTTCTTGTACGGAGACCATAAGTTGCCCAGTCACAAGCATTCGTAACGACTCCGTAGACCGTGTACCAAGAGCTTTATCTGCCTCACGCCTATGCACTGCCGATTGAGGGCTGTGCTAAGAAAATATTCAAAGATTTATTTAATACATTAGGTTATCAGTTTTAATATTATGTAAAACATCATAACCTACTTAGATTCATTTTAAAAGTAAAATATCTTCACGTTTTAGTATCATAAATTGTAAAAAATCACTTTTAGTATTTCCTTAGAATTTTTATATTAGTATTAATATTTAAATTGTATACTTTATTTCGTATTAATTACATAACAGCTATAAACAAATTTATAACAGTTTAATTTAATGACCACTTGTAACTTTCTGTCGTATTTCTGACACCTACACTCTTAGCATTCTACAAAATATTTATTAGTCTTATTTTATATCCTTGTGTTAATATTTAGTAAATAAATTTGAAATCATGATTATTTATTCAAAATGGCTATTTAGGGGTCATTGTAAGTAGCTAATAAAAATATTGGCAATGAATGTGGGAATATTCGTCCACACTCTCCGATGAAGTCAGTGACAATATGAATATAAAACCTAATTTAAACATATGCGTCTGCACAGATAATTCTACAACATTGAAAAATTCCCACTCTTGAATATATATGTTGTTAAAGGAATATCAGCTGTATCGTGATGTAATACAAGTTAAATTCTATTTTTACAGTTAGCAAAGTATACTCTAACTTGTGGACAGAATTACACAGATTTATATGACATTGAGGGATGGATGTATTGCATATTGTCTGAGGTCTTGACATTCGTGTTTAATGTCTTTGTTCCAATGTAATTGCACTAATGAATTATGTGCATCTTGTCGAACGCTATCTACTGGCTGGAATTTATTTATTTATCGGGGGACGCAGTCATTGACTTAGTTGAAGCTGGCGTAAACGTATACTTTCGGGCAGTAGACTTGAGGAAGTCTGCTGTCCGGATGAGAGGGAGGCGGTGCACGGTGACCGGCGCAACGCCTGGGAGAGAGGTTTAAGAGGGGTGGGCTTTACTCCTTTCCCTCCTAGAGAGATAGCCTCAACAAGGCTTCTTGTTCCCTGAGCGTCTGGATGAATTTGCCTTCACAGGCCCGGGTGGAGCAATCACAGGGACACCCGGGGGTTTTTAGTCAGTAAGAGTCTGACACGCGAGGGTCGCTGCTCTTACAGTATCCCTGATGGTCCTATGTAGGATTTTTGCCCGGAATACAAAAAAAACATATACTTAGTATCCTGTTTTCAATAATTGAAATTATAATATGTGTACAAAATATTTTTCTACGTATTACATGTTCAACTTTGTATGAAGATCTTAGTTATTTAGTAAGTAGTTTTGACATATTTAAAATACCAGCTAGTACCAGCTAGCCAACAACAGACAACGACGGCAGGTGACGTGACTCCAGACGGCATTACTTTGCAGTTTGTAGTATTTACTTGTATGAGACCGATTCTGACAAATTACTGCAAATGCCGTGTGACAGTTCTGATTCTCAAAAGGAAAACAGTTTAATTTTACAAATATACGCACTCATTACAGAACATATAAACAGATTGATAGAACAAGTATGCATATAACCTGTAACATGAAAAACGTAATTTTATTAGATAAATTTGTTAACATTTTTAAAGATTACATTATTTTTTTATTTTGAATTATCTTTAACATAACTTACATAAAGATAATTAATTTTACTTCCTATTTATCATCTAAAAACACTTAGTGGGTCACAATACTATAGAATTTCAGCAAATTAATAAGACTTTTTATATATGTAATAAAATAATGATTAAAGCTTAGTACACATAAAACTACGGAAGAAATAAATTAACTATAAATAGCACGCGTCAAACAAAATTGTAGCGTTAGTAATCTCATCAAAATCAAGATTCTATACCATAAAACCGGCTTTACGCCAACCTGAAGTGTTAAGTGATTAACGATTAAATAATAAGCCATCGTACTCTCGTAAAACAAAGATTAACATACAGTTACGGGTGTAAATAGGCTATAACTTTGATTTTTACGACTAAATAATCGTAAAGGAACCCTGCCAATGCGGCTAAGTTGTGAACGCTTGGTGTACTTTAAATTTTCAACGTAACATGCCGTGAAACAGAACTTTTTAATTCAGCCGACTTGAATCACGGACAATGCAAACGGTAGGCACGCGGCAATGCACTTTTATTTTACGAGACACTCATAACATAAAGCGGGAGACGTCTCAACAACAGGATCTTGTCGATTACGTTTTATACACTACACTAACAAGGTCAATTTACAAATTGGATTCATATATAAGTATAGGTCATTTTATATTTTAGCTAGAACTGATTAGATACTTACTTATGTATGCAAATCTTCTTTAGATAACAAACTGGTTCAGACTTAACATTAATTAAAACTTAAGAAATTATGAAACCGTTGGAAGCTTGCATGACCGTTAAAGGTAAAAAATCTAGGTATATCAGACGTGTTCTAAAAAAATTTCGTACTTCGCAACAAAATCTCGAAAATACTTTTATTAGCGTATTGACTCTTTAGCTATGTACCTAACTAGATAAAAACTAGTTAACAGTTACTAAACTAATCAATCGTTAGTTGTAGAATGGACATTTGATAAATGTATCACAAAATTGTCATAAATACTTTAGAGGTAATAAAGAAAAACGCTCTTCCGTAAAAATACAAATTGTCGGTTACAATGTTCTTCTGGAATACACTCGATATAAAACGTTAAAAATTATTTAGTCTGGTTAATACCCGACTCCCGAAACCAGAACGGCCCAAGAGATGCTCGTTTTAAATACTTTAACGGGTCCTAAGTGCGAATTAATTTACTTATAATACTTTTACTTACCTTTAACGTGAAAATGTAATATGTATGTATGTGGTATTACCATTAAAATGACTGTAACCCAAATTAAATGAGCTATTCTTGTCTTGTAATAATGTATAGAAATTATAATTTTATAAAAGTATAGGTAGTGGACATTTGTAGAGGAAAAAATGTTACTTCAATCAGTCTTTATGTGTTTGATAGTATTTATTATTTTGCAGCAAACTGTTAAACTCAACGTCTCCACCTGCGGCACTATATAGCCATAGCTCCGCTAATCGCATATTATGCATTATATCTACTTATTCTAGTTTCATAACATGATTTCTTTTAGACAAATAATGTCTGTTCTTGTATTTAATATATTTTTTATCTATTCTATTTAGATACACATATAAACTTCAACTATCATAATCAAAATTCGCGGAGTTTATTTAGATGTTTGTTTTGTAGGTACTTTTCAGTAAGTATAGTTACGGTTAACAATCGCTGCCGTGAGATAGTAAAGATGTAAGTTTCCATCCAGTTAACGTTAAAGCAGCTATAGAACAGGCAAATAATTCGGCCCAAATGCAGAACGATATGGCCCGTTTGTCTAACCACCTAATTTCGCAACGTCCGCAACTCCGCACAGCGGGCCCATTGTGGTTTACCCGGATCCAGAATTCCAAGTAATTAAACAACTGAAAATTTAACAGAAGTTACCTTTCCTATATAATTTAATAAGGATGCGCTATAAGCTGACAACCAAATGTTACCAAAAAAGAAATATTTTGTTTATAAATACTTTCCATACTCAATATTTTTGAGGTTTGAGAAGGAAATAAAATCTCCTTTATTTACCTTAAAGACAACTCGTTTTCATTATGTAAGTATGTTTTACACTCAGTATATGTTTGTCATTATTACCTTAATAAGACTAGAACCTTCTGTTTACATAGAAACGTTAGAGTAAAAAATTTCAAATTAAAATTAGGTATATACTTAACTTTCTTAGCCTCAATTTCTGGGCTAGTACAGTAAATCCGGTTTACCCTAAATTATTTTTAAAACTTTGGAACAAGTAATTTTGAAACAGAATTTACATTGAACGTTGATTTTGAAAGTTCTATTTGAAATAAATTAATTGGTGTATTTAATTCACTGTAGACTAATACAAGATACTTAGAGAAATATTATTTTAATATTGAGATTGTGTCCTGGGATGCAACCTTCAATACCGGAACATTTTATAAATCAACCGGGACGACAGTAACTGAAATTCGATACCAACTGCATGAACAAGTCCTAGAGTGCTGTTTTTCAACCTACCTATTATAACCTATAAGTATCTACTGATAATGGTGAAAAGATAACTTAAGGTACAAGTCGATCTTTGCAAGTCGTGGCTCGACTACAGCTGTAGGTATAGATTTGTGTGTAAAGGTGTCCGAAGTAAGCAGCACGGTCGCTTAACACGAAGTTGAACAGCGCTGCGAAGTCACCACCAAGAAACGCTTTTACTAACCTATGAACGCATATAGAGCGATGCATCGGGACCTCGCGGCCGTTGCCGAGCCATGTTTGACAGAATCCAAAGCGTACCTTTACTCTTCCATTTAGCTAGAATAAAATCCAGTATGTACGTCGTCACAAAGTTTATATTTACCTTTTATATGTCGGTATCTAATTTTGTCACACTGATAGAAATACTCAATGAAAGGAAACAATCAAAATACGAGCAAGAATCACCAACATTTTAATAGAACTGCAGAACAGAGATTCTGGTAGTACCGAGTAAACGTCGTGAATCGCCCAATAATAATGAAAGTGATGGCTGTGACGCCGTCGGTGTATGAAGCGGCAGTTTGGGCACATAAACAGCCCGTATACAACGACCATTGTAACATGATATAAAATATTGTTCGTATCTCAAGGGAATAAGTGCTATTTTGACATGGCCATTAGGTCTACATGTGTAGCGACAGCTTTGTATGGCTCCCCTCCAAGTAAAGGCGGGAGGGGCCGCAAGCGGTCGGCTTACACGCCGCCAAAATGGCCGACTTTTTTGTCGTGGATCATTCGATCTTGACACACTTGGGTGACTACCAAAACGGTGCAGATTAATTATTCTCATAAAGTACTATGCCTGGATCGTCGAAAATATTAAACAATTTAAAAGTTTTATTTTTCTAAAATTATTATCTCAAAAACATCAAGAAAAAATTAAAAGTAAGTTTTTCGCGTATAAGTCACCTTAAAGTATGCATAATCAATAACTATTATTCTTTTCGAAATTATTTAAATCAAAATATTTTTTATAATGTATACCTATGCCTTAGCATATCATGTACCTATACGTTGGTAGGAAACTTTTTTTTAACAAAGTAGGTACAAAAATCATACCTAAATATGTTGTCTAACTTTCCACAAATGGTACCTACTAAATACCTATTAGTTACCTATTTTCTAAGGCTATTTAAAAATAAATGTTATTTTACTTTTTACTCATAGTTTTCTTGTTTAATGTGAAATTTAACTATCGTCATGTTACAGCCCTGCTGGAATACACAGGAAGAAAAGAGCATCACGTCACTTTGACCTTACAATCAAATTATTTACATACCTGTCTTTCTTATTCATTAACTCTTTCATAAATCCGCGTTAATTTTTATGAAGTTAATTTTTATGAAGCAGGTACCAGTGGTTTGCATCCCATATAGAGGCATAAAAAAGCATTATCTTGTTGTGTTGTGACATTTAATAAATATATTGACTTATAATCTGATAATTACTAAATTTACACTTTCTGAATCTAAATCTCTGATTAAATTTCAAAATGTATATAACAATCGTCATATCTATTACTTTTTTCTACTTTTATTTACTTACAATTTTATTCTAGAAAAATATACACAAAAAAATATAAAGAAAGCAGCACAGATTCGTCTAATGCCTTATTACTGTAAGTATTCTTGGGAGGTGCTTTTTGTAGTCTCTTGATTTAACAAATTTCCTTATAAAACCATGAAAATAACGACTTAATTTTACCATATCCTACCAAAATATTTGTTTACTAATAGACGTCTTTGAAATTATTTTTATTAACAGAAACTCTACAAGGCAGTTCGATTGGATTTGTTATGTTAATTGTTTTTTGTGGTCTAAAAATATTTTAGGGAGTTCGTATATTATCCGCATTTTGTGCCAATTTTATAAAAAAAAAACGTTGTATTGTTATTAGATCAATCATTGTCAGTGTTGTATGTTCTATTGATTTTGTATTGATTGAGCTTACACATTCGAGTTGGTACACTTTTTCAAGAATAGGTATCTAAAAAACCGAATAATTTGTTTTAGTAATTATTAAAAACATATAAAAATAAACACTAAACTACTGTATATATAAGAATCCTCGACTGTATGAAAAAGACACGATACTCAATTACAATATAATAACGAATATTGGCAATTTATGAAATAATTCAAAAATAATCAATTATTTAATTATGACATCATATTTTATAGGCTATCACAAAAATGTGATATAAAAATGGCATGACCTTGCCGCATACTTTTTGCAATATTTTCTTTCCAATTATCAGGATTATCCATTGGCATATTAAACAACAGCTTCATACTTCTCAGCATGGTTTTTTACCAAAAAAGTCTACTGTTTCAAACTTGTTATGTTTTACCAATGATGTTGCCATGTTCTTGGATAAGGGAAGTGAAATTCATGCTGTATACACTGATTTTAGTAAGGCTTTTGATCTCATTGATCATGATTTACTATTACTAAAGCTTATAAAGATGGGTATCTTTGGATCCCTGTTGCGATGGTGTTAATCCTACCTACGTAATCGATCTCAACTTGTCATGGTACATGGTTTTAAGTCTAAGCTTTCGATGGTTCCATCTGGGGTACCACAGGGATCACATATGGGGCCTCTGCTATTTTTAGTTTTTATAAATGATTTAGCAAATTTAATAACTTGTAACTTTAGTATGTATGCAGATGATCTTAAACTGTACAAGGTTATTAGTAGCGTTGAGCATACTATGGAATTTCAAAACCATATTAATATTGTTGCTGAATGGGCTAAGAGTAACCGTATGATACCTAATGGGGAAAAGTGTTATTTTGTAAACTTTTCTAATAGGAATGATCCTACTGGGGCAACCTATTATATTGAAAATAATCCAGTAAGTGAAGTTTCTAGTGTCAGGGATCTTGGAGTAATGATTCATAACAAGCTAAATTTCCGTCAACATATTGATATGATAGTACATAAAGCTAATAGGCTGTCAGGTTTTGTTTCTAGACAACTCAAATCTTTTGGCGATCCCAGTATTATCATTCCTATATATAACTGCGTCGTTCGGAGCATATTGGAATATGGTAGTCAAGTATGGAACCCCGGTTATGCTACCCACTCTAATAGAATAGAACGTGTACAGAAGCAATTTGTTTATCAGCTATCTTATGTCAGTAACAAATGTAAATCTTTAACATCATATGAGTCCAGACTCCTTTACTTTAAAATGTCTCCATTGAGTGTCAGGCAAAAAGTTGCGGATATTGTCTTTTTGTACAAATTAATACATAATCTAATTGGCTGTCCTGAACTGTTAAGCAAGGTAAATTTTGCAGTCCCTCGTCAAGGCAGTAGACTTTCTATATGTAGAGCTTTTTCTGTACCATTTTATAAAACTAATATTGGCAAGCACTCCCCTTTCAGTAGAATGTTCTCTGGTTATAATGGTATCTGTAAATCTTTCGATATCTTTCACTCTTCCTTCCCATTAGCTAAACGTAAGATTTTGCAGTGCGTGCAGGTGTAGCGCGTTTTTTCGTTTTCTGATGATTCTATGTGTCTGATTTATTTATCATAGCATTATTTACTTTGCTTATTGTGTTCACTTGTTAAGGACACACCTTTTGTATTATTTTAGTAAGATTCGTTTATGTTTTGTATGTTTTTGTGTGATACCCGGTATGTGAAACAAGTAAAAAAAAAATTGCTTATTCGTGCAAAGCTATCATTTACATGTGTGGAATTGACATTAATGTTAAATTTTTTAAGCTCTAAACTAATATTTTATTACTAGTTATATAATAAATTAACGAAATACTCGCACAGTATTCTCGAAAGGTATGTGGACGTCATAATGACGTATTAACAAATAGACACAAGTGATAAACTGAGATTCACATATTGCTGTTTTTAAAATTCATCACTCGCAGGTCGCATGTCACAGGTGTCTAATACTAATGCAGTTTTTATCATCAAATTTTCACTTGAATATTGCAATTATTGATAGGAATTTATTCCATAAATATAAATTGTTTTAATGAGTCAAAGTGACCATATAGTAAAATTCGATTTCCATAAAAACAACAGGTCGCTGCTTTTTTACTCTAGTCATCTCATGTATTATCCAGAGTACCGAACTTAAAACCGATTTCTAAAATAGTTTGAGAAAAAACATTAGAAATGAAATATGTCTTCATATTAAACTTATATCTACATACAAATTGATGTATATTATTAAAAACAGCTACTTTATTTTAAGTAATTGTAGTTTCTATGGAATAAAATTATATATAGTTAATCTAACTCACAAAGGCGATTGACAATTTTTATTTTGACATGTGCCCTTTAATTGTAGATAATGCATTAAAATAATATGTATACGAGAATAATAAAAACACATCTAACTTTTTGTGATACCAAAAATATAATAAATAAATGTGATTGGTGAAATATCTGCAGCATGTAAGCCGCACCTAAAAGCGGTGACGCGGCTCGGTGGATATTTTCAGACGCTTTCCGCGCCGACCGGCGCCGGCTGGTGGCATTTCTTGTTTGTAGTCTTAATGCTCACCTTTTATCTTCTACCTACATACCTACCAACATCTATCGAGACCAAGCTATCGATTCGCTTAAATGATCAAATAATATGTCAAAATATATTTACAGGTGATTATCTAACACAAGCGCCAATAATATCAATTATTGTGGCAAACGTGATCGCGACGAGACTTCAGTAGATACAAAGAAAATTTTCTTACTACGCAAGACTAACGATTTCTAAATCAACATTTAGCTAAATGAGCGCTTTTTATTAAATGAATCTTACGTTTGTTTTTTAAGCCTTAAAAATCGAACAGAGAATAAGCCTTAAAAATCGAAAAGAGACAATTGAAGGTATTTTAAATAAATTTGCATCATTTTATTGCTATATTTGAGTAACAATCGGTTGGTACTAGTAATTCAAAAACTAAGATAAAGAATAGAGCTAATTTAAATAAATTAAATGTATGTAACAATTTGTAGCAATTAAAGAAACGTTACAATAGTACAAAACACGTGTTTATTGTAATTAGCGTTAATGAGCACAATATATTCTGTCTTACCGCCGACCCAGACATACATACCTACATACATCTTAGAATCAGGAAGCAGAATACATTACGTTTTCATTCAATACAAATGCAGATAACAGCTAGAATACTAAGCCGGTGAACAATAGCGGTGGTCTCATAGAGTATTATCACAATGTTGCGATCCTATTGTAACTTTGCGGTAATGCAAACCATACATTTTATTTCTACTCCATTGGAACTAAGATAAGGACAACGTTTCTACTAGAAGGTACTTTGTTAAAGAAATTTAAATGATTATTGTTACTTACTATCAACAAATAACAAACTATGATTTAGTTTTTCTTGTAAAATATGCTAAGATTTATAGATCCTGCTTTTTACACTCTTCACAGAAAATAAATTTGAGAACTTGAGTAGCGCCCTAAGTATTCGCAATACTAAGTTCAAGTTGCAGAAGTCGGTGACTTGCCATATATGTTAACATTAATTAATTAATCTAATTTGTAACTTTCGAGTAGAGTGTAAGGTAACTCAAATAAGTCTTAGGCTGAGATTTATAGACGCTATTTAGACTTTGCTCAAACATTACAACCTATTTTATTCCATTGGTATCAAATTATATTATACGTCACCGAATTTTTTCACTTGTATTTAGCTCTGTGAATACTTAGACTACAGCCAACTTCCTATTATAAATTTAGTTTTCAGTCAAAGATGAACTTATTTCCTTTGCTAACTCTAACCAAAGTCGAAATAGCATCTATAAATCTCTGCCTTAGCACCTATGTATCAGTGAGTACATACTTACATAAAGAATACATTATATATTTAATTACCGTTAATTACAGATAACAAAATTACCGAGCAGTATAGAGGTGAGAAAATAATTAATTTTAATGACCGCTTTAGACCTTATATCAAATTTTATATTAACTGCTCAATTCTTTGAAGTAGGAAATATTTTGCTAGGTTTTTGTTCTAGAAATATATAAATATCTAATATATTTCCTATAAAAAAGGTACTTTTAATTATTAAGAAATTTTTATTGGTAACTCTCAAAGAAATTTTAATAAATCAACCTAAAAGATTTGTGATTATGGGCTTTACTGCTAGAACAAAACGAGAATTCTGATAATATCTGTACCTGAAATAATTGCTCAAAGCTATGATTTTATGAGTATCTTACAGATATCTGATGATATTTTTGTATTCCTGGTGACCCTTAGTGAAATGAAAATAAAATCTATTTGTTCTAGTAAATAAGTTACCACACGTAGGGTGACTATTCACTGCTACCGATCTGACTTCATGAAAATACGGATCAAGAAATCTCAAACCCAATTTGGATATTTTTTTACGCATTGCCTACGATCTCAATCCGTCAAAATACAAATTTAGGAAACGACATAATTCAAGAGCAATAATAAAAATATGTTTATTTATGATTTACACGTGGATTCTTGACTTCAATTACACCTGGAGGAAGTTAAAGATGAGTCTGACAAAGTAAGGCGGCGGTCTTTCCTACGCCCATGCTATATTGCATGCCTAATCATTATTTTCTTAAAGGCGACCAAGTCAAAGGAATGCGGAAATATAATCGCTGGATCGCAGGCATATTCCACTCCTTAGTTTTTGCAAGATTCTACTGTGATGCTATTGTACCTATATAAATATATAAATTATTGTACTGACTTTAAATATATTATAGCTATATAATAATGCAAATCTTAAATGTTATATGAACGCTGCTCCGATCCACATTACTATTCGCACTAAGCCCAATGCCCACCCGCTTTCGTTCTCTAGCTACTTTGGCTCCTCAATATTCTCATTTGAATCAGATAATAACATATAGAAATCAAATGGCAGATGTAGTGCGTAAGCGTCATATATATTGTAAAGCGTAAAAACCATTTTATGAATAATAGTGGTCGAATTAAGAAATTTAAAATTCTTAATGTATGTATATATATATGTATGTTATGACATTCGGTAAATACACGACTAAATTTTCAGTTGTAGTTTATCCGTAAACTCTTGAGAAATCTCACCTTACTAATTTTCTAATATGTCAGGTATTTGAAGTACCTACGCTACAATTATCCACAAACAAATTTAAGCATAGGTGCATGCAATTTCAAATTAGACTCTTAGGTTTATTAAATACGTTCAAAAGTAAATACAAACAAAAAATTAACATAGTATGACGGTCCACACAATGATATATTACAAAAAAGTATGTATTCAGAGTTTGTCGCTTGAAAATGGTGTTAAATGTATATCTGAGGGTCCTCGATTACACAATAAATGGCATACCAACATGATACCACGCCACTCAATAAAACAATCACGAACCTACTAGACAGCGTTACTGAGGTGGTGTGAAAACAAACAATGTTGCGCGGGAGTTGAATGCTAAGCCACAGCGGCGCCGAAGCACGTGCCGGCGTCTACCGACGATATATTTATTTTATTTTTATTTACGACTCATTTCCGGGGTGTAAGACGGTGCTATCAGAACCACTAGGTGACGAGTGACTTAGAGTTTTAGACCAAGAGAATTGTCATTTTATTTTTTAACATCTGAATTTGACAAAAGATCTACGATAGATATTATTTTAAAATATGACCAAGAAACTTAAACGCTTTTCAGATAATTTTATCAAGAGAGGAAAATTTACTTCAATCTGAATCATTTAAAATGGCCCATGTATAAAGAATAAATCAAAAATTGAAAACACTCCCAACTTGATTATAATCAATCTATCTGTAACGTATTCAGTAAGACCATTCTAATGAACTTAAACACAATATTTCTGCTAAATCGTGAAGAGTTGATTATCCAGCTGAACCCTAATAATACTACAGCATCAAATCAAAGTTACCATATTATTTTATACTAATATCACTGAAAATTTGCAGAATCAATGCATCTTAATATTAAGTAACACAAATCACTGGTGTGCATCACATAAGAGCATTATAAGTATTACATTGTTGTATCTGGACATTTGTTCAATATATTGACTTAAAATCTGATAATTACCTGAACAGCAGTTTCAGAATTCCAATCGAAACAAATTTTAAAATAATATATGTATTAATGTCTTAGTGTAACAAGACAATGCATTTTTATGGTTCTAAGGGATACATACCACTGGTACTAATATACCTACACATAGAAAATGATGCAGATATGTTTCTGGGGCCGTTTTTACTAGCTCATTGTTTATCTTGCAATGGTCTTTGTTATATGACATTGCTGCAGTTACATGATTTATTTTACCAATTTAACTCAATTATGTACATCAACAACTTTGTACGGAACCTTCTGTGTGCGAATCCGATTCGCACTTGGCCTTTTTTTCTGTGGTATGGGTGTGTTTATCACAGGATAAATGGTTATCAACTATAAAATTTAATCATAATTAAAATTTGGCTTATCCGTACTCCTTAGTACGGATAAGCAAATTTTTTTTTCTTGTTTTTACAAGAAACTCTTGTAAACAATAATGAGTCAAAAATGTGTATGCAATTAAGAATTCCTTAGTGTATTAAACATAGACGTGCAAAATGTTATGATATTAATGATGCAAAATGTAATCGTAATGGTTTTTCAATAATCTGATTACATTTTGCCCATCTTTGGCTTATGAAGTCACATCTACCAGATAAGATTATGCCAAAGATTTATTGACAATTGCTATGAAATATTCACCTATTTAGATAAAGACTGTAGGCACTCAGTAGTCAGTGCATAGATATTGCATAGAATCTGGTAGTTAAGCCATTACAAGCCGCTAAGCCTAGCTATTAGTCTTAATATATGTTGTCTGAGCCTACAGGTATTTAACTAAGAAATAAATTACTTGATACCTTAGTAATGTTGATTTAATTATATATGTGATTTTAATATTGAGAATTCAATTTTAAAATAGGCAACTACAAATTCTTTATTAAGTATATACATACTAGACAATTGTTGAAAAAAAAACTACAATCAATAATGTATCTTAACAGTTAACGGACGAGCAGAATTTGCTCTGTCTTTCCTAGTTTAAAAAAATAAACTGAAAAAAGTCTAATAGTAAAATCTGTAAAATAAAAAAACGAATGCAACGTACCTAAAATTTAAGCAAAAACGTAGAACTACGTTACCCGTCCTAGGAAGTCAGAATGGAAAAACGGAAATCTACGGGGCCCGTCCGTTAAGTGTTAAAGATGTACAATAATTATTCATTGTATTTGTACCTAGGTAGGATTTTTAATTATTAATTATGAACACCTAAACATAGCAGCCGTTCATCCCGTGGCGTGGTATTAAAGGTAGTTAAAATTAAAAACAAGTGAACAATATCATATTATAATTATACTTATATATTTTCCACAAGAAAAAGATATAGTAATATATTTGAACCAATGTTCCTTACTCTCAAAGATTTTAAAATATAATAATACCTGATCTAGCAATCCACTTACATTCATCTAATAAGTGCAAAAGAGATAGCAATACCATCGAACTCTTTCACACGTTCGATACAGAACCGAAATGGCGGACGTACAACATACGTACACAAACTAATATTAATGAAAGAATTGATAATTTCATCACATCACTATAACAGGAGCATATCTAATTAGAATCACAATTTAGTTTCTACAAATTTCCACATATCTATTAACAAAACTACTTAGAAAACACTTAAAATATACTAAAATCACTTCCAATGTCGCCGCGCGGCGTATCGGCCGCCATGTATCCAAATTCTCACATCCAGGGATGTAATTAGATCAAATGACATTTTTATTTTCTGTTTTCTTATATTTTATTATTTTTTTATCTTACGCTCAGCTTGTAAAAACTAAGCGAAAAATAAGAAATATTAAAACATATTATGTTTTTTACAATGATGAATGTAATATAATATAAGTGTATATTTGTTAAGTCCAGTCTATGTCAACAACGCGCTATAATAATTTTTGGTGAAAAAAAAAACAATTCATTTGTATAGTTTTAGAAGTTTTGTAGGTAGGTAGACAATTGACATGTTCTTAACAACAGGCACAGTAAAGGTTTTTTGGTAAACAATAATTTTAAAAATCTACACAGCTTTTGTAAAGTTTACCAAGGAGCTTAATACATGCCGGAAATCACCTATAAAGGGTGCTAAATGGTGAAAGTTTGTGAATAAAAAAAAATAGATAACTTTAATTTTTTATAATTCAAATATAAAGTAAGTTTATTTTTGTAACATCTAGCTCTCCACTTACGCATTTCGTGAGATCACACAACGGTATCACATAGTCACGCGAAAAAAAGGCAATGTGCAGGAGCAATCTGTCATTTGAGCGCAGTATCACTGCAGTGATACGTTAGACTTTAAGATTGTAGTGGGGCTGCGGCGATTTCATTACAGGACCCGCAGTCCCCACTAATTCGCAGAAGTAGTCACCTTGGAGTTTTTAGCTGGTAAAAGTCCGGCACACCCCGGCTGCCAACCCCTTCGCGGCCGGGACGGTCCTATGAGGATTTTCCCCAAGTAAAAAAAAAAGACTTTAAGATTACGTTATATTGTGTAATTATTGCTATAATTTATCTACGATCATTCTTGGTTATTTATTGTTTACTTAAACAGAATTTATCTTATAAAACTCTTATAAATTATAATTAAAAATGTTTTTTATACTGGAAAATCGAGAGCAAACGACAATGTACTTGTTTTTTACTATTAACATAGATTTAATCATTGAATATAGTTTACTTTAAAAGATTTTTTGTACCTTGTTGATATACATAGTAAGATATTTTTAAGTATATTTAAAATTATAAAAAATCGAAGAGCATACCCATATAGACATTCAAGGAATAATCAAAAGATATTCAAGGTTAATAAATATGAATTGATTAAATAAAGGAGTGTTTAAGATATATCTTAAGTTTGACCCTGTGCATGCACGCTCCGCCCATTACAACAACAAAAGTTGGCGTCGTTCCTTCAAAATATCTCGTTTGGAGGCCATTTTGAGGACTGAGTGTAAGAGAGATAGCATCATTAAAAGCGATCGTAACGACCGCACATGCGTGAATGAGAGAATTATGCAAAGTTTGTTTAGTTTTAATGTGGATAGGAAAAATGCGTGGGGACAATTCACTTATACGTGTGCGCCCGGTGATAAGGCCGCTAGATCACATCTTGTCTACTCTCTAGCGAGTGAGGTCGGGTGAACTAAAGTTGTCAGAAAATTCCCCACAACTAATTATCTGTTAAATAAATTCTATTCAGTACTGCTTACTTTTTGTACCACTCATTTAAATAAATCTCTTATCGAATTTTACATAACACAAAGAGGCAGGTGTCAATAAATAATTATAATAAAGTCGGTAATCATCTTTTTAATATATATTTTCCTTCTATCAGCCACAAAATGGCTGTAGAGTATAGTAAACCATTGTTTTATATTGTGGTAATTCAAATTAGTCCAAATAAATAAACATCACAGTAAGAACTAGACGGTGATTATTATTCTATTTACTCTACCTTTACATATAGAAAACTGTTTTATTCAATAAAAATTATATTGCTAATATAAATTTATAATAGTAAATAAAAAAAGTAATAAAAATTATAATAGTAAATTTTTAAGCATAAGAAACTTCCAGATTCAATTAAAGAAGCATAGGAAAGAAGAAGCCGCTGTAATAATTATGTGACGAATTCATTACTGTGGCGCTGTGAGCGCATCCTAATGCTCGCTATAACCATTACATGACGTCAGTTACCTATCATGACGTTGTGGTTTACACGGTGGTCGCGAGATGGCGCTAAACCTTAACACACTTGTGTACGCTCGTAAAAATAAATTTTATTGTTATGATGAAAATAAAACGCTTGTCGTCAATTTAAACATCATTTTACTGTGTAATAAGATTTATTTTATGATTAACAAGTGTCTTGATGAATTTATATCGCCGAATGATGAATAAAGCAATAAAATCCGCTTTTATGTCTGCATTATCGCATTTCTATTGACACTTATGTCGGTTTTCGTATAAATATGTTATGTTACGTAACAAGTTGCTACGATCGTAAACTTGAATCATTAAAATATAAATAGCTACTTCCAGCGTGTTTGTGTACAATTTTGTTGAATCATTTCGTCTGATTAAATTTTAAATGAGTAATAATTTTAATTTTTTGATGTGTATCAATTTGTACATTTTTTCTACATTTGATGATTATTTAAATTTGTTTTTGTTTTTTTACTTAATATTTCTGAAATTCAAGATAAGGTTTGTGATGCCGAATTGTAGAATGGTAAATAACATTTTAAAATAATTTAATTTCGACTTCGCCTTTCCAGCCGGTCCTATTGAATACCACCTTTGAATTCACGCATGCAAAGCCCTTCTTATAATGTTATAGCATTTTGCCAATAGGTGGCGCTTTATAGGCTAAACATTACTGAATACTTAATTCAAACAATATAATATGAAAATATAGAAATGATGAAAAAAATCTATTAAATATGGGTCAGAAAATAAATAAGTCTCGCCCGTTTTTAAAAATAAGTTTTTTCAAAGGAGTTATATCGCTCTTTTAGATCGGCAGCGCAATGATGACATTTCTTGTGTTGCAGTTGTCCAAAGGCCCTAGTGATCACTTACCTAGTGATCAGGTAGCCTATTCGTCTGTTTCTACCTAACCTACCTTTCGCACAAAAACCAAATATACACATATAGGTATTTAATTATAATTAATAAGTAGCTTTTAATTCCAATAAAAAATTGACATAATTTATTCAATAAGGCTAGGACTAAGAAGTTCTCTATCTCTTACTTTTGACGCGTCGTTGAGCTGTGGAATGGTCTTCTGGCGAACGTGTTCCCACTGTCCTATGATAGGTGGTTCTTTAAGCGAAGAGTGAAGAGATATTTGTCCAGACTGGCATGATCGCTGCGACTACGTCAGGTTTTTTACTGTTGTTTTTTACTGTTGGCCGTTGTCATTTTTGGACTGCACCGTGCTTGAGCGTGGTGTAGTCACTGTGGCGAGTCGGAATAAGAATAAATCATCACGCTATATCTCCTTCGGGATATTCAGAGATATATTGGATTGCTTATATTAATAATTTGTATATAATTGTAATGTATGATTAGATACTTACTCTCAAGTTCCTAGCAAACTTTATTAATTAACTTTCGGTTTACCATAGATTCTTATTTTTAAAATGGTATCCTAAAAGTGAAATCAGAGTTCTAGGCTTTGAACATTTTGCAATGTCAAGCCAAATCATATTATATTAAAAAAAAATAGTCAAAAGAAATATTCAAGCTTGAAGCCTGGATGCACTAGGAGGGTAGCAGTTGCTAATCTTGCTATGGGCTATTGAGATACTAGTTGTAGACAGAGACGGGCAAAATGTAATCTGATTAATGATGAACGATTACAAAATGTAGTCGTAATTTTAATTTTCTTGCTCTGTAATCATGATAAAATCCATTTAAAACATTAAGAAATCATAAATGTGTATACAATATGGGATTTTGTAGTGTTTAAAACATAAATGAGCAAAATGCAGTCATATTAATGGTAAAAAACGTAAAATGTAATCGTTAATCATTTTCATTAATCTGATTACATTTTGCTCATATATGGTTGTAGATAGGTACTATAGTCATAAAACCTACGTGTAATTATACTAAGTCTACTGACGTATAAAGGTATGTATACCTTTACACCTACCTTTTTATTCCACTCCGACGCAGCCTTGAGTTTCTTTCGGCGTTTCTTCTCAAGGTGGTCACTTCCGAAACGCTGGTAGATCACCCGTAGGGTTAGTACTTTATTTGGCTGGCGGTCCAAGTCGAGGTTCGTACCCACAGGGTTGCCCTTGCATTCCAACCCAACCCAAAAACTCGCTGGCTGAGCACCTTCTGTGCTCGCCCCCTAAAGCCCGGTTGAACTATAAATGCCTTTCCCGGCACCCAGTAGTGAGTCCGCTTCAAATAAAAACACCTACCTTTTTGTTTTTTTCAGCAGGGCCAAATGTTGCGTTTTAATTTTACCGGGATAAGGTTTTTTGTGTTTTATGGCATATGTGATCCTGCCTATACTTACATTATAATTGCTTTACTTTTTCTTGTGTAACGCTAAAACTGTACTAGGTATCGTAGAACAAAACTGCATTTATTATTCCATGTAAAGCCTCCAAAATAAACATATGAAACTATAATAAAACGTGTATAACTTGCATACGTGCGTCTTTAGATCTATAGTTAGCTACCTACCTGCTAACCCACCTAAAGGTTCTTTTTGTACTACTAACCTATCTAAGCTAAAACAATTGTAGCTTTGTTTGATTAGCCTTGTTAGAGATCCTTGAGCGACCGGCTGGCGACCCTCGAGAAGTCAACGGAACGGGGTGACGCAATCCTTCTTGATCCGAGTATCGGAGAAGACTTGTCATCCTCTGAGATAGTTTCCAAAGGGCGCGGCATGACGTGGTGTGGAGAATTGATTATAGAACACACAGCCTCTGTTTATTTTAACCGGTAGAAGTTCGGTAGATTCCGTTTGGTTCGGAAAGATAATGAATTTGGTTGACAAAGAAAATTGTTGTCACAGAAGGAAATTCAAGACGTTTCGGGATCTGCCCATAGATGTACAGTCAAATTTTTTTATTTTGTTCAAAGTAATTGCGTGATAGTATCATATCTGTATCATATTGCAGTAGTCACATTCGATTAGGAAGGTATTTTTTGTTTGTTTTGCCACGATTTGTTAATACTATATAAAATGAAACAGATATCTGTGTACGAAATAAAACTTTGTAAAATTTGACTTCCAGAGATTACTGCCGGCACTTCTCGGTAAATACCGTTTTTCAAGCCTGCCTCTACTGCTGATTCTGCTTTTACAACATAAATTAATAATCTTAATGATTTCATAGTTATTATAAATGGTAAAAAAAAGGTATATTTGATGTGCATTATCTCGGCCACCGACTTACGAATGGTAAGGTGTAAGTTCGAATAATAGCTCATATTTTTGTATTTATTAGTGTAAGTAAGTACACACAAAAAAAAGGAGTCCTTTCTTACTCTTTTTTGACTATAAGTAGGCACGTGTAGGATAAAAAATGGAAAATATTACTTATTTGTACAATTACTTGTAAAAATAATAATTAATTGTAATATTACTTATTATTTAATTTTATCATATATTTTTAAATAATTTTAATTTAATAAGTTATAGCTCTATGTTAGTAAAATCATTTTCTATTGATATTACCCTAAATAAGGTTTATAGATATTTTCTACTAAGGCTTCGATAACTGTTCTAACTTTCGTCACCAGATGTCGCCATAGTTTTATTTTTAATACTGAATACGATAATAATGTAATCGTAATTAAAAATAATTTTTATTTAAGCTCCGAGTCCCTTTTAAAAATAGCTCTCGTACGCGAGTGCGGCTATTTCTACTAATCACATTAAATGATCTTTTTATTTAGTTGTTAATAATTTTGCACACAATGCTGAAGGGATCAAATCCCGGAACCGGCAAACTGTTACTTGATGAACATATTTGTAGTTTAGAACTAGGTCAATATTTGTAATTATCCATAAAATGTATATTATTACTGTTAGTATAAGTCTTGTAGTTGCTTTACTATATAAATTCATATGATACTTTTAAAAACCCCTATTCGAAATTCCACCATCTGAATATAGGCTATAGAGTGGATTTTTCTAGTAGATAGTCAAAATCTAAGCTATGTGAAACAGCTATAGATATACAAAGTAGTCACAACGATAATTTTGATGAAAGTAATTGCGCAATTAAATGTGGAAAAAAAAACGATTTCACATGCTTGAAATAGAAATAGTTGACTTTCGAAAAAAAAAAACTTAAACTCCGACTGATGTTTATTTTACATCTACTTGTCTAACACTTTCTTTACAGTAGTTACGAAGTTAAAAGGCCAAAGAGGCACTTAAGCTTCCTTATCACAATAAACAAACCATAAAAACAATAACCGACTCATTCACATTCGAGCGACAGATGTGATATTCGCACGCGGCGCCCGCGCAGCCACGCGCTGCCTGGGCGCATCGTAAACACGATTTTTACTACCACTTGAGAGCTCGTAAACGTCACGTGAATTGCGCCGTTTGTAGAACTCCCAGTAAACACCGCCGAGATTATTTCGTATACGCCTCCGGCCCAAAGCTCGGTATAAATTCGAAACTTTATGGACTTAGGCGATCGAGCGCACGTGGATTGTTATTATGCCGTTCTGTGGACGTTTATTGAAGCGTTATTGACTTGTTTAACGTATCACCTGTTTAATAGAGATAAAGTAGTGGATGGATGGTTTATGGCTTCATCGTGTGGGGGTATAATTATTTCCTCATCTACCAGCGTCTGGATGTCTGCCTCGGTTGTCCCACTTTATGACTGAAGATTTTTTTATTGCTATTGTTACAACTTTTAATAGAATTGCTATTCTTATAGTAGATATAGTACATACATATAGTAGACATTCAAGAACAAATATATTAAGTAAGTTCAACGATTTACTCAATTGTAACAAAACATAATTATTCATACCATCATGCTAAAATTTTTTTTGGTAATGTCTGATACATAGGAACTTACCACAAACGGCTACTAGAGTGCTAGTTGTTTTTAATAGATGTTGCGATATTTTACCTGAAGTTATTATAATATACAACATTAGAAAAAAAAATTAACTCCTTACAAGGATATGATAATGTTCTTCATCGCTTAGTATTCTAGATACTACGATACGACGAAAAAGGAATTGAACAAGATCACAAAAAATGATTTTAAGAAATGCTTCAAGGGTTAGGAAAAATGTTGGCACAAATGGGTAATATTTGACGGGAATTATTTTAAAGAACACAAAATAGCTATTCAAGAATAAATAAATAATTTTATGAAATACGTATGTTTAAATTTGCGTTACATTTTGAACAGAGAGTATCTCCAAATCTTGCTTAAATAAATCAGAGCTACGAGCGATACTTTAGGTCAGTTTGGAACTGTTGATAAAGTAAAAAAGTAGATACGAATAAACTACCCATAGCTACTGCAACAGTAATTGTTACTACCATGCATATACCTACAATTAACTTATATAATTACCTAGTATCTACTTAGGAGGGTAAGTTTGTAGATACAAAAGTGTAGCATACAAATAAATCGAAACGGGCAGCAAAAAAAAAATTGAAATTCGTTTATATTTGGTTTGTTTATGCTTCTAGATTGTTGATTGTATATCTTCGTATATTTTTTTCTTTGATATTTAGTTCTCAAGTTGAAACTTGAAATAAGTGATGTAATTAAATTCTGGATACCATAGAAGCGATTTATCGTATTTAAACAATCATAAAAAAGAAATATTTCTCATATTGGTTTACACAGAAAGTTAGCTCATAATTTTAATTATGAAAGTAGATTTTCAAAACCTTTTTTTCTTATAGAAAACCAAAGAAAACTTCTTGAAAAATGCATTACATTTTTTTAAATTCAATATTAATTATATTTATATTTTATTTTATAAAAATAACTTAAAGTGTATTAATCATATATTGAAAGTTTTATAATGAGCCAAACATCCGTTTAGGAGATGTGTGCATTAAAGTTCACACACACATCGCACTGAGCACAGAACTTAACGCACGTTTTTGTGTTGGTTTGTTTGTGCGACAAAAGAATACACTCAATGAAACTGCTTCTGTAACGCCTGTGTAGTCATAATAATTACATTTTAAATTAGTTAGTTATTTTTTTATATGTTCAAATTATTAATAATAATCTTTGACTAAATGAAACAATATAATGGTAAAATAAAAACTATTTCGTTCTATAATTTATTTGTTTATTAAATAAAGATCACAGCTTATTATAAAACATCTTAAACTAGCACATTTTAAACAAAATATTAGCCAATAATGATTTTTCTTCTTTACATTAAGTTTTCATGAAACAAAAAATAATAGGGTATACTTCTAATTAAAAAAATCAAGAAAAAATCAATCAAAATGTTAACCCTTGTAAGTATACGTGTATTTTGTATGATTCTGTGTAGAGATATGCATTTACGTATAGGTACACACAACACACACACACACAAACACGCACACATAAGTGTGAATATAGCAGTAATTAAGCAATAAATATACTGTACTGTACAAATTTATTTACTGTTCGCAATATTTATATACATACTATACATATACTGTTCACATTATTTCATTTCACGTATTTTTTTCTGTAAACACGTCTGGAGGTATTAAACAGGTCAATCGCTAATATATAATTTTTACAATTTTACTGAGCGAATGATCGCTACAAACAAGAAAGACATCGGTTGATATAACAACAATAGTAATCTTTCATTTTATTCTTTGATCTTAACTAAAATAAAATAGCAATATAATAATAAAGAAAATATATTTCATCTTAAATATTTTATAATTTTGTAGAGGACATCGACATAAGAAATACTTTTCACAAGAAGCCTTTTTTTAAAAATAGAACTAGTTTGGGACCTGGTTGGTACAAAATAGAATTTCTTAAAAAAAGTTTAAGTGCATCGTTTGCGTTCACATATAAATTGCCATTGGCTAGAAGAAGAATATGTTCAACACTAAGTTAAGGTCCTGGGTTCGAGTCCCGGTAGTGGTTAACTTTTCTGTGATGAGCAGATGAGTTAGTCACAAGCCACGGTTACCTACCTGCGGTTACGGATACCAATCTATTTATGTACGTATATCTTTGTCTAGTACCCTTAGTACAATCACAAGGCTAATTTGGGACTAGGTTCATATGTGTAATAGGTAGGAAATTGTTTTTATTATTATCAGTAGGTATAGTTGTTTTTTTACATAATTTTTAGGCAATGTTTACCTACCACCTAATCAAAAATTCTTAAAATCCGAAAGCCAAATAAACATTATGATTTTGTGGAATATGTACTTATATCTATATTTTAGTAAAATGTACCTACAATAAGCAGTACGTCGAGTAGATATATAAAAAAATAGATTTAGTAGAACTTAATACATTTTCCAAAATAAGTGTTTTTAACTTATTTTTTTGTTTTATAAACAGAAGGGCTGCCAATTTCTAATTCATACCAACTATCATTAAACTGTGATTTTAATGTCATAATTTTAGAAGTACTTTATAACCAGATGCCAGCCCACTCTTTATGAAGTAATTGGTTTGAGCGTGAAAATAAAATCTTTATTTTAAAACAATATGTTCATCTATGTAGGTTGTTGGGCGATTGCCCGAGTTGGATCGTGACCACAGGTAGTTGCACAGATCATCATCACATTGACTTGCTGCGACTTGTTGCGTTTTGGAATCAGCTTGTCAACGACCATTACTTCGTAAAGAATTTCAGCCGTAGTAGGTATACCTATGTGGCCGGTATTATGATGGCAAATGTCAATGGAATCTCAGCCCTTGGAGATTGTCACTTCGATGGTTCTTGGAGTAAATCAGGTGCATTGTGGTCACTACGTCAACCCAATGTAAAAAAAAAATCGTACATTTCATCAAATACGGTGTAGTCAGATTATCGAGCCAGTATAAAATAAAATGTTAGAATTTTAGAAAAAAACCACTGGTAAAAAAACACCTTCTTCGGTTTCTCTTCGTATTCTGTACAAAGTAAATTATTAAAATGGATTCTATGTATGTTAAGAAGACATCTTAGGTATAGCATTCCTTGCCTTATTCTCATAGATGGGCAGAATGTAATTAGATTAATGAAAAACGATTACGATTATATTTTGAGTTTTTTATCATTAATACAACTGCATTTTGCTCATTTACGTTTTAAACATTACCGAGTTTTCAAAAACAGACACATTTATGACTCCTTAATGTGTTGAAGACATTTAATCATGATTACAGAGCAACCAAATTAAAATTACGACTACACTTTGTAATCGTTAATCATTGATCAGATTACATTTTGCCCATCTCTGTCTACCGTATTGTTGAAAACTGCTTGTATAAGTGACTGCGATAAAAATGCGAGCGGTCTTGGGGTAAACCGCACTACCACATCCATTCATTCGTTTGATGACTTCATTTGGACGCGCGAACCGAGTGCTGTGATAATGCGCTATTGTTTACCCTTCGATAGTGCGCCTCCAGTGCACGCACTACGCGGCGCCAGAGCAAGACAGCAACAACCTCGAAACTCCGTATGCGTTTCAAACGTTCCACGGGCTGCTGTCTATCCTTGTCGCCCTTTTAAGCCTCGCGCACGCGTGAGCGCGATAGGAACAGCACTCGTAAAAACAGGTAGTAGTAGAAATAATAATCATCTTTACGACTTCTCACTCTATTCAGCACCTTGTTACGATACTGCGCGCTCATTGTTGAACGGCCGAGTGGTTGTAAAACCTTTTCTTTACTCGAAGGTTTCACTAATTGTACGTTTATGATTTTATGACTGCTGCGGCTTTTTTGAAATCTTCTCATTATTTGGTATTTATTGATATTCATGCATTTTAAAGCGATAAAGGGTCTTTGTAGGATTTAGTAAAGAGAATAGTTATTTTCAATAGTGAATAGGCAATGATATGAGCCCGGCAGCATGGACCTGAGCTTACAGGTAGCAAGCACGTGGCTAGGCGGAGTGATAAGGGAAAAGCGTGAGTGATAATATGAATAGTGATTAGCGAAAAGGGGACGGAACAATCGTTGGTGTTGGTTGGCGGGGCGGCGCGCGTGTCGACTGTCGGCTGTCGGCGGTCGGCGGCCGCTCTCAGTAGATTGCGTGAGTCGAGCCGCGCCGCTCGTACACGCCACCTGGCCGCGGGCCCCTAAAACTTCGCTCGCCGGCTCGCTCCCAGCGCGAACTGAAAACAGTAGTAGAGTGCCAGCCACAGCACGGCCGGGCCTAGACGGGCAGGCGCCGCAGACGAGACCGCTTAAAAACTCATAAAATCCGCGGCACGCGCTCCGAACTCGTAAAATAATCGTAAAAAGTAAACACGCGTCAACCGGCCTTTATCGCGGACGGGGCCCATTATGACGCTCGAGTGACGTTTGAGAGGCAATAAAATTAGTTAAATAAATAACAGTGACATTGGCGGAGGTCGTGTTATCAGCGCGGGGCGCGATGACATAAGTGCTCCCTGTGTGACGATAGTGCTGACTGGTCAGAATGAACTCCTACTTCGAGCAGGGTGGATTTTATGGGTCGCATGGGGTACACCAGGGAGGCGGTGGTGCCGACCAGTATCGGGGCTTCCCGTTGGGATTGACTTATGCCCAGCCACATGCGTTGCACCAGCCTCGACCGCAAGACTCGCCCTACGACGCCTCAGTCGCGGCAGCGTGTAAGCTCTATGCCGGTGAGCAACAGTATCCCAAGGCGGACTGTTCGAAGCCAGGCGACCAACAAAATGGCTATGGGGGCAAAGAAGCCTGGGGGTCAGGTTTGGGAGCGCTCGTAAGGCCCGCTGCATGCACCCCTGAAGCTCGTTACAGTGAATCGTCCAGCCCTGGTAGAGCTTTGCCGTGGGGAAACCAGTGTGCCCTGCCCGGTGCAGCTGCATCAGCAGCCCAACCTGTGCAGCACCAGCCAACCAACCATACCTTTTACCCTTGGATGGCCATAGCAGGTAAGACAGAATAATTAAAACATTATCACACTACATCATATACTTTTGGGACAAGTAAAGATAAAATGTTTAAAACCACTTTGTCAAACGCGACTAAATGCATACCGTGTTCTTGGTCACTATCATACAATAAATAGAGCCTAGAAAAATTACATTGGATTCAGTTATTTAAAATACAATAAAATCATTGTTAAAAACTCTAAAATATATTTTTACAAAGAACGTGTTAAATAGTAACTATTACATAAAGAAAACATTGATATTTAGCAGATTATATTTTAATAATGACTATTGTTTTGAAAAACAAGAATAATAAACATTTTGAAATAAGTAATCAAAGAAAAAAATTGAAACAGTAGAGAGTATTAAAACATTAGAAAGCCTTAACAAAATACGTAAAGTAAAAAGCTATAAATATCTAGGGAACCAAAATTTAATTGACCATTAGTAACAATAAAACAACCCTAAGATTCTCATTCATGTAAAGCAGCTCTAAAATCCCGCTACAACATGTTCGGGCCAAATCAGAATCGCCCATTCAAATCTCGTAAGAGTCCAATAAGAATTGCTTCGGAAGGTGGCGCTCGACAGCTCAAGTGTCAATAAAACGTACATAAAACGAACGACCCTCGTTAGCACCTTATTAGTGGGACAGATTTTACTGCCATCCACAATATTTTTATTACAGACATCAAATCTTGGAATGTCCATTAAATAAGTAATTTGTTGTAATAAATTACTCAGTCAGAAAACTTCAAACATCATAGATATGCTACTATTTTATATTTTCAAATAATTAGTAGATTTGTTTAGACTTAAAACGGGGTTTTATGTAAATTTTATATTTTTTTAAGATGTGTTTTATCATTTAAGTTTAATTGTATAATATTAAGTCAATAAATATCAAATCAAAAAGGTCATAATCATTTCAATACAACTCTTTCCAAAATTATTGTTTAATGTTAGTTTTTATTTTTAGAATTTTGTTACCTGATACGCATTACAGTAGCAGATAGACATTTAATTTCCAATACTCATTAAATTATTACAGAACTGTATTATAACATTAATATGAAATAATATTTTTTCTGTAATTTATTTAATATGTGTTTTTTCACAGTAAATTATCATTTAATGGCCAGTTATAATAATTTATTGTTTGTTATTATTAATACGCTATCATTGAGCCTTTATAATACTTTCCTCATAAAAGTATATCTATTCTGATAGGTACAGAAAGACAGAAAACTATGCATCCTAATTTTTTTAACTGTAATATTTTTTTAATTATATATTTATATAACTGGAAAATGTTGGAGTTTATCTTCTTCAGGCATCCGGACTAAATCTCTACTAATCTCTTTTGATCACAGATCAGAAGATAAAGTCACTTTTAAGTTATGTTTTATTTTATCTTATATGAAACTTTAACTTTAAATTTAATAATTTATTTAAGGAATATTCAGTGTACTTATAATATATACTAAATATGGTAAAGACGTGGGTTTACAATAATTAACATTTTTCATTCCTGTTTCTTAGGATTTCTAGTAGTATTTATAATAAAATATTTGTATTCAAGATAGACTAACACACCTAGAAATATATATTTTTATATGTGTATATAATAATTTAACATCATTATTTATTTCGGTATGTATTCATAAAATAATTGCTTGCAAGAAGTCACATTGGATCAGTTATTGAGCACAGTTAGTGTGAAATCTATTTATGTATGTAATTTTCATACTTCAAAATTACAATAAGTCATTATGTACTGTTGTACTATTCATATTTTTAGTCAGATAAGTAAATCCCAACTAATTACATTTTAATATTATATTAGACATCCGAAGTGAAGTCTCTGCGTTAACTCGGGGGTTCAGCATTTTTCTATCAACCTGTCTGTCTGTACGTCCAGCTATTCGTTTATCCATTTATCCAATTAACCGTCTGTCCGGGGTCCATAACTTCCAAACTAAGTACGATATTAACATACAGTTCGCGTAGACCCAATAGCAGTAGCTAAAAATTTAAATTAGAATTAATGAAATACAGGAAGAATTATGTTACATGCAAATATATTTTTAGATCTATTTTGTCCCCAAGTTTACCATTTTAGGTAATAACCTGTAGTTTAACAATAAATACTTGAAAATTAACAAAAAGTCACTTAAAAAAACACTAAAGTTTACAAACACTTAAAAAAACAGAAATATTGTAAAAATTAATGTAAATAGTCGTAATAATCATACATTGAAAATTGGTAATGTAAAATAATTTAGAGCAGCATTTTAGCGCTCCAAGACTGCCGGGAGCGCGCGCGCTTCGGGATCGGGCCGCATGGGTCAACGGCCCGGTCTAGTTTGGGCGCATTATTATTAACTTAGGAACTACAAGTGCCACTGACCACACGACAAATGACCATAAAATTACTTCAATCTATAGATAAAAGTTTGAATAGGTGATCCGCATTCCGCGATATCTCTTAAGTGGTACGTAATTATATAATTTAGCAAAAGTTTCACATAAAAATGAAAATACGTTTAATTACAAATAATAATCAAGTGTTTATTAACATCCGTTAGATTTTTGTAGTATTTTTTAATTTCTGATTACATATTAAGGTAGAGTAGTACCAATCTACTTTATAAATATTGTGATCAAAAATTTTAAATAACTGGCTGCTGCCTGTTGTGTAAATTAGCCTCTGTAACGTTCTAAACACTACTTAATTACGGGTCCGTTAACATCTATTTTGACATGCGCGAAAGTGATCCCCACTATTTCACTCAGGCTGAGATTTATAGAGGCCATTTATACTTTGCTTAGCAAAGTTCTCAAAAAATAAATTCGCGTTGACTAAAAACTGAATATATAATAGGAATTTGAGAATAGCCATAGTTTTCGCATAGCCAAGTCCATGTTGACAAAATTGGTTACGTACCAAACAAAGCCTTTTACATTCATTGAGTAATATAAATTGTTTAGTAAAGTGTAAGTAAATTTAAGGTTACGACTATAAATCCCAACCTCCGAGCCCCGCTTAGGTATATGCCACGAACCATATGTATATATAATAAAAATATTCACTTAGTTTTTTTTCCACCCATCAAGAGTTTTGTCCAATTGGGAATTAATTTCTTAACAGATTTCTACTACATAGTCTCTCACTGATTATTTCTTATTAGAATACAAATTTTAAATTTGAAGTGGTTGGGGCGATTGCCCGAATTGAGTCGTGACCATAGAACACAAGTGTTAAGGCTATCATAATCACTCGCATTGTCCTGTTGCGTACCGGAATCATCTCATATACATCCAGTAACTCGTATACCTAGAGACCCTCAGTCGTGGTATATGTGGGCCGACATGACGGCGAAGACTATGTATGGAATTGCGTCATTTGATAGCTGCTATCTTTTTATACTACACTACAATTAAAGTTACTACGTCAAGTCAGTATAAAACAAAACTAACCTATAACATTTAATTCCAGTTGGAGCTTTTAATTTACCTTACAATTTTTTGGCATACAGATAAACTAATCATAGGTATAATTTTGGAATTATGCTTTTATAATTAATGAAACTGATCGCATGTTTTCATTATGATTACGCACGCCATGTTTTTATCGGCTGTCTGAAGATCTGCATGATAATTCGAAACCTGAAACAAAAAAGAACATTAGTAATGTTAGATTAGCAGTCGAATCAATTGAGATAATCGCTTAATGTATCTAAAATAAATATGAAATAGTGTGTACCTACACAAATCAAACATAAAACAACATTTACTTACAATAAAATGATATCGGTTCCAAAAAGAATATACATAATTATATGCAGTTATTATACTTAGTTATATTAAAACGAAAAAGTTAAAAAGAGGCAATGTTTAATTTACGTTGCATTTTATTTTGTCTGTTAAATGTTATCACGCTTTGATCCTTTCGGGATAAGCAGGTGTATTTATTTGGTTGCAGCCACACGTTGAACGAAACAAGTTTATAATTGCTGTTGTAAAGAAACTTTTCATTAGCATACGAGTATCTTTATGAAGATTTTGTATGTGGTAGCAAATCCATACTATTTTTATATTCCCTTCATATATGCTGTGGATACCCATGCTGTGGTTGTCTATTCCATGCTGTGGTTGTCTATTATTGGTATCCGTTACCGACATTTAGCTTATGCATGTGATTCAGATTGTGAATGTGAAGTGTAATGGAGCTGTTGACAGCCCATAAATAAATAAATGATAAAAAATAAATATATTTTCTTTTAAATGTGAAACATTCAATTCTTCCTAAGTAGAAAGATTATATCTACACTTACTTAGCATCAAAAGGCTTAACACTATGTCGTCCGGCGACACCACATTGGTGACGTGCGCGAACGTGCGCAGTGGTGAAGTTTCATGATAGTAGGGGAACAGGGTTGAGAACTTATGAGAACTATCGATGAGATTAGTAAAACTTAACAAATTTATTTATCTCCTGATAATGTCAAGAACGGCCGGCGACAAGTCAAGTGATCTGAATTAGCGCTCAAATAAATAATACGATTAAATATTTACGAATCGTGCGGATGGTAAAGTGTTAAGTACCTGCAAGCCCATCATAAATTGGTGAAAAAACCAGTTTTAGAATCGTGGGAGCTTGTTCTTATCCTTGATTTCACTATTTTACACTTCCTTCGGTATTTATCTAATCATTTTTTTCGATGACTATTAAAACATTAAAAGCATTTCACATTTTTATAATCATCTAATTAATTTTCCTCAGAAATCTGGATTTCTTAGTATTTCTGTGCATTAGTGTAAGCAATGTGAATATTACTAACGCCTAATTAAAACAACGCGTGTGGCCTTACCTCTCATAACTCATGCGACTTCATAAAATTAAGTAACACGGCCTAAAAAAATTAAATAAAAATAAGTAGTCGAACTGTCGGCCATATTTCACTCCGGGTTCACGCAACACGGCGCGCGAAACAATACAAGGACGTGTGTGGACGTGGGTTGTATTAAAAGTTCGCATCAGACATTTCATCTTCGTTATCTCGCTAGCTTGTTAACTAATGCGTAAAAAAGGAATGTAGATCAAAACAAAATTTTGTAATTGTGACAATTATAAATAAATAAAAAAATGCTTATAATCTAATAATTTACTTCTATATATTTTACAAGACTTGCTAATAGATAACAGCTTAACGTAAGAGGTAACAGCAAGTCTTAGACGGCCTGGATGAATTTGGCTTCCCAGGTCCAAGTGGAGCAATCAGAGGGACACCCCGGGGGTTTTTAGTCAGTAGGAATCTGACACACCGGAGCCGCTGCCCTCACAGCGTGCCTGATGGTCCTATGGAGGATTTTCCCCCGGGATAAAAAAAAAGCAAGTCTTAGACCTCTTTTCAGAATTTTTAAGCACTATTCAGTTATACGTTGAGATTTATAGACGTAATTTTAAGTTTACTTAGATTTTACTAAAACATTACAATTTGTATTAGTTAATAAATGTCAAAGGATTTGGTGAGTCACCGATTTTATCAACATGGACTTGGCTCTGCGAATACTATAGCTTTATTTAAGTTCCTATTATATTTTCATTTATTTGTCAAAACGAATTTATTTTTCGAGAACTTTGCTAAGCAAAGTCGAAATAGCGTCTAGAAATTTCAGCCATAGTGTCCGACCAAAGCTGCAGCCACAGCTTCGGTCTTAGCCACCCTTAGACAAGTCTTGAGATCATTTTTAAAATCTCTACACGTTGTTTATATACATCGAGTTAAGCCTTACATTTAAACGTTTTCAAAATCAATATATTATTCACTTTTAGTCAATATTAAATAGAATTATTTAGGATTTTAAAACTTTCAGCTTTAACTTTGTGCAAAGGTTGTGATAACAACTAATCAATTGCCTACGGCTTATGCCGAATATCGACCTGTAATGGGATACTTATTAAAAGTATTTCAACAACCATAATCAGATCAATAAGTTTTAATTTGAGGCTGGCTAGTTCCTTAGGCTTTAAAAAAGATTTAGCTCCTTTAGGAAATTTTGCCGAATGTAGTTTTTTGGTCGAAGGTGATTGAAGCTGAAGCTTTCCGTTGAACAATAATGCTTTATAAAATGCATACAAATTTACGTTTAATTAGAATTTAAAAGCATTTTAAAATATAAGGGGCGTTTCTGAAACTTCATTGTGTGTTTGTGTGATTGGTATAAAAAAATACAATTAATTAAAAGAAAGTCAAGAATAAATTAGTTTTATATATATATATATATATTAGTAAATAAAATTATGTAAAATTGGCAATAATTATCTAAAGATTTAATCTGTCACCTATGCTATTTAAATTAAGTTCTTAATAGCTATAATTGATAAGTTTCTACACAGAATGTAACTAAAATCTCATTAAATTGCATTAAATAACTACGTGGGATTATATAACACTTTATTTGGGTCTAGCTCTATTTACAATAATAATTTTGACCTCGTCAAAGCCAGTTAAATAATTATTCACACCTTAAAAGCAAGTCTTATATATTTTATATAATCATTACCCTCTAAATATATTGACACTAATTTTCTTTTGTTATTTCATAAATATAAAGCCATACACATATGAATTAAATAAATTACGTTTTCATAAATGAATTGAAGATTTTTACATACTAAACTAATATATTATAAACGGAACATATTATACATCTAAGTATCTGTGTGCTATACATAGCTGAATGTCAGCGTGTTTGGATGCGACATATCAGGTGGACATTGCTATGGCGGACGTCAGAATGATCAGACGTGTCACGAGCGCTGCAACCTATTTTTGCTTTATTTATACCAACTAATTTCAGACGTCCAGGGTGAACTTACATAATATGATGCTATATTTGAAACTAGTGTATTTTCTAGTATTCATTTATTATAGCAAAAAATACTTTGTGGGGTCTCTTATACGAAAAAACTTAAGTAAGTTTTGTCTCTACATTTTAGTTTTATGTATGAACACCCTATAAAATATTTATAATTTTATACTGAACCATGAAATTGAACTCATGTTTTGAATAAACTGATACATACATAGCCAAGTATAGTATATTTTATCTGGATATCCTCATGCGGTAAGACATCATACAACCTTACACCAAAACTTGACTCTATAATTTCTAAACAGGTACAAAATTGGCGACCGAATTTGCCCGGAGGGTTTAAAGCCACGTGCTTTTTTTTGTAAAGGAAAATGAGGTATTGTAATGACTAGTTTGCTTTTTGTACTTATAGCTCATATAGTACTACGCATATAAACGAGCTCTGATAAAAATGAAGATTCATAGAATTTTTCCTTTTTTATTTCCATTGTCTTAACATTTTTAATAAGACCAATCTTTAATACAGCAATCACTGAAATCGATATTTTAAACAATAAATCTGCATAGTTCGTCCTTGATAATCAACGTTACTGTAATGTTTTTCTTTCGTATTGTTTGTCTATAAAATACAAAATTCTACTGACTTTATGTAATTTGCACTCTCTTGCGTAATTGTCTGTTTTGTTTTGTCCCCTTGTCAGTTAAATACCTATTTTGTTTATATTTTCGTTATAACTTTGCACAAAAATATTACACCACATTAATTAACCTTTTAATTTTACACTTACAGCATCCAAAGACGTTTAGCTTCGACAAAATTATGCACAATTACAGAAAAAAGGAACAAGATCTGACGCAATTATTGATTGTTTCTCAAGTGCCTGTCACAATAATGACGAGTGTATTTTACTATGAATTTGAAGAATAATTATAATAAAACATATTTAATGTTTTCTTTATTTAATGAACTAGATATTTCTAATAATATAAAAAATATTTTTTTTGTCCGTCAAATTTCTGCGTAACGCCCGACATATTTTAAAAAAATACTGATAGATTAAATAAATTGCTATTATAAATCGATGTTCTGTTAAGAAAACTAAATTATTACACATTTATGTTTAATGAAATAATACATTTTATATTAAAAAAAAAAAACAGCAGGAATAAACTGTTGGTATTACTACCAGGCAAGGTTAGAAGGACTCATTGTGTGTCTGTAATGCCGGTCACACGCTCATCTATTCCAACTACATTTAATAAAAATATGCCACTTAGGTGTTCTTTTATTTTATAATCTACTTACTTTGTTGTTTCTGATTTATATTAAACTGGATCTCTACAAATATTATTCCTGTCACCATGCAATATCCTCAATGTATACGAACTCACAAGCAGAGACTAGCCAGAATATAAAATCAATTACATTATTTAATACGTAGGATCTAAGTGAATAACACTAAAAGTGCTCATATTAATAACACGGCCAAATTTAATTGACTTCATTTGGTATCTATTAAAATATAATAAAAATTCCTTGAGGTGTTGAGCAGTTATTAATTACTAAATTTATTTAAAAGGTTTTTTATAAACAGGTGACGAATTTTATCATTTATATAAATTATTTGATCATAATAACAAACCAACTCTGTTATGATTTTTAATATTCTTTCCTAGGTACCTATATCATGTATTAAAATATTAAGAAATAAAAATTCTTTAAAGAAATATTAGTAAGACAAATGAATTAATGATATGATAAATAATAAATAATAAAAATCTATCTATTTGGGTACATTTCATAGGTATCTGTGACTGAGATAAAATGTTTTATTGATGAACTAAACACACATATCAATATAGTCAGAGATATTTCGAAAATAATTCGTTAAAGTAATATGTTTAATATTTGTGCCACAATAAAAAAGTACATATAAACACACTTATTTATGTCTATAAAACTCCATAACATTCAATATCTCATATAGAAAATAATTTCATATATCAATAAATCAGCAATTTTTATTAAGTTTCTAAAGTTATAGAAATTGATTTTACCAAACTTTTGTATTTTTTAATAAAAAACGACAACTATTACTAAATAAATACATAGTATAGTACTTATTATTCAATTATAGATATCTAATAAAAAAAAGTTAATTCTATTCGCTGGAAAATTACTCATAATTTAACCTGTATAATCTTAGGTATGAAATTTTTTATACATGCACGGAAAGCGTATATTAAAATCGGTTAAACGTGTTTTCATAGTAGGTACCAAGGTTTCCGCAGATCTATTTTAACTCTGCCGACGAGATTGAAATTGAAATTTCTATTTTTATAACGATACTTCGAAGTTTATCGTATGACAAAAATTTCTATGACCAACAGTTTTTAAATCGTTTCAATAGTCACAGATAATAAAGCTATTTAAAAAAGAATGCACTTACGAACAAAATAGAGGCATTTTTAATGGTATCCCAAAATGGTTAGTCCGTTCACCGCACACAATGAAAACAAACGCTACACAAATACAACATAATAGCCCTGTAACAGTCGCCAACCATATACTAATAATGGGGGAGAATATGTTTTATGGGTTTCGAATTTTGTATACGTTTTAAACGATTTTTTGTTAATTTAGTACAGCGCAAACCGTCTTCGAGTTCGCACGTTCTTTAGTTCTGAAGATTGTAGCTGAAGTTGTAATATACGTGATAGTCTGTGTTAGATTTGACAGTCTGTGATAGTCGTATTCTAAATTTAAAAAGTGAGACTGACGGATCCGGTGCAACGGCGGTGTGCATGAGTTTGTTTCCCGCTCGATCGTGCAGCGCCAGAGCGGCCATCTTGAATAAAATCGATCATAGGTGCATACTGTGAACAGTTGGGAAGTCCGACATACTGATACTCACTTGGTTTGACTGTAGTGAACATTTTTTAATATCATAAACTGACCGTGACGTGAACAAGGAAGAAGAAAAATCAAAACATTTTAAAATTACGTTGTTTTAATGTTAAATTACTTTGTTAACGGTTGTTTTAAACGTTGATTAGCGTAGGAACGGCCTTGTAAGCACTTAATTATTTAATCTAGTCATTACGTCCGTCTATTTAATTACTAATCTACGATTAATGATTAGTTAAATCCATTTAATATAAGTATTCATAAACATATATATTTGTGTTGTATTTACCTACCCACACATCCATCTCTATCAAGTCTTTGTTATTATAAAATATTACTGGGTTAAATTTTATTACTTCAAAGTATGCAATATCTTAGTGGAATCGCCTGTTTTAACGGTTAGTACGAATAAATTATTTTTAGAAAAAGCTTTTTTGTGTGTATTTGTACGGGCATCATAGTGAAAGTACTACACTAATATAGATGAGATTTTCACAGCCCAAATATATTATATAGTTATGATGTCACAACTGTTTGGGCAATACCGAAGATATTAGATAGCTTGTCTTGAATTCAATAAAAATGATGAAGTATTTACCTATAGTCTTCACGTTAATAAGCATTTCAATAAAAATAGTTAGATCCCAGTACACCTCTCCGCAGTAGTTGAAATCTTACACTAAAATATTATTGGTAATCGTTTTGCTCCATAAAGCAGCTTTACTAACTGAATGTACTCATCTAATTCGAATTAATCGTATTTTTTTATATCATTGCTACCGTAAATTAAGCCACTTGCAGTAATTTAATTGAAAAGAAACAACTTCATCATGAATATTTTTCAGTGATACATTGTACTAGTACGTGTCTATATTATTAGTGAATCGACGTGGATAATCACAGTCCAGAAATATGAAACAAGTAATAGCTACTTGTATTCCGAATGTAAATTAATTCAACCCATCCGACAAAGGCAGCGGTTGAAAGACAATTATTGGGCAAACATACCGTGTATGAAATTGCATTATTTTTTTACAATTGCTCTTGTATGTAAGCCATTACACTGTTTTTCGTAGTATTTGGTTCTAAAATTAAAAAAATACTTTAAATATTATTGTTATGTTAAATATAATCTCAATTTCGTATTGTATTTTTGAAATTAATATTTACATATATTTCTGAAAACGACACGCTTACTTTAATTCGTATCACAAAGTTTAACATAACATGTGCATACTATATATCAGAAAACATATTTCAATTCATATTATCAATAAATTAACATGGCATAAAAATACTCACTAGAATTATATACCTAAAACGTACTTCCTATTCAATGTTATAACGTTGCTCATTCAATTTGAACTCTTAATACCATTTCCTGTTGTAATGAAAATAAATGCTATGATAATCAATTAAAGAAACATTAGATCGTAGTAAGTAAAACTCACTCTTACCTCTTGCAACTCGGACGATCGCTCTGTCGATCGCTTGGAAGGCTATGTAAGGTTAGCCGTGTACTCCACATGTTAGAAAGCTTTATTTTTAAATTAATCTTTTATATTACTACGTTTTTTTTCTTAGTATTCTTTAATAATCAAAAGTATGTAGCTAATCATTGAATCAGTTTTGTTAGGTCGTAAATAGGATATAACATATGTTATTATATTGATGCCGGTATACGATTTGCATCGTCGTGAGCTACGAGCCAAACTGTCAAATCATATCAACATTTTAGTCAAACCATGTTGATATTATTTATATTGGAACTGTTTTCTAGTACGAATTGTAAAAAATACCATACTCGACAGATTTTATAAATGCAATAAAGTCATGATTAGGGAATATACTTCACAGATTATGAAATGATATAAAGTAATAAAGTTAAAATTATATGTTGCTCTTGATTTAGGTTAAAATGAATCCACGAATGAATTAAAAGAAAAGATAAACCGAGGTTCTGTTATTTATTGTAATACGTATTTTAGAATAATTTTATAATCAAAGAAAAAACTAGCTTACAAGTAGGTACGATCCATAAACCTCTTTAAAACCATCGAATAAAATCGTTATTTAGACAAAAAATTTACCATCTCAACACATTTTCATGTCATCTTGTTCATCTTATAAGGTTATAGAACTATAAGGATTAGAAAAAAATTGAATCGTATGCATTGTGAATCGATGGGAATACGATTTTATAAAGTTATTGTTACATAAGCCTATGATAAATTGTATTTTCATATACGGCAAACATATTAATAATTTCCTACTGAAGATACTATTTTACAAATAGGAGATTAAAAAAAATAAAACAAATCACCTGTATATACTTGTGCCATTCTACATAACCAGCGCTTCACAATTCATGCTGCAAACGTGTATGCTGATCGTAATACCCCTTTTTTAATTCCGCGATTAATTAATACTTTGCTCTCAGATTTACGCGAAAATATTTCAGTCAAAAATATATTTAAAAAATTTAAAAAATCACATTTTGGACCTTATTAATAACGATAATTATAACCGAAATATATATTGTCTAGTGCCGTATACCTCTTATATAACTTATAGATTGAGCTTATTAGATAACATAAGTTCAAACTTGATTTTTATGTTTTTTTTTAATGTTTCATGTATTTATGTTGATAAATAAATTAAAAAATATATAAACTGATTAAGTAGCAATTTTTTTATCTATTATACAAATCTGTCTATATCATGTATAAAGAAAAAATTGCTTCTTGATTTTTATTTATGAGTTATCGCTTCGCTCCACGCTTGGATGGCAAGCTTAAGAGCCGGTTGATGTCTGCAGAGCAATTAATTGTTGCACGATATCCCACACTGGAGGTGCCCAACAGAGTATGTTTGAATACTTGAATATATTTAGCGAATCATTGCTTATGATTAAATACTTTTAAATCGGTTCAAGATTAAAATATGTCATATAAACATTCGAGCACATAAATTAAGCCGATGATATTGCAAAAATATTTTTTATATGCAAACTAATTTGAACGTAACCACTAGCTAATAAATATTATTTACAATTCAGCTAAGCATGTACAGTCTCAAGGTATTAAAAGTTTAAATCTAAGATTAACATGTAAATTCAATATGTATTCTGTATCAAATGCCTGTATATTTATAACAACTTTCAAAATAGCCCAAATTTCGAGTTTGTGTTACCTTGTAAGTACTATTTACGATTTAAATAATATAACGTATACATTTTAAAGTTAACACTCGATTTTGAAAAACCTATAGATATACGTGTAAAAGGCTCATGAAGACATTCCGCTGACCTTTTCCCAGTAAACTATTAAACCATATTTAATTTTCCATACACTGCATATCGTTACACATTGTAAATAATTTGCACGAAACCTTTTGGTTTATGGATGTTCAGTTATAAAGGAAAATGAATTTTAAATCTTTCCACTAAGGATGCAATTTCAAGAAATAACTCGAGTTACTTGATGACAATCTCATTCAAGCTCTAACACCCTAACATTAGATATCATTATTGCTTAATGTTTACGTTATTGCCAACATATTTACCAGACAGCTCTTTATGCCGAATCTAGCATTTTACAATGCAGTGTATCTATTTTATGTCGAGTTCATCGCGTTGTTCCTAATTTTATTCTCACATAAAATATCAATATGACGTTATCTCAAACTTGTTACTATACTTAATTTCCTAGACATTGGCTGACATTAATAAGAATTTATTACAATAATAATTAAACAGATATATACCGGTGTAATCAAAAATTGTAGATAAAGGTCTAGCGGTGCTCTTGGTAACGTTATATCGAAATTGGGGTAGAATACGCAATACTATTTTTAGCTAAACATGTTTTAACAGTGCTAATAAATCGAGCACTATATATTTGTTCTTTAAAATTAATCGCCTCATAAAAGAAATTCGATAACGTGTTCAAAAATAAACATAGACACCTAATTATTGCTTAAATCTGTTTTCATAGTACACAACTATTACTGTAGTAAACGCTGGAATATAAAGCTGAGATGCGTATGTACGGGCTCTTTTGTAGAGATCTCGCTACTTTTTAATTATCCTTGGTCAATCTCAAGTTTCAATTACCACTCGTAACGAATCTCTAATAGTCAGTCGCGCCACTCATGAATTTGTTTCGGCTCTCTTTTAACGACCAATAAAGTTTATCACACCATTTCAGTAGGAATCTTTATAATTATCCGTCTATTAAATTTTATACACATCACTATTGTTGCCATTTTATCTAAATTTGGGTGAAAGTCAGTAACCTTTTGGCATACCGCATTCATTGAATTAATTATTTTAAATTGATATTAGCATAATTTCCTTACCTACATGTGAATTTGTAACGTTTTAAAATTAAAATAAACTTTTAATATTGATACATTCATGAAAGTATTGAACACAAAGACGGCGCTGGCGCCGATTACAATGATGTATAGGGCTCCACCATGTAAGTAGATAATTAAACTAATAAACTCTACCGCTTTAAGGGCGAACATCGAATTATACATCTATCTCTGTCTTTTAACTGCAATTATATTTCCATAGGAACTATCTTATTAGAATATTTATCTTATTTTTAAAATAATTAGGAGTCTATGTTATCGCAGTCATGTACAATTAAAAAAAATACATTGAAATAAGTTTTAATTAATATTTAAACTTTTTACTTAGGAATTAAGTATTTTCTAACAACATAACTAGCCTGCGTAAAAATAAGAACGAGACAACAATGCCTATCTCAGTTCATTCTAAATGCAAAATGGCCAGCCATGATTTGAAAAGTAACTTCCGTTGAACTCTACCTACAAATAAAAAATCAACATTTCTATTATGGCAGTGGTCCCTTTTTTACCACGTTCTGTCCAGAAACACTATCATAAATTATAATATATTAACTTCTACTGTGAAATTAAGATATCCATTTCGTATCTACGGCGGTATCCTTTTGATATTGATTTTAGTTTTAGTTAGTTTTTCGAGAGCAGCGGACGTAAAACCGGTCAGTGCTTTAAGATTAGTTGTGATGGGTGTTCTTAGAATATGTTATCGGAATAAGAATTGGTAGCGAGTCGTGACCTACCACATTTTCATTGTAGACACGGCGCCTCAAAGTTTGGAGCACGCGATTCAATGCGACACACGTAGTGCTAATTTACTCATCCTTCGATCGCCGCGAAGTTCATCGAAGAAGAGATTCAAACGTGACCACAATCATCGTCACTCGTAGAATATATGCAAATCGGAGCTTATCCTTCGTGTCGTGTATAGTATTTATCTATTTGCACAAGGTTATTATAATATAGAATTTGCTTTTACTTTTTCACACGCACTTCACGAAATGCCTATTTAACTATCAACGCACGTTTGTTGGAATCATCAGCGCTTACGCAGAAATTTAATGAGAATTTCCTCCTGGATTGCACTCAGTTTGCGATACATAAACATTATTTTACCTGCCGCAGCGTCATGTTTACAACGGAAAGTACAATCGCGCGCAATGTGCTCAATACACTTTTATATTACATTTTATATTGCAAAAATAATGAACTCAATTCTTTCCTAAAACCTCCATAATGGCAATTATAATGTATCGCCAATTATGTAAAGTTAACATTAATATACCGAAGCAAATGTGTCAGTAATTTTAAGAGGTCAGACACCGATGTTATGAATGCGGGCTCACGGCACCGCGTCGCGAAAATATGTGTCCACAAACAGGCAAAACTAAACACGGTCTTAGCAGTTTGAATAAGTATCTGAAGTAAAAGCCTGCACTTGCATAAATTTAAAATATCGTCGCATTAAAGTGCTATTTATACGTGCTAATATTTTCTTCACTAACATCGTATTACATTAAAATTATTCAGAGTGCATAATTTCTTTCTAACAATGGGCTTTACAAAGTCGTAAATTATTATAAATGTATTGTGCACTACACAGATAGTATTTTTTATTAAAAAAAATAGATCTATGTTTCATAATAGCCCGATAGCGCAGTTTGTAGTGACCCTACTTACGATACTAAAGCCTTGGGTGCGAATGCCGGTAGCGGTTTTTTTTTTGTGTTGAGCAGATTTTTTTGTCACAAGTCATGGTTTTGAATATGTACATATTTGACTAGTACCCATAGTACAAGCACAGGCTTATACTGTGTGTAACTGTCCGTAAATATAATAAGTTGAATAATGTAAAATATGATCATAAGTTTTAATGGAACGTTAATAAACATTTTTGCCTTATAAATTGAAGTGTTTCGTTATAGGTAAGTATATTTTACTATTCATGTCAGTTAGTTCTTCTGTTTAGGGTTTGTTTTTTTTAACAATGAAATACAGGACAATAGAATAAAATTATTTACGAATAGACTATGTTCCGGTATTATTATATCTTCCATATTCCAGCTTTCTGTAGTATTTATTTGCCATTAATTAAAACTTCTCGCTGTATTTGCTTTGATTTTTTTACCAAGTCTTGCAAATGTTAGTTAAATTCCTTGTATCTGTGCTCACTTTTAATTACACACTTCCACACAAAATTCCAACTAAGTAAACGACTGCATTATTTAAATATTATACCTATGCAGGGAAATTGCTTTTGATCCTATTTGGTAAGCAGATTTCGCCATTTATTTATAACATCATAAACTAGATGCTGAGAAAATATTTAATACATTGAGACTAATCTGGAAAATATCTTGCTGTCGGTACCTTTTAGGTACTTTCATGTTAATGTAACTTTTTTCTGTTTCCCCTCTAGTATTAGATGTATGCTTGCAGTTGCAACTTTGTATGTTATATATTTTTAATTCATTATTTACTGATATTTCAGTTCTAATTTTAACATTCCAACACTTATTTACGTTCCATTTATATTTTTTATATATGTGTCTAAGTTACCTGATATCTATATATTTTGTACGTTAGCTGTAGCTGACAGTAAAAAATGTCTAACCTAACTTTAAAATATTTTTATTCACAATGAAAAATTATTAGTGGAAGATCAAATTGAAAGAAAATCTTTAAAACCTAGATTTGTTTTGCTTTAACTTGTCTAATTAATATAGTTTAATAATATCATTGAATAAAAAAGTTGTACTGTAATATATTATATATTTTTTTATAAATTACATAATATTTGAATTAATGAAAGATATTGAATGTCTATCTATATTATGTATGTATTGAAAAATATATCTATAACAAGAGTTAATTTTTTATGTCCGTAAGATATCAGCAATGGCATTTTATGCTTGTTAAAGACTTGACATAGATAATATATTAAAAGTTCTAGGTAGTCAAGGATATAATTATTATAATTAAAATAACTAACCAAATTTAATGCTTGTTTTGTGTTTGTTGTGTTGTGTAACTTTTGTAGAGGAATATACACACTCAATCATTAGTAAATTAATTAGAAGATTTAATTTAAATATTTATAGTGTAATCTATCAATAATGACGTCTGTGGAATAAAATATAAATGTAAAATAAGGCTATAGCACTAAGTTTATATCTAGAGGCTAAATTGTCTATCCAGGGCACTCGAGCGGTAGCCTCCGCCCTTCCGGGCTAGCCCGCTGACCCCGTTGGTATTCGAACTCTCACAGTTCATATATTCGAGCTATTTAATTTTCTATCATTACGCATAGTCTCTACTGGGGTAGACAGGAGAAATGAAATACTACTTCTAGTCTCTTTAACATTAATTAGTCTCATCGTGCCCTCTACGATGCCATTAAAATATCATTCTGCGTTAGAAATTAAGACACATTGTTTATTTATTTTTACGTCATTCTTTTACTTAAAGTTGTTTTCTAGTTTTATATAGCAAGAAAGTAGCTTTCTGTTTTTAACTGCTCAATAGTAGCTACGAAGTATCCAGAAAAAAATACATTTCGTTATCTTACAAAGACTTGCATTGATATACTAAAACATTTCATGTATCAAGTATTAGGTTAAAATAAAAAAATGTTCTCTGTAAATGACAAACAACTCAAAATGAGAATAAACTAATTGCAAACTAAATCAAACAGTAGCACAAAGACTTGCATTGATATACTAAAACATTTCATGTATCAAGTATTAGGTTAAAATAAAAAAATGTTCTCTGTAAATGACAAACAACTCAAAATGAGAATAAACTAATTGCAAACTAAATCAAACAGTAGCAGCATTGAGATAAGGTTTAAAATAAAATAATTTATTTATTATTATGTCGGTTGTATTTGCCTTTCTAAATATGCCAATACAGGTCACTTTTTTCACGAACTTTATATTAGATCCGACTCACTTGCAGTTTTATAGTAATGTAAATTTACAATAATATATTATCACGAAACTGCAAATTAATATTAATAACTCATTTTTAATAATACTGTCTGTTTATAAAAAATATATATTCGTAAACAAGATATATAATATGAATGTGAATGGAAGTAGCCCCATTCCATCACAAAACCACAAGACATCGTGTCGAATACCATCCGTATGTGGTGGCTGTTCCTTATATCCGCACGAAAAGATTCGCTTCTACATTCATCATGCGAACAGCTAGGGAGTGGAATATGCTTCCAGCGGCCATATTTCCGCGATCTTATGACCTGGGAGTCTTTTAAAGTAGAGTAAATAGTCATTTGTTAGGCGGACGCGGTTCATTATCGGACTCATCTTCACCTTCCACCAGGTGAGATTGAGGTCAAGCGTTCGCGTATAAGTAATAAAAAAAGTAAGAGCTAAGTCGGCCAAGACACACACACACCAACGCATACACACACCACACAATACACATACAAACACACAGACCAAACAGAGTGACTTCTGATAGAGGCTAATGTGAAAAGTAAGCAAAAGCGGCGAGAGTGCATGAAGAAAATAATTACATATCAAGGAAGCGAAAGATATTAGCAAAAATAAAGGGGAATAGTGTTCTATTCTCTCTGCCTACCCCAAGAGGGATTGGGCGTTATGATAGATAGATAAATTCGTGAACAAACAATGCTAGGGAATTTTACAGTTAATGTTAAGTGATAGGGCCACATTTGGGCTTTCGGCAAACTGTATTTACGCGCACAATTAAATAAAATAGATTGCATTCATTTAAATAAATTAACAATTATTTTCGAACCAAGCAGGTATAATAAGATTTATTATGAAAAAGTGAACATACTATGTAGGTAGACACTTAATTGAATATTACGTAATATAAATACGTACACAGGGTGTTCGGTTAGCGATATCTAATACGCAATATGTTAAATTTTACAAGTATTACTTTTAATAGGTATGCATACACTCAGTTTAAATTTGACACAATTTGCATTAATTAATAGATTTTTTATTTCATCGCGCAATCATAAGTATAGTAATTAAGATATAAAAATAAATAGTGTAAAAACCTTTTACTTGTTCCTTGATTGATATAACTGAATTATGTTAACTATGATAAATTTTAAGCGTAATGGTTTAAGTAATCAATATTAAATTATTTTATTAATGCGATTACTTAATTGAATTTGAGAATAATAAATAAGGGATGCTATATTAAAACCAAAACTATCCAAAACTATCGGATATCCGAAATGTGTTAACGTCCATATCCCTAACGGTATCCGCTATAAAGGTACAAATAATTTTGTGTTTCTTATATCAATATCAAAGCATATATTTAATGTCATAAAGATCTAAATATTTTAGAAATAACGTGAAAATACTTATTATTGTGTTTACTAAACATCCTGTATTTAGCAATTACATTTTATATTCTAAGATGTATGCTTAGTAGTTAAATTAAAAATGTTTTTATGGCAACAGTCATAATCGGAGACATTTTAAATATCCAGTTATCCGAAAATAATCTATAACTTTGTAAATGAACACAAATTTTCTATTTTTCGAATTCTTGACCATATTTAGCTGAGTATCTCAGTTAGCCTGATAATCTATACTAATTTTATAAAGCTGAAGAGTTTGTTTGTTTGTTTGTTTGAACGCGCTAATCTCAGGAACTACTGGTTCGAATTGAAAAATTCTTTTTGAGTTGAATAGACCATTTATCGAGAAAGGCTTTAGGCTATATAACATCACGATGCAATTATTAGGAGCGAAGAAATAATGGAAAATGTGAAAAAAAACGGGGAAAATTATTCATCCTTGAGGGCTTCCATTGCGTGTGCTGTGAAAACGGTTCAAGATACCAAAAATATATGTAAGAAAGAATTTATCCTCTTGAAATGATCTAAAAATGTCCGCGACAGTATATGTCTATCTTTTAAGATTAAGTCACTAGAACCGTTTTTATGGTAAACAAATTTGGTCGAAATTAATGCATTATCTGTTAAGAGTTGTATCAACGTAATAATATTAATCTTTATCCAAATAAATGTGTTGCTGATTAAGAGTATTTAATTGTGAACAAAATTGTCTTTGACATCACTTAACTTCAATGAACATCTTAGAAGATATTACAAAACCTTATATAGCAAAACAACGTTTGCCGGTTCAGCTAGTCTTAGTATAAATGCAAATAAAAACTTATCAAAAGAACTTAACAGGAAATAAATTATTTATTTAAAAAAAAAACTTTTAATTTACAACGATTTGCCTTACGATTGATTCGATGGCACTTGAATTAAGATAATGTTCACACCTACAGATCTCTGTATAAAATGTCACATTTATGTGGAATGCAGTTGAGACGAACGTTTTATGAGTTAACGACAACATTTGGCTACACAGAGCGGCAAGGCCACACTGAGCGTCCGATATTTTCCGCTTCGACAAATTGGCAATCTTTAATGGCCATGCCATTCGCCAATTAATGCCGCATTAATATTTAAGAGGATATCGGAAAAAAAGAAGTAAATCCTTTGAATTACGAACGTATGAAAGAAACACCTTACGTTTTTTTAATATATTTAATCATTTGCATCTGTAAGTATTTAAATTATCTCTACACACTATACAGATAATAATCATTCTAATGTATCGCTATCTATCCAACCACGATCATATTAAATGGGGTTGTAGTCAATACTCGACTGGATTGTGACAACTTTACCTGGGTGCAAAAACCGTCATTGTGACTCGCCTCGGTCTGTCAATGTCGACGTCGTCTCAGGTGTGTACAGTTTTTTTTTTATACTGGCTTGGCAAAGTGAGTATAGTGCACCTGATATAAAGCACAATGTAGTCCAAGAAAAGTACCGAAAGAGGAGAATTTAAAGACACAGTCGGCGACTTCATACAGGTCTACATATACCCCGACAGAAGGTCTCTAGATTTATGAAGACAAACAACACAATGATGTAAACAAACTAATCCTGAATCGCGATAAGACTAAAGGTGTCATTGTATTTGCACTTGCGTACTGAATTCAAGACTCACTTTGAGCAGTCGCCTTATCAAATCAGTACCTATTTTTCATTTTCTTTAAAGTTAGCAGCACGAAAACATCACTAGGCACCAGTATTGCAATTTATTGTATGCTTACGGATAGGTAATAATACTCTATTTTCATCAGGTGAACTTTGGTTTGAACAAAACAAAGACGTTTTATGATTACAATGTCTCGATCGTACAAAAGCGTATCAAGAATATTTCTATTCTTCAATTTGGAGGTGAAGTTTAATGTGCGTGCTCCGCTTAGTCGTGTCGCAAGCTAACCTCATGGCCCCCTTTTATTGTGGTTCTCTATACAATGTATTTTATAACATCAGCTGTTTGGTAACATCACTACAGTCGTCTATTTTATTCTTTGGTCATTTTGTAGAAACATGAAATATCAATACCAATTCAAATTATTTTTACACTAAGCTCGTAAAAGGATTTTGTATATAAATAGCGTATTTGTAAGTACGTATCATGTAATGTCAATTCAATTCTATAGATAAATAGCGGGCCTTCGACTTATCCTAAAATAAGTTGCCAAACAAAATATCTACAACAATTCACTTCGTTATAGGTGGAATATAAAAAACGAATATCTTAGTCACCTATGTGTGAAAAAAAATTAATGTAAATATTTAATGTTTAAAATTCCAGTAGTGTAGATTCTACGATGATATGTTACTCAGGATAAGTCTTTTTGTATACATATATTAAGAAATGATCGTGTTTTATAAACTGACTTTCATAATTTATAATAATTTCGTTATGATGTCACATAATTTATATATTCTAAGCCTACTATCATGTTTATATCATCATACGAAACAGAATTTAAATTATACGAATTCTGACGATTCTCTTCTAGTAAATATATATAGTAAAGAGCTTATAAACGATTACTAATTAAATGCATTCAACGACTTAAAAACGTTCGGAAACATTCTTTTAAAATGTACTCGGTACACTTGTTTGACTGTCAGGCATTACAGTTTTAATGAAATGAGCGGTTGTAAAATCATAATTTAAAAAACCTGTGGCCGGTGTAATAAAGTTTTAAAAAGACTCAGGTAGAAAACCATTGTTGAAATTACCGTTGGTTTACAAATGTCATATTTCTATTGCATAAAATTGTTGCATCATTTTATTTTGGTCCACAATAATAATGAATGGGACACCTCAAAATCGTTTTGTTATGTATTACAATGTTCTTGGAATCATCAACTATTGCTTTTTGTAAAGAATTTAAAAAATTAATAGTATTTGTGAATAAAGTTATAGATTAATTTATTCATAATTTGACATAGATTATATATTTAGACAGTTAAGTGATGCTATTGAGTAACATGAGATATGTATTTCAATCAAATTTTCAGGCAAATAAAAATAAAAATCAATATATATTTAAAAAGTAGCACCAGTAAGTGCCATGACAACGGCGATCAGCTGCGCTATTGGTCACGCTGGGCACGATATATCAGCACAAAAGTTGATACAGTCACTAATGTATCTCTGATAACCCCGTAAGGGATATAGAGTGAAGATATCTTATTATTTTATTAAAATATTTTTTTAATAATTATACAACTTCCAAAAGCAAATGTAAGTAATGTAATAACATTTTTGACATAAGAGAGGATGAAATAACGTCATTTAAATACTAGCTCGCCCTGATCCGACTCTTAATTTGATAATGGGTATAGATACATATTATAATTATTATGTCATTATTATTCATGTGCATCTACATATATATCTCCTGAGCACGAAAAAATACTAAGAGAAAGTGCTTGAAATAGTTAAAAATATTGTAAGAAGAACACGTGTTATGGTAACAAAGAGTTCAGTGCTCCCTCAATTTCGAGCGACTTATCATTTGGACCATGCGTAACGTAAACTAAATGCTCACATATCTAATACCCTAGCGTTCCAGTACATATTTTGTCTTTAAAAGGTGAACCATAATTCAGTCACCTGATTAAAAGACAAGATATCACTAAGTTTAATGTGCCATGATAATTTTTTTCATTAATCTAAATATATTTTTAATTGAATAACCCATATAATTGCTTTTGCATGTCCATTTTCATAATTGTCATGAACATACATAATATTATATTAAAAAACATTCGTCACAGATACCTTCCATTACCTAATCGAACTTTAAATTAATATGAATTATATAACATAGTTAATTAATGTAAACAGTTGCTTTTTTATCTTAATGTTTCAAAAAATATTAAGTACGTAGGTACCTGAAGTTTTTCTACACCTGTATTTATTTCTTGATAAAAATTGGTAATCTTTATGACCTAACATACTTCCGATCATACTATTTTTGTACGTGTTTGTTTGAGTATTTACTTACGTTTGTTTTAAACAGCTCATTTTTTTCCAGGCTCGACGCTTACAGAGCAATTGATAGAAAGTATAGTAAATATTACTATGGAGGCATTTTGTTTTGTTTATTATTGACAATTGTATTCTTGTCAACGATTGCATAGCCTAAAATTGGCCAATGTACAAATTATGCTTTATGACTTTTCATCGTAACATGACACCGTAATCGTGTCACTGTACCGTATTGTATCGAAAACTTTTCATAAGACGTACTGTTATGATGTAACATATCTCGAGCGATCCAAAGAAAAAGCTGTACATTTTTTGGGTGAATGTTGCATGGCGTTACAAGTTAAAAGTATCGACGTCGATCTCTACGTCCAAATAGGAAAGCGTTATATTGAAACATATTTTGTATAATAGTGAAGTCTATATCACAGTCCAGTTTAAAGCTAGATAACTGATAAAAGGAGCATTATAAACCAGGAGTAATATCCCGTCTATTAATATTTAAAGAATCAAACAAATTTACATATATAATAAGAATATTTGTTCGCGCCAAATGGTCGCGAACGACCTACGCGGAGGCGCAATCTTTAAGTTTTATATTTTTAAAACAAAAAGAAGATTGTTCGCTGTCATTGGTAGAGAAATATAGCGATGTAAAATATTATATGTAAAAATATATATATTACTAAGAACGAATAAAAATGTTTACTTAGTAAAACCTAATTACAAACCCAAAAGGGGAAGACGCTAAGCTACACAATAGTCAAATGGCCTTCACATGAAAGTTGGCGACCGTGACAGGACCGCATATCCAATATTTATGATTTGAAGATAGACACATAGATAGACATTATGTTTGACAAACTTGATTCCCTTTTAGATGCTTACTGTACGCCATTATAACAATCTTATACTCGTATATCTAGGTAGAAGTACAGTTAATAGTTGACTAGTTCCAAACAAAAATGCGAGATTGGTAACGAACTTGTTCACCACTAGGAATAGACACTGTAGTGTGTAAAATATAATTACTAAAGTCTCATTAAAATACGATTTAAGCTTTTTGTGGTGTTAATTGACATCATTTTAATATGAGGAAATGCATGTTTCCTTGATGAAAGACCAAAGCAAAGCTGCCGACCGTGCGAAAACTAAAAAAACGATAATTCGACTTAATTACATGCGAATTCAATTTAAATCAACTTAAAAATACATTAATAAATGACATATAAGACATAAAATAAGATTTATTAGCTCAATTCTAGAAAATATTACTTATAAAGATGTATCTACTCTGAATTATGTAGCCGACAACAAGTAATGGTTGTAATTTTATGTAGTTTCGTTAATCGAAATAAAATTAATACATCAGTGGAGTATATCCACTGTACATACAATTTCTTCTATATTTATAAAGCAATATAATTATTTTGTATGCTCTGTGCTGTGTGGGCCTAGTGTGTATTGGACCGATACTTATGGGTGGTAACGCGAATGCTCGTAGGATACAATCCTGGCATGTATGTTATTTTTTATACTGGCTCGACATAGTGACTACAGCGTACCTGATGGTAAGTACAGTATAGTCCAGAAACGAAAGCGACTATCAAAGGATGAGAATCCATTGATAGTCTACATCGTCATGTCGGCCCACATATACCACGACTGAAGGTCTCTAGGTATATGAGCTACTGGATATACACAAGCTGATCCCGAAACGCGACAAGCCGAAACTGGTCACTATGACGGGTTTTACACCCATGTACTGTGGTCGCGATCCAGACGGGCTCCGACGCCCTACCACCTCGCTGCTGCTTGTTTAGAACCACCCAGGAGTCACGTGTAGGGAAAATAGGGTAAACCCTACCGACGCAAACAGCTTCTCTAGGTTTTTATAAAATTAAGTGCAGATATAAGCAACATCTCCTCACCGGTTAATGGAACCCTTGTGAGGAAGCCCGCATCGCATCTAATAGACACATTATGTATAAGTGCCTTGATAACGGCGAACAGCTCCACTACTGGTCACGTTGAGCATAAAAAAACGTAAAGTTTATACAGCCACTAATGTATAAAAAGCCCTCATCCTAAAAAGAATATAGCGTGACTTATATAATCACCAAGTAAAGCAAGGTTTTTAGTCAAAATAAGGAGATACCGCGCTTTGTGCGTCTGTCAACCCCTCTATCGGACACTTATAACTTTAAGCCAAATAATACAACTATTTGAAATTAGATCATTAAACCATTGCAATTTGAATTGAAATTAAACCATTGAAACAAAGCTGATAATGATATTTAATGTAATAAAAGTTCTAAATTGAAAATGACTCACAATACACCTAAATAAATAATTAATTTTTTTTTCGCTTTTAATATTTCTTTCGGTTATTGATAATTATTTCTTTTCATAATACCGCGAGGTCTCCGCTTACCACAAAAGACTAGTACATTAAGAGCAATATTTAGAATCATTACATATAGAATACATTGATGAGATGTGTAAAAAAAACACTAATATTAAATTTTAGCGTGTCACAAAGGTCCCAAAGTAAATATTAAGTAAATTAAGCTTATTCCATACTTATGATGTCGTTAACGAACACATATGGATAATAGAGCAATTAAGTAAAATTGGGTGAAGCAAAAATTTTAATTAAATAATAACATTTTAAAATGCTGTATAATAAATCAAATTAATTACAGGGTGTTCGTGTAAACTGTGTACCATATAAAAAATAACAAAACAGTCGTGTAGACGACAATGTAACGGTTCTCACGACGACCGGAAAACATTAAGTCATTGCGCGGAACAACTGTTATATCATAATTCGCTGTGTGGAAGTATTTGGGATAAAAGTAAGTTCATCTCTAAGCTTTATATAAAATCATCTAAATATACTTAAACATGATGCTAGCTTCTTTAAAGCTAAACTATTTGAATACCTCATAGTATAAATAATTTACTGTAATACATATTGTCATAAAAAAGTATAAACATCAAATCTATAACCTAGTTCGCGAAAAACTGACCCGCATGCCTGTAACACACGTACCTACCATACTAACATAATTTTATATAAATAATACTATTTTATAGCTTATTTTAATACAGTCATTGGCAAATTTTGCTTGAAATTAAGTCTTCCTCTTTTGGTAAACACATTTTTATCCGCATTCAAAAACAACCAGCTGCCGTTTGCGAATTGTCGGTGTATTTTGTCACTGGGCGTTTCACATTACATTTGTCAAGACGTGGTCTCAACTCCGGGACGCGTTTACCCCAACGATTGTTGGATCTTTGGCAAATATGATTAGTCTAGCCGCCTAACTAGCCAGCCGCTTTTGTTTACATCAGAGAAGTCTGATTAATTCTCTCATTACGAATCCTATAACGCAGAGACTCTGAAAACCCATTTCATAGCTCGCTGAGCTACCACCAGATTCTAAAAATCTACTATATATGAAATATTAGGAGCAAATAAATATAAATTCGTTCATCCGTGGAAGGTGGCAAGTTCCAATTTAAGCTGTAGACAAAGTGGAAATACTATAAATATTTTGCAGTAAATGTTTTTAGCAGCAGTCGATAAAATATAAAATTAGTAACATACCCTTTAAACACTACAGTAATTGCGGTATTTTAAATTGTAAATGGTTATTGTCTGCCCTTTACTGGGAACAATAAGATGCACCTTTATAATCAATATGCATTACTTATCATTAATTTCGCCCTTGAATTCTATAAACTTTACTATACTAGGAAATTAACTTGTGTTTCTTATTTAAAGTCTATACTTATAATACTCGGACCTGTTATAGTCAAAGATCCAGCCGCTAAATTAATTTATTCATCTATCTAATTTTCTCTTCGATTATTATTCTAAAATCAAAATAAGAACATGAGTATAATAAATGTAAACATTTTTTTTGGTTCAGTACAATATTGACAATTGTCAATTAATCTATCTTTCATACTTGAATATCGTATGTTTTTTTGTTTATGGTTTGGTATATTCAATAGGCACAAAAACACAATACTGTGCCTTCTTATAACGAATAGTTTAATGCAGCAGGTCAAAACATCGTCTATAAGATATTGATATCACCAGCATTATAAAATTTAGACATGTGAAAAAAAAAACATTAAAATACACAGGTGCAGTCCGATGCTTAACTTAATAATATATCGAGGGGTGAAAGGCTATTAAGCTTAAGTGACATTTTTTGGTGATAGAGTAATATATATTATGTTGATATAAAAATAATGAATGTAGAATTTCGCAGCCGGATCTTGGACTAACATGATGTGGGCCGATGCGTGCGCGCAACAGTATTGAATCTGCGACAAGCTTGCCACGTCATAAATCGCTAGCTGTGTCTCGCCATTGTTCCTGATGTCAAAGATCAGTAATTTGCCATTGTGATTCCAAGGCTCCTGCCTTATGCACGGAACAGGATAAAACCCTTTCGGTATTGTACTTTTAACTGCAATGTTTTACAATAGGCCAGATATGTGTATCTAGAATTGTCTAAATTGTTATCTAAAAAAATTAATCCTGTATACTTGCAAGTAACAACTTGTAATCATTTCAATAATACCTATAAAATAAGTAATAATAATATCTTTAGTGAAATATATATGATTTAATATAACGAGTGACATGGTTACAAATATCCATGCATATACATAGATTAATTACATCACACATTATCTTACGCTATCGGATTTTTCTTTTCTTAATTTTTTTTGGGCACAGACATAAATTTTTATGTATTTTATATTGAATGTATCATTAGCATTCTTTCTTTTTCTTTTTTCATATCTTTGTACGATCTTTGTACAATACTTAATATTCTTTAAACGTTAAATAATTGGTATAACAATAATATATATTATTAAATATATCTTTCCGCTTCATCCTTTATGCGGTGAGCATATATAAATTAGTAGCTGCATCCACTTTGTACTTATATATCTGTCCAATGTGACTGTATCTGTGTATAAGTGTGTATCTATGTGTACAGCTCGGATATTCGCAGTTCCTAGAGTACTTACACGTGACATTTCTGTTAGACGCCATGCGGGCATCCTTACGATGTTTTCCCTCAGCGGTGATCCTGTGATGCCTAAATTCGTATTTAATCTGGAACAACTCAAATGTCCGTGCCGGGATTCGAACCTACGAAGACACTTGTTTCCGCGCATGATTACCGGCTCCTAATCCATATAAATAATAGATGGTTAAATAAATTGGCGCTATCTCCGGATTGATCGAGATAGACTATATTCTAGTATACAGATAAAACTACAGTTTTAAAGTTGCAAAGTAACATTTTTGAGTTCAATTATGGATTGAAAAAAATCATCGAAGGCAATTCGTCGATTGTTGAAGCACAAAGACGAACCCGTTATTCCAAGCCGCAGGGCTACGCCATTCCGGTACAGTACTTGGGCAAGAATTGATTATCTGCGATCGCACTGTTTAAATCAAAATCCAGTCATTTTATCTCACGAAGTAACAGCAACAAACCAGCCAATAAAACGATTCTTTTTTAACTGAACATTAACTATCAGTTCTTTCGCTTCTGTATCTGCATTAGTGTTTTCGAATGGAGGCCTACAATTGATTATCTACAGTCATTGATTACGGAAAATTCCTGTCATTTTACGTTGATCGCTGCTTCGGTTTGCTCGAGGCATATTTTACTTTGTTAGCTGAGAAGATCTGTGTACTAAATAAAACTTGTTTATACATAACCACTAACATATCTCTTTATACGTCAATAAAATCCATAGCACATTTTCATTTGAGCTTGCCAGTTAGATGTAGTATCTCGTGTTTAACAAAGTGTAACACATTTACATTTATAATTCGACAATATTAAAATAAAATGAATGTACTATTCAGTTATTAAGAACTATCATTTGAAATAAATTCAAGCTTATACTCTATGTATGTAATTCAATTGAAAATGTTTTTCCCTTTTGTTTCTTTATTAGCAATTTTAATCGCATATCTCATTCCAAAAGATTAGGGAATGACATTTTAAAGGAAAATATTATCATAAAGAAGTACTTCAGTGAGTTGTATAAAAACATTATAGTTATTTATATAACAGTTAATCTCGACATCCGATGATGACCTTGCCAATTCAATGAGCATTTCGACTTTCGTCACATCCGTATCATTTAATAGTTCAACAATAGAGAATGATATCATTCGATGTAAATGTAATAACTAGAGCGAGTCATCTGCGCCAGTAAAACCGACAGCGCTGGAATTATCGACCGACCAAATTGTATACAAGTTCAAGGTTCCAATAAAAATTACCCACGTGGGTACGCGGGCCAAGCCGCGGGACGTGACGAATTTACTATTATTTTGTTTCAAAACATAACCTCTATTAAATAGTAATTTTGGTAAACAAAAGCCAAAATTAACCCCAATCGGTAATTTTGTCGCAGCAAAATACGTTACTACTTACAGGGTAACAACACGTTTCTCGAATAAAAAATTAAAAAATTCTTTACGAATGTTCCTAAACGAACTCACAGAGTTTTGCATAAACATAAAATATCATTAAAATTTGGTAAAAGTTGAATAAATTACCATAATTACTTGTAACGCTTGTTCGTACATTCGTAGCATCTAAATTGTTCTAACGTGGGTAATGTTTTTTATAATAAAATTACTTCATAGAACATATGAAATATTGCTTAATGATTGAGATCTTAATTTCTTAATGCGTGGTACTTAAATAGCAATGAAATAAATAATATACGAAGCCTTAATGAAGCTGCTGTGTAGTGTATACATTTTGAGTTAGTCATCTCCGTTGAGCAGGTACCTCTTGAACATTTTGAATTTTAAATTTAGACGTACATACTTGTTCTATTCTCGTATTCTTAGCTCTATAGCTATTCACGCGCCTGTGAGTTACGACGGCTTCGTTCTGTTTACAACTCTCATTCCCTTACTTATTGTGTTCGGTTGCATTCGGACTGTGTTAAAATTATTGTTTATTGTTATCCTAGTGTTGAATCTTCTATGATTGATTTAAACTTTTGATGTGCTTTACTATAGGCTAAATTTTGTACTTCAACAGTTGATATAACTGAATGTTTTCCTTTTATTTTTGCGTTTATGTTTTAGTATATTCATTAATCTACATATTTTTAGTGTTAACTTTATATTTATTTATTGTTTTAAATAATATTGTATATATTTTTATTGTTTTAAAAAGCGATACGCTGCATAAATTATATAAAATACCCAAATTTGACAAAAACATAAAGAAAAAAAATCAAATCGTGTAGATACCCTAGTGGCTTACAATGTAATCTATCATACTATGTCTCTTGCAGGTGATTTTAAATGAATAATTAGAGTTGAGAGGTTTTATAATGCGTATTTTTAAACTCAAGGTTTTTGCAAGGCATTTGTTTTGGCGCACCGATTCTTGGCATTGCGATATTATTATTTTAAAATTAAAGGTAATTTTGATTTAATTACTAACATTTATATTAAATGTACATTCATATCCTAAAAATTGCATTTATGTATCACTTGTGAGATAGTTTACTACCTCTATAAATTAGAAAAGGTTAAGATAGAAAATAGTTTTAAATCTTAATATAATGAAACATTTTAATCCTACCGACTGCGCTATCTTAAGGGCAATGAAATGAATATGTAATAATAATTAGTTTTTTTTTTACCGACACAATAATTGTCAATAAACTACATGTAAAAGCTATTACGATCATGGCTGTAGTGCTCAGTTATCACTATTCTATAGACGGAAACAGAAAATTTGAAAAAAAAGATCTAAATTTTGAAAAAATATTATGTAATAAGAAAACTGCTTGTTGTTGTTTTTTATACATAAAAAATCCCTGTTTTAATAAAAGAAGTTAAGTTTTAAACCGTAATTATACCATAATGAATAAGGTTTTAGGTTTACAAGTTATAATCAGACAAATATTAATTTTGAGGCAATGTAATAAATATCATTATGATTTTTTTTTAATTAAGAAGACTTAATAACACTTGTTACATTAATATTCCTTACAATACTTAATACACAACCATGATAACTTGCGAATACTGCATACAAATTATTATATACGAGTATATAAAATTAATAATAAATGCAATAAATACTAACTAAAAACTTTATATAATTCTCATATATAATATACTATGTTTCAAAATTATTGTTACCTGTTGTTTTAAACGTTTGCTATTTAGTGTTCGTGTGTTTTATTCAAACTGTCTAGGCTTTAATACTTATAAATATAAAATATATCGTCCGAAATTGGACAGTTGTTAGTTTTCCCACAAACCTTCAAGACATTTTATAAGCATCTAGTGTCTTTACTATGATAAGCCTATAGTACTTGGCCGATATATAATGTTCATTTGTTAAATAATATTTAAAATATTAATTTTAAGCTTTTATAGCTTTCTTACCTAATTTTTATGAAAAATAATGTAACACGAAAAGGTAATAAAACAATTTAGTGTTTTGACTTTTGTATATTCTTATATTAAATGTAAATAATTCTACCTATTTGAATATACATATATTTAGATATATGTCTACTTAACTAATAAGGTTAATAATATTTGTTTTATTCAAACAAAATGTATTTTGCTAATTATACGAATAAAGCATTCGTTTTTTTGTGTGTTTTATTTTGTTAGGTAACTTTAGGCGAACTAAAATCAAGTAACGCTTAAGAATCAATCCTCAAAGTTCTACCATTCTACCATTTAGATATAAATTATTCCATTCCAAAATAATTCCATTAAAATATCAGTTTACAATTACTTAATTATGTGAAACAACAAAGGTGAGCTGCTTAAGTAAAATAAGAATAACTTAAATTTATTAACGATAATAGGCGATATCAAATTAAACGTTTTTCTGATAAATATGTATCGTACACCGACATATATGATACTTAATATTAAGGTCAAGACTGTCCTAAATATTACAGGTATTATGTATATTTATATCAATAAGCAAGTATCCACGCACGTGATTGAGTTTTTACTTTCTATAGCACCACGGGAATACGTGAGAACTAACAATATATAATTATGTGTTTGTGCGTAGTGCGTTACATGAATTAGAAATATGTTAACAATAATATTATAAAATTTACTATAAAAAGATATCATCATTACAGCAATTCTGTCTTAAACATCTTTCATATGGTTTAACTCTGTAAAGTAAGTGATAAAAACGGAAAATTCTTTACATGAAATACCTAAAATAAAAAGTATTAATAAATAACAACAAAAAAATGTAATTGGAGCGATCTCTTTATTTAATTATTTCTGCTTACCGTAGTATTGAAATTAATGTGAAACGAGATTTTTCTACGTACGATTGTCTATTAAATGTAGGGAATGCTATGGAAAAAGCAAGTTTTATACAAGAATATCTAAAGATCGAGCTGAATTTATTTATCTATATTTGTTGACAATTACACACACTGACATAGTACCAAAATAAACATGCGCTTGTACAATGGGTATTAGACGAAGATATACCTACTTAAAAGCATGTATACATCCATAACTCACTAGTTGCGACTAAACAATGTATTCATGATAGATAAGTTTACCGCTACGAGATTCGAACTCAAGACTTTCAGCGTTGGGAGCAGAGCTATTACCGTTAGAGCGATTACGTAGTGCGTCCGATCTGAATTAGTGAATATATAGAACTAGAACCTCGACCCTATTTGGATGCTGTTTACGCAATCCGTCCGATTAATTCGACAAAATACAGATTAAAATATTACGCAATACGGAATCAACAAAAAATAACTAAATGAATGTATAAATTAACGATAACTAAGTATATGTTAAGCGTATTTAATATTACTATTTCCCCTACCCTACCGTCCGCTCCGGTTCTCGGATACAACTAGGGTTGCCACCTTTTTTTCTCAATTAAAGTACATTGGTTGATAAGGGTGATACAAAAGAGTACAAATTTAAGCCAAATAAAGTATCACCACCTGTATTTACAAAATATGCTTTTATTGCTTTTCACAAGTTTTACAAGTCGGATCATGGATAACAGTGGAATTGCGTAAGTTACTTCGGGTCACCTCAACTTTATCGGAAAAGGAAAAAGATTCAACAAAACTGAAATACTTTCTGTGGAGTGCATTTTTATAATACGGTATATAATAAAGTTCAATAATCTATCTTAAGGGTATCGTTATATATCATGTAGCGTGTACTACGGCCATATTCTCTTTCATTCATAGAGGCGTAGCACATTTTGCTAATATCGCCGTAAACGCTTCATAAAGGGTTATTTGTGTGAATTATATTGTTACCTTCAAGTGGTTGCTTCTCATACTTGACCTATTTTATCTCATCCATTTATCAGTTAAATTAATCGTCGTCGTAGTAATTATTTCGGTTGCAATGGTAAATCTTATAGTAGATAATATTTTTAATAAACCTTTCGGTAACGGAGGGAACAATATCGCAGCTCTTCAAATCGTCAAAGAGTTTTTTCAGGACACCTTAGGGTTCAAAATTTATGGACAGAATTCTTCCTTAACCCATTATATGCAAAATTATTGCAAGTTATCCAAATATCCTCGTAATTGCGATTTTTTACCTTATCTTCAGTTAGCATTTTCTTTTCAAAAAGTAATATTTCACCAATAAAGTGTAATTTCATCTTATAGTGAATATTTTGTAGTTTATCAAACCTTGCTTCGATTATCTGTCCAATCATTATTACCCAAGAAATCAATTGCCAAAGTCAATAAAGTCTTTTTTGCTTTGATCAACAATAACTCGGGATTAAATCATCATAGAAGGCTCGTTGGTAAGTCAAATAAAAGGGAATTAGATTATCTAATAGAATTTTAAGATAACAAAATTGAATAATAAAGATTAAAGCCCATAGATCATTTTTAAAACGAGGAAAATTTTTGAAACTTTTTCTTCCTGTATTTTTCTTACGATATCTCAAAAACCCTACGCGTAAATTATGTTAACGTTTAAAACTGAAAACTAGAAACTTGAAGCTATAACCTTCTACTTTTAAAACTTCTATACGACCATTTCCCTTAGAATAACAGCTTCTTGAAAATCACCTAAAACTTGGGTACCATTTTTAATATCCTTTAATTTCTGCGTCTAGTATATAATTAAATAAAGGCATTATTTTTATTATGTAGATTGAATATAGAAACGAACTAGCCGTTTGGACTAATGAGCAATGCAGTGATTAAATATTAATAAACATATATAGATTTACTTTTTTATCCAAAGTTTAGTGCCGTACAAGTACGGCGTTAACTTTTAATAGATGAGAGTGGACGTACAGTAACTGTTGCCATCCCAGCCTAAGTACACAACAACCGAAGTTTCCTGTTAGGTCATATAATTTACAAGGCATACACAAATTGATCTCGGGTCACTATGGCGGACTTTTCACCCTTGAACTATGGTTGCATTTCAGTCGAGCAGCGACGTTCAACCCTGACTAGCTTTTTAAATAGATAATTTCAAGATTGTAAACAAATAAGACTTAAGGCACTTACACTTTTAGACTTGGACAGTCAATAAACATATTGACATAAAATCTGTTTTTTTCTTTCTTATGACATTATACTATTGAGCTGGGTGGGTCGTTACTACTTCACCGGACGAACTTATTCTGATAATAACCAGAATGGGCAATCCAGAATAGTCTCAGAATTCAAATTAAACCAAAAAAATCAATATAAGCAGTAAAAGCGCAAGTATAACAAGATAATGCTTGATTATAATGCTTCTATGGGATAAACACCGTTGTCTATCAAATAATTGTAATAATAATAATTTACACTGTAAACACGTGATAAGTATTTATGTGTACAAACGAACTTAAATGCGTGTAAGTACACTTATTTTCCTTATTTACACTTATAAAGAGATACTATCAAGATTTCGTGATACTTATCGCTTTTAATTACTTTACAAGACATTAAATACACGTTGATAGTCGTACCTCAATTCATTAAAATATCAAGTAAGTAATTGGATCCAAATATAGTTTTTTACGACGGTCATTCTTAAGATAGGAATATGTCAGAGTATGATAAATAGATTTGTAAAGATTAAAGTTAGTGTATTACGCGCATTGAATAAAATTTCTGTTCTTTGTAGGTAGTTACGGAGTGTGTTATTGCATAGCTGAGACGTTAATTGAATTAAATTGCTTGTAAATTAACTTCCACTATAATTATGCTGGCAAAAACACTGCAGGTGTAGGTAAAATAATGATAGCGAAGTTACTTGTAAGTTTCTACAGTATATAAAAAATGATTTATTTTTAAACACTTTAAAGGGTCTTATGCGCGAAGAATATTTTTTCCATAATAGCTCCATATTTCGACCTGATTACACGGGCCACTGTCACGAGAAAACTTGAGTGCCGCGGGATGTTTGGAGTTATTCAAATTATCAAGAACACCGGAAAGATATAATATCCCGCACTTGACGAAAACCCCGTGACGCTTCAGTCTGCTTGTGACCACTGCATCTAAAGTCAGGTCAAAACGTCGAGCTGTATTTTATATTAAGTTTCTTCGCGCCTAAGGCTCGTTTAAGTATTAATAATCAGTACAAAACACGACAGGTTAAAATTTGTGATATCCTTTTAAATTCTAGTTTAGGTGACGTCTGGTTTATTATATTTTATATTAAATCCAGTTTTATGCAAGAAATCATAGCATTTGTACAAGTAAATATCTTATGGTCAACGGGAAGATTATTTAGTGAAATATGTAGTTAAAATTTATATTTTTGTTCTATATAACAAAAGAATCACTAAGATGACCATTATACATCAGGCATCTTAGGTAGTAGACCTGATATATAAGAAATCGATAAAACAAATATAATTTAAAAAAATCGGACTTACAAACATGAATTCTGGATTATTTCATGACGGTGATCATTAAATCAGTCTACTTTGTAAAGGTTGTGACTAGTATTTATAGGAAACAAACAAAAACTCAATGTAAATGATACCAGATATTATCGTGGTGTTTACGATAGGAAGGTAATGTGGATTTACCACAGCCCCGAGTAATAACAGGGTCAGTACATCCCTTACAAAATAACCTTAATATCTATTGAATTTCATGCAATTTTTATAAACATCTTCGGTTATACCTATGTATGCCATATTTGTGATACGGCGAAATCTTATCGAAACGACATGAAATTATCTTATTTTAAACTTTTGCTTTATGTATTCATTATAAATACTTGACTTCCCGACTATTTAAATCATCAAGAACAAACGAGAGTAAAGGAAGTAGTTTCCTGCCCCCGACGAAAACTCCGCGACAGGTCAGTCTGCTCCCCAGCACCGCATGCGACAGCTGATGAGGCACAATTCTCAAAGTCCAGTAATTGTTCACACGGCGCCATCGCATTTGAAACCAAATGTACAAAGACAACAATTGTGGTCACTAATGATATCCACATGAACTGGCTTACCTAGTTATCAACGATATATCAAATTATATTATCAATTTCAAATTATGTTTTATAGAAGATATATCGAGTTTTTTAGAGTATCATATGTATTTTGGGAAAACGAAATGTAGTAGTGAGAACGATATATAATGAAATTATCTTACAAGCTTTTTTTTACACTGGCTCAACAATGTGACTACAGTGTACCTGATGGTAAGTACAGTGTAGTCCGAAAACGAAAGCGACCATCGAATGACGAAAATCTATTGATAGTCTCCGTCGTCATATCGGCTCACATATACTATGACTGAAACTCCCTGGGTATATGAGTTAATGGACATACACAAGCTGATCCCGAAACGCAATAGGCAAAAGCGAGTCACTATGATGGTATTTACACAACGTGTGTACTGTGTACTGTAGTATTTATTATTCATAAAATATAAATAACAAACGGTGCATTATTTATTGGTCTTTTTTATTTGTTTAAAGGTTAATATGTGTAAATATTATACCTATATATAACCTGTAATAAGTATTAATGCAGTGAATAAATGAACTTAATTTTTAAATTGATCGAGTATTACATAAACGGCATTTACAAGCAATAGAAGTAACACAAGTATAGAAATAGGTATTAGGCTATCATTTCCGCTTTAAATTGATTCCGATAATTAAACTTTATTAGTATAATACCACTAGCGTTCCTGACTGATATTATAACATCTAAAGTTTGTTCCGTACAAAGAAATCGAAGCTATAAATTGTTAATTACTTCTTTGAATCTCAGATATTTTTTTAATAGACAGTAGGTACATAGTTTTAATAGACGGTACGTAGTTACTACATTTTATAAATTATGGTGTGTCGTTCGTGTTGGTATAATATTGATTACGTTACATGTATGATAAAGTTATTATATTTGTAACCGGTTCTATGTTGTGGTCTGGTGGTCAAGGTCTATAGCTGAATAAAATTTGGTAAATTTATTTTTAATTTTAATTATTTATACGTAATAATAATAAAATATTGTCACGTTATATCCTTTTTGCGGTAAGCAGAGATAGGCTTATACATATGTCGTACTCAACGTGACCAGTAGCACAGTTGATTGCTGTTCTCAGGGCGACACGTGACATTTCGATTAGATGTTATGCAGCTTCCCTCACGATTCTTTCCTTCGTAGGTGAGCTAGTGAGACCTAAATCCGTACTTAATAAAAAAAGACCAAAGAAGAACGTGATTTTCAATTGCTTTAAAATATGTCATCGTGATTTTCAACTGCAAATGTCTACTTAAATCAAGCTTACTTGATTTTATACCACAGTCTATGGAAATTTTGTTTCTAACAAAATATTTAAGAAAATAAACTATTAATAAAGGCACGGCAGTGATTGCATCGCATCTTATTGTAATCCGACCACAAAGAAGTGGTGAGCCTAATAACAGTCATCGTCATCAGGCCAATCTAAATATACCATGATCGAAGTTTTGTTATGTTCAGCTATGAAAGTTGAATAGAACATTTGCGTATTTTATTTGGAGATTTAATTCAATGGTAAAATTAGGTACTACACAAATATAAAGGATGAATTTCATGATGATGAAATTTCAGTACCAATTTGTCACAGACTAGCAGACTTCTCATTACAATATAATATCAAATCGGGTCATAGTTTGCAATGAATCACTTATGGATTAAAGTGCACTGTTCGACAATAGGTAACATATCGTTAACAAGCATTCAGTTCTGTTCTCAATAACGACCTTGCAATGGCAATAAATTTAACAATTGCGACACGCAAATACTCACTTACCGCATACGATTTATCGTCCCCAACAAACATAGACCGAACATTTTCATATCAGACTTATTATTCTGAATTCATCAATATACAAGGCTTGTGTAAATAGAGTTGCCAAAAGTGTAACAAGGTTCGATTGCCTTCTAAAACAGGCTCCTAAGAAGGTCTAAAGTTAAAATTACAAAAAACACTCCAATATACTTATAAGTATTTAAGAATATATAGATATATAATAATATTAACTCAAAGTAAACATACGAACAACTATATTGAATTTTATTGAGAACACTTTAATGGATTCTGCTCAAAGTAAAGCCTGTGTAACCATGTTTTTGTAATAAGGTAAATAAAGGTCCGTATGTTTTCCTATTTTAATTAAAGAACTAATTTCTCACCCACGCAATGAGAATTTTTCAGCACCAGTACTATAGAGTTAAAATCAAATTATTTACAGTGATTGGAATGAGTTATGATGCGGTATATTAAAATTAATATTATTATTGCGGGCTGCAGCTTCACGTTGCAACGTTTTTCCAGTGCCGCGAGCGACAGATATGCCAATCTAAGAATAAAGAATGCTTCCAACGTAAGCCACTATTATAATTTAATTGTTACCTATAATTATCAGTTTGTGGTTAAGGGAATGTAGCCTGGTTATTATGATGCGACAAGTTAACAAAAGCAAAACAATATTTTCCATATATAAAAACACATGGAATATAACTTTGATTAACCAAAGTGCTAGAAATTCGGAAGTAAAAAAAATTGCTCTACATAAAAATTGTTATCCTTTACAAGATATTATAGTCATTAGGTAAAGTATAAAATAGGTTATAACAGTCGTAAGTTAAAGAATCTCGTTGTCACTCAGCTACAACACGAGATTACTGACAGGTAAACTTTTTTTTCTAATAAGTAAGCAATACACTACGTTTAGAAGTATACAAAACGGTTAAAATTTTTCGTAATATGTTTGATGGTAAAAATGTAATGTAAGTCGGATAAAATGATGATTAATGATGATAAAGACATACTATATTTTGTAATATCTAGTTTAAAACACAATTTATACTAAAAATTAACTTTTCTCCCTGAATTTTCTTATCAACGCTTCGAAATGGTTCTTATTAGAAAACTACATATTTTGCTCAAGGTTTATCTAATTTTAAGCAAGAACAAATTAATACCAGAATTGAAAGTAGAGTATAGTTTTTTCCATTATTTACTCATGTTTACTTTCATTTTATCTATAAATAACATATTTGCCTTGCGTGTTAATTAAGTGACAACAATTAATGTGAAACGATTGCATATATCATTATTGTTTATTATTTTGTCGTCAAAAATACGTCATTGATATATTTAAGTAGCAGGAATGTAGGTGATTGCACTAAAAATAGAGAGCGGCCATCAATAGGACGATCGCAAGGCGAGTAGTTTATTCGTACTAAATCATATCGGTCATAAATCTCAAAACCCGTTCCACAGCTTATCATAACAATACGCATAAATATTTTCTGATGCTTGCTGCAAAAATTACTATGCTAAATGAGTAATAAACGAGAACATTATTTATTTACTGAATATCAACACCCTTTTTTGCATTGTTTTTTATATTCTTAAGTTGACAGTCGAACTTGTGGAAAGTGATTACTGCGTCTGAAAATCGAGTCCAATACTAGAACTTACATCACAGTGCTGCCAAAAAACATAAAAAAATGTTTTAGATATAGACGAGCTGATCCCGAAACAAGACTGGTTGAAGCATGCACTATGCCGGTCTCTACACCTATGTATCAGGGTTGCGATCCAGTTAGGCTAAGATGCCATTTAAACCACAGCTGATACAGACCACAATGTAATTTAAGTATAACGCCCACCTGGCAAGGGAAGAAAATGTATGAACAGTCAGGTTTTTAAGGAAATTGTTCAAATACTTAGGGAAGAGTGGGGAATTTGCAGACACCTAATCGGGAATAGTAAAAGACGCGTAAAGATTTTTTTATTTTGACTCGATACAGTGACTGCACCATACCTGATGGTAAGCATGGTGCACTCCAAAAAACGCCAACGACTATCGACAGGTAAGAAAAACTCATCGGTAGTCATAGCGATCCTGCCAGCCTGCAGAAATATCTCTTCACGCTACGCTTAAAGAATCCCATATCATAGGATGGTAGGAACATGCTCGCCGGAAGACCATTCCATAGCCCAACGATATGGCAAAAGAAGGAGTTAGAGAACTTCTAAGAAGTTACAGAATGTATATGAAATTAAACATATCACTTACCATCTAGGTAAGATAACTAGTTATAGCTTTTTACTAAATAAATTTAAGGAAAAATTCAAATAAAAAACCTGTAGTGTGCGGAATTTCAGACGGTCCGTGGGGTAATTAAGATCATATAAAATAAATACGAATATAAAATTAACTGTAAAATTTTATTATGGTACATATATCACAGACAAATTATCTGGAAGTGCTATTATCGCTAGTAGCTTCCGAATGTTGCTACAATATACTGTATAATATATAACCCAAACTTTATAAAAGGATATTCATACTTTTTTATACCAAAAACTGAATAAGTAATTATATTCTTTAAAGTTTCTGGTTTTTCTGTTTTATATTTTTGATTATATTAGTCTGAGATTACTCAACGCCTGCATTACCCCATTTTCCCCTAAATGATTTACCTACTAAGGAATGACGGCTACCTAATTTTATTATAAAACTAAAAATTCCGTAACATTTTTCTGTGTATTGCGACACACATTTGACCATTTTTTGTTATCACGTGTTCGGTAGTCGGCTTCCTATGACACTATAGTTTTACAAATGCAACATCAAGAAGAGCCATACTATTTAAAGCTTACAGATAGGTCAGGTCCGGATATCTCTTGCTCGCCGGGTCGGCTTGGAATCATTTGAGGCACACTGAGGGAACTTTTAGCCAGTAGGAATCTCGTGTACATGACGATCCAATGTAGAATTTGGCCCGGGTTGCCAAACAAAGGTATTCCGTCTTTAAAGAGTAATAATGAGTAATAATGTAGTAATAATAGTAATGGTAAGTACTAGTAATACTAAGTGATTATATGATTAATTTATAAATTACTGGTGTATAGATCGCGTAATTAAAAATTGTAGTTAAATATTTTACAGTGCCTAACTGGAACAATTATAGTTCTTGTAATGATTTAATCCTAACTGCTAATGTAAAATGCAGTTATATATTCTAATTAAGCTTACATACACAAATAATTTAAGGTACTGTGTTCTTTGATAGCAAAATTTTATTAAATGTTAACATTTTCTTGAACACGAAACTCTTTAAAATATAATGCTTATTTAAAAAGAAGTAAATAAAAAAAAAACAAATTAAAATTTCAAAATGGCAAGATAATTGCCATCGTAAATCAGAGTCTAAAGATATTTAACAAAATACCACATCCCTATCTATTATAAGTTAGCAGAACGAGCCGTATCGGTACATGCTCGCTACATATCTGTCTGTATAAAGCCGATTATGATCTTTGTAATTGCGAAAAATAATCGTGTTCACTTTTTGTTTTTAGACGCTTACAAGTATTCAAAATTCTATACATTTTTGTAATGAATTACTGTAATGTAAGAACCCCGTGTGCATTGAAACATTTAGGCTAATTTTATTTTAGGATAAATTGAAAATATGTTCGTGTCGGGTTTGTTATAAGAGCAAAGTACCCACAGCCACTAATAGTGTCCATGCTTAGTCCGCAAGGTGCTAGACTATACTTGTTAAGAAGGTACAGATAGATACTTATATACAAATACACATCTATCTACCATTTTGAGATATTATTCTGCTCATCACAGAAAAGTTTCCAGGTACCAGAATTCGAATCCAGGGCTTTCAGCGTTACAGGATCACTACACATTACGCTATCTGACCATAATTTCTATTTTCTATTTATTTCGTTTCTAATTTTTTAGTTTCTGAAAGCAATATTTACTTAGATATTGACTTTAAAACTTTGTTTCACGTACTAATGTTAAAACGGGCAAAAATCTATAGCATATAAATATGTACCTATTTACCATGTAATTAAGTTGCTATCAAGTGTAGACTGTAGCCTGTCATGTATGTATTACGTATGTTATTAAGCTATTCGTACGTTGATAATACTGTTGTTGCGACAACAAAGTCGGACAAATTTAATGTTTGTAAAAAACTTTTATCGATTGTAAGCTCATTCGTCAAATAAGATGATATCTACTGTCATTGATTACAAAATAATGCCTACATATGTTACATGAAAATATGGCTCTAACAAACAGTAAACTCAATGCTATTAAACCCACAAGCGCTTATTAACTTCATACAAATAAAAACTATTTGTATTTCTAAGTCATGGACGAAATTAATTTCCAATGTAGTTATATCTAGAAATAAAAATTGTAACGCATATAATGTTTGTTAATAAGATTTTAGATAATTTTTAAAATATATTTAATTACATTTAACCTGAGATTGTGTTACTTCCCACAAAAAAAAAACGTTTTTTTATAAACTAGTGTTTTATTTTACATATTACAGCTTTATTTGTATTTCTACAACTTTTTATTTCAATGAATAAAATTGGTTATACAATAAAGATTTTATTTGAACATGTTTATATGGTATTATTTAATCAAATGAATCATTAATAAACATTTAAATTAAACGTGGTAGGGCAATAATTACTCGAAATGGGTCTTTACCACAATATAAAGTACAAAAAGCGTCACAGAGGCTCGCTTCGGCTTGTCTCTTTTCAACGTCAGTTTGTTTTTGTCTACTTGTTTTAACTTTCTGTCGTGATACATGTACTATATGGACCTGCATTGACGTAGCGACTATCAATTAATTCTCATCGTTAATCGTTGCCGTTTTTAGACTTCCAAGCACTTTCCATAGATGCCTTGTAGTTACTTTATCGAGTTAATATAAAACAAAACTGCCTGCCTTTAGGCACTTTAGGAACCGTACACATTTTAACGTATAATAGATATTTGGTCGAGTTGCACGTAGAGATATCCTGGAACGGTTAATAATAAATAGAGAGATGGAAGGGAAAATAGCGACAAGCCGGAAACTTAAGCAGTGGTCAGGCTAGGTTTCCTAACATCTGGAGCTTCTTGTTAGGGCCGCCGAAAGGATGTAGGATATTTTCTCAAAGGTATTGTAGTCCTCTACCTCAGCAATGAAAGAGCGACGGGGAAGATAAGGAGGTATAAAAATATAAAATACTAATATATCTTCACGCTATATTACCTTCGGGGTGAGCAGAGATACATTAATGGTTTATCCACTTTGCGCTAATAAGTCGTGCTCAACATGAGCAGTAGTGTAGTTGTTTTTCTGTCTCCGCGTATGAAAACCAGTCTCTTATCCACTAGGTTACCATAGACAAAAAAACCTTAACAAAATTATGAAGAATTAATTGGTTGTCATGAAAAAAGATTCCTATTGTTTTTGAATTACCTCCTAAAGTCAAGGTTCTTATTGTAATTACTAAATTTTTAATTTTCCTATTTACACTTGAACAATGAATGTGTTAAATGAATAAAGCTATGTAATCGTGTTAGTTCGTAAATTCTTCATTTGCCTTGTGGCCTCTGCCTATATGAATCATTTAAAATACAACAATTCGAAATATTCTGACGAAAGGAGCGATAATAAAGCGTTTAGCATTTGTTGTAGATATACACAAAGTATACCAAGAGCAAACCAGTTTTTGTTGGTAGCGTTCACAAAATTATTACAGCCATTTTTAGATTAACGATCAATTTACTGTCAGTAATATTGCATAACTATGCGATAAATTACGTTATTAGAACACAAAAGTCGTTACCAATGTCTAAGCTTAATTTAATTAATGATTTTATTATTGCTTATTTTGACAATTTTATGTATAAGTAACGCCGAATTTGATTATTATGCTTATAAATAGGTTAATATCAATTAAAAGGATATTGAAATAAATAATTCCAAGTAGGTGTAATAATTACAGTTTCTAATTCCTAAACGTCAACCATTTTAATTAACATTTTCCTTTGCCTTTGAGGTAAATGATCATATTATGTTTTTATAATTTAAATATTTTAAGTCAATATTATGTACAAACAAGAAGCGATTTCTTGTATTAGTAGCAATTAAGTGACAAATAAATAATATAATTATTTCGCTGACGCTACGTGTTTCCCGTCTACAAACTCCCTCCAAGATGATGTTATTTAAGATGAGATCAATTTTATTGAGATTTATTTTGTGAACATGTTTCGTATCGATTTAGTTCATTGTCTATAAATTATCGTTTTTAGTATTCCGAATTTGATTAATAACTGCTTTTCGATGATTCATTTGGAATGTTTTGATTAATAAATATTTTTAATATAGGTAATCATTTTTAAGGTTACATATTATTTTATTATTAATATGTAGTTATTATATAATTTATGTAAATATGATATAAATGAATTTGTTAACTAATGTAAAATTAAAAACGGAATGTGACATACTTAACATAATCCGTAACAGTTTTGACTTTGGATTATATGACAGCTTAAAGTTATATTATCAAAGGTTCTTCGTATTACGTAAGTATTAAAAAAAGTATATGTTAGGTACAGATAACAATCTTAACCGTCAACTGAACCACCTGTTATGCTGATGCTATGCGGTTAAATTAACGTGCCTCTCTTAAAAAAATACTGGTTTTATATTTTTAAAACAAAAGCATTTACCTAAAATTAGCGACTACAAATAATGATGACAGGTAGGAATGTAATTGGCGTGTAGACAACCCATTACAATAATCGAAAAAATGGTTACAGTTATTCATTTTTCTTAGCAAAATATTCAATAAAGTTAAAAAAAGGAAATATAAATAGATGTTTTTTCAAAGCTGCTTATGCATTTGTATGATCGACTATAAATACGTAAGTACATATATTCTTTATCAATGACTATGGAGCATTATGTATATATATTGTTACTTATTAAAAAAAAAAAGATTAATTTGAGCTTGACATTTGCTAAAAAATGATCTTTTTAACCACTACACCTTTACCGATTACAAAATTACAGGTGTGTAAAGTATCTATAGATATTTTATTTAAGTAATGATGTTCTTTTAGTAAAAATAAGACTGCAAAAGCCGATCAATAGTTAAAATTTTTTACTGTGTGGAAAATATAGGTACGTACTTTGGGCGTTTTATGTATGTTGAACAGATTTGATTGCGCCTCATTGCATGCGACTTATAATTTATATTATAAGAAAAAAAATAATATATCGCATAAGGGCGTGATCTAATGAGACCACCGTCGAACGTGTTCCAACAGGGCTGTCACTGTGAAAGTTTGGAAGAGATTTTTTTTTTGTTAGATAAATATTATTTGTTTTAGCATAAAAACATAATTTGCACATACATGACATACAACATAGAAGAATAGGTTAATCAAAGTAGAACACTAAAAGTAATTGAATACCCTGTGTTTTGATGATGCACCAAAGAAAAGTCAGCTCATTATATGCTTTTTTTATTAACCTGGTGGAAATCCCTTTGGATCGCCAGGGGAGTGGCGAGGACTACTCCCCTGCTGTGTCGGACTTGCACCGACTAAATCCTCCGGGGTACCAGCACTGCCTACTCTTTGCCTGCCCCGGGCCTGGGACCCAGATACTTTCAAGAACCCACCGAGCGCTCAGCATATGCTGGGGGGGTCAGGTATTTTGAATGTTAAAAGTAAAATATTTTTATTAAAATGTATTCAAATATAATGTTTCAGAATTAGTAAAATCGTATACAAATTAAGTAAGTAAATTATTAGTTTTTTGTAAGTTATGGCGAAATAAATACATTTCATTTCATTTCAAAGGCTTGGAATTTGAAATAAGTTTAATTAATTAACCTAGGTATCATAATAACCTAGGTATATCAACAGTAATTAATTTATATCAAGATAATAATCTATTAATTAGGTTTTTTAATAGAAAATGACTTTATAGCTGTAAATTATAAGGTAACTAAGGGCAGTTAAATTTAAGTAACTTAATAGTACCTATTTAAAGGCATCAAAATGTTTTAATTTTTTTGGTTTAATTATACAGGTTGAATCATTCCACCAGAATTAATAATTAAAACGTAAGAAGAAATATTTTCGTTTAGTAAATGGTATAATTACGTATTATAATTGTTTCTCTATCTTAACAGTAATATTATTTAATCCATCATTCTCCTTAAATAAATCTGACTTTAACAGTTTCCCTGTCAGTTTAATCGCGTGGGTTGGTTATTTGAAGCGAAATTATTTGTTTTATTTAATTTTTTATTCGCGGAATTGATTTTTTTAGTAAAACAAAAACAATAAAATCGCGCCATCGCGAACCTGCCACTGTGTATCTATATTTACGTCGTGTCGAAACTTGTTTGATCACGACATAAATACGCTAGCTTGTAAAAAATTTACTGTAAATAGTCCGCGCTAGCGCATGGTCAGTTTCTCGCACTCCGTCCCGCAATCCGTGCCAGGGCAAGTATGGATTAAAAATTGTTAAGCCCATGAGACTTTAAACTAGGTAAGGTTACCTTATTAATTTAAGGGTAAAATATCTTATATGTATTTTGACAACCCTGGTGGGCTTAATGCGCGTGAACCCGTTCATCACGTGAGTTGAGCTCGCGCTGGTTTTCGTATTTTAAACATGGTGGTATCTAGGTGTTTCACTTGCCATGAAGCTTAATAGTGATTATTTAATGATACTTACACTTAATTAGATTATATCATTTTAAAATTACACTTCATTTTCAGTATCTTATCATGGTTTAAAAATAGTGTGGTATGTATGTATTAAATACTAAAAACTATTCATTTTTACTGTAAATATAAAATATTAACGAATAATATAATGCATAAAATATTCTGCGTTGGGATAAAATATGCTTAGAGGAATATTTATTATTTTAAATCTAATATACTTTTTATGCTAAATTAATTTTGAACAATAATTCAAATGCATCTTTACGCACCGGGTAGAAATTAATAATTAATGGTAACATAAATTAATACATATATATCAAATAATCAGTGACATAAATTAATTGTTAAAAGGGTATTTTTGGTAAGCATTTCTGTAAAGTTTTACGCAAACACTAAACGTACAGTAAATACTTACTTATTAATCCACACAAATTTAAATTAATCCAGATTTACTAAAAACAAATTTTTTGTTACGTAAAATTATATTGAGTTTAATAAATTACTAAATAAGGAAAAGCTCAACCTGGATCTAATAAGTTAATCTATGATCATACCGAAGACTCAGCTTTAGCGTGAGAAAGCGAGAGACCTTGTATCTCCATTTCAGGCGATTCTGAAGCGCTTAAAAGCTCCATAGATGGCAGTAAAAATCGTTGCTACGATTCCAAGCAGCCACTAGTGTCGCCATCTAGCGTCGAATAACTGAACTTTTATAGGTCGTTTATTGAAGAGGGTTCTTTGGCAGCTCGTAAACGATTTTATGGGCACTAACGAAGTCTACTTTCGTGCTCGATATTACCCGACCGAGTAAGGTTGGTAATGCAATATTTGGATGCTCCTGTTGAGCTGCGATATATTCAATTCTACCGATGTTCATGGGCTTTTATGTGCGATTCAAGGTGCGATTGGATGGCGTGCTTGAGTGTTTATTCGGCTTTATTGTTGGGGTTTGTTTATACGATTACTGTTTAACCAAGTACGGTATTTGTACATGTTTTTCTTATTATTATTATGTTGTTCTAAATAAACAGATTGCCGTGGGTACTTTTAAATGTGTTAGATACTTTTAACTAATTGGATTTAATTTGTAGTTTTGACCACTTCTAATTAGAATTCTCACAATAATGTAATTAGAAATACAACGTGCCCGTTAAACATTATTTTAGAAGTGGGTGGTAATAAAGGTCGAATTAGGTATGGAACCCAATAACCATTTATCAATAATTTATATTCAAGTTTTCCCCAAAACGTAGCCGTGAAAAAGGCAAATCGTAAATAAGATCCGATTCAAATTTGTAGAAGATGCTATCTGTATGATTTATGGGCTCGCACCCGAGAACCTCTGTCTAGTGATGTGCTAATTGCTGCGTCATGTATCGATAAACCGAACGCTTACCGACTTTTGAAACGTAGTTAATTTTCCTTTAGCCCTGCAGCCTACTATTCTTCATTTATCTATAATACGTTTAAAAAAATATTGTATCTACTGCTATTAAATTGCTCTTATTTATTTATACTTTGCAGAACTTTAACTAAACCACGAAAAAATATGAAAGAATAGCCATTATTTTTTTATACCGGCTCGACAAGTGACTATAGGTCTCCTTATGGAAAATACAGCTTAGTTCAAGGTCTACAGCGACTAACAAAAGAAGATAATCTATTAAAGGTCGCTGTCGGCATGCCGGCTTAAATATTTGACGACAGAAGGTCTCTTAATGTACGAAAAACTAGACATAGGTAGAAACTGATCCTACAATGCCACAGGCCGAAGTGAGTTACTCTGATGATCTTTCTACTTGTGTTCTCACAGTTTAATTCACCCTACCACATCATTCTATAGATAAATGTATGTTATTTTATTTTCACTTCGATATTATCCACAAAATCTATAATATTTTGTGACATAATCTTTATGAAAAGACAAATACTGTCCAATAAAAATTCGCTAAAGGTCTCAAATCTTGGACGTCATAAGTTTTACTTGATCAGCTTCTTTCGGGCAAATTTGCCGATAAAATATTACCTCGGGGCAGTTCGTTTTATTCAATTCTTACTTCATTTTTCTAATAACGTTTCGTCAAATATTTAAGGAGTCACATCACTAATTATTATTTTATTCCATCTGTTATAATGTTTTTTTTTTAATAAGCATATGACTTCAATTGGATATCAATTTAATTAGGTATATAAGTATAATTTTAGAATGGTGACAATTAGATAATATTATATCTACCGGAAAATAATTAAATCTTTATTTTATAATTATTATTTTATAAGTATAATTTCTTAATTAGGTATTCAATAACCATAAGCACGTATATAAAATTTATTATAATTCATTTCACTTAGTACAACATAGTATAAATAATTTAGGTATCTATTAAATAATGCAAATAGAAATTTGGAAGTTATATTTATCGATGCATAAATTTGTTGTTAGGTAGTTAGCTATGGAACTCGTCATGAATGTAAATTAAGTGAATAATAACAGTCAAACATGGTATAGATACCCGGAAATCGCCGAAAATGGCCCTACGGTCTACCGCATCACGAACTATGTGACTTCACGTATCGACGTTCCAAACATAAGCAATAAATAATCGTTAATTTCGATTCAGTACTCGTCCACGCGCTCCGATAACTATGATTTAAAATCTCATTTTTTTTACGTACAAAGCACGTAGGCTTAAGTTAATGCCGTTGTTAATGCGTTCATTATAAAAGTTTATTACGATTCTGTCAATATTTAAGGTAAAACATTGTAAGGTGTTTTATTTACTTTCTACCTCGAAGGATACACATAATATATGAGAGAATCAATGATGTAAATGCCACCATGAAGGCAACAAACCTCAACCGCCTCGACCGACAAACATTTTTTTCTCTACCACATACCCCAAACAATGTGTTATCTGTCCTAATGTGATTTAACAGGTAATTTTTAAAATAGATTACCATTAAGCAGAGCTTGATTTATTCCCGGGCACAATGTAAATAGGTAAGCAAGAGAATGAGGAACTACATTTATTTTCATTTGCCTCCATTTATATCGCGGCTCCACGTGGAGATTACGTGATATAACAAAGGGAGTGCTATAAATCTGTACGGTCCTGTCTTAGCAGGCTTTTGTGAGCATTTTTGATATGTGCCTTTAAAAGCTTTTTTCTGTATTTAGATGAGAGAGTTCATTGTGTAATTCATTAGAGCGGGGGTAGGTCGCCGCTGGAACGAGGTGTGGACCTCGTTTCGATATGGACAGATAACGATATATTTATGGTCGACCAATGATATGTTGGTACCAGAAAAACACGACATTTTTAACGGCCGACGAATTAGGCAGAACAAATACGAACACAACGATAATAGTGTTAGGAAGTTGCAAATAATAGCTCCAATAACAGGACGATAAAACAATTTTAATTTTCCGATATTAGTGGTGGGTTTTACGTATACTGTTTCCCTGAACAGCCCTGGCCTGTTTGGAAAACTTTAAATTAACTTAGCGCTCATACGGGTCGTTGCCGAAGTACCTTCACCAAATTGGGGTATATTGATACGGATGTAGAGCTCCTAAAATCACGTCATATTTACTCTCGTATCCCTCAATCATTGCGACCAGTTGTTAGAGGCACTTGATGTAGTCATCTAACAAGTCTATTGAGGTGGCTTTATACTGGCTGGGCAACAGTATCTACCATAAATATAACTGTCTAGTCATCGATACGAAAGAAGAAGACTTAGACTGACTTATTTAGTAGATTTAGTACATATCCCTACTTATTACTTCAAAAGAAAAATTATGATAGAATAGCATGAGAAGCAATGAGCTTACGAAAGCTTAGAAACTATGTTGCTTCACAATTATTAGCGCATTGTGTACTAGATTATCCTTCCATGTTGTTTGTTCCGTATCCTTCCGTATCCACAATTAAGAAAGATCTACTGTTTTTTTTTATGATTTATAGCCTAAAGCTTAATGTCAATCACGCCTGGTGGTAGATGAAAATGAGACCAATCGCAAAAAAGTTCTATTTACTCTTCTTTTAAAAATCCCAGATTGTAAGATAGCCGCAGGGAACGTGTTAAACTCCTTTGCTGTTTATCTTTTGTATGAATCAAACCTCCCTTAGACCTTCATTTAGAGCGCATATGAATTATTGAAATATTAAAAAAATTACCAATTTTATTGGATGATACTTACTTTTATTTACTTAATTTTACTTACTTAATTTTATTGGTATATATACACAATAACTGTGAATAACAAGGCGTGAAATTATTTCTTAATTGTATGTACCTCAGAGGGTACAACTATGGCGATGGTATGAATATAAACAATTGAGAGCAATGAACTGATATTTCATTGAAAGTCAATCGTATCATTTATTGACAACAAGACCAATTTATCTATCAGTAGTTTAAGAAGGTTCGTATGTTAAATATAATTGGCGAAGTTGTAAATACTTATGAAAATATTCGACAACAGACATTTTTGTAATTTCAGATTGCGTTGATATTCCTCATATATTAAAAAAAATATAATAATTGTTTTATTTTAAAAAAAAGATATAATCACTAAGAAGCGGAATCTTAAGATACTCCCAAAATATTTTATTTTACACCTCTAGAAGTTTTTTAGATAAAATCAAACAATAAACTGATTTTTTATTGTAATTTGAGGTTTTTTGTGCCCTTGGTTGTAATTAATTGTGCTTATTATTCACATATACAGCGTGTATTACATAGTGATAACTTAATTTAGTGAATGTGGTCTATCAACAAGGAATGTTATAGATATCTGAATCTATAAATGCTACTAATCGCTAATGATGCTAATCGGATATCCATAATAAAATCCCATAAAAATAAATCGCACAATTTTAATATTCGCCATTCAAAATTAATATCTACTTTTAAAAGAATTAAAAATATCCCTTGCAGCTTATTCAACGCTTGATTATATTTGTTTTTCAAATAAATAATTAACAAAAATATTTTTTCTAAATGCCTATTATCTATTTTCGTTAGAGTTATCTGTAAATCCGAAAAAAAAACCTTCACATCCATCAAAATATTCTAATAACAATTTTATATTAATATAGTCTCTTAAAAAGGAGGATTAAAAAAATACTTTTAGCAACTGTATCGGATCATTTGGGACCACTCCATATGTAATTTTTAATGTAAACCAATACAAGATGTAAATCTACAAAAACTCATATTCTAGTCTAAGAAGTTTAGGTTTATGAAGATAAATGTTATCACAATTTATAAATAAAATCTTGCTGATTTTGTATATCCAAAGTTTACCAACTAAACATGCGGGCTGACCGACTGTTAACCGAATAATATGTCACAACTAGACAGGGTTCCCCCACTCCCATGCCCAGAACACAAGCCTTAAGCTAGAACGGGATAGATGTATTATAAAATATGTTGGAGTAACAAGGAACACTTGGGCACGTGAAACATGGCGCATAACGCCCCTTGATTAATGGTGGTACGCCAAAGTTCGAACTTTATTTATGTCTGAGTGACGCGTAAGCATCCTCAAGTAATGTTTTATACTACCTCAAAATTTTGATGAAGTTTGTTAGCTATGCTATTGTATATAAATCAACTATTACAACAAAAACCTTGATTTTTTTTATAAATATCCGTAACCGAAACTAACAAAACAATGAGATAAATATCCGAAAAGATTGCCTATACATCTATACCCGCTAACCTATCTGATTTAAATTAACTAGATAATTTTGGAATTTATCCAAAATGCTTAAAAAAATAAAAATATCTTCTTGCTTTTATTTATATCTACAATTGTTTCATGTAAATATTTAAATAATATACGGATACCTACTTTCACCAAAAATATCTATAAAGGGAAATATCTCACAATATATGGAAACCCGGAAAAATATAATATTCAATACACCTGTACTTACCCGAAATTCCACATCCCTAATAACTCTAGTAAAAATATCGTACTGTATACGGCGTCACATATCTAATATCTGCCGACTTTGTGAGCTATAATTCTCATCATTTTAATTGCCAAGGTTACATTAAATTGAAGTTTTATGTCATTCTGAGGTGTCGGACGCTGCCATAAACCGCTTATAATATACTCTGTGAATAACTTACATACATTCCAGTGGCGAATGGACTTTGAACAAAAATAAAAGATGGAAGCATCTATTTACGCCATTGAAATGTTAAACATACTCGTGAATCATTGTAATAATCCAAACCGTTAGGCTAATAATTTAATTAAATTAATTAATAGAACGACTTTATAAACTGTTGATTACATTTAATTATATTTTTACCATGTCTTTAATGACAATTTTTCACTTTTGCCGTATTATTGAATTATAAAATAATCTTTTAGTGAGCATATTCTCATCGTTCCATGATATTGGTTCTTAAAACAAAGTATTAAAACATTTTTTCATTTTGACTGACGTGGTCGCGATCCACCACAATCGTGGACCAATCCAGTTCAATCCAATCGATAATTTGATTCCCCATATGTTTTATTATTAAGTACGATATACACTATGTCAAATGGAAATAAAAAAGTGGAACTGCAAAATCTCAATAAAAGTATGGACATTTCCTGCCGTTAGTATTGCTTCTGTTTTATTTACGTTTTCTGCGACTTTCGCTCTATCTGGATTGTATTCAAATGAGTTATTACGGACAATTCTTTAGTTTTGTAAACGGAATATAGTGAATGGGTTGCGTACTCTAGGCAGAATTCATTTGCGTTACATTATTTAAATGTCATAATTAACAACTATTATTAAAAGGGGGTTTTCTATTAGGTTTAAAGACTTTTTTTTAATGCAATAAGTGAATTAAACTTCCCCTAATATTATTTATCTAGCTATATTGTGTTTGAAATATCATATTGATATTATAATTAATAGCTAACTGGCATCTGATTATTTTTTTAAGCTATACACGGGTGAATACAGGCATCTATGGGTAAATAATTTACGTACACAAGAATTATAACATTTTTATTATGTCTACGTAGAAATAATACCTACGCAAGTGCCTGTGTAAATAAATACCTAATTCTATTTTTTGTTAAATTTTAACAAAATATTTATTACTAATTTTGGCAACGCTGCCTTCGCGTAAGAAGGTCAAATATGTTTTTTGTTTTATATCTTAGAAGCGATATTAGTTGTTGTCCTTGAAGGCTATAACAGCGTCATCAAACCAGTTTGCCGTCATTGGCAACAAATACAAAGCCGTGTTTATATTAAGTATAACAACCAACCATATATCTATCCAGTTTCACTTATAATTTTTTGGGTAGGTGTAAAATATTTAAGACTTATAAAATCGAGACGCCTTATTTATAACTTATGCTCGGAGATTTTTACATTACGGTTATTATATTTTATGTTTGTTTGTTTATGTAGATAGCTATACCTACCTACACTATAAATCTACAACCTTTTTTACAGCTATAAAAATAGCTGATTAAAATAAATTGTTTTTAACAATAACGATATTCATAAAAAGGTTAATTTGATAAATCATAACCTTATAAAGCCAGTTTTGGGAGTCGAAGCTGCTCGCGTCCGTAGGCTTTACCCTAGTTTCCCTACACATGACTCCTGGGTGGTGCTAAACGAGCAGCAGCGAGGTGGTAGGGCGTCGGTGCCCGTCTGGATCGCGACCACAGTACATGGGTGTAAAGCCCATCATAGTGACCAGTTTCGGCTTGTCGCGTTTCGGGATCAGCTTGTGTATATCCAGTAACGCATATACCTAGAGACCTTCAGTCGTGGTATATGTGGGCCGACATGACGATGTAGACTATCAATGGATTTTCATCCTTTGATAGTCGCTTTCGTTTTTGGACTACACTGTACTTACCATCAGGTACTCTGTAGTCACTATGTCGAGCTAGTGTAAAAAAAAAAGTTTATAATTTTCCTGATTTTTTATTTTTTGGGCAATAGTAAAAAGTAAGTAATCAAAAGAATTAAAAAAGATATCTAAAGTTACTTTCGAAAACTGTTTATTTTATGACGTTATGAAAACATTATCATATGCATACCCTATGCTAATAATGCAAGTAGCAAGTATAATAAATAACCGCTAGTAAACTTCTACCTCAGAGTAGAAATAATTAACATCAAGATCTTAGTTTGTAAAGGGGGTGATTAGACACTGGGCGTACTAAGTAATTTGCTACGCAAAATATACAACATAGGTGGCCACAATATTGCCTGGTTACATCATAAACAAACTCCAGCTTCCTCACGGGGCGGTCTTAACTCACACCTCTATTATTTATTAGGTAACCCCGCAGTACAGTAGCTCTTGTAAAGTACAACATCTGTCAGGTAAATAAAACAACAAGAAAATATTTATTTGTTTATTCTTATGACACGAGAATCTTCAAACATCGAGTGAATCGGTATGTGCTGCGCGATCCATCGTCGACCTCATCATCACTTTCCTGCAGGTGAGATTGAGGTCAAGCGCAAGCCTGTGAGTTATAAAAATGGAAGAAACAAAGTATTACAGGTCAATACAATCAAACAGAATCAGAAATCAGATTACATTTTGGCCATCTCTTCCTATAAATATAAAAAAGGAGACAAAAAAGATTATAAATACGAAATTTACAAACTACAAAATCTCTTTTTCAGTTAAATTATAATTGTTGACAAATTGAGTAAGATAGTGGTAGAGGTAATATGAGGGAACGGCGCATTGTTCACCCAATGACAAATAATGGCAGATAATACCACAGTATCGGGTGTCCAGAGAGAATTTAGTGCTACGTTTCGAGCCAATATTCCCAGTTGATAATAAACATGTATCATATACATACCTAAATATATACTTAATGTAAGTTAATAAGATATATTAAGTTAATTTGTGCTGAAGAGGATTTATGTACAAATAAATAAATTGTAGCTGTTTTGGCCTAGTTGATAAGGGTACGGAATCCAAGCTCGGTGACGAGAATAGTAGTTGATTCGAATCCTGGCATGTACCTCTGTGTTTTACCAGATTGTGTACGGACTTAGCTCAACCGTGAAAGGAAAACATCGTGAAGAAACCAGCATGGCATCTTACGAAAATGTCATATGTAAAAAATTTCGTTTGCCTTGAGAACGGCGATTAGCTGCGCTACTGGTCACTTTGGGCATGACATATAAGCGCAAAGTGGATACAACCAGTAATGTATATCTGTTCACCCCGAAAGGGATATAGTGTAAAGATTTATTACTATTATAAATAAATTAACTGTACCTACTGATATTACTGAACAATTAAAATTTGCGATGTGTAGTAAACGAAAATTAATGGCAATGATCATCACTGGATTGGCTACCAATAGTTAATGTTTTTGTTTATAGGCATATAATTATAAAATATTTAATAAAATTCATTACGTAGATTTGTATATATGTTTACGTATCGTGGACGCCAACTGTTGATAGATTCGTGTATTTAACGATCTCTACTTTGCCAAGTTCAGCCATCATGACCTTTACAGGAAAGTAACAATTTCACCTCACCTTGTATTGTAAGTTTTATATTGTAAAAAAATATTTAATAAAATTTATCACTTAATTAAAATAAAATTGATTGAAATTAAGTGTATATTTAAACTCAATTATTATTTTAAACAACTGCACTTTGTCCGGTATAATGACGAGTTACACAAGTCCGCAGTTGTCTGATCTTGCCTCAGTCACGAGAGTCACGACTTTCCGTGTGTAACGGTCTTTAAATAACCTAACACTCAAACTCCGCAGTCGTTAATTAGCTTTGTTGTTTTCTCTCATTAGGTTCCAATATAACATTTAGATTCCACTTTATTGTTTATTTTAATTACAAAGCATTCGGATTCACTCTTATAATTTTTTACCCAGATAAAACATCGATTATAATACATTTTTCTTTAATAAGATTTTTTTTAGAAGACTTTCCCACTTTGTAAGCGCTGTAAGGTTGTTGATGATATTTATCATCTCCTTTGGGAATGTAGTTGCAATAAAAAGTTTTGGAGAAGACTTCTTTCTCAGGACTGGCGAAGTGTCGGAGAAATTAACATCACATTGGGAGAGCCGACGTCGGGTAATGCAAAAAGAATTTACAGATTCACACAGTTGTCACTTCGCCAGAAGTGAGTTCAAACAACATAGTATACCTTACGAAGCTGGCATACTCATCAAGGATGCACTAAAGCCTAATTAAAATATTTGATTTAAAAAGTTTTTTTTTGGAAATCTCAATTTGTTAAGAATCCTGTTATTTTTAATTTACTTCTGAAATTGTTTTCAAGTAGTTACCTAATTCACACAAGTAAGTTATTTACTATTGCAAAGTTTACATAAAATGTTTAAAAAGTTAATATTTTTTCAAAACTGATTTTTTACACGAGTTACATTATACTTTATAACATACTTTTCCATAAAAATAAATATTCATAACAAAAATTTTTCACCTAATACACACCCGAACAATGCTAAAATAAGACGCATCAATCTCTTATATTAGCTCCGGGCTCGCTGTAACAATATAAAAACTTCCCAAACTTTCCTATACTCAGTCGTAAATCTCGCGTTTTTTAATAGATAAATAGAAGCTCGCACAAACGAGCAATATCGCATTATTTGAGCCTCCCTCAGGAAAGGCCCTCCTGATAAAGTCTCCTTGCCTCACACCCTTCATGCTAATGTACTACGCCAGACGGTGACAACCATTTTTTGGCCCACTTGGCTGCGTTACGGTGGCTATAAAGAGTATTTCAAATTATATTTTCCATGTCCATTAAAACGCGATGTGGCTTCTGGCTTATTATTACATTAAACGATTGTTGTGGTGCAATTATCTCATACTTATTTAATTGTCAACATCATTTTAAATTTAAATTCAAAAAATTAGCTAAAAAAGATTGAATTAAGTGTTTCTTTAAACAGTTTCGTGTTTACATAGTTTCATTGTTAGCGACTGATTTGTTTTAATTTATGACAGGAATGCATTCTATGCCATGATTCTTTGTAATATTTTTTTAGAAAACAGGTAGCAACTAATAAGTCACATTAATTTTACCGTTAGCTAAACACCAATTATACAACTACGGAGCTATTAAAAAGGTACATTGTGAAGTAAGACACGAAGGAATAAAATGTTGAAAAAGTTTGTAAAAATATGCCATCATAAACAAAGCAGTTCGGATGCAAAGTTAGATAAAGAACATCTCACACACCTGAGCTAGAAAATTGCTTTTTTCTAAACGCCTCCAGTTTTTTACGCAACTTTCTCCGAGAATAAAAGAAGTTTTGTTGAAGAAACTTTCTTTTTCTTTTCTTGTAGGCGGTAAATCATATCTTATAACGCAGTATGACGGCTCGCAAGCGCGCAAAATATGGTAACAATAAAAATATTGTGACACGTCGAGACAATTGCTTGGGATGCTTTTGTTTTGTTCAAAGTTTTAGCAAAATTAAGTGTTTTTTGTTTGTTTTTGAAACACCACAGTTATTAAGGATTTAGCTCATCTAGAGAACCGATCCTTAACCTAAACTTATTAGGGAGAGCGCATAAAACAGAGCAAACCCTTATCACAACTAGTTAAAAACTAATTACTGGGGTGACACCACCTTTCCATAAATCTAGCCTCTCCTCCGGATTACTCTGACAAAAGTTATTTTTAAGAAAAAAGCCCTTGAGACTTAAACCTCTCTCCCCGCGCCGAAGAATTTATCACGATTTATATTCATGGCATAACAACAAGGTCCTGTTTGGGGTGATCCCGTTCAGATTGTAGAGTGCTAAATAAAACCTGTTGTTCTGTTTGTTAACAACGTAATATGCAAATAGTACGATGGTTAATGTGATTCACTGTCACACCCACTGCCTGAGGTCGGTTCACATGTTACGTCATTCACATTAAAATTATTTTTACCAAAATATTTACGAGCTATATCAAAACATTTTATTGATCGTAATGGGCCCTCTGCTATCTACATAAAATTATAACACATAATATAAAAATCAATTTTGATTCGTTCGTTGATTCGTTTCATCCGTTTGAATTACAAAGGCTTCTTTTTTATATATTAATAATATTAGTGTTGATTAGCCATTAATAGTTATCCAAATTTGACAATTATTTCCTTTTTTTATAATACAAGCGTTGATAATTTATTCAAACAATTAAAGAAAACAGGCTAAATAATAGATACCGGGAAGGACTGGAATCTAAATTTTAAAATACTATTTCTTCTACTTTTTTGTAACCGTAAGGCGGGAGTTTAAGGCAATTTGGGGTATGTCTAGATCAAAAATGATAGGCATTGTGAAGAGTTTTTAAACAAATCTATATATTCATAAAAACTTCGTAGATACTAATAAATTACAGGTGTTTATTTATAGACATTATGTACTAGTTAAATAGTATAACTGTATCATTATATAGTATGTGAAGTCTGATTGGTTTAATGGACTCATTAATCTGTTTTTCTGATGTCAAAGTAGCACCGGTACTGAATAATTTATTCTAATGTATAAATAGCGGTGTGAACCCCACCGCACTACACATGGTTTCAGACGTTGACTAAGATAACTTCTCAACGGAAGAATAAATCAGGCGCTTCAGGGCGGAAGCTTTTTATCTCGTAGTTGCTATGCAAGGACATAGTGATGAAGAAAGTCTGTACATAATTTATTTAGATAATACTATACTGTAATAATTGAACCCTTCTTGCCTGAATAATAAACTTCTTATTTTTTTTCATATACGTTTACTTTTCTAAATATACCATATTTATTTTTACTTAATAATCTGTACCACGTATTTCATCGAGATCCCCACTAATAATATCCTACTTCTATCTATATTACTTTTCACGAACTGCCTTTATAATTATTCTTTCCATTTTTTACGCTCCCCCGTCTAAAAACTCTAATCAGCCCTTTATTTACTCTTTCATACATTCGTTCATAAACTTAGGTATATACTAAACTTGCGCACATACCTATTACAATACACATAATCATATACATAGTATGTAAATGTTGGCTAAGAAATTAATTTACCTGGCACCTAAATTTCCTTTCGTTTACACTTATGCGAATTTCTAAATAAAAAATTGTCACTGCTAGTTGCAGAAACACTATTTAAATTTTATAAACGATTTTTGATTAATCATAAATTTTGTAGCCCTAATTAGTTGTTTGTCACTCAATTCCCTGCTTCAGCAAAATATTCATTAAGCAATGGTTGTTATAAAATCTGATTAATAATTGCTTTAGTGATTATATGCGTATGTACACAAAAAGTATCATTAAAATTGATAGTAGAGAATTGTTTAGAAGAAAAGGAAATAATATTAAACAGTACAGTTTCCGAAGCACGAGGGTTGCTACGCTATAATTGATGAGGTTCTTAGCGCGGCGGGTGGCTAAGTTATCATCGCGGCACGACACTGTAAAATCGCATTAATTTGTGATTAGCCAGTTAGTAGCATCTTGCGGAGGCTTACGGCTAATTACATAATCAGTTCTTCCGAATAAATCGGATTTAAAAACCTTAAGCGGTTGATCATCACGCCGCGTTTGGAGCAAAGCATTCGTTTGATTTTAAATGTATCATAAAGTTCTAAATTGTTATTTAAACGGTTATCCTTTATGCTTATATGTAATAACTATATTCTACCTGTGACTTAGCGTTTGTTAGTACTTAGGATTTAAATATGCATTTCATTTTAAGATCGTTTGGTTACTAATGAAAATGATGATTTTGGTGAACCATTTCTGCGAGGAAACAGGATTGTAAATACAGGAAACAGTTAATTTCATTCTTTCCAATTACTTACTATATAGGGACTCAATGACAATTATTAGCACATAGGTAAAAAGGAAATACATATAAAAAGATGTTGCATTAAACAGGTGCATTTACTAATTATAATGACTATTTGATTTTTAAAGATACTCACGACTTACAACTAAAGTAATCGTTATAATGGTAAACATTTACGCTTCGTTTAAAAGGATCTTACAATATGAGATATAAAAATATTGTTAGAAATAAAAAGTGCGAATTCAATCACGAGGGTTGGCATTACGTTTACTGTAAATAAATGATGGAAGTCAAAGAAACTAACCGTCTAGAATCAGCGGACAAATAGAACAGTTTCAAGTCTTTGTGAAGCCAGATAAAAATTCGTTACAACATCTAAAAACTCAATTCATCCCCTAATAAATATCTTAAGCATCGTTTACTCGCAATGAGGCAAAAACGTAACTCCCCCATGCTGTTTATTTAAAGGTGGATTTGTAGAATATTTATTCACATATGTACGCACATGTTTTAGTGCGACAACTTTGATGCATTCGTCTGTAACGGGAGTGAAAGTTTTTTACAGATCCTCTTTAGTAAGCATTTACTAAGGATTAAAATTTATAGTTACGAATAGCCATAGGCAACACACTAAGAAATTGACTTTGAAAAACCATCATATTTACACGTTCATGCATGTAATGAGCAATATACTTACCTACTAACGATTTGTGATTTTTTTCTTTCGTAACATTAATAAATATGTTAGGATATTCTGATTTATATCTGTTTTTAATTATTGAATTAATGAATTCAATTTTTAACTAAAATAATTAACTAAATCACATAAAATTGTGTATGTGTATGTATTTATAGTATGCAAGCAAAAAAATATGCCTTCGTACCGCTAAAATTGCCAGAGTAATTGTTAAAAGCCAAAAATAGACAATAGTATTTAATTATTGCACCTTAATTTCAAACGACTCTTGTTTGTTCCTCATACTAATTACTAATATACTTTATTAGACTGTCTTTTGATGATCTTGAGAAAAGGCAAAATACTATTGCGGCCCGGATAATAGCTATCTATCGATAAATGATATCGACGATTCGTATCAGCTCGAACTCCCTGTCTGCCCTCCATATTTCTCGTCGTAAGTGGATTTGTATAAGAAAACCTACATATCAGATTAATTCGGTTAGAGGGGATTGGATGTAGCCAATTTGTCTGATTGCCGCCGATGTCAATTTATGTAACTTACCTATGCACGCTCCGCTGTTCTTGGTTTACAATAAATTGTGACCCTATCTTGTTACGGCCCCATCGATAAATATTTGCGCATGATCACTCCAATACACTTATTGGGCACAGTTGAATTATTATTTCATTTATTCATCGGACAACATAGTAAGCTGTTCGTACTACGTCGATGGGCCTTTTGCCAATCACTTTAGCTTTCTTGAACTTTTACACAATGACTAAAATATAATACAATTAATTATTATACTCTAACTAATAAGACAATATAATCTTATTAAATGCATTATATTTGTATATAAACTATCTAAAACATGCTTATAAATGTTTTCAGTGTCTATTTTTGTAGGTGTTTTCTAATATTGCCAACAGATTTGTGAACGTTCTATTTAACAGCAAGCGATTTATGGCTATTATTTTAGGTACATATTCTTAACAACGAACAGGATATCTATTAAAATCGTTCATAAAAAATTTAGGAATTCGAAAACTGTGTAACTAAAAGGACAGAATTGGACCTCATAGAATGGGAAGCGAATTGATAATTAGAAAGGTTGTGTATCCAGCGACCCAACAGGCCATTACGATCAACCAGTATACGCCCCTTTTGGGTAACCGTCCCAAATCTCGACACGAGGGGAAAAAATCAGACAGTAAATATCGGAAAGCAATCCAAGGTGATTCTATTAGATTGAGTTAAGCTAGAGGCTTATCTTGCTTTGAGTTCTTTGTGGTTTAAAAAACTCATCATTTTACATTCCTTTCGAAAGAGCAGTCTCAGTAAACAGAATCCAATCAGGAATTAGTGCAAGAATTTAGTAAGCTCGCGTGCAACTCAAGATTCATCAGAAACTTGCATCCAGCAGGACAAGTCTGCGAGCTATCTAGATCTCACCATTCAGAGCTATATACTTTTTAATTGGCAAGCCATTCTTGATTAACTAGCCCCATTGCATTTGAAAATAAACTTTAAGTGTATTATAATTAAGTCAAATTAAATTTAAAATATGTTTGAAGTAACATTAATCATCTATTATAAAATACGGATGCAGTCTATAAACTATCTCCAAATAAGAACAGTAGCTAGAACCTTGTTTATATTTAAATAGACATAAAAGAACGTTTTCTATTACTTTTATTATTCGTGTGCACTTAATAAAATTATGAGTGTAGCTAATCTAATTCAGTGTCAAACACTAATTAAATGTATTGCTTTTTTAGCTTATTTTATAATATTTCTATGTAGTTTATAGTATAAAATGTAAAGTAAGTATGTATAAAATGAGTAAAAGTAAGTATAAAATGGGTATAAAGTCACTTTATACCCATTTTTTTTTAATTAATCATCAAATTTTTTGAAAACTTTGATATCAATAAAACGTTTATTAATTTAATATGAAGAAGGCTTTTTTAAGATTCCAACAAAGATTATATTATACTAAAAATTATTTTAACTAATTGAATTGTAGCTGCACTTGCGGTTGTAGTTTTATAGAAATATGCCTTTAAAGGTTAAATAATTTTATTAATCGTAGTAGTACAGAATAAATATAGAAATACCAACAAAAAAGGCAAGAAAAAATAAATTTAAATATCGTTAACTTCGGTGCTGTAGTGGTAGAGCTCGCCTGCGATCAAGATAAACCGTCACATTTAAGATATTTAAATCGATTTTCCCCAATTTTCCGCGGGCGGGCGCGAGTTAAGGCCCCAGTCAATTTATCCGGTGTCGCTGCGGAGCGGTGGGACCGGGCCTCTATTGTTCGCCAAATGAAGTACGCTTCAAGTTTACAGGCTCGTTACACAGCTTCCGTCATCTCTGTATTGTAGGAAAATTCGATACTTGAACGGTTACAAGCGGCCATATGAAGTTTAAATTGTTCTTTAATAGTCTTGTTAACTAACAAATAAATATATGTGTTCTTTAGATTACTGTACCTACAGTACTACCAGTTGATCGTTCAGTGACAAAATCGAAGAAATGCAATAATAGGTATTATTAATAAACTAGAGTACTTATGCATCTAAGCATATACATCTTATTCAACTTAAAAAAAAATGACTAAATCCGTAAATTATCAGAAAAAACTGATTTGAAACATCCTACATCCTAAATATTTTTTGAAGGAATTTAGTTGCTTTCAACATCAAATGATACAATTCCTTGTTTGACTATAAATAGAAATTAATGAAATGGTAAGAGTAGAAAATGTACATAGGTACAATTTATACGGTACCGTGGTATTTGCGATATTTTATAATAAGCACACCTAAAAAATAAAATACCAAAAAAGTTAACCCTTCATTCACGACAGATTGTTATTACAGAATCAATTACAGGTTTATAAATAATTAGCAATAGGGTTATATTACATCTAGTCTAATCAATAGGGTAGTATAATGTCTGGTGTAATTAAAACGAAACGGATTAGGAACTAAAACACCGATCATCACCCCTTCAGAGGTACGTTCATTAAGGAGTTTTGCTTATTCTCTCAACCGGAACCTATTTGTTGGGTTGCTATTTAAAACATTCTCCCCGACTGCTTACATAGATCAGATACGTTCAACAAAGGCTTTTGTAATTAAGAAAGATATTTTAAGCCGGCGGCAGCTTGAGTTTATATACGCGAAATGAATTTACTGAATTAAATGTTGTTTTATGTTTTGTTAGACGAGATTATTTATGATTACAGTGGGTATAAACTTAGGAAATTATTTCAGTTGTAAAGAGCTGAAAACTCACAAGCAAGGTTATTTTGAGTAAACATATACTTGTAATCGGGTGGGGAAATTTGGACTATAATAGGGGATTTTGGCTAACCGTATTACCTTGCATTATACACCTTTCTAAGGAGGCATAAATGTATTTTGGATAGACGTCTAGGTCCTAAATATGCTTACTAAATATACCACTATACCTTGATCATTTTACGAAGACCCTTATAACAATTCTTTGAACATAAATTTCCATATTTAGTATGGTCAAAATAAATATTTATCGATTGTGGTCCTAAAACCTATTAAAACAAACTATAATTAAAATAAACCTTTAAATCATTGTTTTAAAAACAAAACGAACCTATTATTTCTCTGTCATGGAGGAATTGGTAAAATGAGCAAGTTATAGCTGAAACGGTGAACTTCGTACTACTACGAATGCCGTGTTAACTTTTAGTTATACCTACTCCCTCTTTACTGCCTTGCTTTACGCCGTTTTCCCTTCCCTTCCTACAATCCCTTTCCAGCTCCTCCAGAGTTTTTGAGCTTATCGTAAACAAAGAGACATGGCGAAGGACTTTAATTTATAATATGTAATGATAGTAATACTCAGATTAATCATGTATGTAATTACGAAAAGATAGGTATACCAAAGAAGTAAGGTGTATCTATAGTAGCTATAGCCATTAAGATTTTAGAAGTAAATACAAAACAAAATATGTACCTACACTGAAAACACGCAAAGCAATATTTTGGTAGCCTAACTAATATAAATTACCCGAATCCGAACCCCAATTTAAGAGTACATTATTTTCGCTTTCACAGACATCCGATACAATTAAAATCTTCTTTAATTAAGGGACGAACATGAATCATTCGCACGTGGCGCACTGAGTTTTCCACTTGTGCACGCACTGGTCTTATCACGAAGTGTCTGATTCGTTTAAAAAATCTGCAATATTCAACTCTATATTCATAAATTTAGAATCCAAATTTCTTTAACCAAATTCATCCCATAAGGCGTAACAGCATGTACTTTTCGGGTATCTCTTTTCACTTTATCGCTGTGTCTCCGTTATTTACTCGTACGTGAGGGATGCTCGCAATAAATAGGTGCGCACAAACATATTTGACGTTTACAAATACCAAGCAAATTGGTTTCCTTGGCGTGACTGCCCGTTATTACGTTTTGTTTACTTACTACTGAACAGTGGTTGCTTATTGAGTTCTGAGATTCTCTTGTATGTATCTTGAAAGACGCCATCATTTGTTTTGATCAATATATTTGTATATAAAAACTCATTTTTCCGAAATAAATCCCCACGATATTTATTCTGATTGTATCGGGAATGATCTATATAGGAATAAATTATAAGATATTGTAAGAAATATGCGTATATTAAATTTAATTGACATAACCATAACAAGAGCAGTAATTTGATAGTAATTTCAATTCAATTTTTAATGATTTTAGAGTGAATTTGTAATTCATAAAACTTAGATTTTTAACGTGTTAATCTCGTCCGTATTATTTCCAGTGTAAAAATAAAACATTTTGAGTATCAGCAAACTGACCAATAAATTATTATCCAAAACCCAGCGAAGTACTAACATCAGTCAGTAAACGAGGGACGACGTGTAATGGTCTGACCGGACGTCCGGCGGGACTTATAATTCAAGTGACAAATATCGAAGGCTACAATTCATATATTTCTGCTATCTCTCAGCCTGTGTCGCCATCTGTGCCGCGGGGTCGCGCTATTGGTTCCCCATCAAGCGGTTGTGTGATCTATTTTAGTTCAGAATAAAACATTGTTTTTCCTCCGGGAAATGTTTTATAAGCATTTTTATGGTCAGTACGTGACGTTTCATTTTAGGGGGCCGTCTTTAGGGGAGCATTGGTTTGGCGGTAAATGGAAAATGCATAAAAGATGCAACCCTTATTGCATTACCTATGACAGTGTTTGATAAGAATTGTGTTGCATCTCGCTGTTATTTTAGAAGATAAGCAGAGGGACCTATACTAATGGGAACTATTTTATCACCTTTGTTATGTTGTTATGTTGAAAAAATAGAGGATTATTCATACTTTAATTGAAATTGTAAACAAAGGCAAAGATGAGGATTTTAAGCTTAAAATTTTTTACGTAACGGAAGTGTTCATCTGAATGGTCATAGATAATATATAAGATTAAAGCTATCACGCTATCGGTCACAATGTTAAATATGGATATGCTCCTGCATATCCCTCCTGGGCATTATAGTAGTGATATGGATTTTTTTTAAATTATTTATAATCGGACGATTGACTTCAATCAAACCTGGTGGAAGGTGAAGATGAGTCCGATAATGAACCGCGTCGGCCTAACAAATGCCTATTTACTCTTCTCTTAAAGACTCCCAGGTCATAAGATTGCGGAATATAGTTGCTGGAAGCATATTCCACTAACACAGCTAGAACAGCTAGGGTGTTCGCATGATTCATGTAGAAGCGAATCTTTTCGTACGGATATAATGAACATCCATGATCCAGCACATACGGATGGTATCCGACACGATGTCTAGTGGTTTTATAAATTTTAATTTGATAATATTTGCATGTGGAGAGCCAAAGAACGTTGTTTATGGTTCTTATTAAGAGAGACCTGTGTCCACCAATGCACTGCAATGGGCTGACAAAGTTACCATTTTTTTTTTCAAAATCGGCCTTAGTAAATGTATCATTCTATAATAGTGTTGGTCATACAGATCATACATTATCGAGATCGAAAATTTCACGTGCCCATATAATTTTAAGCTCGTAAAGCCTGACCAATAATTCACTGGAAGCATTTGTGGAAAATGCATTTTATTGTTAAAACGTGAATTTTATTTATCGTCGACAGTCCGCGGTGGGGGTTTGGGAAAGGGGGTTGATTTGCAGTGCCATCGTATCGAAACCACCCTTTACTGTGGATTATTTACACTAAAGGTAATATTCCCTGTTTATTATTGGGTAATATAACATTTACGTATTACGTTTAATATCGTTATCAGCTCATTAAATACCTTGCGACATTTGTATTTAATTGTTCTTGTACTATTAACGCTGGAAAATTAAGTTATTACTTATATATATTTATTATCTTAGTTACCTTTCTTTCTTATATATCTCCGTATGAAAAGTCTTATTTTTGCGCTTTGTGGACTGTGCTGTGCAGGTATTAGATGCGGTGTATTCACATTGCCAAGCTAGTGTAAGAATTTTTTTACTGTGATTGCTATAGTAAAAAGTGACTGATTACAATACCTACCTACAATCTTATTTGTAAAGAAATTAAGCACTAAGAAAAAAGATATAAGGGCAGTTTGTAACACGTTTTAAAAAACAATGCTATCTATATATAAAGTATTAGTCTATATATTATATCAATGTTCAACAGGATATTTTTATTAAAAATTTGGTGTTAATATTTCTCATACATGATATTTATGTATTTAAAAAAAGAATAAATAGAACTTATTTTCATTTTAGTGTTGCAAAAATTTTTATAACGTCCTTGTATATAGTAATATATTATATACTTTATTACGGTCTGTAAAGCGTGTATTCAATAATCTAATTATACCGGTTTGTAATAAAATAGCATGCTTCTACATCCATTAAATTACACGTTTAATTCAAAACGGGCACTTTGCACCACGTAACTCATTTAGCTGGCATATTTCATCAGGTATTCTAGCTCGCGTTAAGGTGGTTTCTTCCGGCAAGATAGCCATCATAAGGCGATATTACTAAAGATATCTATCTATCTATTCTTAATTTATACATTGTCTAAATTAGCTCTTAATTTTAGTGTTTTAACAGTTCGAGGATTAAGTGGAAGCATTTTTTAAATTATAATAGATAGGCTTACGCTTGACCTCAGTCTCACCTGATGGAAAGTGATGATTAGGCCAGTGATGGAGCGCGCTCACCTAGTTAATACCGATTGATGTTGGAAAATAGATGCAGGAAGCGAATTCTACTCCTTGGCAGTGAATATGGATTTTTTAACCAATTTACCAATTACTTTTAAATTTTTTACGTGAAATTGATATGAATGAAGGACTGAAAATCTGCAATTTCGAACACTGAAGCCTATTAATAATATTATCGATTAAAAACTTTGCCTGTTTGGTGGCAATTAAGCATAGCAATATTATGAAATATATTAAAAGTTTACATTTTAAGGTCATACTAGCCTAGTTCATTCTTGAATTTACTTATCTATTAATAATTGTTTTTGTGTGATTACTAAAACTTTAATTTAAAGTACCTATATGACAGTCAAAATTGTCCATGAATAATTATAAATGCCAATACAATAAATAAATAAAATGTAAAAGGTATTGATATTCAACGAGCAATAACGAATGTCTTGAATTTAAAGTATTGCTGGAAAATAACTTAGACTGGTTCGGTTCCGCATTTTGTCTCCGCTCAGGCTTGCTTTACGGTTTACAGCGATAGTCTATATCGAAATAAAATGCAAACTCTTTTAAAAGCTATTTAGCCTCCCTAGATAGCGTCTACCGCAGCGCGGGCCGTTTTTTTCCTCGCTGAAAAGCCAATTTGGAATGAATCACTGTAACGGTGGCTAGCATCTGTGCTAATTTACCTACGGTCGGACAGTCTAATGCGACTCGCTTGATCGTAAATACCGAATCGCGACCGAGCGCCGAATATCGAAAGCCGGCATTAGTCGGATACAGCTAATACACACGGGGGTACGTTCGATAAATTATTGCTTGTTCATTTGGCGTTCGATGTTTAATCTATCTGTGGCTATACTATTTCGCTTCGGGCTATTGTGTGATTTGTATCGAATCTCGAATAAACGCTTAAGATAACACTTTTAGTTTCGGTTTGACTTATCAAGACTGAATATACGACATACTCCAATTCACAGACACTATTAACACTGTAGTGATTTTTTCCCTGTATCTTTCTGGTAACTGAGACATCCAAAATTTTGTAGTCCTTGTATATATTATTGTCTCTTGAATACTTTTGTAATCTAAGTCATTGGAGCATGTCTATAAAACTTTTTAATTTTTTACATAGCAAGTTAGTACCTAAGCAGGATAACCTGATATTTATTCCTGTGTTTAATGTAGACTTAATATTATGTATTAGGTATGTAATTAAAGTATTTTTGTTGCAGGTATTTCAGGTTCAAGTTCAATTTGAGGTTTATTTATTTTGTAAGTGGCTTTTATTTTTTTTAATTAGCTAAGGTTTTGGGAAGAGCATGTATTTCATTTACTCATAATAACAGAACACATTGATTTATAACATAAATGCACTGGTGATTGTGCTTACAAACGATTGGGAAAATTATAGTTTGGGTAACGTATGATTTGTTTAAACATAGTTACATCTCAATTCTAAACAGTAAAATGTATATATCAAATTTGTAAGTTATTTATTTGTTAGGGTGTTTCAATAGTAAACATTTAACAAAGAAAACAAGAAAAAACAATCATAATGATTCTTAAATATTGTAACAATTATATAAACAAACAACTTATGTCAATGTGCCATAACTTCTGCCGATATAAAATATCTATAGCTTATTATCTTTTATTTGAACTATTTAAGTATAGGCAGTTTCTCTTAAAGCAACTTAAATGAATTTACAGTAAAAGACTACGTAAATCTAATAAACCATCAACGACAATATCTGAAAGGTAATTTGTCTAAAGGTATTTGATAAGCAATCTCAAAGACAATGTATCTAAGTAAGTTGAACGCAATTTGAAGTATTGCCACGTCTTAAGTTTTCCTCCCCAAATACCGTTGGGGAGGGAGAGTATACTTATAGCCTTATCGCAAAATGCAGGCACTCCGCTCGTTTACCTTAAGATCTCTAATATTAAATAATATACTGCAGTTAGAACCGTCTTAAATATAGTAAATGATTTATTGTCCTCGGTTTTATTTGAATTTATATATATTGAATTTATTTTTAATTTGGTTATATTCTAAGATATATTTGGTTATATTTGTTATGTAGAATATAGCTGTCTCTGAGAGCTAATTTTCATTTTGTAGAAATCATACTTTTCTGAGGACCATAGAAGCAAATATTAATTACATTACGCGATACGTTACAATGCATCAATAACAGGAAATTAATAAAAACTATCATTTTTTTTATTTTAATCTCACAATAATACAGTTTCTAACTCATCCTTTAGTTGGTGACTGTGATATATTACTTTTGACGACATACATTTTTTTACACTCACTCGACTTAGTAACTACAGAGTACCTGATGGTAAGTGCAGTGTATTCCAAAAACGAAAGCGACTATCAAAGGATAAATATCCATTGATAGTCTCTGTCGTCATGCCAACCCACATATACCACGTCTGAAGGTATCTAGGTATAAGAGTTACTGGATATACACAAGCTGATCCCGAAACGCTACCGGCCAAAGCAAGTCACTACATCGGACCTGAGGGAAAGTAGAGTACACTTTAAAATGGGATGCAGTCCAAGAGCGACAGCGACTACCGAAGGACGGGTTTTCCCTTGATAGACGACAGTTGTGTACTTTTCACGTTCCATCCGGATACTTGACCTTCCTTATTTTGTATTAATGGTACGGCTTAAGAGTTCATAAAGTTGAAGATATAATATCCGCTAAGTTCATATAGAACACCATCGGGTATCTGCGTGCCGGCATGCAACCTCCTTGCACCACGGGGAATGAAGACGTTAAATAATTTAATCGGATGGCCGTATGGTTTATGCACGTATGTGCCAACCTCAGGAACTTGTTTTCAACTTAGTACGTTGATACAGGTGATGTTTTAAACAAATCGTGTACCTATTGAAATTAAAGAATGAAATAAATTGGATACACAAAAAAGCTTTTTGATATATGACAACATCGGTGTACAGCGATTCAATGCAGAGTAAGTGATATAGCTGCCGCAGTATTAACAAGAAATATAGCCACGTGATAACAGATATCTGGTTAATAGGTATTTGCAAAAGCGTCCAATATTTATTAACTTTCGTGCAGCGATATGTCAAAAATTACGGCTCAGTAAATTTAAAACTCGGCACATGGTAGCTTACTTTCAAAGTGTCGAACATAGAATACAATGATTTCTGCTAAAACAAACTAGTTGGATAAATAATTCGTTCAAAAGATTTTCGTAGTACTTTTGTACAAAGAATAAAAAAAAAAGAAACAACAATACAGAAATTAACACAACTACCATAATTTAAAAAAACCCGCTGTATATTAATTTACTTACTATTTATGTGTTATCCGTTTAGTCTTCTAATGGCCGAGGCTGAACACGCAATGATATTAACTCCGCTGATTATTTTAAATTCAACTTCTTCTTTACATATTGAGTATTTCTAGATGAACTCTTGTTTCTGTAACATAAAATTTATATATCATTTTTGCACTTAAATGAGTAAACAAATAACTATTCCTAGATAAAGTAGATCAAAATAAGTTAAAGTTAAACTATAATTCAGTTTTTTATAGGCTAGGATGAAATGTAAATAATTTTAAAAGTAAATGTTATTCTGAGAATTTTTGTTGATATACTGTAAAGCCATAATTATTGTAAAATTTGAAGTCATAGTATAAATTTAATCAGTCATATTTTCATAATATAATGATTTGTGGTCATTATTATTGGACTGCAATTGATCACCAATGCTCAACAACGCAATATTTGTTCTACATGCTATGCAGAAACTGACATTAAATCCAAACCGACCCGGGACTCTTTGTACATAGCATCACCTATCACTAAGTATCATTTTGTAGTCAGTAGGGTCGCTATAAACAAAACTGTGGTTGCGGTGACGGCGCGTGGGTGCTTGATCTACGGGCATCGCTATATAGTTTCTAAATGACTCAATACTTTATGGCTATCTATATATTTGAAATTTTTGATAACTTAAGGTTTGTTTAACCTAATCAAAATCTCAAAGTATATTAAATATTTATTAAAATTGAGGATTCGTTTGTAAACTAAAATCTTGGCGGCATGATAGCGTAGTTTTTAGTAGCGGTGACAATTGCAGGGTCAAGTCCCCACGCCGGCAATTTTTTTGTAGTGAGGAGAATAGTTTGTTGCGCGTCATTTGATGTACATTTCAATAGAAAAGTGTATATCTTTGTCTAGTACCGATAGTAAAAAAAGCAAGTTTAGTTTATGACTAAGTCATTGCATGTAATTGTCTGTGAATGTTATTTTTATATTGTAATGTAAATAATATGAATAATATTGTAGTGAGAAAAATTAACACTATCCAAACGTATTGCAATTATTGCATTTTTTTAATTTTTAACAAATATAACACATTTTTAACAAATCATTAAATTGAATTGTTAATATTTTAAACAAAATAGGATATTTCAGTCAATAAAATTAAATTGAGACTTTAAGACTGTAATTATATTATAACATTTAACAACTTATTATCTGATAGTAATAGCTGATATTTAGTTGCTTTTTATTAATAAAAACTAAAAATAACGTGTGTAAATTTTGTTATGAAACTACGTTAGGTTGTGATGTATGCTCAAGGCAGGAATGTATGTACATGTAAAACCGCTTAGTTCATTGGATAACATTGAGAGAGACGTGTCATCTAATGATATTTCATAAGACGCAAATCACTTAAATGAAGATTTATTACTTACTAACACAAAATTAAATGCCTTAACCACAATGTATTACAGCGAGCGAGTCCCTAAAGTAGGCGCACATGATAAACAACTTGCCGAGATAGGGAGAGAAATCTTGCTTAATTTAACTAATGTACTAATATAATACTTTATCTAATATATGGTTATCATTATATTATATTTCAAGATGTAACATAATATAGATTTCCATTTATATTTATTTAAATTTGATTACCGCTTAAATTCCACGAATGTTCTCTTTATTATTTCGCAAATACAATTTTACTTGTCATTTAAAAAATGTAAGATATTACAAAAGTTTATGAAACAAAAAAATAAATTCAGTTTGTAAATTTACACTTTTTTCTAAAATATAAATAATAAGTAATATAGCATGTAGACGCCGCCCGATACGTAATTGTCGCCCTAAGGGTCGTTAGGGTGTTGCGAGACGTGCGGGGTAAGAGGATGCGCGCGCGCACGGGACGCTTGCGTGTCAGTCGACTACTGAGATGCAAGGTGAGAGTACGTGCGTGTACGTCGCAGTTGGGTGTGCCTTAAAGTGCAAATAAACAGTAAAACGCCAAAATCCGTATCTTTCTACAACTGCACCCACGACCACCGGTCATAGTAAAAGTTATGTGGCGGCGGTGGATTTGTGGATAAAGGAACGGTTTCTATGCGCAGTAACGCGAATGATCCTAGGTTCGAATCCCAGTGCTTCTGGATTTTTTGATATCTACCTATTACATACGGATTTAAGTACCATATGCTAGTCCCTTCATCTACTCTCGCCGATTTCACGTATTTTTTACATTACCCTCCATCAGAACTCTTTTTATTTGGTCTGCGTACAAGAAAGTACCAATATCATAGCATAACAGGAGTACACCGGCGGGAAAATTATTACACAATCAGATGACATAACAGAGGTTAGAATCGGAATACTTTATGGCTATGATATTAAAATTAATAGGAATGAAAAAAAGGTTAGGTGTTCTAGTTTCCTAAATAGTTATAATTGATTATGATTTAAGTTTGTCATTTAAAGCTTACTGATTGTCTGTTATAATTCTATGAGCTAAGTGGAGACATAAATATCACGATGGTTAATGGTTTAGAAACAGTAATAAAAATTAGACATTATTTACAAACTTTAAAAGTAATATTTTATTTAGATAACGATTAGCAGAAACAATTTATAATAAAATAGATGTATATATTATATTCTTTGTAATAGATATTGCCTTCTCATAATGTCAGATTTAAGAAATTTAATAAAATTAAGAAAACGATTTATTTGTGAGTAACCGATTATCGCTAAAGGTGAAACTTTAATATAATATTGCCAAATGTTGCTACTGAAATGATTAATAATTGATTGAATAGTTATTTAACCTTGTTCCACCTTCTCTCTTCCATAATAGAACCACGCGCGTGGGTTTCCGAAAGTTCTCGAACTCTTACTTTTGTCGTGTCATTGGTCGGTAGAATGGACTTCTAGGTAGCGTGTTCCCACCATCTTGAGATATGAGGTCCTTTAAGAGTACCATAAAGAGATATTAGTCTAGGCATGCATGATCGCTGCGACTACCGATGGATTTTTCTTAACTATTTATAGTCGTTGGCGTTTTTTGGACTGCACTATGCTTACCATCAGGTGTAATGTAGTCTCTGTCCCAAGTCAAGATTTAAAATAAAATCAAATATATTAAAATTCAGTTTTATATGTATATGAGCCTTAAGGTTTTATGTATGCTTTCAAATTAACAGCGTTTTGATTTTGTTTTAATGTAAGCATTAGATTTGCTTTTCAATATTTACACAGAAAGAATGATAAGAATGTCTTTAGTAAGAATGGCAATCAGCTTCGTTACTACGTTGAATTCTATATTTATTTATTTATTCTTTGTAGGGTTGCCAGTGACCCGGTACAATACTTCATTTACCCAACACATACACAATTACAATCAACAATGTACAGTTCCTATTAAGGCATCCACAACATATGTTAGAATGGCCTGTTTATTTAGATCGTATTAATGGTAATGAAAGTCATGATTATTAGTTTGTGCATCTCTCAACAACCCGAAGACCTTTCTCTTGAATCTCGGCATGGAGTCCGCGAACAAATCAACCGAATCTCCAAGAAGATTGTAGGCCCGAGATAATCTACACAAAGCACTGTTGACTCCAAGGTTTGTTCGTTTAAAAGGTGGTGCTATATGTAAGCACAAAGTGGTTAGTACAGTAAGTTATATTGTATCACTGCTCACTGCGAAGGGGATATATTTGGCATTATGATATATCCATAATATAAAAATGAATTGCAAAATGTCTTGATAAGCGCGAAACTCGAGAACGGCTGAATTGATTTGGCTGATTTTTCTTTTGTTGTGTTTGATGAAGTCTGAGGAAGGTTATTACGGAGAGAAAATTTTTAAAAATTCCCTGTAACTGTCTAAAAATAACACTTTTCTGTATTCTCATACAAACAATTCGTTATAAGTCATTTTGAACTTTAATAACACACCATAAAGTTTAAATGTTAGTGGACGGGTTCCGGGAAGGCAAAACAATTGAGTGACGGATAAATATTAATGTCAATATTTATCAATTTTTATACATATAGCATTAAGGCCAGAACAACAAACAAAACAATTCAAACAATTTTCAAAAAACAGCCGACAGGCCAATACGTTTTGGCAGAATAAAATCTGACGTGGAAGCTATTAACATTAAAAAAAACAATGTGACTTTGTTTTAGAGAAATAGGGCAGAACAAGGTCTGCCGGAACAGCTAGTTGTTAATATATAAACAGAGATCAATGCACTAGATCATTTAAATAAATTTAAATCTTTAATTTGTCTCGCTTGTCACGTTACGAGATCAGTCAATGTATGTTCCTATTTATTTGCTTCTTAAAAATATTTTTGGTATAATACTCGTTTATAGGGGAGATTAGTCACTTTCCATTATATAGTCTGACAGCCTGTACCTATAATATTTGATACAAAAAAAAAATAACATTACTATTATACACATTGACCTAGGTCTAGGTCTAGAATCTAGATTCAAACTAAGCTTGTGCTTGTTCTTTGAGTATTAGTCAAAGATCTATCTAAATTTGAATACCCATCCAGGACTCGCAACAAACTAATTTGTTTTTTATAGTGCAGTTTCAGTAACGTAGGTAGAGTCAACACACACTGCGCTCCGTCAAATATAAATTGTAACATACTATTATCAAAGTAATTAACTGAATAATTGCAATAACTCGCAAATATGCTCGTGACTTTGGATCAAGTATCGTACTTTGAGAAAATACTTCTATGTTTTATCTCTATTCAGAGTGCACGGTGCCATTAGATTTCCTCGCACGACACCGACAGATGATTGTACAGCGCATTTCATCTATTTTCAGCCTGACCGCCTCTACTTTCGGTACAAAGCTCAGCAGTCGTGTTTAATTTGTCATTTCTAATTAACTACGAACTTTAGATTTACATAGATTTATATTTATTTTTACGCCTATTACATTTTTTTTTGTTTCAATATGCTATTAGATATAATATGTTTTTATAATATCATTTAAAAAATCATAAAACCCATAAATTGCAGTTTTCTTTTGCTTAATTGTTCCGGATGAAGAGGTTAATTTATAGTGGTATTTTTATTTTAAATCAATATAATAACTCGACTATGTTTTTTTGTGATTTTTGTTAGGGAAAATTCCAAAACAAAGTATTATTACATAGTTTTATTAAATTCTCTAGGTAATGGAAAGTGTATATTATAAATATTTTTGCAGTTTTAACTGTTGTTGTTTTTATAATAAAAAATACTTCAGGAAAGTATTTTTCTTCTTTTGCAGCTTTACAAAGCTGCACGTAAAATTATATATAGCATATTCTACCTACCGTATAGCATATTCTAGAAAATGAGCAACGTTTGTGGATAAAGTTTTTAAAAAATTGCTAGAGAATATAAACTTTTTACATATATTATAGACTAATAAACAAAACCTTGTTATTGTTAGATTCGCTTGACTCGCAACAGAGGGAGTGAGCGTGGTGCCACCCCCTGCAAAATTATGTACGACGAACTGGGACTAATATATCACGGGGAGGACGTGCCAGACTAAGGAGACTGGGTATTATAGGGTGGGCCGGTGGAATACTTAAGAACCCTGGTGACACCCCATTAAAACACACGTACCGCATTATTGGCCAGACGTTTTAATTTTGGCTCTAAAGAGGAATTTCATTATTTCTAATTGCCTACGCACGGTGGTGGAAACAATCCTTTGCAATAAATACAAAAGAAAGTTAATAGTGTAAACAGATTACTTTGATTTCTTATAACCATCACAATTAAACTAAATCAAGGAATTGAGTATGCAAAATACAATCAATATATTATTAGCAATAGTTAGTGTAAAACACTTTTGTTGAATTATATGTTTACAAGTGATAATAAAATAGATTTAGAAAAGTTACCTACTTTCCTACCTTCCGTAACTTAATTTTGAAACTGTTTTATCAAATCTTTTGTTTTAACTGACGACTATAAAATCAAATAAATGAATTTTAAGGGTCGTAATAATACGGTACATCGATAGATTATATAAACATCCTCAATAATCGACCAAACTTCTAGGAACCTTAAAAGTAAATTTGTGTATAATTAATTTCGGATTCGATGACTGCTTAGAATTTGAACATAAAGTTTGAGACCTTCAGTTGTGTCATATGAGGGCCAACATGACAACGGATACTGTCAATAGATTTTCTTTCTTTGATTGTTGTTATCGTTTTTGTACTACACTGTACTTACATCATCATGAGTACTGCAATCACTCTGTCAAGTTAGTATATAAAAAAACTTTAATTTTCAGTAATTCGGTGCTGTGCTTTCTTATTAAAAACGACTTTTGTATAAAAACAATTTTTAAATCTATGTGTCCGAAAAAGACAAAATTTATTACTTTCATTGTAAAACAGTTTTTTTATCATATAAATATAGTCTATTAAATAGTTTAAATAGTAACTTTCCTACGCGTAAAATCTAAAATGGCAATATATACGTAAATAAGCACATTCACAAGTCAATACTGTTAACTTAAAGTATTTAATTGTAATAGAAAATATTTCAATGTATGGTATATATAATATTACTAGGGTACCTAGAATGCTTACCGTAGTTTAAAAAGGATATAAAAATCTCGTCGCAAGCATTGCACTAAGTCCATTGCAGTTAAGCTGTTGGGACCGGCAGATATTACAAGAAAACGAGGCGTGAAACATGCGCCTCTGGCAGGACGCATCCGGAATCATAATTCCAAAATAACTTCCATCCGTGCCCCCTCAAGCCCCCGCTTCGCACCTCCCGCACTGCCCGTACTTTTTTTGGGTAAGCTGGAATACTCGTTCCACGTTAATTCCCAAGACAGACATAATTTGGAATTGGATCCATCTATCCTGCTGTACCTACGAACAAAAATAAGTTAGAGCGCCCGTGTTGTACGCCTGCGATTTATGTAGGTGAAAACAAATCAGCTACGAGTACATACTCGAAAGTACTTTGTTATACATATATTTTATATATTTATTCATTTATTACAACACTAACATAGCCTTCATTATCACATACATACATATATAACACATGAATTAGATACATTATAAATGCGACTATATTTAAAAGTGTAGACTACCTACTTGCCCTGAACGAAAGAAAAATGAAAATACTAGAAACACACGAACAGGAACAGTAAAAAATAGAAAAAAAAAACTAATCTAATGTAATTATTGTATTGTGTTAATTATATGAATATTAAATCTTGAGTCAAGGTGTATGAAATTCTGTTTGTCATTACATAATAAGTTGTTAAAGTAACAACTAAACATTAAAAGATTCATTTTACGAGGTATCCCTCGGTTAACAGGTCATAAAGCAAGTCATAAACATAAACAGGTCCATTCACAAAACACTCAACTATGTTTACTTACCGTTTAATATGTTAATACTATTATATTACGAGTGGTTTTATAACAAGAAGGTATAACCTGATCACACTTAAATATATTATCGGCTAACTTAATAAGAACTGAGTCTTGCTGAATGAAATTAATTTTAGATGGAAAAATTAAAAAAAAAAGAGATCATTATGTTAAAATTAAGAACAAAACATATTGATACATTCTTGATTCAGTTGGAGTTTATATATTTAAAAAATGCGTCCAGCATTTTAATATACCAATACCAGATAAAATGTTAAAGGAAAGAAGTAAACCGGTTGAACTTTATGATTTGGTCATACTGTACAAGTATTTTTGAACAAAAATTTTTTTTATTAATGAAACGAAATTGAAAGTTGAAATTCGTGAATTTGAAGAAGTCTCAATTGTGATATTCCGCAGTAACGTGAGAGATAAAATGTGTTTCAACGCGTTTTTTATTTCACCTTTGACAGTTTAATCCAATTTGTTTCCTTGTATCTCACCCGTGGGATGGGGGAAGAATTTTGTCATTATAATTGTTGTTTTGAATTTAAAATTTGCCTTCTTTTATTATTTATCTATTCGTTAAAAATACCCGAAGGATATTTTTTTTAATAATTATATAGATATATATAAAAATGCAAAGGAATATAAAAAAAGTATTTACCTACTTAGTAATTTATAGTCCGTTTTCAAACACATATATATAATTAATGACTATAATATCAAAATTTTATTAAATGGTGACACTGCTAATATTAACATTACAATCTTATATATAAGTATATATGTATAATATGTACAGGTAGGTATTATTTGTTGCCTGATATCAGGAAAAATAAAATAACAACCGCCGATCAAAATAAACTACAAAAAGTGAGCATATCTACAATATTACTTTTGTTCGAAATCAGTTATAATAGGTAGGAATTTTTAGTCAGATTTGAATATCAAATATTTAACTGATTTCATATAAATAATTTAATACGTATTTGAAAAGAAACAATAGACTATTGAATATTTTTAGTGACATTTATTCGTTAGGAACATAGTGATCACTTAGCCCAAAGTTAACCCGTAAGTGGCCATGATGGCATTGGAGGTCGGCCTAGCGATTCTTTTTATAGCCAACTAAGAAAATTGGCTCATTAATCTTTAAGATAAATGTTCCACCACTACTCGACCCATCTTATCAGACCACAGTGAATGGATCTGTGGATATAGCTACGTACCTACGTTATGCACAACCTTTTGATATAGGTAACAGTAGATACTATGATACTATGAATTTTTATCATATCAATTTATTCATTCTAGTATATTGTGATATATTGAAGAATTTGTTACTTCGTCATATTATTGTTCGTCATAAATTACTACCTATTTTTCAATTGTTTCATTTGTTATCTAAATTTAAATTAATCTGAGAACACTAGGCAGATTATATTGCGATTATAAACTTTTATTTCACTACAACATTAATAAAAAGCGTAATAAGATATCAAATATTCGTCTTGGTAATATAATTGTGTCTAATTAAATACAAAATTGACATTTCCCAGATTATTGATTTCAAAATATGGTATTTTTTGTCAATATGCTCTTTTAATATTAAATGTAAGATTAAAATACAAACCTCTGTTAAAAACTCCAAACTTCCTGAATCTGCATCCTAGATAGGTGTGAAGATTAATTTTCTTTTTTTTATTTAAAATAGCTGCATATACACATACCGTATATTATTTTGTATTTGGATAATTATCTTACCAAATGTGTTGATCTAATGAGAATAAAGTGTGAATAATGCTATAAAATCGTTTGAATTAACGCATGAACACGTTTTAGGTATAATAAAAAGTTAAATTTATATTCATGAAATTTAAAATAAAACAGAAGCGCTATAAATACAGTATTTAATGAAGATGGAACGCCAGTGTTTTAGTAGAATATAAGTGTTCAGTAAAAATAAGCGAATAAAGCTGTTTTCGTTACTTTTGTAATTATAATATACATCTATCTACTCAATATTAGTATTTTTAAATATGATTTTAAGCAATACAGTTTTAAAGATGATCCACTTCTGGATTGATGCAATTATGTAGTTTTTGACGAAGTAAAGCGCGATATTCTTTTATACGTTTCTGGTTAACGTAATTAAAGTATTAGTAATTGATAGAAAATTTAAGTTTTTGTAAAAATATTAGAGTCAATATGTAAAAGCAAAGAAAATCTCATTACACCAACAAAGAATATAAATTTTCATAATATTAAATTTTAATATTTCTCGTGTAGAACGTTGAATCGTGTAAGATATAAAGGAGAGAAAAAAACAAAGATTTTACTAAAACAATCGCATACAAAAAGGAAGTCACCGTCGGAAAGAACTGTGGGCTAAAAGTTCTAGACATAAATCCAGGGGAACGAGTTAACTGAAGACGGGGAGTTGAACAAATGCGGTCAAGATTTCCCACACACACACACGCTTAGTGAACTTTGTAATTTCAATTCTTTTAGCTTTTTTATTATATTTTTTTATAGATATTTGTATTAAAATTCAACCACTTAATTATAAGAAACCATTATAACTTATCACGAATAATATTTGAATAAAACACCGTAAAGATTTTGAAGAAAACAGCAATTCCGAGGAATAAATTATAATTTGAATATATTCCGATATTTCCATATATCATCTATTGTAATTAAAAATTAAATATAAAAAGGATCGTAAAACTATAATGATTTCAAATATTGTTTTTATACAGAAAATGACAAAAACTGTCTGTAATTCCTAGAAGTCATAAACCACTGGGACGAATTTCTCTACTAAAAATTAAACCATACAATTCCAGTTTGATTCAATTTAGTAGAGAATTGTAGGTTATTGTAGAATATTTGTTAACGGAAAAAGTATCAATAGGTGTCCATAACCATTGTGCTAAATACAAACTTACTTAGTAATATCATAATGAAACAATAATATTTAATATTAAGTCAAGGTATCATTGTTTTTCATTAGATAACAAATGTTTATCAGCGGATCTAAGATTATGCTAAAATAGTAATCGATATAGGCAAAGTGCAAGAAAAAATGCGGATCATATTCAATCATTTATGTTGTTCCATTGAAATTTATTCTGTTGGAGCAATACGAATGAGTAGTGGGCTAGTGAGACGATAAATCGTGTCGATGTCGCGACGTGTCGCATGTCGGGTTAAAAGCTCGATAACCGAGACGAACACACACCTACCCGCGCCAACAATAACCTCACGCTTTGTTTTATTTCTGAACGCTCGAAGTGTTGCTATATCTGAGAAAAAAATTACCTAAATTGTTTGAAATTCACCTAAAAATATTAAAAAAAAAAATTATGGTTGCGAAAGCTGCTTCGAATATTGTCTAAATCGTCAGCCATGAAATCCATTGCTTATCGAAGAAGTATTTTATTAAAAATATGTAATCAAAGATTTATTAGTTCAATTTTAAAATATACTTAGGTATATGAATTGAATATAAAGTTTTATTTCTCATCTCTAAAACAAACGTATCGATACAATCAAGAGTGTTATAAATACTTATAATATATATGAAATTAATAATTAATTAATATACATTAAACATCCCAAATTTAGAGGCAAAATTCATAAATTGGCATCACTTACGTTCCATTGGAGCCCGACCGCATATCCAAGTATTTTATGCATAAAAATATCGATATATAATTGCTTCATTACGTCCCTGTGTTGGTGAGTAAAATATGTGGGAGTCGAACACAGGTGGTTCCATTTTAGTGGAGAATTGCTGTCCCTATATAAAACATCTTATCTTACTAATTAGGAATTTATTAGCTTTTTTCTGTGAGGCGTCGAAGAGGCGAAAAATACAGAGTTAACCGCTACAATCTTTTATTTATAACTCGGGTCTGTTCTGTTATCATATTTTGGCAGCATTCCCTGATTTGATTTATTCACTTCGATATAAACTGTTAAAACAATGCGATATAAATTCAAACTCTTAATTCAAGTAAAATGATTGGTCATTTATTTAATTATTTCTACATTTAATATTGTAATAGGTATATCTTATAAAGAGATTGAATTCTGAAAAAACATGTTTTTTATAGAGACACAGTAAAGTATTTATACTTCTTCTGAAGATAATGCAATTCCAGTTCGGAGACCGGCAAGGAATGAGAAAACTAATTCGATTCCAGTTTGATTGGCTGTGAAATGCTAGTCGCCGTCATCATGGCGATCTACATATGCTAGAACTGAACTCTATCCATATGAATAGATGAACTTACGTGAAGCGAAATCGGGACATCACAGACCAAAGCGAGTTATTGTGACGAACTTAACACCCATGCTGTTTATTTGTTTAAATATGGCTTTTTAGTTGCTACTCTTGAATATACCTGATACTTGGTGATATTTATAAACTCATCGAAGACATGTGTCGCGATACCTAATGTATAATATAGATGCCTGTGTAAAACTCGCTCAGAAATAAATTAAAATGAATGCTAATAATTAATTCCACTTTTAGTTGACTCACTGTGATAAACTCTTTTACACTTGCTACACGCATGGGAACTAGCAGACGAATGACCGTTCAACTTCACGCAATATTAATAGTTAGTTATAACGTCAAGACAATAATTAGTGTTGCCATATTAATAATCAGTGTAACACCTGCTTTTGTGATATTTGTGGGCAGGCATGATGACTGCGCCTATCAATGGATTTTTTTCTTGACGGCTGCTGTCGTTCTATTTACTTTTCATCAAATGTGGTGGTCTCATCCTGGAGACAGAATAAAAAGGTGATATGTGCCGTTACAGTTTTCAACTACATAATTTATTAGGTATCTTTGTAAATAATATAAGTTGAAGGAATGCTAACACCCTGTACGGTAGGACAGACGAGTTCTCCGGTGTCTGTCGGAGCTCGCCGTGTCGCTATCGTTGTATCGGCCGTGCCACGCCGTTTGCTTTATGGTGCCAGCTCCGGTGTAATATTTCTTTGGGATCGCACGCCATGATTCATTCCGAGGCACTTTTTAAGTTTTCGAACGTCCCTATAATGAATGTGGACGTTACAGTATTTGATAAATTGCATGCTTGCAACGTATATTTAATCTTATTATTATTTAATCTATTTTCATTTAAAGTATAAGGTATAAGTAGTTCTTTTTTATACCACAAGGTGGCAAGCTAACTAACCAAAAAACAGCTAGTATTGCCTATAACCGAGTGCAAGTGCGATATTCTTATACCTACATGCTGCGGTGGCCTATATTATAGGTAGAAACATGTGTTATCTTTTGAGTACCTTGTCTCTTAATGTACTTTTTAATCTCACTCATGTTGGATACTCATTATTGTTCAGTGTGTGTGTGTTTTAGCTTGGTGGCTGCCGGCAGAATAGAATAGCACCCCCCTCTTCTTGCCGCGGTGTCGTAAAAGGCGACTAAGGTATCCCTTTAACACCGCAATTCAACCAGGTGTTCAGAAAAGGAAAACTCGACCAAACCTGCATCCCGCTCCCTGCCGATCGTACTGGTTCTCCATTCCATCGGGCCTGAGGGAGCTCGGACGAGAGAGTGTTTTTCTGGCAGCGCATCCAGTTATGCACTTAAATATCTCCTGCGCAATTGACTGTTTCCGAAAACTGGACATCGATTTTTTTAATCGGTGTTGAAACAGTCGCCGTGGCCGAACCCGGCTAGGACATCATCATCATCAGTGTTCAACAAAATAATATTAAAAGTATTGTCTGCTACCGTGACATTGGTAAAGAAATAAGAAAAGGATTTTATTCTAAAGAAATTGAATGCCTGTTCTCAGTGAAGAACGCAAGCAGAAGCAAATAACTATTTAAAATATTTTAAGTACTTTTTATTCTACATAATGTGCCTACTTGAAATATTACATTTAATTTAGTGTCATAATACAAACATTTAAATATTTCGCTTTTAATTTTATAAACGTCTTCGCTATTTGACAAAACAATATAATATAATTAATCTAATCGCTGCTAAGATTCAGTTGAACGCAGACGCCATTCTACCTGAAGTAATTGGCCCCATATTTACATTTCCCGTTTTAAATAGAATTTATAATAAAAGGACATGCATGGTTTTAAAATACTAAAGTACCCTGGAAGGCTTGAAAGTGATCAGGCGGGCGTGCTTGCATCGCATGTCAATTATAATTGGCTGAATTTGTGGACGGGTTGTTGGATTTTTTAATACCTTTTCTCCCTACACTGTCATTACTCTTCGTCTCCAGGGAGATTTAAATTGCGTACACAGATCGTCCAAACAGGCATTGATGTGACGTATGAATACGCGGACATGTTTTATCGAAATTGAAAATCGCATATCTTACTTGATCCTATTAAATATGCCTAAAATATATATAATACTCCCGTATATATTATCGGCGTCAGTTGTTTTACAATGAATAAAATATTTCATCTATGTGCATGTATAAAAATACTTGTCCTAACTGACATATTATCGTAGACGCTAAACTACTGAAGCTTGAGACATAACATTTTTACATTGGGTTCTTTTCATGACGTAGACACCCACTAAGGGTAGATTTTTTGATATTACTTCTACCTAAAATGGTGAAAATAGGGTTTGAATATTTATATGAAAATTTGCCAAATTGGGATTATTAAGAAGTCCAGTATTCTAATTTTTGGGTTGAAAAAAAAATTTTTTGACGTTTTCGGAAAACCAACCCTGACGGGGTAAAAAAGTTTGTTTGAAAATATAAATAAGTGCTATGAAAATCAATAGCTACACTTTTTGATAAGATATAAAAATAAACGTGTTTCGACATTTTTGAAAAATCAATCCCCAATGGGGTAAATGAATTCTGTCCGGGCAATGCCAGGTCATCATATCTTGTATTTGTATAATGTTTATTAAAGAAGCCTTTATTTTACAAGTTTTCAATCAAAAGCGCTGTTTTGGTGTCTATTTTTATGTAAGCTAAGTTACCCTAGCCCACACAACGTGCCTAAATAAGGTCTTCGTCATCATTTAGGAAATCTATTCAGAATTGTTTCTGTAGATAATTTATTTATATTAAATTTAAAATCAGTTTTGTACGATGCGGACTAGGTCCACTAGCTTAATACACTAACTAACCTAGAGAAATTTTTAATATTTTTTGTTCTTTTTTAACGGGATCTTTAACGTGTACGTTAGATAGTAAAATATGAAAATAGACAATATTAAAATAAATTTCAAAGCACAAATATCACGTGATCTTACTAAATATTTACAAAGAAAATTGTCTGTTTTCACATTTTTTATTCCATGATTGGCAGCGGACCACAATTATACCCGGTAGAAGGTGAAGATAATACTCACCTTCTCTTCTTAGACTCTTCTCTTAAAGATTCCTAAGTCATAAGATCATGGAAATATGCTTACCGGAAGCATATTCCATTTCTTTGCTGTTTGCATGACTAATGTAGAAGCGAATCTCTTCGTGCGGATATATGGAACGTCCACAAGATACGTATGGTATCCGACACGGGGTCTATTGACAATTGATTAGCTAATAGTGTTAATAAAATAGTGATTTATTTATGGACGTATGAAAAGGTTTTGTCGATAAACACTACACAAATATGGTCTGTTTTGTTCATTGTAAAGCAACTAACGCCGGCAGCTGGAGTGGCAGATCTTTAAATAATTCATACATCGCATTGCACATCTACACCGCTTACATGTGTTGCATTTTGTGTTACTGTCGATTGTTTCACTTGGAATATCTATAGTTATTCACATGTTTAATTCTTTGTATGAGAATCTTGCATCTTGTAGTATAAATATTCAAAATATCTTTATTTAGATGGATTTATTACATTTTTTTTATTATTGATAATTTTGCCTTCGGTTAGGAAAGCACAATACACATATAAGAGCCAACTAGAAACTATAGTAGTTGCTCCTGACGGTAAGTACAGTAAAGTTCAAAAATGGCAGAGACTTTAAAAAACCCAGTGTTCACTTGACAATATTTGTGAACCATGTCTGCCTAAATATACTACAACCAACCACCGACCATGTCGTTGGGTATATGAACCTAAATTAATGAAAAGTTTGCATCGCGACATACAGGATGCCTCCACGCCCATAAATCCCTCACTAAAATAAAACAATATTATTGTAAACTAGATGATCATGATTATATATTATAACAACGCTATACGATTGACTTAAGCTAATCAACTTGATTAATTAAGTAATCTATTCTTGTAAAATTGTCTGCTTGAACTCACTGGCTGTTCATAAGCCTGACATATGGCTTCGCAGTCTTTAGATTGTGAACTATTATTTTTTGTAATTTAGAACTAATAAATAAAAAAACATAAGCACTGGAGCTATAACACGAGCTGATCTCAAAACGCGACAGGCAAAAACGAGTTACTATGGCGGCTTGTTTTAATTGTGGTAATTTTAAAATCTTTATTGAAACGTTATAAAACAGTCGAAACAATTTACATATTACTCTAAGCTTCGATGATTTTTATATAAGTGTTGTTTATAAAAAATCGTGAATATTAGACCCGGTTTTTAGGTAAAAAATAGATTACTCTTAAAGGCAATTTAATAGTCTATATTGCCTTTATTTCCAAGTAAAATTATAAAGCGCATCGTTGATATAAGACTTAACAACTTGCCTCAAAAAGCGCTCTCACTCACTCCTAGTCTAGGGTCACCATCCGTCCTAATACACAAGGACTTAGGTCATATAAACAGTTACGAACTATAAGTCTTGCTTTTCCTGGTAGATCTACTAAACGCCTCATTAAATCCAATAGTGTCGAATTTACGTCGATATAATAAAAATACCACGAAAACGATATTTTTCTTAGTAGTTCAAGCACTAAATGGACTACAGAACAATCGGCTTTACGAAATGTCGAAAGCAACATTCAATGAAAGCTTATTTTTATAGTGCAAACTTCGGTATTTTATAAATACCATTAAATCCTGGACCTGCTGAAGCAGGTGAAGAAAACTGAATAATATGAAATTAATTAATGTTGGCCTTTATTCGACCCTTTTGTTATTTAGCAAAATTCGGTATTCCCATGTTAAAATGGAAAGTCCCAATCGGTACATATTGTCAAATAATTATGGCAACCCTACTCCAGTCGTAAGGAAAGCCGAAAAAATGCAGCTGACTCCTTATAAATTATACATGAAACTATTTATGAGACTCTCATTAGCTCGACTAAGTTTCAGTTGTCTACTTACTTTCTTTCTTTTAGTTTGTTTATGGCTTTAGTTTTATTATACACTTTTAATTAGGTGCGGTAGTAACTGTAAAAAACTGTGAAATTTAAGTTTATTTTACGCAAAAACTTTAACCGTTTAAGTTTAGACAACTATTAACAAGAATTATAAGGTGTAGTAATAAACGGCTAGAATAACAATATTTCCTATAAAGTTCTTCCTATTTTGAAAAAGCTACTTATTGCCTAATATTATCTTAAAATACCATGTAAATGCTCAGGATTTAGAATTCGATAGGATTATTACCGGATTTTATAAATTTAATATGAATTAATATTAATAAAATCATTTATACAAATCGGTACCTATATTATGAAAATACAAAAATCCATATATCTTTAGATTTAATAATAAATTATTATTTTGAACAGTAGTAACGACAAATTTTATGTTTATTAGTATACATTTAGCGTAAGTATTAGCTTTTATAAAGCGTTAATAACACTAGAAAGACTGAATATAGGTATAGCACATACGTATATAGGGAATAAAGAGAGGGAGGAGGTAAGTAAAACTATTAATAAATACTATAAGATAATATATAAAAAGTCATAATATTTAACAAAAATTGGTTCACTAATTTTTTTTTTTGATATAACTAAACTTTAAAAACAGTCAAATTACTGCTCTGGGCAATCTAGTGTTAAGTGTTTTTGAAGTTGTAGTTAGTTTACCACCTATGTATAACTATCCATTCTTAACTGCACCAAGGATATTCTTTGTTCCTCAAGAAATTGTTAGATGCTTTTGTACAATCATTGTTATATAAATCTTTGCAGTAATTGTTTTTGTTTGTTACAGTATAAAATCTAAATTAGTAGATATGAGCAGTCACATATTATACCAAAACCATAGCACCTATCTAAATGTATTGATTTGACATTTATTACAATGTGTGCTTACTTTCGAAAATTACTTAGTAATCCAATTTATTAAACAAATGTATATCACTTAGTAAGACATTTACTTAGAACAAGAATAGATAATGCATAAATTTCAGTTCATATATAATGATTTTTGTAATAAGTTATATTTAAGTTATAGGCACAATAAAACATAGCCATCGTTCTAAAAATAATCATAATAAAAAATTTTAAAAGAAAAGAAATATGAAAATGCTTTAGCATTAATTTCTACAGACAGAATCTAATTTATTGCTGTTTTATTTCATTCACCTATTACGATGTATATGTAATAAAAACTAAAATTAATTCACATTGATTATAATGATATATTTGATTCATTTTATATATCACATATGTAAATGATGAAAAATGAGGTAGGCACAGTTTGTATTTTGGTACGTTGCATAACAAACCGCTAATTAGATGTCAGTGAATAGATAGACCTAAAGCTTGATTAATTACTCCGTACTAAATAATTTAATATTTATGGCATTATTCGATAAATTATAGTCACAGATGGTACCTACTTTTATTTATGTATATTACTTACTTAGTTATATTATGTTTGGTTATATTTATTGATATTGTAAGGATATTTTAAAATAATTCAAATTATCATTAAATTGATTTCAATAAATTAAATATTGTCAATATTATATATCCACTAAGAACGAGCTAATATACTCGCATCTTTAGTTAAATCATTATTTTATAAAGAACTTAATTATTGTCTAAATAATTTAATTTAAGAATCCCGTGTAAGCTTGTAAAAACTAAAAAAACTTTTGTATGAAGTACTTATTGATATATGTATGGGTTTTTATTGTATATATATTATTATGTTTCTTTATAAATAAAGCACAACAACATGCAACATAATATCTCTCATAACAACATTGCTTTGTCAATGTTGGTATTTCCTTTATCAACTGAACTCATTTCACCTCTGATTAATTTGCACGAAGACAAATGTTAAGTTTAATTAGACCTCATCAAGCTTTAATTATGTAGATATTAGCGAGTTCTTCTAAGACTGGTTGAAGTTAGATACTAACAGACGGAATACATTGACTGGCGCAATCTCTGCTCTACTGACGTTTTATTGTTGAATTAATTGCTGTGATATAACACCGTATGTTTACGTTGAAATTCAAACGATCAATTGTTATTGTGTAATAGGTAATTATATATTCCATTTATAGCAAATGATTTAAGTGATATTACACATCTGTAAAACTATGTATAATTTATAAGTATAGATAGTATTTTAGATCAGTAATGGTTACATTTAAAAACGGACTTAGAATATCATTATGAATACTTTAACGGGTCTTATAAGCGAAGAAACTTTTCTTTTATAAAGTGTGACAAGGTCAAAACGTCGATTCAGAATTAAAAATAAGTTTCTTCGCAAGTAACACCCGTTAAAATATTTATAATGAACACAAAACGCGAAACTTCTAAATAATTAAAACTTTAAAGTAATACGTTTTGACAATTTGTTTTATAATTTTAAAATATAATTTGACGCACCTAAGAAAGTGTTAAAATATGTAATAATTATTACGTTTTCAAAATTTTATAGCATTTTGCAAATGACTATAGAGCTATTGTAAATAGAAATATACCTGTACCTAATAACAACATTGACTTATGCTTTAAATAAAGTTTTAAGTTTTAAAATAGTTACAGGTAATGCTTACAATGTAAGTGTTAAGTTACATCAACAAGGACCAAAATATTTCCTAGTAAGATTTATAAAATTAAACAGTAAAATTTTTTGCAATCTATTGTTGTATTTAGTCGTAATATTCGCTAACTAACTAAGCTAAGCTAAGTAACTTCGGGTCCTCTACAATATATCGATAGAATAAACTACTTACTATTTATGGAAAACAATGGTAAAGCACCTTATAAAATGCCTATTTAAATTCAGGCAAGTTCTTCCAGCTAACTTCTTCGATCAGTCACGGTACCCCACAATAAATCGCGGCAGATATCCGCCCTAGTACAACATAAATAAGACGGATCTTGTTAAAAACTTGCGGGGTAAAAAAACGTTTACATTTTCCGCCATTTTTAAACCCGAGACGCTCTCCTTAAGGCTTCCGCGGCAACCATAAATATGCAGATATGCTCTCACCTGGGCTAAAGCCTCAAAATTTAGCGTACCAATTTATCGTAATAGAAATATTGTAAATAGGTATAAATCGCGCGTGCTTAAGTCGATTTGTGTAGGTGCGTGCTTTCGCATAAACAGATAGGTACCTATTTTGCCGCGTTTGTACTGCCTTGTGTGCGTAAGCCCTTAAATGATTTGTTGTAACTGATAATCACTGTGTCCCAAGCTAACTAATGGAAAATTTTACAAAATAATTTCTAAGCTACAAAAACAAAATTGGTATTATTTGTCACCAAGTAATAGCAAATATGCCATCCTTAATGTACTGTTTTTACTGCTCGCGACTTTATCTACGGTGGCGAAGATGAAAAAAGGCAAATTAGATTCAAACTTATAGTAAAACTTATATTTTATAGTAAAATCATGTCATTTGTCCTTTCTAGTGTAGTAGAGCGACGATTATGACTCTATCCAATCGACCATTTGAAAATGTATAACAACGTAAAAACTATAGATTATATGTAACAGCACTAGGACACGAATAATTGTGTATGAATATTATATGTACCTAGGTAGGTAGGTAGGTCTGTGGAGCAATTGATTACAGGGCCCACAGTCCCGTCTTAATGCAGATGAGATCAACTTGAGGTTTTTAGTCGGCACACCCCGGGTACCATCCCCCATGTTAGCCGGGACGGTCTAATGAGGATTTTCCCCAAGTAAAAAAAAAGGTAGGTAGTAAATATACCTAATATTTGTCAAACCATAGTCTACTTAACCAATCAATATTTTCTGCGTTTTTCTAAAAAGTGATTGATTCTATGAATCCTTCCTTTTTTATTTGAATTCTTGCCAATTTTATTGAAATATTGAAATATAATAATTTGGTAATATAGTAAGGATTAACATAGATAGGTAAACCTTTATCTTAATGTTAATCTTTTCTCGTTCAAAATAATATTTTAAACGTTTTGAATAATGTAGTATACACTCATGTAAGATATTATCTACATTTTACCTTTTTTATGCAGTACCTAAGTAGGCTTTCTTGTAATATGATATCTATTTAAAAATTTGAAATCAATTTAGATTATTGACAGCCCGAAACAGTTTTTGTGTTTTTATTTAATAAAGAATGGATTCTTTTCAATATATAAACCTGTTCGCAAGATGTTGATACGCTTTAGAGACGTTATTAATATCTATAACAAGAATTATCGGATATCCGAAATATCCGCATGACTAGCTGCAGGTAGGTATCTGAAGTATGTAATTGAAATGATTAATTCCTAATAAATAATCTAAGTAAAGTTTATTTAGTACCCCTAACTAAGCGACCCGAATTTTACCCTAAGAAATAATTCCTGACTACCGGGAGGAATTACTTGAAAGAAAAGAAAGAAAGAAAGAAAACGTTTTATTAGCAGCAGCCCGACAGAAGTAACAACATGATACAATAATTACATGAAAATCCAGAAAAAAAAACATAAAAATAAATAAAAAATCACAAACAATACACCAGAAAATCTAGGCCGCCGCCAAAAAGGACCCTGTCTCAGCTTGCTTACTTCTTTAATTATTGATTATAATATATTATATTATCAAGCTATATCCCTCTTAGAATGAGCAGAGATACATTAGTGGCTGTATTCAATTTGAGCTTACTTTATATGTCATAATGACCAGTAGTGCATTTGATCGCCATTCTCAAGGTACTTACATACAATGCGAGTTGCCTTACAATGTTTTCCATCACCAGTAAGCTTCTGTAAAAACATAGAGGTATATATTGGATTCGAACCTAAGACCATTTGTCTTCCAATGATCACCGGTCACTTATCCCCTAGGCCATCAAAGCTACTTTAATTAATTAATTCTTAACTAATTAATTAAATAATGACTTCAGTGATAAAGCCGCATATTGCCCATTGTTGCAATTTATTTATGATACCTAATTAACTAATTAAGTTTTGTGTATGATATTTAAATATAAAAAGATAAATCTGTATCTATAACTCAAATTTTCCAATTTACAGATATTCCGTGTCCGAAATTCAACATCACGAACAACTTTAATAGACATGCGTAACTTACAAAGCTATAAAATATAACATGTTTATTGCTCTTCATTATAATAGTCAAGCAACTTGTAATTTAAAAATATCGATATACCTTCACTATCTTTTAAGTATTCTTTGAACCATCGATATGCATCAGTCAATCAACTTGATCCATTTGTACGCGGCCGTATTACCCGACCAGTTTACGTTGCATCCACATATCATTCAGCACTCCATACAAAAGCTACATGATCTCATTCACGCATTACATAAGTCGGAAAACACAGGTGTTAAAAGCGTATTAGAGCTAACAAACAGGCGTTAAGCTCCGGGATTCGGCAAACCATATACTTGTTTGCTTATAACAAAGATTAGTATTTTGTATGTAGGACCTTATGATTAGGTAATATTGCGAATATTACTATCGTAATAGTATCCAATTTTGAATTTAAACGTAATCTGATACGAACAGTTCCAGAATATATCAGTATTTGGTATTGATAACTTGAAATATCTATGTAACTAATTTACAAATTCAAGACAGTTACTATTAATCTATAATTTATATTTATTTCTTTGATGGTACTTCTGATGTTATTCAATAGGTAAATAAAATATTACAACTCAAAATAATAAAAAATCTGTATGAAACGTATTTATAGAAAAATAAAAAAAAAAACAATGTCATGTTGACATGACATATGAGCGCAAAGTGGATACAATAGCTTCTTTTTTTTTTAACTTGGGCAAAATCCTCATAGGATCGTTCCGGCCGCGAAGGGGGTGGCAGCCGGGGTGTGCCGAACTTTTACCAGCTAAAACCCCAAGGTGACTACTTCTGCGAATTAGTGGGGACTGCGGTTTCTGTAATCAAATCGCCGCAGCCCCACTACGCCGCGCCTGACAGGCACAATCACGGGGGGAGACGCCGCCTCCCCCGATACCACCTAGTATACTTTGGCAGAGCGCGTCACAACGCACAGCCGTCCTCTCGGGGGTTGCTAACCAGTCGCTCAGAGCCCCCACCCTGAACAGCCACAACCCCTAAGGCATCAGCTGGCCGGTCGTGATTCAACTGATCCGCTGGGACTGATATGCCGGGGCGGTTGTCGACAGCCCGGCGGATACAATAGCTAATGTAACTCTACTCACCCTGTAAGGAGTATAGCATGTCGATATATTATTATTTTTAAATAAAAAAGGAAATTAAGTTTAAGAACGCTCTAACTTTTACTTTTGCAGTATTATTGAATTGTGAAATAGTCTACCGGCGAAAATGTTTTCACCGACCTATGGTAGTATGTTTCTACGAAACGTGAAGCGATATGTAAGCCAGCATAATCACTATCGATAACTTTTACAGATATGATGTAGCCCTATATTGAGTCTAAATAAACAACTATATATAAATAAATCAACTCATCAGACTATATCCCTTTTGAGCTAAGCACGAACACCTTCGTGGTTATTATTTTTTTGTATTGTTGACGTGGCTCATGAAAGGTAAAAAAGTATTGACGTTGATGGAAAGGCTTATGAATTATAGATAAAAAAGAACTTTATAAAAGTACCTATAATATTTATCTTGCAATAAAATGCCGCAAACAGTAGGCTCATGCACATTAATATATTGAATTCTATCACAACATGTGTGATGTCGTACAACCGATGCCAAGTTTTTCTCAGAAACTAATCAATAATGTGAAGTGATATTGAAAAGCGCGCAAGTGCTATAGCGTTTAAACACACCATTATTCCTTTGTTTACTTTTTTCTACGTATATCAATTTACACAGCACCTTTGTTTGATTTAATTAAAGCGTTTATTACATCGATAAGAGTTATTAGTGAAATAACTATTAAATGAAATGTAATTATCATGTATTTATTCGTATTTAAGCTTTTTTTTAGATTTTTGTATATGATTTTGTATAATTCAAGTGATTGGTGTAATTCCGGGAAAACCTATGTATGTTAAGAATAAATAATTTATATGTTATCAACAAACGCAACTGGAAAGATCAGCGAAATTCTGGGATTACCTAAGTATGATAAGAATAAATAATTTTTATGTTATCAACAAACGCAACTGGAAAGATCAGTGAAATTCTGGGATTGTCTAAGTATGATAAGAATAAATAATTTATAAGTCATCAACAAACGCAACACTTAAACTGGAAATAGACTTATACAAATATATGTACAGTCAAAACCTGTTGTAACGACATCGAATGGACTACTCATATTTAGTCGTAAAAACCGATAGTTGTAATAACAGGTGATGTTTCAAGATACGAAGTTCTATTTTTCTGTCGGGATAAATATAATTTAAAAGTATGAATATTTCATTGTCTTTTAATTCGTATATACCTACTCAACATTTAATTACATAAATTTTGTTCTAGCATAAAGTCTATATTTTAACATGATTTTTTTTTACGCACTAGATGTTGATGGAGAATATGGTCTAAATCGATAAAGTCCTACTTTTGCCCATTATTCATAACTTACTTGAATGTGGGTACTATGCGTAGAGTTTTCTCATATTATACACCTCGTTTATCCTTTGTTAATATTACTTGGAAACTTTGACAATTTCCGTGACGTGCCTACCCCGGTCCGGTTTTCGTTAATTCTCCGTACGGAACACCAAGCCTTCTGAATTTGCATTTTGCACGCGTGATAAGTGAGCCGGATTACACAGGATTCCCACCTAGCCTCTGTTTGTTCTGGAATAAAGGGCTGTTAAACTTTTTTCATGGCAATTTGGGTCACCTTCAGAAGAAATGATCGTTGTAAATTTGTTTAAGTAGGGATTATACCAGGCCGTTTTCAAATTAGAATATACGGTTATGAATTTTACTAATTTATATTATTTAGACGTGGGTACTTACACAGACCGACGTTTTTGACAAATACTGTTCTTAAATGCTCCGAATAATGTTTTAAAATGTAAGAATTATTCATTTTCCGTATTTATAAGACAATATATAGCAATAGGACTTTAATTTTGAAATAAAACTTAAATAAAATGCTATTTTTCAATATGTGCCGATATAATGTGGTACGTTCTACCAAACACACAATATATTACCTATAACTATAACAAAATCCTTGCTATTTGCTCTTATATCATTTAAATATTATCTTTTATTATTACAAGTTTCTTTTTTAAGCCAATAATATGAATCATAACTTAGTATAGAAAAATTAACAATAATCTCAATAACGACTAATGGGTTAATCGCAAAAAGTCTCGATTGACACTGGCGAAGTCACAAAGGCCCAGTCCTTGGAATAAAGCCATAAATTAAGAAAAAAAAAGCCTCAATCACCATCAAGAGCCTTCAACTTCACTTCAACATTTAATCAAGGCGTGAATACCGAAGGCGCTGTTAATTGTTACAGCTCACGTTGTGAGGAGGTTCCTCACTCTGGGCTCCAACTACCGGTGTCTTGGACTTTAAACCTCACTCCTATATATGTTTTTATATTTTAAAATTGGTCTTGTTACCTTTACTGCTTATTTTCAAATGTAAATTAGAGTATTTGTCCAATGTAGCTTACGAAAATCTCAATATTATACAAGATATTTTTTAATTAGGCAATTCCTAATCAATGAAACTCTAGCTGAAAAGTTTGTCGTGAGTATTTCCCATCGCTGGATTACTGAAAGCCACATCGCATTCCCGGCTGACTTCCAAAAATTTTCTACTAAATCTCTCCATTCGTTTCGTTTCTTTTGCCGAAGTAAGACTTGGCAGCGTATTTTATTACTGCACTGCAACCATTGCAATGTAGGTGAATAGAAAACAGTCCGTCTTCTTTAAGCATCGCAGATGAATTCCAAATGGCACTTTTATGATACAAAAATATAATAGACCATGCTGTTATGAATTTTCTTCACATAAATAAAAAAAATCTAATGTCATAATTATAGTGTCTACTATATGACGGTATAAGTTTTATAGTTTTTAATGTACCTACCTACCTACCTAGACAAGTATGTCGGAACATATAGGCTTATATAGTAAATATAACTTTAATTGATACTGTTTTATTATTATTTTAAAAAGATCACTCTTGACTTCTATAATCAGATGAAAAATGAAAATGACGTCAATGATGGAATGCGTTCGCTCAACATGTGTTGATTCACTCCTAAGTAATGCGCAAAATGAACAGAGACGAATTGCTTTGGGCAGATTTTATTCCAGTGGTCGATATTGTTTAAAATATCTGCCTAAATATCGATGTTAATGTATAGATAGTAATATATCTTAAATTCTTCTAATTATAATTTTAAAAGTGTAACAAATAAGTAGGTACGTAAAAATGTTAAGATATGAGAGTGAATAGGATAAATCCAAAATAGTCGACCGTAGTTTTTATAAGACGTAATGAAATCAAAACTAAAGACTATGTTACTGAAATTAACACAATAAAATTTGATAATACAAGCGTAGGATTTTTATGCATAGCTCTAAATTTTAGCATAATTTAATTAATGATTTTATTTACATTTAAAAAATTCAGTTAACTATCTCTCCTCAGTACAAATTAATGTGAATGCTAATATGAATACGAATAAATTTAACATAAAGTAAATTAATAGTACACATATAAACCAAATAAACTATTTGACAATAATTGTTATTTGAGATTCGGTTTGTTATGCAGATTTAGATCTTCGTCAGTTTCCTATTTAAGATTCAGAGCTGCATTGCCTAACGTCTAACTTTCACGAAATAGCAGTCTCACAACTCGCTCAAGTTTTATCTGTTTCTACGATTCAAAACTAAATTCCCCATCTTTGTATTGTAGAAAATTAAATACCAACAGATATTTATACGCAATAGTATCTACTTATACATACATACGTAGATATATTTCTATAATATTATAAAATAAATTATAATATTTTGCATTCTTCAATAGATTAAACAATTAATATATGTAAATCCTATCATAAATTAGCCATCTAAATTCAAAAAAAGTAATTTACAGTAAACCATAAATTAAATTATACATCTAAGTATATATTTTCCTTGAAATACCTAACCAAATAAAAATTTATAATGTGAATAGAATTTTTATATTCAATCATATTATTAAAACGAACTAGATAAATGAAAATCATCTAGTATTTTTTAATATATTCTAGGACCCATAGTTGATACTGAAAATGAACAATCAATTATATTTATATTGATATTATACCTAAAACTCTTTATTATGAGTCAGATTTGATTCTTGCGTTCCTTTATATTCAGTCATTCACATGACTTTCAGTTTAAATGCCATTCTCCGACAGATAAACAATTTTCCAAAAATAGTCTTTAATATTCTTTGTCCTTGTGTATAATAAAAATCCCTATCAATAATAAATCTTATAAAAGTACCATAAATAAGACATTTGATTTTTTAGAATGTGCATAAACTTTGATTTTTTTATTTAATTACTTTTTTTTAATCAACAATAGGTATCTACCTAATTGATGAATGTGACCTCAAAATATTGTTCTATTGTACGTTATACGTACTTATAATAAAAACTCAATTCATAATTACTATCTATTATTATAAATAGATATATAGGAAGTGACAATGTATCGTTATATCTAGAAATAAATTATTCAGTAGTTAGCTATTCATTTATTATCTAGGCAATGACCTGAGAGTTTCTTATCAGATGAGGTTTTAGGCAATTGTTCAGTATTAAATTGTATGTTTATTTATTTAAGGTTTTGTTATAATAATGTTTAAATATATGTACAAATTTATAATAACTAAAGTATTTTTTCAATCCGAACTTAGCTTTAGGTCTGTATCCGTGGCGTCCTTTAACAACATTCTATGTTTTCACACAAAAGTTGCATCAAATTAATTTATTTAACCGCAGTTGAAACAAAGCACGCTATTACACACTGTTATTCGAAAATAAATGATATTATATAGGTTAAAAACTAAGAAAATATCACAAAAACAATCAGAAAACACAATTCCACATTTGACATTAAATCCGACAGAGGTCGCTGCTGTTGGAGCATTCAATATGGCGATGTTTCTCTGTGTTGTTATTGGCTGACGTGCGCATTGCCGTGAAGTTGGCTCGGTTGTGAGAGCGAGTTAGATTTATGTGATGTTTTGGCGCCGATGAAAGACGGAGAATGTGTAGGAACGGGAGACATTTGTATGCCGCCGGCATTTGGACCGGTTTCGTCAGAGGCGTTTACGAGTGCGCGTATGTGCGTGCGGTTATATGCCGAATGCAGGTAGAACTTGCGCTGTCTATTTATATTCATAGATGGAGTTGCTAGTTTGTTTAACCATTTTTAATAAACTTTGTATTGTTTCAGGTAAGGATGACTGAATATTACGGGTGAACTATAAAATATAAGAAAAAAATAATCAGTAGGTAATTTATTTATAATAATAAGTAAAACGCTCATTTCATGATTATCAATTAGGTATGCAATATCTAAGGAGATGATTTTAGACATCTGCTAAGGAATGATAATCTTTTAACCATTAATTTTTAACTGTAGATTGTTGCCTGCCTACCTAACTCTATCAAATCTACCTAATTTGCCATCCACTTTAGATACACATTTCTTTGTCAGAGATATTTATCTCCTTGCCTGGTCCAGTTGTAAAACCCCTCCCAGGATAACCTTAATTTGTTACGTCGAAAAAAAAGATATTTGTCCAATGTTTCTTAATTATACTCTAAAATCAATTAAAAACATTAGTATCTAAGTGTTTACCCAAACGACGAATTTGTAAGGAAATGTATGTATCTACCTGTTGCTTTTCAGGGAGTTTTCACTTGAAACTTCTTGATAAGAATACTTTAGAGTCGAATAAACACGATATATCCTATTTTATTTAAATTTTTAGTTTAATGATTAGTTAGGCTAGTCGAGAATTAAGTATTAACCTTTTTTTATAATGACTTCCTAGTAGTAGGTACTTATGTATATCACTTAAAAAACCAGGAAAAATTACAATAAGTACGTAGTGTTCAACCTTAAATGATATCTAAATATAAGCAGCTAAAGATTAATATCGTTTGAGGGTAAAGCAGAAGTCAAGAGTAGGATAATGGGTACAATGAAAAGAAAATAAACGAAAATGGCTCGAGCCCAAAGGCCTAAGATAATTTATTTTCTTGCGTAACTAGCAATAAATATGCTAATTCCACACTATAACGTCCGTATGTCGCCTAGCTCCGGCTTTGAAAGAGTGAAAAAGATATCTCAAAATTGCACTGCGTATTGCCATTTTCAGTTATACAGCCTTCGTAGGTCGACACGCAAAAATTAACCCTGTATCTTTGCATCATGGGTTATATTTTTCAATCAAAACTGCGTTAGTTAGGACGTTCCGCAATCCCTCTATAGTTTTATCGACCTACAGCAACTACTAACCTAATAAATTTCGGTATTTCGCTTACTGGATCCGTTCGCTGAACGAATGCATCGTCCCATACACGAATTTCACCATTTATCTCATCGGGATTATAAGTTATTGAGGAAATTTATCTATCGCGTCCTTCACTCTGTCATCATCGCGTATCCGTCGACTGATTTATGTCGATATTCTTTACTGATTACTCTTTTTGCAATGCAAAACATTCCGGTCTAACCGGATTATAAGGACGCAATGGATCTCTTAATTAACCAAATACAATTAATGAATAAATCAAGAGCACAACTTAATCGCAAAGGGGAACAATCAAAACCGATATTTAATTGATGGGCATACCTTAATTAACTTGTAGTTCGGCGGCGACCCAAAGCGTTTCTACTCGAAGAAGCCATCTGCATTTCGGTATTCAAATTATTCTCCAAACGTGTTCCCCGTTCCAACCGGCTGACCAATAAAGAAATCGTTACATCACGCTCACTCCTGCGCACACAAAACGCGATAGAACAGGGCATCCCTTCGGCTGTGCTCACTGGCTCCGAAAGGGTAATAATCATACGGGCCCATACAAACAGAACAAAAAAATCACATAACAAAAGTTTGCCTAAACTAACCTCGTTAAGAGATTTCTGGATAAAGAATACCGTTTTTCAGTATCATCGCGATTGCGTTGAGGTTCGGATAGCTTGAACTGTGTTTCAACTAACACTAGTTGAAATACCTGCCCTTTTCTTACGCAACAGGGTACCAGTGCTGTCAAAATAAAATGTACCGGTTCTTTGAGCAAGTGCCGAGAGAAAGTTCGTTTTGTGCTTTTACAAGCAACCATTTTTTATTGAAGAGAAAGTCATTGTTATTGAATTCTATGTCGTTTCTAAAAAACTGCCAGTCGCTAAAAACTTTTTTAGTTTTCATACATCTCAGCAATAGGACACATGTGGTTTATTCTATACATAAATAAATTGTGAATTAAATATTAATTTTGAGTTAAAATCCTAGTGAAGTCATAATCAGTGTTTCAACAAGTGTAATTTTAGTAAAACATAAAAATATACAAATGTAATTGGTGTTAAAGTAACTGACTCAAGCATAGAGCGAAGTCGATCAGGTACCTTGAAATAAGTGTTTATCAAAGCGTTTTAACAGACGAAAAAGCAAACGAGACAAATGAAAGCGAATTTTCTCGGGGAAAATATAATTGGGAGCGACATGTTTGAAAAATTTAATCTCTCAGTTATGTGGGTGTGTTGGTAGGTGTTTGTACAAATTAACTTTCTGAATTTTTGTGTTAGGCAATTGATGTGGCATACACAATATACGTCCAGCATACATATAGTACATTATTAAAACATGGTATATCAGTCATATCTGTCCCGGTATACTAAAAAGCCAAAATTACTTAAAGAGTATTTTAGATCCTGAGGACATAATAACATTCGATAAGCGATAACGCTATAAAAGTGCAAAGTGCTATAAAATTGACAATGTGTCGACATGATATTTGGAAAGCGTTATTGTTGGTAGAATGCTACTTCTTTTAAGATCTCTGTAGTGGTTAAAAAGTTTGAATTTAGTTTTTGTCAATTTTTTTAAAAACCAAAATGAGTGAAAAAACGTATAACTCCTTTAATGGTAAATGGAAATTATGACATTAAAAGTGTCGCCATCATACTGCCAATCTGCAGGAAAATAAAGAAAATAGAGCTAGATATAAACGGATTAATCCCGAAACGTGATATGCTGTATTGAATCACTATTACAGCCTCTTCATTCATGTACTGTGGTCACGATCCAGTCAGACACAGGAGCTCAACCACTTCGTATAGGTTACTATTAAGCGATATCACGAGTTTGCTATATCCTTCATTTTGATTTTACACTAAGTCACTAGATATTACTGCCATTACTATAATATAATATATTTTATAGTATAAATGGTTTATAATCATTACCTACTAGGTGTATGATTCCCAAGTATCCTCAGGAAAACAGTTTAGCTACGTGTGAAATATGAGTAACGTAATTAGTTAAATAGTGTTTTTATAAAGTCTGGTTGGGACTTACCTATGTAATGTATACTTAATACCTATAGCTATAATTTGCCACTAAATTAAATGATTTTTTTGTGGCGTTTTAGATAATTTGAACCATAAATGATAGTTATGTACAAATAGGCAAGTTCCATCAAACAAATTTAAACATCTGATGAAGCTTGTGGAGTCACCGAACTGCAGCACGTGTAAGAAAGTAGATGACGTACAGCATTTGCTGATGCAGTGTGTCCGATCTCAGTCTGCAAGAGATTCTCTGATGGGAGCCTTTAGCCTGAGCAAATTTGATGTAGGCATGTTCTGCGGAATTTTAGCAAGACCTTACTCAGCCGAAGCAAAGGAGTTGTTCAGGCTGATGGCTCTCCACCAGAAATAAATGCTAGTAGTGCATGTTTAGGATACGATGGGGCTGGCATGTGCCGAGGTACAAAAGACCCTTTAATAAATAGAAAAAAAAAATAGGCAAGTATCTTCACGTAACTTCGGGACAATGCGTTATCAGTCCAAGAATAAAAGATATTTTATTCTTACGCACATGCCCACAAAGGAGAAGCTTAATTAAACTAGCGAAGCCAGGCAAGCGAAACGTAAGCATTTAATTTATATTCCTGCAGTAAACTCCGCGGCTTTTTCTGTGGTGGGTTAATTCACTAGCGGAGCGAGAGCGAGTTTAACATATGATTTTTTGTCAGTACCTGATTACGCAACTTGCAAGTATAAAAACGTCTACGTATCCCTAACTCCCATGTTTCGACTTTAGGATAATTTATTGAAATGTATTAGAAATATGATTTGGTTTGATGTGTTTATTTGTAAGGCTGGATTTACATCAAACGAACATAGAGCTAGAGCAAGAACAAGAGCATTCTTTCTCGCTCTTTTAGTCTAAACGAAATATCGCTCTTCACCAAACGATCAACGAGCAAGAATGAGAATCAAGAACTAGAATTCTGGTGTTTAGCGGCCGAACGAATGCTCATTGCGCATTCGTGTTAATTCTGTGGTTCTGTGACCATACCCTTTCTCAGCGATAAGATGCGAGAAGTGAGTCCATCTTTTTTTTACTTCTTCAGCATTGAATTCTAGTATATTTGCAATCTCCAGCCAATCAGTTTTTTGCGATATGTATTTTTGTAGTGTTCAAACATCGGATCCCACACACATTTGGAATTTCGTTAGGCTTCTATCATAAATAGGCATTTTTCTTAAAACCAATACATAGTTCAATCGACGAGTATACTCAGATCAGTGATCGAGATCGCTCGAACACAAGAACACTTTGAAGAGACCGCTCCGGCGGGCGAGCGCGTCCGAACACGCAAGAACGCTCTAAAAATCTGTTCCCACGCTCTAGTAATGTTTACATAAAGCGAACGAGCATTCTTAGAATATTCTATAGAATCTTTGCGAGCGCAGGAAGAACAACGAAAAAACGCTCGATGTCTGTTTACAGTAACCGAATTTGATAGAGAGGGGATAGAATGAGCATTCGCTCGTTTGATGTAAATCCAGCCTAACAAATGATTTTTTACAACTTTAAACTTAAGAACTAATAGTAAACCTCACCTAGTGTTCTCTTAATCCGTCTCTGCTTCTTGCTATTTATATGAAAATTATCTATGAGGCTAGGAATTTACACTAATTTAATATATTTTGTGAATATGTAACACTGAAATGAAAGAAAATATAATAGGTAGTTTAATCTCATATCAATACAATGCTATCCGCCTTTTGCTTATATTTTAAGGCACAAATTTTTGTAGCGTAGACAAGGAAAAACTCGACATAGTTGAATACAGGATTAGAATAAACTATTTTAATTACAATTTACACTCACCATTGACTAAACAAATACTATTCTAGTAGTGTGCGTTAAATCGATTGTGTTTAAAGATTTATGCGCCACGTTTCTGGTTCATTTACGTCGAACATGATTTATTTGTTTCAGTCATTTAATTTGTGAAACGTACACTGATTATTAACGGCTGTAGATACTGTGTAAGCAAATAATGGAAAATCACCTTTGCAGTCGTATAAAATATTTTAAAATTTTATTCAAATCATTCGATACCTTATTTGATTGATTTGATTTGATATTATTATAAAAAAAACCGGGCTATGTTGTCAACAGATTCTCTTTCAGAATATCAAAAATATAGTCTAAAGCAATTTTTTTTAATTAGCTTGACAAATGAAAATATATTACATATCTATATAACAAGTACATTAACATAAAAGAGTAATAAAAATTGAGGTTGAAGATAGTCGTGGCCTAATATTTCTTTGTTACCCTCATAAATTAATTGTTACATTTTTTATCTATTATTTTAAAATAATTATAGCTTGTTCTAATGAAAACAGGAAACTCAATTAGTATAAATATAAAATATAATTAGTGTGTATCTATTTACATTCGTACAATACTAATATAAACATTTTTTTTTAACTGGAGCACTGGAGCAGTAAAACATATTTTTCATACCATACAAGATAATATTACTTCTGAGAAACTTCATTACTAAAAACGAAAACGTCAGTTTTGTTTCATTTTTTTTTTTCGAAAGATTACAATTGACCAAAATCTTAGTTTTCAGTTTCATTTTATAAAACAAAAAGAACGTGAGCCTCCAAAGATATTATTCTCATAATTATCTCTTCTATGTAATTAGTTGTATGTATGTGGGTTTTCATACTATATTCTAGATAAAAAAAAAATATATAGTCAACAGACTATTCAGATAAAGTGATATATTTAATATTGCTATGTAGGTATACAAATATTAAACAGGTTTTAATGTACATGTAATATATGTGACTGAATTTCTCAAACTACGAAATACGAACGTTATCCCCCAAAGGTTGTCTGGTGACCACTACAAGTACTGCAAGTTTACCATCTTGATTTCCCTACAGCCATATTTGAAAGCAAATAAACAGTGAGATGCCAAAATTAATATTAGTTAACTATTGTATTTCAACATTAATCGAGTGAGGAAAGGTTATATATTATTATTTATAGACAAACGCTTGACCACAATTTGCAAACTAATTAACTTATATAGAAAAAATAATCATATATCACTAAAGAGTGTAGAATTGCTGTATCCATCTACCTAACATGCAAGTACTTCGCGGCACCGTCAAAGAATCTCTCGTTTAATTATTCAACACCCTCCTCCATATAATAAATACTTATTTGGTCACCTCGGCCGCTGGCCATCCTCTAAATTCCAGTAGATCTTCCCACCTATACCCCTCCTTAATTAAGTCCATACTGGGTATAGCAACAATGGCCGACGAGCGATTCGCGCCAAGATATTCAAATATGTCTAAGGCGACTATTATATTGCCAGCGTTTATAGGAAAAGGGTCTTTACTGCTTTCCTGCGATTTAATAGCTTTTTGCTACGTCTAAAGCTTTGAATTGTAATGTACAGAACGATGCCTTAGCCAATTAATTATTTATATTGATAAATGTATTTATATTTCTACATTAAAAAGTACTTTACATCAGTATTATAAATATATAATTCAAGTTTCGTTAAAATGAATAACACCAAAAAAGCTTACGTAACAAGAATCAATTTACCATTTTACGTAATAATTCTGAAGTTTCCTTTGGCAATATTTCAAGGAATTTTCTTGTTACATAAACTATAAAAGTGATTTCCATGAGAAAATGTTACACTCATAAATTAAAGTGATATTATAAAATCAGAAACATAAAATAATAAATAAATATATTTTATATCTCTCAAAATATTCACGAGGTTCATGAATTTATTATATCCATAGTTAAATAAAGATGTTTAAAAATATGTTTATTACTTTTGTAAGAACTACCAATAATTATTTCAATAATAAGTAGATCGTTTATTTGACTAGGTATTATTTTTCTAATAATTGTCTTAGAGTGAAATATCTACATGAACAGGGCAATATTTTATACATAAAATGGTTCATCAAACAAGAGACTTATGATCGAGAGATAAGAGAGAGAGAGATAAGATACTATGGAGCGCTTGTCTGATTAAGTCTTAAAAGATTATAGAAAAAAAAAACTTAATAAACCTTAAAAATATAATATACATATAATAATAATGCTATCAAATAAGGTTTCCTAAACACAATTAACTAATAAAAAAAATATTTGGTGTTTCGTTACATTGCTTATGTGTTTTATAACTGTGTGAAGCATGTTTATTATTGTAATTGAAAATTATTTTTTATTGATATAGTTAAGTATTGATAGGCACGTGTATCATTTTAAACAATTTAGATATATGTTTTTCTATTAAATAGCAAAATTTATATTATAAGTGTATACAAAATTTATTAATAATCATATTTCGAAATAAACTGCGCGTTAACTTTGTAAATTAATGTTACGGATACAATATAAAGTTATCCGGTAGTCATTCCACTCGACATCTAAAATGGGACATCGATCCCTGCTCACTGCAGCGTCTGTCTGGCGCTACATGGCATCACGCGTTACACAATATTTAAAAAGTAATATACAACATGTAAAGCAATTAAATAAATTCCAAAAATTTGTTTGTTTAGAATTATCTGAATCCATTTCAGTTATGGTTCATATAGTAAATATAATATTTTTCATGAATATACCTTTTATTGGGTTTTACATTACTTGCCTATTACTTACCTAAACAGTAAATACGCATTTTCATTGAAAAAAAAAAAGAATTTCGCCGCGAAATTATTTATGAAAAATTAAGTCCAGTTAAATAAAATGTTATGTGTGATTCCTTATACACTTGTAAATTAAATTTATTTAATTGGGCGTGTCTGAGGTCTTACTTAACTAGAATCAACTTTGTATATGCGAAACAATACAAGTAGAACTATGTATGCGAACAGGAAAGGAGTAGATAATGTTTCTTGCGTCTGTTTTTCCTTGATTTTACGTTCTGTGAGCGTTTAAAAAAAATGGGCATTTGTTAGAAGGACGTGCTTCTTGTCGGCCCCATGACCAACATGACTCACGAAAGTAGTCAGGTCGGTCTTTTCTAAGAATAAAAAAACCTTCGACCTCATCTTTATTTACTAGCAGTTGTGATAAAATTCAAGTATTGGCCTGTATATACAAATAAAAATACCATGTGTTATTCAAAGTTTCCATGACTATATCCGCAGTTTTTTCGATAAATACAATATATGCGAGTAATAGGTACTAGTGCTAAAAAGTTCAATTAAACAAAATTATTACGTAAATATTCTTTGATTGTCTCTAGTTTCCTTAAAATTACGACTATGCATCGAGATGACTATAGACAAAAATCATATTTTAGAAAAATCATGGTACTAAAAATATACAATTTTTTGTACGTACTACACAAAACTATAACAAATTTTACGAATCAATGACCTCTTAATTGTTGTAATAAATAGAAAAACAAACCTTTTAGTAACATTCTTACTTATTATATTTTGTTTTAACGTATTAGTAAAAAAGAATTAATTTTGATCACTTAGTTATTTGAAATTATAATCTAACCTACCTACACATAAACAAATTTAAAATGCCTATTTACAAACTGAAGAAACGAATTATTGATATTTTCAAATTCTATGCAGCATTCGACAAACAATAGAAATTTCACAACTACGATTTATTTCTAATTAATTTAATACCGTGCCGTACTGTGGCACCTAAGATAAAACTGTTCAATAACTGTATAGAAAAGAAAACAAAATATTTTCAGTCCATGTTACCAGAACTAACTGTTTACAACAACGTGACCAGATAAAGTCGTTTCGACAACGATAACATCTCTCGAAGTACCTTTACAGGCCGACCCGCGACCCAACAATATGTTATGTAGGTAGCTACTCGGTTACCTTGATTTCTATTTCGTAACATTTTATATTATTGAATAGCTCGTTAGCTTAAATATTTTATTAGCCCTTTCGAAATATATATAGCATTTTTATACTGGTTTGACAGAGTGCCTACAGCGCATCTGGTTAACAGTGCAAATTAGCCTTAGTTTAGCAACGACTGTCTCTCCCTGCCAGCAGTGGTGTCGGTTATGCTGGCATGGTATGACAATTGGAGGGCCGTGGCCTCCTTCTGTGAGCATGTTATGTTCCAGAAGGAGGCTGCAAAGCAAGAGCGGCAAAAGACCGCTCGAAGAAGGAGCCAGGCTGCCGGCAACCGCTCTGGCGCATCAGTCCCAGCCGATCGGTCCATCCACGACCGGTAGGCTGATATGTTTGGGTCGTGGCCGCTCAGGGTGGGATCCCTGAGCGACTGGTTAGTGACCCTCGAGAAGTAGGCAGTGCATTGTGACGTGCAATACAATGAGCAGTGTCGGGGAAGACATCTTCCTCCGAGTTCGTGCCCAGCGGGCGCGGCGCGATGGGGCTGTGGCGAATTGATTACAGGACCCGCAGTCCCCGCCAATGCGCAGAAGTAGTCACCTTGGGGTTTTTAGTCGGTATAAGTCCGACACACCTCAGCTGCGCAACCCTCCTGTGCAGTTGAGACGGTCCTATGAGGTCCCCAAATAAAAAAAAAAGCAGCGACTGTGTAGGATAGAAATTCAATTGACAGTCAAAAAGTTACTAGGAACACCTAAAAATATTAATAAAATATCTAATTTCTATGATAATTATTAAAAATGATATCTGAAATAGCTTTACAAGGAGCTATTGAATACATATAAATTATATTGTAAGAATTTTTTTAACCGGATTTAAAAAAGATTTAGAGGCGATAATACATTGACAGTCGCCGTAGCTATACCGTTAAACTTATAGGTAACACGACAGCAGGTCTCTAAGTATATGATTAACTAGGAATACACAAGCTGATCCTGAAACGCGACAGGTCGAAGTGAGTAACTTTAATGGCACCTTACACCCGTGTACTGTGGACATGAACCAGTTTGGACAATCACTCTACTACCTAACAATGTTCATGTGTGTTGGTGAAAGAGATTCATAATTCATTTTAATTATTTAGTAAGACTTCTTCTCGGGTACAATACAAAATCGAGACAAATATAAAGTTGAAACAATATTTTAAAATTACGGATATTTGGAATAGGGTCAGTGCTTATAGTACAGTGAAATACTACTTTCTGTTATATTTATAACATTTTACATGTTCAATATATTATATAAATAAAAATAAACGTGTAAATCCTTAACACTATTTTCCATGCCATTTATAAAATCTAGAATCAATTATTTTACCAATATGATAATTTTACATGGTAATTTAAACTTTTCATACACGTTTGATATTATTCCAATAAATATAACGATAAACTAGGTATATAGGTTTTATTTAATGTAAACATTATTTCCTAAACTATATGACAATATAAATAAAGAAGGGCAGATGTTTTTGCAAAAGAAAAAAGAAAGAATGTATACGGTTCTTAATGAATACTTTAAAGGAAACTTGCACTGTGTGTCGACGCGCTAGGCAGACGGCAACTGGCTTCAACCATGCACGCCTTAGTAAAATAACTACATATATTCCATACTAATTAGTTTATTGTTAAGTTCATATTTATTTTATTTTTATTTAAAGGAATATCAACAGTTATTTGTAAAATGAATTAACAATCGCAATATAGAGGAATTTCACCAAAATTCGATAACGAATTTGTGTTATTTATTATTCTACCACATTAAAACTAAAAATATAATAGTAAAATATTAAGAAGAAAAATATTTTTTAAGGAATTTAAAATTGCAATAACTAACCGTTATAAGCCATACGTCTAACTATCTTCGTATTATACTTATTGACACAGAATACATAACAATATTTTAAACTAATAATTGAAATATCCATAAGCGATACGTAGCTATTAATCGAAGTTTAACGTTAAAATGGGTTTAAATAGTCACTATTTCTAACTTTAACAGACAAATTTTATATTAAAAAAAAAATCATATGGTATGTAGGTAAATGATAAATTATTTTTTGTATAAACAATTTTGTCCTGTTTCTTATAATTTTGTTTTTTTACTGGATTTTAAATTTAGCGTCGGTAAAAGCTTAATTTACAAAGTTTAGTTCAACTATTTAAGTTTGTAGGCGTGTTCACTCGAATGAAGAATAAACACAGTATTGTATGTATCTCGTTCCTCGCCAGGTGACAGCCTGATCCGACAAAGAAATAGTCCAGTTTTACATATGACCGAGGTTAAAGATACTCTCCGGAGTGGCCGCATAAATTGGCTCGCTCGTGATACAGTGCCTTGTTGAATATGTATAGATGCGCTCCCTTCCGTATTTCACATTTTACTAATAGATTTCTCTTTGATTAAATTTGTTTACGTTTTATTCATAAGAAGCTACCATTGTTATCTACCGCCCGTTAGTTGTTATATCAGATTTACTAGTACAAACAACGAACTTTTTTATTGAGCTTAATGATGATGTATAATCATAGAGTTAAAAAAGCTTAAGAATGCTCCGTATAAGTTTATATTATTTAATTTTCTAAATGTTGTCATATTTTAATGTGTACATTGAGACTTTTCAATGCAATTTAACACAAGATTGCTCAGAGCATTAATTATGACTGTTTTTTAAGTTTAGTTATGTAAATATGTATATATATATGAGACACCGATTTTTTAAAATATTATGACTTTTTATATATTATTTTATAGCATTTATTAATAGTTGTACTTACCTCCCCCTCTCTTTATTCCCTATATACGTATGTGCTATAACTATATTCAGTCTTTTTAGTGTTAAATAATTTTTTTCTTTTCTATGTAATTAAAAAAATATCTTGAAAGTTGTTTGCTTTAATATGTAATAACATTTATTTAATTAAATTTATACAAAGGTGTTAAGGATACAAATGGTGAACTCAATATTAGATAATATTCTCCGCCTGTTTACCACCAGTACAGCTTGTGTACTTATAAAAATTAAAATGCAACATGTGAGTGTTTAAAATGGTGATACATACATAATGATGTTTTAAGTGTTTTAATAAATTATTATGATAAAAATAAGTAATATTCTGAAATTATAAACGGATATAAAATTACATAAATACAGAATTCAAAAATAGTACAACGGAAGTGGAGTAATACTTTTTTCAAATGATTTAATAAGCTGCGGTTTGTGATTCAAAATTCTTTTAACGTTTCCTTATCGACACGGCACGAAAGTTTTCTATCACGCTAGTTTTACCATTACATGACATTCCTAAAAAATATTTCGATAAATTTAAATATCGAAAGGCAATGAAGATACATGACGTTACGTAAGTCGTTTTTAATTATATTTCAATTTTAAGTGACGAGGGCGATAAGCAGACAGATATGAAAAGTCACATTTAAATTATGTATTATTCTCGTCTTGAGATATTTATGATCGGTAAATCTTTGGCATTTGGCATCGAGCGACTGAACGTACATCGGGGATCAGATATTTATAATGGCTTTATTAAGACAAGCCATGAGCTCAGTTAACGCCCGCTTATTATTATAATTTAGACGATTGCCCAAAGCAGTCAATGGACAGATGAAGTCATCACAATATGTAGAATGGAATCAACTTTGCTTCTTTTTTACGCTTATTCTTTAATTAGTTAAATACATACTAATAAAAGTCCGTGATTATTTTATTTTTAAATGAAAAGATGGCAAACAAGTATACATTCTACCTGCTAGTACGTGTATACTGTCACCTATGGAAAGCTATAATATAAGAAGTATTATCATTGCACGTAAAAAGCGCTTTTCACTCCTTTTTCGAAGTACCCCATTGCAACATCCAGAGAAAATGTTGCGCCCTGAAGTCTATTACACAACTTTAAGAAAGGATGCGACGTCAAGGTACTGCTTTGTTGTTGCAAGTTGATGAGAATTTATTTTTATGTGAAAGTGAGCTGATAACCGACATGAATATGATTTGTGCATATTTATTTGTTTTGAATACCATAAATAATATTGAGTTAAGACGATGTGATAAAGCTTAGTTCACAAATCATAGCTGTGTTTGTTATGCAAAAATGTAAGAAAGTTCCGTGACGCGAAGCCATGGATGGCGGTTGCTAGTTCATGTTAATAATGTGTTTATACCCTTACAAGTCTGCTCTACACGTGAGCTTTAAACGTGCCCCTCCTAACCGCATAATGCGAATCATATTAAAGTAGTTTATCTTTTATTTATAACACTAACTCACTTTTATATATAAAAATTAATGAACCCTTGAACTGTAAAAATAAGCTTAATTGCAAAAGTTAATTAACATTAGGTACTAAGCAACTCTCAAAAAGAGCCACTAATCTTGCGAACGGTAATATTTATGGAGCGCCCATCTCATTGGAGACATTAAAAGTTTCGAAGCCATAACTGCGGTAACTCTTACCTCTCATTGTTCATTCCGAGTGCGTATATTGGAGTTGAAATTTGTAGGCGGCGCTGAAAAAGTGTCAATTCATCATAGCAAAGCCCCGGGCTCTAGACCGAAGTCCCCTGTATAAATCTCACTTCCATACTTTCGCGTGGGGAAAACGACTGCTTTATGAGATCCTTAAGGCTGTATGGATTTGAGAAAATATTTCCTCTGCGTGCTTGCCCCCGACAAATGAAGGAGCGTTGGGCACATTAGAATGTGTGAAAGGGCCTATACGAGTTTTATTGTTATGTGAAGCAATTCGTTTAAAAGCTAGTGCGTTACCGCAGTATACACGCAATGCTTTTTTGCTAATATTTATTAAGCAAAAGTACCTACCTCTAAGGGTTTCGGGAGCGATAAAAAAACTGAGTTAATGTTTATGTGAGGTGCTAAATTGGTCCATCAATCTCAAAAGGTTTCGGTATTGCCTTGTATTTTGGCTTCAATTGCTCTACGAAGTTTAGTAAAGTATTTTTATATAAAATACCTAATTAAACCATTTATTTTCCCTTTTAAGTATAAGTATTAACAATTTTTAAAATATGTTATCGAGAAATTGAAGGATCATATTTGTATATATCTACATTATGATGTAGGCATAGGTGTGTAGGTAGGTGGCAGTTATAAGTAACTGCCACCGAATTTATTTACAACTGATGAATCCTGAGGAACTTCCGTCGTATATTCAATAGATTTAAAATAAAGTTTACATGTAAAAAATCAATAGGTGTATTTTTAATTGTAGTAAATAAATAATTAATTTGATAGTTGTGCTCGTATATAAAAATACAACAATACAAACACGTGAAAATTCTGTTTTCACACATACATAGGTACCTTAATCCTCTTATTATATAATTATGTTCTGGGGTTCAGACCAAGATAAACATGTATAGTATTGTCACAATTGTTTAGGTGGAATTAAGTCGTCCGGGTAACAATTAGTAGTAAATAATAATTTATTTCCATCCGTATCAATGCAAAATATAATAGCTATAGAAGTACGGAAGTACTTATAAAAATTTACATCATACATTGCAAACACTTAGTAATCGTGCGTCAGAGCAGTGATCACGGATGCTGGCCGAACCTCATTAGACCAAACGCCTTTCTCCCCTCTCCGATCGCGTGCATTTAACCCGCCCGTTTATCTAGACTCGGCGACATTTTAGTCTTGCTAATCTATGGAATTTTTCCCTATATTTAGTAATTTTAAACAAGACTAGGGATTTAAATTTTTTATACTATTACAGTATGGATAAGTGGCTATGCTGTACCTTCTATTGAACGTAACATAGTCAGTCCTAAACAACCACAACTAATTGAGAGCGGATTATTATTTGTCAATTTCCACATGATCGTTTTAATCAAATTCTAATTCGACTTTTTATTTCATGGTTTATGATTAAGCAAAAAAACAACTTAGTTTACAGTTCTTTACATTTTATTCGATGATTCTATAGGTATATAAAATACATTTAATTTTTAATGAGATGATAAATAATTTTAGAGGGATTTTCATGTCCTAGGTTGGTCATACTGTCTGTTTATCTACGCCCGGCAACATTTCCATTGCCAACGCAGAAAATAGACGTTTTTGGAGAGCGGTCGCAACCAAGAGATTCCTTCGAGATAAACATTATTGTGTGCTAATACACCACCAGTGTCTAGTTATATATTACTCGTACGATATGCCAACAAGCTAATTTACATTGCATCTTTGCTATTGTAAATATAAGTACTTAAATTTACGTTGAACTATTTCAGCTAAAACAATAATTGCCAAAAATGACTTAATTTTATCGAATTTTGATATTTTTGTACCTATACTACTTTCTGTAATATATATACATATATATATATAATATAAATAATAACTTTCTATAATTTATGACTTATCTATAATGTTATAATTATTTATTACAGTTAAATTTTTCATAACCTGCATATATATATGATAATAAGTGTTTTGTGGCATATTTTATTATATATTTACTTTAACTTATAAGTACTTAATTTGTTCTTAGATACAATAAAATAATCTTACAAATAAAATAGGTGTAATAATGGTCTTCACATGTAAAATTGACTATATTTCACAATATTACAAAATTATTGAAATGTAACTATGTTTTATTTAAAAGGTTCAATATGTTTGCAAAACTTGAATTATATGAAAAAGGAGTTAAAACCTGTTCCATTTATGGTGGACCAGATGAATATGAGAGCATGCAGACAGTGTGATGTGAATCGAATTAATTATAAACCGAGTCCTTGCGAACTCAGCGGGTGATGTGACATTATATAGAAAAATAATATAGGACCAGGATATCCCGACTTAACAAATAAAATCAGATAATATTATTTAGTATTCACCCGGAACGCCATGAAAATCGCAAAGATATAATTGAAAACAAACTACTTTTTGTATAAGTAGGTATTCCATACCTTTGTTTTCATTTGATCATTGTAGATGCTATTAATATTAAAGAAATGGATAATCATTTATAATATTAACTCGATAAATGTCTTCTTTATTGATCATAACTTCAGTAATATTCAGAAGAACAAGTGTGAGTTTTTTGAAGATTTACTTACTGAATTTCTTTACGTTTTTTGTCGTCATATTGTATAAAGATTTAGATCAGCGTCACTAACGGATAGTTTCCCTTAAATGTTGACATTTAGAATTAATTTAATGTAAACTCGAAAAAACACACACTGACAGCACGATAATTTTATGCAGTTTACCAAAAAATTTTAATCGCATAGACTTATGAAAAACTTGATTTCTGACAACCCTACATGGTGCAGACGATAATATTAATTTAACCGATTCATTGTAAACTTGCTTAATAGGTATAGTAGTAACTTTAGTGTGGATTGTGAGAGCTTACAGATGCGATTGGTAGCTAGCCGTACAGGTGTCGTCTTCTAGTAGGTACTCGAGTAGCCTCGGATGGAAAATTAAATAGGCTCGGAACTCCTTAAAGCAGGAAAGCGTTAGACTCGACGGTCGCGAAGATATCACTACACAGGCCCAATTACGATTTACTCTATCTTTAAAAGGGCACCAGTAATGACGTACCATGGATGCGGATGCCTTTTTCTCGCACAATCGAAAACCAATTATTTCTGAAAGTAACTAAGATACCGGTCCGGTTGTGAGAGAGCACAAGCTACCCATAAATCAAGGTTGGATATTCGCAGCGCGTTTCGAATATGAATTATTCTTGGTGATTGTTCTTGCAACCACGTCATGGTTCATACATGAACCGCAAGCTAGTTTTTCAAAGTTCAAGATGCCATATGTTCGTAAATAAAGTTTCATGCTTGACATTTCTACTCCAATATCAATAATGCTATCGAATTGAGTCGGGTTTTTCTTTAATTTCAGAGTTTGACGCTTGGCCAAGAAAAAATATAATCTAAAGATGCTGTTTTAGTTTCCACTATAATCAAACCCAGGCATTTTCTTAATTTTCATATATGTTACATGTACTTTCTATTAAGGCCAGCGAAAATATTTTAAAGAAAATCTACCCATATACAATTTTCGTCACCATTGTAATTTTTATGTTTTAAAATTGTGACATACATTTTTCTAGTTAAAATGAAAATTTTTGCTATAATAATAACAACAATCAACGATTGAGATGTTATCAAAATATATCTCTCGGAACTAAAGCTTTCATGAAATAAGTGCGATCCAACAGAGATAATCCAAATTTGTTGGGGTGAATTTTTCGAAACTCTTTTTATCAATCGTTGCTCTGGTAATTGGCAGAACAGGCTCCCAACCAGCCATACTTAATTGACGTTGCTATCATACTGGACTCTCGTTCGAACATTCGGGGAAATTTTTAATTGGTCTACCTTTTGTGACATTCTGCAATGCCGCCATGATAATAACAGGACCGATTATTGGCAGATCATTTCTTTTAATTATCTCCATAATACCACTTCATTTTAATTCTTGCTTTCTATGTCTTTAATAATTAAAAACACAATAATCAAGCTTTCCAATAGATTCTCCTTTATTTTGTAACTTTTAAATTTGATTTTTATGCTTTTGATTGTTCGTTAAACCTAATTCTGTATCAAAATAATATATGTTAATAATGCATTTATATTTCATATAGGATTCATAATATTAAAAAAACGAAGAGGTTGATGAGGTTTTTTATCTTTGAACAAGATTACCATTAATATGGCATTGTTTCTTATTGGTTAATAATTAAAGAGGGCTCTCAAGGTAACCGTACCATCTAAAGGACGATAAAAACAACGATCCCCAAATTCTAAGCAGGAGCGAGTCCGCTGAAATTCAACGAAAAATTCCCAACCGATACTTATCAAGTGTTTGAAATGACACAACCAGATTCCGGTCCTTTCGGTGCGTACTTTTTCAGAGCGGGAATAAAACTGACGAATTTCTCAATAAAAGAGAGATGACCGGCGTTTCATCACGTACTGAGGGCTCACTGGGTATTTGGAGCGGTGCAGTAAAAACTATTCAGGGCCCATTATTATGGCATTTTTGTCGTCTGACGAGACTCGTAGTATTGCCATCCTCTGGCAAAATTTCTCCCTAAAATATTTTAAAGTTTTTGAAACCTGCAAAAAATAAGGACTACACTATAATAATATTCAATTAGGTGTATATTTATAAAGTACAAAAATAGATAAGTACAACTATCTGATATGTATTTAAATAAGTTTCATCAGGTATTATTTCAGGTTTTCATTTTAGGAAACTTCTTACCATAACTTATAATAAAATGATGACTTGTATTTTGGCATACCTTTTTTCGTTTTTGTTTGATTTTAATGTTAAATTGAAAATTCCCATAAGTTACAATGTTTGCGTGTATTTACCCTTAAAAATACCTTTTTTTTATTAGAATCTACCAAATTTTTGTGTAAACGCCCTAAATTTGCATCACCGGGCTTGAGTGGTCGCGGCCATAATGTCAGGGGTATAGGGGGGGTACGGTATGCGACGCGGGTCTCTCTCCCCACACCTCCCCGTATCCTCCGCACACAAGCGAAATCCATCTTCGATATGCACATAAAGCGAACCGGCCCCGTAACGGCAGGCCCACATTCCCGCTGCTCTTAAATTTATTTATCTCTTTATTAATTCTCGACTTGAATTTTAATGGACCGCGTGAAATACTGTCGCGTAAAAACAGTAGTAGTTTAGTTTTTGAGATTCGTTTTGTTGCCCACAATAATTTTGAATAATTCAATTAAGATATCATTAAGCCCGAAAAAGGTTTTATTTACTTATAAAAATGCTATCTGAATTCAAATGTTTAAGTATATTCTCGAGTTAATTGACATTTAATATTGCTTTACTGATTTATTAGCGACTACGAAATCAGCGTGATTTATAAGCCTGCTATATAATTCGTTTTAAATATGTCATTACAAAACTCCTCATTAACCATGGAATCAAGAAAAACACGGAAGGATAATCTAGTACAAAGCGCGCATACAAAGCGACATATTTTCTGTTTTCGAAAGATTAACGGTTAAGCTAAGGTTTTATTAATTCTCATGTTGTTCTATCGTGTTTTTTATCTCACTCAATGCTAGAACTCGCTACGAATATCTATGATAGTCTATTCAAGAACATATTTGTTTCCTATCACGCTACATACCTATAGCGGATGCATATGATTTCTCTATATTTTCTAATATTGTGTTATTATCCACCGGAATGTAATAAATTCCCAATAAACATTTGTTATTTACTTTTTATTTAGGATTCTAAACCATAAATACTGATAACTACTCTGCTGTGACAATAACCAATTATGTATGTTTATAAACCAATAACAGTGAATTAACTGTAGTACAAGTTATCTAACTCAAAGAGGAGTTTGTTGAGTTTGGACTTGAATTTATGCTCAAGTACACTTTTCAGTAACTGATTCACAAGTATAAGGTTTCTGTAAAATTATTTCACAACACTTTACGTTATTTAATTGGATAATTTATAATTGTGTAATACAATCAATTAATGGCTCATTCTCTTGAACGATTTGAATATGTTATATGGTCGCTGAGCATGTCCAAAAGATATTGTATTGCTTTGATGTATGCTATCATTTCTATTGCTTCTATAAAAATATTTGTTTGCGTTAATTATTTTTAGTACAAATACTCTAATATTGAACTTATTAATAATATATGCAATCTTTGTACAAAAGCAGATTAATATTTATTCTAGGTTTTGAAAACAATATAAGTTTATTAAGATATTCTATAATATGATTATATTAAGCATAATATTTTGTGAAAGTTCATCGTTAGGTAAATGTAATGGAATTTAATTGATGCTCTGACAATATAATTTACCTAAGTCGTTTTTTGTATTACTATACTTATAGTATATTCATTGTACCTAGTTAGTTAGTATAATGTATTTAAGTTTAAACTATTCCAATAATACTAAAAGGCTATAGTGATACCAGATATAAAATTTAGTAGATAATTGCCTATCTGTTTGTCAGCCATGACCCCTTTTATCAAGAGCACGTGAAATTATCAAGTTGAAATCTATTTCAAATATTAAAATATGCAGTCCTTGTAAGCTGTGAAAAAATTAAACGTCCAAGTCAATGCAATTAAAAGGTACGGTCATTTATACCGTATATTTTATACCCTGACAAGGGAATCAAAACATATAAGCTACTTTTCTTTAACCAAGAATCATAAAATTTGACAAGAAACAATGACAAAAAATATCTTCTAGGACCAGTAAAGAGAAAAACTGTTAATTGGTAGTTACACCTTTTTTTGCACTTGTAAACATGACCGGATTTTTCATTGAAACCATTGAAACTTAATATACCTAAGTAATAAATAAAACTCCTTAATCAAATGTATTCCAGTTACATCCAAAGAGCCCTCATCTTAAAATAACACACCGCATCTATTAATATATACTTGGAAGGGTATATACTCATATAAGATATGCGCGATTACACATCGATTTAATCGATTCTCTCGTTCAAATCTTTAGATTTCGTTTGAACTTTTTCACTAACAATCAATTAGACTCAGAGGTCGATTTATATAGGTAGCTCTGCTCTTTCTACTACTACTACTACTCTCTCTCTCTCTCTTCATAGGAAAAGGATTTGTTTATTATTATATGCAGATAGGGTGAGTTGTACAGATTTTCAAAACTAATAGTTAAAAATAAAATTAAAAGAAATAAACCCAACTTTGTTCACATTAATTTTAATTTGGAACAATTTGAAACAATCGCCGATCAATGTTAGTAAGAGGGAATCAAAGATTCATTTAAGGAGTCGGATTTGAATAGAATCAATTGAATGATCTCATTTCAATTGTTGACTCGATTATAGATTTGGATGAATTCGATTCTCTCGACTGTAGAGGCCTCTCGCGATCGCGTATCACTACGGACGAGTAAATAAAACGTGGCGTGTTACCTCTGCGAGCACGTAGGTGACTTCAGCTAGTGACAGCCGTGTTTACGACCCACGAGCCTCCAGGGAAAGACTTAGATAGATTGCCCGCCGCTGTTTATGCTTGTTAGTTATACATTTACAATTACATTGTGAGCTTTTACTTACTGAGGTGGGATAATTTTGGGCGAAAGCACGTAATCTATGCAATGCAATTAATTCAATCGATTTGACTTAAGCCTTGATTACTTAGTTTGTATAATTGATTACCTTAATATCGGAGGAGCCAGGGTTATGCACTAACAATTTAAAAAGGATACAGTACAGTAAAACGTAATTTACTTTCGTAAAATCAATAGAGTTGGGATTTTTTTTTTGTTTTTGTATGTATTATGTTTGCCATTACTTTGAGTTAAGTAAAAGTAGCTAAGTTTTTGAATAGCTATATCAAATCATCAATTGATTTTTCAAGTTTTGTTTGTTATTGGTGTATTTGGCTCTTTAGAAGCAAGCTATAGCAATATTAATTGGGGAAACAGTATAGCGTTTCATGTAAAATTTACTATATTTCCTTTTTTAATGTGTTTTACTTTATTAGTTATGCTTATGTAATAAAATAAATCACTTTTGTGATCCTAGTAAAATACAATTTAAAATTAGAGAACAGATAAGAGAACCATAAAAATCCATCCTACCAAATAGTAGACCCGACATTTTCTTACTAGCTACAGTTTAAAAAAAAATTATCATAGTCAACTCACTTCCGTCAATTGGTGAACAAAGATCTCCTCTAATAAATGCTATTGAGCTCTGTCTTCGGCTCTTCTCATCCAGTTATTCGCGGCAGCTTTTTGCAAGTCTTCAATAAACATTACGAGAGAAATTTCCTCACTACGTTTGCTTGTGATCTTCACTCCAGATCTCTCCTATTCCAGCGTGCATTGGTTATATATCTAATCTTAATCACAAATAACAGTTTTCAAATTCTCAATTATTGATTAAGATTACCGAAATGTTGAAATATAATATTAATAAACTTTTAGTTGGACACCGATGGCTTGGAACGTAGATGTGTTAGTTTATTAGTTATCTTGTTACTTAGTGGGATCCTTTAATGAAAGCGTGAAGAAATATTTGTGCAGGATAAACGCTGCGATTAACAATGGATTTTACTTAACTGTCGATTGTCGTTGTCGTTTTTTGGACTGTACCATACTTACCATCAGGTGTGGTGCGGTCACTCTGTTCAGTCAGGAAAAAAAACTATATGAAGAAAATGATTATTAACAAGGATTCATTAGTATTTTATTTCTAAATTAAGACCTTAAAGTATACGTGCCTTTACATATACTTGTCTTTTTTTAGTGATAGGGCGATTGCCCGAACTAGGTCATGACCACAGTACACAAGTGTCAAGACCTGCATAGTGACTCGCTTTGGCCTGTCGCGTTTCGGGATGAGCTTGTGTATATCCATTATCTCATATACCTAGAGACCTTCAGTCGTGGTATATGTGGGCCGACATGACGACGGAGACTATCAACGGATTTTCATCCTTTGATGGTCGCTTTCGTTTTTAGACTACACTGTACTTACCATCAGGTACTCTGTAGTTACTATATCGAGCTAATGTAAAAATACATAATAAGTAGGTATTTAGCAGGTACGTTTGATTTTTAACACTCAAAAATACGATAATCCTTTTATCCCTTATATGCCGTGCCCAACGTCATCAGTAACAGCTGAATAGAATTTAACAGGGCAATATATTATTTATATTTTGCTCCGCCGTGGTGGCTGCCGGCAGAATAGAATAGCACCCCTCTCTTCTTGCTGAGGTGTCGTAAAAGGCGACTAAGGTATCTCTTTAGCACTGTAATTCAACCAGGTGTTCAGAGAAGGACAACTCGACCAAACCTGCATCTCGCTCCCTCCCGATCGTACTGGTTCTCCATTCCATCGGGCCTGAGGGAGCTCGGACAAGAGAGTACTTTCTGGCAGCGCCTCCAGTTATGCACTTGAATATCTCCTGCGCAATTGACTGTTTCCGAAAACTGGACCTCGATTTTCTTAACCGGTGTTGAAACAGTCGCCGTGGCCGAATCCGGCTAGGACATCATCATCATCATATTTTGCTCAGTTCCATTTACAGCACAAATCACCGCATAGCATTTCCACTGTAGCAGTAGAATCTTGCATATCTAATATCCAAAGCGTCTAAATTGTTGTCCTGTTAGCCTAATTTGCAATAGCGCCTTTGTGTTAATTGATCCCAGGGCGACGTCGGTCACTATAATTGTCAATAAATTGTTCTGCGCATTAATCTCCACATCAAATTACCTCGTATACTAATGGCAAATTGGATCTAAGTTTCAACACATGGTCTTTATTTAGGATATCTATTTAAGAATGTCTTTCATGGTGGTTCCATAGCTAAGTTGATAATGGACCTGTTTCCACGCGTAGCAACGTGGTTGGTCATAGGTTCAAATCCTGGCATGTACCTCTGGCATTTTCCGGACTACGTACAAATTTAAGCACTACGTGTTTACCGTTGAAGGATAACATAGTGAAAGAATCCGCATCTAATAGAAATGTCTTGTGTAGGTGCCTTGAGAATGTTTTTTTTTTAATCAAATATTTTAATGAGGCTTTAGTGCATCCTTGATGACTATGCCAGCCTCGTAAGGTATGTCATATTATTTAAACTCCCTTCTGGCGAAGAGACAACTGTATAAGTCTGTAAATTCTTTTAGCATTACCCGACGTCGGCTCTCCCAATGTGATGTTAATTTCTCCGACACTTCGCCAGTCCTGAGAGAGAAGTCTTCTCGTAAATTTTTCGTTGCCACTACATTCCTAAAGGAGATGATAAATGTCATCAACCACCTTGCAGCGGTCACAAAGTGGGGAAGATTTCTTTTTTTATAAGAAAATAATAATTGTTTAAAGGGATATGTCCTGATCGAATCCTAAATGCTGGTACTAAAAGACCTCTCAGAGAGGCTGGCATAGTCATTGAGAATGGTGATCTACCAGGTGTACTCCTAATTAATTTCCGGTTTTTTGTGAATGAAATCCATTTATTTCGTGGGATCCATTATAGTTACCTTATTCGAAATATTTTTCATCACTTTCTATACATCTTCTCCATCTTTCTGGCAATTTGTGGATACCACGCCAGTAGAATTTACTGTCCCTGGTGGTGAGCCACTCGGTGAGCCATTTTCGCAAATTTTCGTGGAAATTGAAGCGCTGCTGAGAAAGTGCGTGGCCCAACGAGGCAAAAAGATGGTAGTCGGATGGGGCCAGATTACGTTGGGCGCGACATAAAAGTGCAAAGTGGATGCAGCCACTAATGTAACTCTGCTCTCCCCGAAAGGGATATAGCGAGACGATATATTATCCATTATTATTATAATAATTTCTTCCGTTCTGCTTTTCTTTTATTTCCAATTATACGTTATTAAATCAAGAAGTAGATTAACAGTAATATTGTAAAATTTCATGTTCAGATACCTTTTAATAATCGATTTCTTTCACTTTTACATATGTCGAAGTAATAGAATTTAGTCCCAAAGAATTTTAACGTATTCGTAGATTCCATATACTTAGAGACAGTGAAATATGTCATTGTACTGAATATGCAAAATCGCTGGGGTTATTATTTTTACTAAATTTATATGAGGTATAACATATAAATTTAACACTCACTTTTGTCACAATTTTGTAACAATTAAACACTCACTTTTGTCACAAAAAAATTCCTCATAATTGAACTGCTTTTCAGAATACCAAATTTAATAACAAAGGTCTTTTTTTATTTTCTCATAAAACAATGTTACACTAATTAGGCTAAATTGGAAGTGGATTTTTTATTGAATACTGTTCTTAGTTAATAACAATGTTATACATTAGAGGACCAATCTGTTTTATACAGCATTAAAATATAGTGATTTGAGCTGCATAATTAGGCGTTTATCCAATGTATTTATTATAACTTTGTATATATTTTTCCTTGTACGTATGTTTTAAATTCATGAATGAGTGTGCATATGGTAGTTAGCACTCGAGAAGTTAATGTATTTACGCACTAATTAACGTTAACCTGAAGCTTCATGTACCTGCACTAATCAAAAAGATCCGCTTTAACTCTGCCACGATACTCTCCCAGTTAACTGGGACCCATAGTGGACTACTAGATTTGTGATTCATTAAGAGAGGCAAGGGCCTAATTAAGTTGGCTACTTCGTAATTGCTTGTCTAACGTACCCCTACACGTAATATGGCCTTTTATTAGGTGGAAATGCTGTACACGACGCTGTTTAGAGTTGAGTGTTGAATATTGAGGAACCGAAGAACACTAAAGTTTATTTATGATATTTATTTTTGCCGTTTACATTTTGAACGGATCGCTTTGTCGAGTATTTAGGAACAAATGTATGTATATGAAAAGCGGATGGTAAAACATGTCATAAAAATATTGCTACGACTATAAAATTTTCATCAATTAATATACGTCATTAAATTATTCCCAAACATCCACTAATAAAAATAAAGACAAAACTATTCTCGTTTTAATACATCGAATGCAATAGAAAGACAGCCGCATGTTAGTTGGCCACTATTTTTGCTTTATCATACGAGAAGACCAAATCTTTTATTTTATTTTCTATCTAGTTTCAGTCATAAGTGTCTCGTCACATCTGACGATCTATTCATAGTATGTTTTGTGACATCAGAGAGACTAAAAATTCATCAAAACATTTTTACGTTACGAGAATCATGTTGTTGAATGACCCGCACTTTGTTATTGACGCATATTTTAGTTGTCTTTATTTATTTTTTAGATTATTGAGCATAGTTCTGTCTATATTTTATTATAAGTGCATGTTCCTAAAGAAAATATTTAAATAACTCTACCTTAGTCCGCTCGATTGATTTCTTAATCTGATTTGATAATTCATGCTCCGTGTTTAGATCAATGAGGCTTGATACGCTTGATGTTATTATCGTGACAAGGCAGTCGTAAATGTCTACATTAGTGGATATTGTTGTTGATGACCTATTTGCGCGTTTACTCATACATTACTCACACAATACTCACCCTAGGAAGTTTATGGGAAGAAAAAGTGCGATGTAAATTTAGAATTTGATAATCTTTTTTAAAGAGTTTAGTTTTTGTTCTGTAGTAGGTTAATTTAAATTGCAAATAGTTAAGAAGGAGAATCTTTTTACACTGTCAGTAGTGGTCCACGTGAATGCTCTTCTATCTGGATATTATACAGTTAATAAACGTGCATACTTCGTTCTCACTCCTTAGCATTAACGCTAACAAGGTAAGTCTAACCGCACCTGGGCAGGACTACGATTCTTACCTATAGGTACATACAATTCTATTAGAAAAACTTCAGGTATTTAGGTACTTTTTTATTTCCATTACATCAATTGTCTTACATAAACTGTACGGTACTGCGATAGCTCCGCAAGTGGTACGGGCTGCCTAAAGAGTTTCACTTACCGTGATCACCAGTGTGCCAACTCCTCAGGGCCCCTGCTTCTCCTCCAGGATACTGGTGTCTTTGAGGATCTTCCAAGTACACTTATACACTTTGGAATCGGATAATTTGTTGAACTTTATGTATATTTGTATGTTTTATGTCGTTACTCGGCGGATCGGTTCGAGCGAGGGCAAAACTCAATTGACAACCCGTACGGTGTTGCCAGAGCTGTCAAAAGTTATCCGCACACAAATACGAATACGGAACATAAACTATTTAATGGTATACCCAGTGGCGTGCATACTATAAAAGCATTTTTTTTTACCAGAAGAAAAATCCGTTGTGGACCGTCAGGGGGCGGTGAGGGTCGACCCCCAGTGTGTTGGACTCTCACCGACTGAAAAACTCCTGGGTACTTCATCCGCATGGACGTCGGACGTGGGCGCAAGCTCGCAATCGTCCACGACTGGTGCGTGTGGACCCTGTTAAGCCTCCTCAGAACATGGGACGGGCTGGACAATACCGTCCTTGTCATCCTCAGAAATGGGCGGTGTGCGGGAATACGCACACACTGTCGCCCTCGTTTACGGGCAGTAGACTCCCTCAATTGCCACTGCCCGATAAAAAGCATTACTTTATTATACTTGAACATATAATAAATATAAAAAAATCTGCCTTAAAATCTGGTAATTTATATTGAGAGTTTAAGAATCCAAATTGGACCAAATATGTTTTCTTAAACATCTATAACAGGAGAATCAGATTTTTATGATTCTAAGTAATGTATGCCACTGAGTATCCTTGAAACACACACATATATATCGGATTGAGGAAATCAACGAACTGGTTAAATGGATTTCTCTCATTGTTTTTTTTTTTATTTTTATAAAATGTATTTTTAATAGATATTCATGAAGCGTATTTTTAAAGCGATCAGCTTTACTACTGCGTTGAACCCGACATATAATTGTAAAATTTATAACACTACCAATGTATGTCTACTCTCCCGAAAAGCATATAGCGTGAATATATCTTTTTTTTTAAGTCGCAATTAGCTTTGCTTAAATATCTCAGAAGTTTATTTCATGTTTTTAAAACTGTCAATAGAAACTGACATATTAAAGAGCTGGTTCATTGATTATGCAACTTTCTCCATATATCCTGAGGACAAAGGTAAGTAAAGTTAAAATGTATTGTGTTCGGTCCACTTTTTACTATTCTTATAATAATAGCATCGGTCACAACAATTCAAATGTTTTATGAAGGTTCCAACTTTCGAAAGTTTTTTAAAGTTTGTTTTGAGCATACCGAATCGCTCAGACTAACAATACTGTCTGTACACTTTTGAAAGTGTATTTTATTTTCAATTTTTCGAAGACGTCTTGTCTTATTGTGATTTTAATATTTTTATTTCATTTTTTTTAATACAAGTCTTTATATAATAGTTTAATGTAATTATTTAATTTCTTAATTAACTATTTGTTAATAAAAACATTTTTAAACATAATGACAACATAAAACGCTAAACCGTTTTTTTTAACTGGTCAAGCCAACCTGTAACGTGTTGTAACGATTTTAAAGAAAATGAAAACAGGTAACACATCACTGAGAAAGGAAGATTAACGTATAGCAGTGTGTCCGCAGATATAAGTAGATTGGTGGTAGGGCAATAGCCCGAACTGGATCATGACCACAGTACACAAGTGTCAAGACCGTCATAGTGACTCGCTTTCGCCTGTCGCGTTTCGCGATCAGCTTGTGTATGTCCAGTAACTCATATACCTAGAGACCTTCTGTCGCGGTATATTTGGGCCGACATGACGACGGAGACTATCAATGGATTTTAATCCTTTAATGGTGGCTTTCGTTTTTAGATTACACTGTACTTACCATTAGGTGCATCGTAGTCACTATGTAAATCCAGTGTAAAAAGAAAAATCAAAAGATACAGATTAACTTAAAAGAATAAAATAAAGAATTTACATATTCTAAAATGACAAAGTTCCAATTAATATCACTTTTTTGACGAGTATTGAGTTGTTTCGTACTTTATACATTATTTCAATTAAAGTAATACTTTCTGTTGAGTAAATAAATATACAAAGTTTTTGCGAATTCAATGGATTTGTTTGCTGCCTAATGTGATTATTTATTGTTATTCAAAATAAGCCACATTACAGCGTATATCGAAATGAATCACATATTAGTTAACAATATTAAAGAGCTGTAAACAGGCATCGTACATCCCATCAGATAAGCATCTAGATACATAGTTAGGTATTAAATTGTCCTCCAGCGACATTTACGAGGATATTGGCGGCGCACAGGGTGCAACATGCTAACGCTATCAGTTACCCCCGTCCGTGGCTAATTCACTGTGACAAATTAACAACGGCTAAATTCTGAATCTAGTTTAGCTGCCTACTTGCATTATCTCGATATTACAACCACAATCGGTTGTGGTAATATATTGAACTAGAATGCCGATCTTCAAGCTTAGGCTGAGATTTATAGACTACTTCGACTTTACTTGGTCGATACTCAAACATTACAAAAATAAGTTTTCTCAATTTGCACTTGCCTCTGTAAATACTCAGGCTGTATTCAAGTTCCTATTATATATATTTATATATATATATATATATATATATATATATATATATTCAGTTTTTTGTTAAAGACGTATCTAATTTAATGCCGACTTCCTCACGATATTTTACTTCACCCGTGAGCATGTGATTTTTTTAAATACGTATTTAATCTGAAAACAACCCAGGGGTACGCGTCAAGATATGAACCCACGATCTCTCGCACTGTCGCACATGATTACTCGTCCGTTATTCACTGGGTCACCACAACTACGATATTAAAATATAAAAAAAATACAATGATATAATTTAGTTCTGTTCCAATTCTTTCTTTTTCTTTTCTTAAAGAAGCAATAGATATATCAAAGTCTGCTTTAACCAAAAACATTAAGACCTAACTGTCTAAATAAACTAAGTATTTTGAAATACTGTTTATGTATCGACAAGAAGGAAGATAAAATTTGGTCAATAAAATTTAAAAGTAGTCATAAATAAAAGGAGATATTAATATTTTAAAACAGCGCTAAACTTAATTATAGTATTCAAACTAACAACCCCTCAAATACGTTTACTTATAAAATACATTCTCCAATTAAACTCAACTAAGAGCAATGTTGTTATAAAGCATTCTGCAACAGGACACATTGTTAGTGCCCGCTGTAGATAGAGTTAACTGTACCTAGGTATGTACGTCGCAGGGCTCAGACGAGAATATCGCGAGACAAAACTATAATGCCAACTTACTCTGTTTACCCCTTATTTAAGAGTAAATAAGGAAAAAAGTACATGATTCTGTACACATTATGTCAATTTATAATATTACTGATTTGATGTTAGTACGTTTTAGAGATGATAAACAATGTTTCATACTTTACACTACTACATTTTACAAACGGCCTATACATTTATATTATCTATATATTTTTAAATAAAATGTATACTACTCCTATAAGTACCTACATGATTTTATGATATATAAGCTGTGGTGACCCGAGGACGCCCAAATAAACTTACTTGCCTTATATGTTACCGTTTTTTGTTTTTTTAAATGTCGAAACAAATGTTTTTATTTCCATTCTAAAAGTTAAATACCTACCCGTTTTTCTAGTGCTTACTTCAAAATTGATGAATTTTTATGCAACTTCCAACCCCTTATTCCCCCTTCTAGGTGTGTCATTGAATTCAAATGTCAATAAATTCGCCCGTGGTGAGCGCTTGCATTATAAAAGAATTCAATGTAAAAATTTCATATTTACAGCTTCAGTAGTTTAGTCTCTACAATGTTACGTTAGTTAGGATAAGTTACGAAATATGACAACACAGGAACAAGATAGGAAATGATAATTAGGGCAATAAAAAAATTTGCCTCGGTACTTATAAGATATTTTTAGTGATTTATGAGTGGTTTAAAATGCAATGTCTATATTAGGGATTTAGGTTATGGTGTCCTAATGGATATTGAACCAGTGTTCATGCGCGGTAATGCAAATATTAGTAGATTCCAATCCTGGCACATACATCTGGGGTTTTCCAGATTAATTAAGGAATTAGGCACTACTTGCTCACTAATGAAGGAAAATATCGTGAGAAAACCCGCGTTGCATCTAACATAATAAAGGGTGTCTCAGAATGTTTTTCATTTTTTGATGTTAAATAAAAAACAACATTATCCATTAAAACTTGTTTTATTTATTGTTAAATTAAAGAGCAGATCTTGAAGTTTATTTATGAAAAACAACCGTTTGCAAATGTTCACCATTTACTTGTTCACACTCATTTAGCCTGGAGCTAAAATTTTCAATCACTCGCTGGAGCATTGCTCTTGGAATAGCGTTGATTTCTTCAGTGATTCTTTGCTTCAAAACGTTCAGGTTTGGTGGCAATGGATTGTAAACTTTACTTTTTAGGTAGCCCCATAAGAAAAAATCAGCAGGCGTTAAATCAGGACTCCTCGGTGGCCAGTTTATGTCTCCTCGGCGGCTTATCACTCTTCCGGGGAATAAATCGTGAAGAGCAGCTAATGAGTCATTTGTTACATGAGAAGTGGCCCCATCTTGCTAGAAAAAGGTGTTGCGGTTGTAGCCAGACTGGTTTTGCATTTCTGTAGCCAAAAAAGTCCGGATCATATGGCAATATCGATCAGAATTAACGGTCTGAGTTCGACCTCGGTTATCCTCAAAAAAATAAGGACCGATAATTCCTTGACTTGATATGGCAGCCCAAACAACCACTTTTGGTGAGTACAAGGGCTTCTGATGCAGTTCTAGCGGATTCTCGGTAGCCCAGTATCTGCAATTTTGTTTATTCACGTGACCGTTGATGTGAAAATTCGATTCGTCGGAGAACCAGATGTTATTGAAACTCCTAAAACGGTTTTTCATTGTCCTGCAGAATTCGACTCGTTTATCAGGATCATCAGGCTTCATTTCTTGAACAATAACAATTTTATATGGGTGAAAATGCAAATCTTTCGAAATAATGCGATAAACCGTAGATTTGTTCAAATTCAGAGAAGCTGCGCGCAATCTCAACGACTGTCGTGGGTCGTCCATAAGAGACTGGCGAACGCGGTCGACGTTCGTGCTCGCCCTTGATGTCCTTTTGCGCCCAGATGATTTGTCCGGCATTGTATTCCCAGTCTCTTCAAACTTGCACACCCAATGTTTAATTAAATTGGCACTTGGCACATGTTTTAAGCTTGTTAAATTAAAATGTGTCCTGTAGAGACGACGAACAATAGTGTAGGAATCGTTGTTTTTATAAAACGCTCGCACGCAAAACGCGCGCTGCGGTCCCGTGAAACGATTCATGGCTACTAAACTTAACAAGCCGGCCAAGCGTTTGAGACCACTCCCCTCCCCCTGCTACCAGCGATCGGCGCGTATTGGTCAATTCAAAAACGAAAAACATTCTGAGACACCCCTTAGAAATGGCTTGTGTACGTGCCCTGAAAACGGCGATCTACTGAGTTACTGGTAACGTTGAATACGACATATATGTCGAATGTAGGTAATGTATTTCTGCTTACCTCGAAAGGGATATGGCATTACAATTATTATTAAAATATTATATTTCTAGGATTATTTCCTTATTCGTGGTTGGCGACACCGAGACGAAGGAACTCAGTATCAAACTGGGTATAGTCTGGATATGTATGTATTCTAAACCATTTATAGACCACAGTTCGTGTGAGTCGTGGGTTTGAGAACGTTCGGTGTTCTATGGTAATGGCAGATTGTTTAATCTTTTTAATTTGCTTGTTGCTTCTGTGAATGTACTGAGAATATAGAATCGAGTTTAAACTACGTTTTGTTTTGATAATATTGTTGTGAGAGTACATTGGGGATTTGGTTCTAATTATTTAACATTGTTATTTCATATATATATGAAATTATATCCACAGTAGATACGCTTTAGTGTTTATAATATATCTCCATAAACGCAGGTGGCGGCACCTACCGCATTTTATCTTGTAGTAGAATTGAATGACGACATATTATATAAATAAAACTTATATTCAGTTTTATCTGAATTGTTCAATAAATGTTACAGGTTTACTGTACTCAAAAGCTCTTTAGAAGCTATTAAGAAAATAAACATTTATAAAAGTTTAAATAATAGGTTGAAATAATAACAAATAATCGATGAAGACACATTCATAGCTATATTGTTTATGTTGAAAGACAAAGCAAATGTATTTAATACAATTAGAACTAGCGACGTTAATATTGCTAGATATGAAACATCAATGCTGTCACGGTACAAGCAGATGCATTGAACGTGGCTGAGTTTAAACGGGCCGGGTTGACGTAGTACGCGGTTGAAGCCGATATTTCATTGGCGAGCATTGTTTACAAGCCGCGCGGCCCTGCTGATTCATACAATTCACTGTATAGACTACATAAATTTTGGTTCATATTACACGGATCACAGTAACAATAAACTTATCAAATTATTTAAAATTGATCTAATAATTCAGAAGAACAGAGGCCCATTTATGAGGTGTAATAAAAATTTCATCTTGAATCGCAAGCGAAATAGCAATGTGTATTATTTATAATACTCATCAACGCATCTTAAATAATACTTTGTGGGCAGTCATAAATTGTTTAGCGGTGTAAGCAGCGTATTGCAGAAAATTGCTACTTTATAACTTTACGTTTAGCCTTGTAAGTAATATTAACCTGTTTAAAGCAACTTAGACACCCTTTACAATTAGAAAACATTTATTTTAGTTTAGAATACTGTGTACTTAAAGATAACATAGGCACATCATTTTAAATCTTTAGAAATTATCGTAATACATACACGAAAAGTATATTCTAAAGTTTTATTCGTCACGTGATAGCACAGGTATTGAGATTGTAAAGATTCTTATGTAATATTTTGGGGGTTGCTACTGTTACTATATACTACCAGTCATACTTTTACCAAAAAATAAACGTATTTGTGTACCTAAGCCTAATGCAATGAAAAATCTTAGATAATTCATCAATTTCATTAAAAATTTGAACAGTTTTAAGCCCAACTATACAGATTTCAATAAGTCTCGAAAAGCGCTCACTTCAGCCTGGGTTTCTAAGTCGATTGTCGACGTAGGCGGGCATTTGCGAGCTATCGGCTCAATCTCAGCGTGTCCAATAAAGCGCTGACGTACCGACAGACTGGGCTTAACAAACGCAACGGATCTGCGGTACTATTGTACGGGCACATGTCCTGCACGTATCACGAGCGCACGGGTGACGCTGTGTCTCTTTGTGCAAATATCAATGCCTTGATGCATGTTTTATTGTTTTTCTTTTTTTATTTTTTTTTTATTTTTGATACATGAATTCATGTTATTCAATCGTCAGCAGCACGGCTTTTATATAAAGGAATTGTAAATATTGTATTTCCATGTAACAAGCTATTGGTGAAGAATAGTTTCATATTTTCTTATCTATTGAATAAAATACCTACTACAAAAGTAATAAGAAGTTAATAATAATAACTAAAATTATTTTGTATTTCATTTTACATTGAAATATCGCTTTTATATTAATAAGGTAGCAAATTAGATGAATTTAATCAATCAATAAATGTTGTGGTAACTTTTAGCTAAGCATGTAGGGGTACCATCTCTATGCTTCCTATGATCCTATGCAGGATTTAACCCCGGATTAACAAAAAAAAATGGTTCTAGTCTCGTGTGTGGTTGTCTCCATGTCGTTTGTCGTATAAAGATAGTAATATAATGTAAACTTTAAAGCACTTGTTAGGTTAAACTTATTTTGCATATGTATTTATCCTTTTTGTTAAAAGACAAATGGGGTGAGCAACTGACCTCATGGAAAATAGTTGCTGTAGCCTTTAAACGAATATAGTGTCAAGAATATTAATTTGTATGGTCGACATTAAACATGAAGACGAGAAAATGAAACTGGACATATAAATAACATATAAAATATAAAAAAATTGTTCCGAAAAGCCAATTCAAATAATTTCCAGTTCTTTTTAAGAAACAATAGGAAAATACAAGCGTGGGAAATTGCAAACTCACAACATCGTATGGGTGGAGTTCCTCACGCGGGCTGATAGTTGGTTGAACGGATAAGGAAATTTTAAGATAAAAAGGGTACCATTAGAGGTATCGCTTTGACTATAATTTAAAAGTCTATGGATAAGCAATTTTTTCAAATTAAAATAAATAGAATAAGTAACACAATTAAACACCACAATCAGCTGAACTCACTAAATTAACTTTTGGTATATTATTAATTAAATTGTATAGATAAATTTTTGCTTAATCAAACTTGAGTATTTTTTAAATTAAGGGTAGTTATCGAACTATATTGCGGCAGCTAAGAAAGAGAATGAGCCTTTAAGATGTAGTGCTTATAGTTTAATTTCATTCAGCACAGGTTTCATAAAGATTTCATTTTACAAAAAATTTAAACACAAACTAAAATAGCAATATTGGCTTTACCTAACGGTTCAGAAAACTCTAGTATCATAATGTTAGTTTATTATGATATACCTAGCATATTATCTCATCCACACAATAAATAGGATGGCAGGGCGGTTGCCTGAATCGGATCGTGACGAGAGTACACAAGTGTGAAGAACATCATAGTGACTGGCTTTGGGCTGTTGCTTTTCCAGATCAGCTTTTGTATTTCCAGTGACCCATGTACCTAGAGACTGTCAGTAAGTTTTTGTCCTTTGATAATTGCTGTGGTTTTTGGACTACACTATACTTACCGTCAGGAGCACTGTAGTTACTTTGTCGAGCACATAAAAAAAATTAGGTCAGCAGAGTCAAACTACCCCAAATAATTTCGTAAAAATGATAGTAATCGAAATTAAGCCAGCTAGTCTATTCTAGTAAAAATACATAAATGTATATTATTGCAAGGGAAATTTTGCTATAATGATTGGATACTGTTTTAAATACATTTTTCTGCAACAAAAAGTAATTCATAAAAAAAAAATAGATTTTTGTGGCACTGGAGGCCTCATATTCCTAACTTAAAAATGACTGAAATTTATCAGGGGTGCATAAAAAATAGTTTTATTCTGAAAACAAATCATGCATGTTTGTCCGCTTTCCGCGAACCAGTGAGTGATATGCATATAAACCGAGCGAAATGCCCAATTGGACGGGACAACTCACGCACGGCACTCAACTAAAAATTGTTACGTTTTACAAAACAAATATTGCATGAATAGTCGTTGTTTAGCCAGTTTTAATGTTTTATGACTTTAGCGAACTTATGTAATGACTTAATAGTGGTATTCCACTGTGGTACAATTCGCTGAAAAGCAACAACTAAAAGTTGGGCAAACGCCAAACGAGCCAGGAGCCTAATAATGCATTATGGATTAGGATTTTGAGTGCTCATCTAAATTCAGAACAAAAACAAGTTAGTATGACTAGTGTTTTAGGACAATAGTGGGTTATAACTACGCACTCTCTCAACTTAACAGTTACATTTTTATTCCAATTTTACGCTGCTAGATTATTCCTTCAAGACTTTGCAGCGGGATCTTGTTGATAAATGACAAAAGCAATGCCGTGGGATTGCAGTACAATGCAATCTTTTTAGAAACCGGGCTTTGTGCTTAAACCAACTGTACCGTAGAGCTTTTTCGTTCAGCTCTCTTTATTTATTAGATTCGATTGAAGAAAACAGTTGCAATGTAGTGATTAATATGAACTTTAACTTACCTACCTGTACCTATCTGTATATCATCACACCAGGCCTCTCTTAGGACAAACAGAGTGAAGAGTGATATCTCTCTATTTTTTTTTTAATGCTGTCTCCTCAAAGTGACTACACATCACCTTTTTTTTTTTGGTATACCGGTGGAAATCCCTACGGACCGTCAGGGGAAGTGGTGAGGGCCACTCCCCCGGTGTGTCGGACCTGCCCCGACTAAAACCACCGGGGTGCCAGCACTGCCCTCTCTTCGCTTTCGCCGCGCCTGGGAATCCGGATACTTCCGACGGCTCGGCGAGCACTACACCTCACCTGATTGAATGTACAATGTAGTCTAAGTAGGGTAACGACAATCTCATCAATATGTATATATACCACGACTAAAGATATTTAACCATTAATGACTGGGGGTATTGTACAAGCTGATTCTGAAATGCGCCAGCCTGAAGAGAATTACTATGACGTTCTGTGCACTTGTTTTCTGTAGCCCGATCCAGTTCGATCCAATCATCTCAAAAAACAACATAAAATATGTCATTTTTAATCCCTTCATGCACTTTCGCCCATTAAAATTAATCCTCTATTAGAAACTATTTAATTTTCATAAATAATATTGGTCCTTTGTATTGCCTCTTGTATATAATAGTTCGAAGTTGCATCAAAAATAATATAAACTGTAGAAAAAGTATAATTACCTTGAATTGACTATGGTAAGCGAACGCGTGTACTACGCATATATAGAACTGGATACTCTTATGATGATTTAGTGTTGTACGCGACGCTGTTGGATGGATTTACCGGCATATGAACGGATTATGTGGGCGAGAGCAAACATGAGGCAGTGTACGCCATATTGTGATTTACTGCCAACTTTTGATTCGCGGCTTTATTGCTGCAACAGTATAATTCCATCCTCCCCGATGGAAGGTCTAGTATCAAAAACTTAAAAATAAACAAATTTAACTGACAAACATTTACGATTGCTTGTACGTTTAGTTTTTTTATATTTTTTTTTTCTTAGTAATCGGCTACGCCCAGACTTATACGATGTCAAAGTTTTCTAGTATTTTGTACGTAGATATATTTTAATATACTGTCAATAAATGTAATAAAATAATAATTAAGGCATTGAAATAGTTCGGTTTTCTTTTTTTTCTGGAAATCCTGTATAAAATCCTAAAAAGCAATTTTGAACATTTTACAGCTGAAATATATCAAATAAGAATTACAAAAAAAATATTATGGAAGAACCTGCAAAATTGGAATGTATGTATTTTAATTGTGCAAGTTTTCAGTTTTAGTTGTAGTTATAACGCGGTACATGTGCAAACGTACGTACAAAAACTTCCTGAAAATGGTTATTTCGGACGCTAAATCTATTTAATAGCAGTTAACAAAAATGAGATAACGATATTTGATTGTGTTACTATTTTATCAGTGTAGACATGATTAATAAATAATTGTAAAATGCAAAGACCCGGATATAATATGCACATTGTTTATTTCGAATAAAAAGCAAGGCGGACATATAATGTTAATAAATTGGAATTACTAAGCAGTGCTACCGTATTTGTTAAAGATAAACACACGCATGTATGCTTGCGACCAATTTTTCTTAGCGTCCAAGATAAATAAGATTAACAATAAATCATATATGCCCATTTCCTCGCTGGCAAAACAACGGACAGCGGGGGTATGCCGGGGAATTATGACAAATCATGCATTAAACATAGGGAATAAATGTTTTCTTATCACGTACCTATTCCTGTTTTGATATTAGTTTTCCTTTATCTTTATTGACACAGGTTTCGGGAGGGAACATTTTTATTGGTGTTGTGTCGTGACGCGGCGAGTCGTTTGCGAATTTTATTTACTTCTATCTTTTGTATTTTTTGTACGGATAAGAAGAGATCGGATAAAATGTTGCTCTTTGAACGACGATACAGATGTCAGCAGATTTTGCAAAATATTTCTTTAGGACACTCTCGTATTTTACCTCTTTATTGGGCCATACATCTCTTGAGAATGCATTATTAATAAAACGTAAATATTTTTTATTAACGTTTCGATAAACATCGATATTATTGAATTATGTACGAGATTCTCGAAATATTTTCCGCGCAATTATACAACGATACACAATCGTGATCATTCTTTGTTCCAGAACACTACGTCTTGAATAAAACAGTGTCTGAACTCAGAAGTCTTGACTACAAATCTGGAATATTTATTTCAAATGCCGGTAAAATCTCCGCGCATACTTGACTCAACTGTGAAATTTGCATTTAAGCTTCATATAATGTAAAACGTTTAGAACTTTTATTCATTCGTTTCCAGAGCTTATTATTTCTGTTCTCATAATAATGATACGATTGGTGTATTTGTGTGGCAGTGATTAGTGTATATTCAACGAGTTAAAATTTTAAAACAATTTTAATCGTCAATTATATTTTATTTTTAATCTAATTTCGGTTCTTATATATATGTACACTAATTTATATTGTCTAATCTCCGTCACACTACCGGGATATCTACTTCTATATATTTTTATTTTATAACGAAGAGTAACTTATTTAAACGTTTTTATTTATACCCAGCTAACTTAGGTATGTTATGAAACTAACTTTATTATAAGTAACTTCAATAAAATACATATATCTAATAACTTATTTTGTATCTAGGAGGCTAATATTTTTATTTTATCGTTCGTATTAATTTTACTTTGATAAACAGTAAAATACTGATAATTAAAGTTAATGTGATAGGGTTTTGAATATTGTAAATTTGTTAAGAATCGGTTTTTATTAGAATAGAAATTATATTCTTTCATGTTTTTAATATTTTACAATAGTACCTAAATATTTGAATGAGCATAATACATTTTATTACATGGGTATATATAAACTCCATTACGAATCAAGTTAACCGTCAGACGGCTTTGTGGTTTCTTCACTTAACTCTTAACTTAATTCACAAAGCTACGCCCAACTTCTGTAACCGAATCTCTTGAATGCAAACATCTCAAGTTCTTCGCAGGTGACTTTGTTTCGTGTTACAAATTTTGGTGGATTTCGAACTCGGTTTGCAATCATGCATATTTTATCTTAGTCTACTTATAATTCGATACTATAATAAACGAGTAATTTTATTTAAGGTTTTTCTTCACACATATACAATTGAATAAATATTGAAACACTTGCCTCGCTTTTTAAATATATTTCCCAACTTAAATATATTAATATGATTGGTTATAATTATTAGATAAGCAGTATGGTTATGATTGACATCTCATGTGTGAATGTGTGTGTGTACAGCATTGATTGCAGATTCCACAGTCCTATCAAAGCGTATAAGAAGCTGAGGTTTTCTGCTGGTACAAATTCGACACATGTGTGGTACAATGCCTGTAAACGACCAGGACAGTACAATGGAATTTTCTTTTAGAAACTACAGTGATTCGCTTCGTACTAGTCAATAGTCTTGAAACCATTTACCTATATCAAAACATTAATATTATAAAAAAATAATAAATGAAGTAATTTTCATACTTAAATTTAATTTATAGGTACCTACCTATATTTAGTCATTTATTTTCAGGTGCAAAGTTATACTTCCATTAAAATTATAGACAGGTATAGTTATCTACATATTTTTATATTAACATAACTTGAAATTAATGCACCCAATTTAAAACAATTAAGATATACTTTTACATGGTGTTGATATCCCCAGAATGAACCTGTGTTAGGTATAATTAATTTAAAAAATCAAAAAGCGCGACAAGAAACTTATCACTCTACCGGCATCTATTACCATTAAGAGCGATTCCAATTTACAAATATAGGCAATAATAGATACGAACATATCAATTATTGTTGATAACATACTAAAATGAGTTTGAAAAATATTTTAAGCCTGCCTAAAATACAATTTTATAACCCAATTCTTAACGGTTTAAGCTGATTAAAATTAAAATAAAACATTTAGGCACATTGACTCTTTTCCTCTGATTAATTTTCTGTCCTTAATTTATTTGAATACTTAACAGAGGTATTTACAAATCTTTTTGAAACATTTTTTTTTGTTGTCTCGGGGGAAAATCCTACATAGGACCACCAGGGTTGCTGTGAGGGCAGCAACCCCGGTGTGTCAGACCCCTACTGACTAAAAACGCCCGGGGTATCCCTCTAATCACTCCACCCAGGCCTGGGAAACTAAATTCGTCCAATCGCCCGGGGAGCGATCTGCCTTATTCAGGCTTCCTCTCTGGGAGGGATGAGTATAAACAGCCCACACCGATACCACACAGATATTGGAATATCTGTCTCAGGCGGTGCGCTAGACACTGTTCATTACCTCCCTCTCATCCGGGCAGCAGACTCCCTCAAATCTACTGCCCGGCTATTGTCACCGGGGGAAACTTTTAAAAACATATACCTAACCTATACAACTAAAAACTTATACATAAATACTCAAAGATATTAAAAGTTGTATTAACATTTCCCTGGTTTTTTGTTATGTTTAAAAAGACATTTGCTATGGTAGTTCACGTTAATCAATTGCAATAATCATGTAGATCATATCTGTAAACTTCTGAGTCTTCAAGCATCGTGTGTAATGGATAAAATTATACCTTCTGTTCGTATTCGTTTTGTTGCCATTTCTCGTAATGGATTGCGAATGCAAGACTATCAATTTAATAAACCGCCGTCAAGCGTTTCGTACACACGATTTTATTCTTATACTTCACGGTGCGGCGCTCGGTCAGGCGTCCCGTACAAGCAGGGATGGTTTGCAAAAACAATTTGAAAAGATTTAATAAACATTAAAATAAATTTCAATAAAAAGAAAATATAGGGTATCATTTTCAGATATCTATGACTATTTCTTTAAATATATTATTTTTTAGGGTTTTGTGTTACAAAAGGAAAAAGGAACCAATATTTACATTACTGCGGTGTTCGGCTGTTTATCTGTCAAAGCACTTTTTCTCAGGAACGCGTGAAAGTATCATGTTCAAATTAGTGTCAAATACCTACCCTACAAATGCTACATATTTTATACACTTACAAGGAAATCAAAACCTGTAAAGTATCTTACTTTAGTAATATGATATATGATGATGATAATATGACTCGCAGTTGGTTAATTTTTAATGTAACTTATTTTCCTAAATATATTTTTCTGAAACGTACAAATCTATGTAATTAATTAATATCATCAAAAATAACAATATGAACGTGTTTGTAAAATAAATGAACATTTCTAAGAGTACAGTTCTGCTGACTGTACGCAATCGGAATGTTTAGCGTAATGATACGGTATTGACTGAAATTGCTAACTCTGTTTGATTCGCTTTCATGTTAAAAGCTAAATTGATGGATCCGAAGCATTTTAAAGCTTAAAACATACATCTTACTGTATCACATTGAAGTCGAATTTCATGTAATTTTGTAAAATATGGCGATAGAACTACTACAGCTTTGAAATCTCAACGTCTACAAGAAACGACGTTGTTTGATACCTATACAAAGGTATGCACCTACATACCTACATGGGTTATACAGATATATGGTATATTTACCATACCATTTTACCATTTTTTTTTATTTTATTGTTATTTTATTTCTTTATTTTATGCCGTGGTGGCTGCCGGCAGAATAGAATAGCACCCCCCTCTTCTTGCCGAGGTGTCGTAAAAGGCGACCAAGGTATCTCTTTAACACCGCAATTCAACCAGGAGTTCAGAGAAGGAAAACTCGACCAAACCTGCATCCCGCTCCCTCCCGATCGTACTGGTTCTCCATTCCATCGGGCAAGATGGTGCTTGGACGAGAGAGTGCTTTTCTGGTAGCGCGTCCAGTTATCCACTTAAATATCTCCTGCACAATTGGCTGTTTCCGAAAACTGGACCTTGATTTTCTTAATCGGTGTTGAAACAGTTGCCGTGGCCGAATCCGGCTAGGACATCATCATCATCATATTTACCAACCACAGATGGGCAAAATGTATTTACATGAATGAAGTACAATTACGATTACATTTTGCTCATCTATGTTTTCAATACTACTGAAATTTCAATTGCATATTAATGTATTATTCATTAAAGTTTAAAAGGGTTTTAATCATAAATAAAGATTAATAAAATTAAAATTTTGATTACACTTTGTCCCATGTCTGGTACCAACTATTCACAGACACGGATCTTGAAATATTTCGAAGCGGGGCATAAACTACTGTCTGTCACTGCCCCCTCCTCCCCCCGAAAATCCTTTTCAATTTTAGTCTTAACATCTCAATTATATAGACTAATCTTAAAAAAATGTCTATAGCATAAATTATAGACTATGTTTTACTCCACAACTTTTGTAACTAACATTTATCTATATGAAGGGAAATATTCACGAAAAACGACCGTTGTTGACCTTGCGTAACTTAAGACTTGGCAAACGACATCTTATGAGACTTTTGAGTGAACTTTTAAACTCTTAAAACGTAAAAGTAAAGATCTTTACAAATATTCAACCTATTTTTGTAAGGAGAAGTTAGCCCAGTTTTTTAAAACAAATTATTCTTGCCTCTCTCCTAGATCCGGGGCTGCTATATAATTTAGTACCTTCTTTTCTAGAATTATTCTTTTCTTCTATGACAATTAATTGAAAACCCTCGAACGTAATGATTTTGGTACAATTTGGTAACTATTTTTTCTTATGTAATAGTAAATTATTTTACCTACTGTTCATGTGATCACTCAGTACATAGTTCAATCATGAAACCTATATGTATGTGTTTTGTAAAGGTACAGCGGATTGATTATAATCAATAATTAATTTAATTCCCGTGAATTTAATGTTCATTTCAAAATAACGTGTGTTATTTGAAACCTAAAAAATAAATACACCTTAAATTAATACCTGCCAGCTTTATTATGATAATAAATATTACGTGACAATGAAAAACACGATTGTTTGGCTTCACATGTCAAAATATAAATCAAAAGCTTACATTTTTAGAAACCAGTATAATTTTACGCCTCGAGAACAAATCGACAATTTTTCGTAATGTGTCAGAAATTACTGATAGCATTTTTTGTGCGTGCACAAAAAAAAATAACGTTCATTCCTTTGCAATTTCAAGATATCAATAGTATTATTGATTTAGTTGGATATTACAAGACAAGGCGTGCTCTAGAGAAAGCGACCGGTATTAAATCAAAGTTTGACAGGTACAAGCTTGGAGCAATATGGCGACCGAGCCACCCAATGAGGGACGGCCTCGTCACGCAACGCGCTCCGTTCCTAACTTGGCAACATTAATCACGTCTGATTTATCGGGGAAGGAGTGACACATTTTATATTCTATTTTCGAAAACTCTAACGACTTTTTCAAAATGGACGCCGCTTGAGAGGTCGCGGCAGCTGCATCTTGTTAGCGCCGAGTTCAGCGGCTTGCTTTGTATTAAAATTATTTGCGTGAATGAATCGGGTGTATTATTACAGTGGAATTTGACTTGTAACGTCTTTGTATAATATATCGTACGAAGCAAGGTTACGTTACATATAATCGCAGCGAAGAGCGACTCTGCTAACTGCAATGATTTCTATATAACTCGATGTGTAACATAGCACATTGTAGCTAGAATAACTATATGCCAGATTGTGATGCTAGCTCATCAGTGACTCTCCTAGTATGTCGTAGCTTAGGGTACAATCGAGCTGGTTCTGAAAAAATGTTCTGAAAAAACCTTTTGGATAAAAATAAAATCATATAATAATATATCGTCATGGCACATCCCTTTCAGGGTAAGCAGAGATACATTAATGGTTGTATCCACTTTTCACTTATTTGCTGCGCTCAACGTGACCCGTACCGCGGCTGATCGTCATATAAATAAATAACAATTAATAGATTCCACCTGTACGTTACTAGTCAGTCTGTATTTTTTAATTTTAACACTTAAGCTTCCATCATGTGTTAATTTGCTTCATAACTACAAAGCTACAAATTACCTACAATCTTAGAAATCTCAATAAAATTAATATTTTATGGTTAGAAAATTAGTTAAATAAATTATTAAGCCACATATAATTATTTCGTAAATTAAAAGTATTTTTAAACATAATAGGTTTTCAATGTGTATATTAATCCAAGATTCATACGGTAGGATGTGTAAAATTGCCAATAGATTACGGATTCCAGAAGATTGAAACGACAATTTTGATAGACATTGCATTAAAATCACTATTTATTTTTATGTGTTGGTGATAACACTGATCTTCAACGATTGAATAGTAATATCTTTAAATGTGTATTATAATATGTTTTTTAGAAATCTTATTATAGTGATTATAAGAAAGTACATAAATAAAAACTGTGATATTTGACCCTACTATTACGCATAAATAATTGTGCTTATAAATAAATTAACACATCTTACAGACATGAAATTTGATGCTATTTTAAACGAAAATGTACCGATATATGTATGACTAGGTATATCTTCATTTATATCTAACGGCTTAATAAAGTTTTAGATTTATTGTTCCAAATATTTTGGACGCACAATGTTACATATTACAGTACCATATGCCAAACTAAATTTTACAGTATTTTACGCTTAAACACTAAAGTTACAAAGAAGCCGCATGGGCTAACTTTGAAAAATAGCGAGATCAAAATTTTTGCAAGTTCATATCTTTGGATCTATAAAAAATAGAACTACGTTTCCAATAAAAGCGCACTTCCGACCATATAGAGCTCACGTTGACAGTAGAGATGAATTCAGCTGATTCGGAACTTACAATTTCCAAAAGCCAGTTTATTACGACACATCGTACTTACATCTAGATACATGCCACTGGCGTCGAATATTGTTGAAATTAAACGGTTTTCAACCTAAATAATAAATATTGATTTATATAGTCAATTATTTTGACATGTGAATTACCCATATCTTGTAAATTGACTTGTAATAACGATGGGTATTAATCTTTTTCTTCATATAAATGCCACATGACGGGTGTTTTAAGCAGTTGAATCGCTTATAAAACAACAAGGAATAGTGTCCCTATAGGAAAGGAATTGTCTGAGGCTTTGGTACGTCACATATGTCAGGGTTTGCCCTAATCCTCCCGGGACGTTCAATTTTATTGCCTTTACCCCTGATCTATGGCCTAATATCGAACTGAATATCGAAGAGTGATAACTGAAGGGTACAGATATTGATTTTTAACATTATCATTTTTTATAGCACCTATATGTAGTGATTGTCAGAAATAAGTCAGTTTATAATCCGATTAAACATACAGAATGGTTTTTTGAGATGGTGCTATCACTATGGATTTTTGACCAAATCGTAATATACAGAATAAAGTATGGTGGTATAGAATTGAAATCTCTCAGTTCCTATCGTTTGTGTTACTATATTTCTATGAAGTTACAAGATACACTTGACAGTAACAAAATCGAGTGATGTGTTAAAAAATATATGGATTAATTTCTTGAATAAAATAACAAATAGAGTCTGTATTTATTTATTATTGACTCCACGCCACCAAAAAATAGCGCCTATTTTCATATTTATTATATTTTAAAATATTACTTTATGGTGTCATTTAAAATGTGTACTCTATATTGTTTACAATTTTAATCGTTCAAAATTAATTTTATGTTCTTAAAAAATGTAAATGGAGAGCTATAAAATTACTTATCATCATTAAAGAGTAGGAAGTTAGTAACCAATCTCTGTCGATCGTGGTAAATATAATTAAACCGTTTAAATTACCATTGGCTTTGCGCTCTACCTAAAGCCGAGGTTGGTAACCAGAAAAATGACGACGCCATTTTGGTACGATTAATTATAATTTTCAATAAAAAGGCCGCCAAGATCTGGTTTTCACGTATGCTCCGCAATGATTCGCAATTATTTTAATAGTCCTCTCCATACGCCGTAATAATATTGTATTTAAAATAAATTGAGTATTTCGCGAAATTGCAATTATGTGAGGCTAATTAGGAGAAATTAAAAATAATATAACATTGTAAAGATTGTTTTAAAACGTAATAACAACTATGGTACTCGACGATATTCGGAGAAAGTAATATGTCTTAATATAGTTAATATTTTCCTTTTAAAACTATAAAACTTTCATATAATTACCCAGTTACCTATTTATAAATACAACGTTTTTAGAACCTCAAAAAGCTAGGTAAATAACTATTAAAATCTCTTGAATATTTAATTTATTTTAAAAGTTAAATAATACTTTATAAAATAATTTTTCAAGGCATCCATAGAAACTTTATTTCTATAATTAAATATAGAATATTTCCATAAATAAAGTAAATATTATTTAATAAGCTTATTGTGAATAAGTGCTTTATATATTTATAATTACACTATTTAGAAACACACAACATCAACTAATTTTCAATAGAAATAAAAATTGGCGTAATCTATTCATCAAGCAAGGAAGTAAAATAACTCAAAATACCACAAGTTAATGTATAGGATATTCAACTACAGAGACTACCTAATTAAGAATGGAACCAAAGTAACTTAGTAAAGGGTGGTCGTCCGAACTAATCTCAGATCGGCTTCCTGGCATAGGAACATTAGGTAGTTGTTTAATTGAAGATTATTTATGCAATTCGTTGGTCATTTCTTAACTCACCACTTATTTCCTTGTCCACCTGCCTAATATCGAAAGAATTTTAAGAATAATTAAAATTAAATATGGTTAGCGATTACATATTAATAAATTTACCTAAATGAACCTTAATTTCTACATTTAGATAAAGTTGGTTATTAAATTAATGAAAATGGATTATTTTATTTGAATCTATTACATTTTTACACATAACCACTTCGGTCTTATAGATAAACCAATTTTATTCATAAAAATTGGAATTAAATTATTAGAAAGGTTTATCTACTTCTCATAAAATAAACTATTTTTAGTAATTCTAGTAATAAGACATGTTTTAAAAGTAGGCAATCTAACCACTGGTTAAACTTACATAGTTTTATTAAAAATTAAATGCATCTTCCTAAAGGATATCTATCTTTTGCTCGTGCCGGGTCCGCTTTCCTTCTGCTTTTCACTTTACGCATTCTTTATCATTTTCAGTTTTTAGTTCATTGGTGCTCAAATATTCTTTTACGATATTCAACCAGAGACTATTGGGTCTGGCTTAGGGATTTCCTCCTAAGAGAATTAATGGAGGGTATTTGAAGATATGCAACTTTAATACATATGAACGTTTGTTTGTTGTGTGTAATATATACATTGATTAGTCTATTTCCTGATTTTTGTAATTAAGATTAATTACAATAAGTGGGTATCTACGTCCTACATGTGTGACAATAAATCGACTCGAGATCGATTGTGTTTGTATTACGGTTTGCCAATTTTACTATTCCTCAGAGTAACAGTCGAGCTAAGAAATATGTACTTAGTACTTTTGCTGTCGATATAAGTTACGTACGTGACAGGTCGCAGAAAACTTTCAATGGAAAACCCGCACTATTTCCTTATAGGTAAACGTTAGAAAATGTGTAAGATACCTGGTTGTTTTACTAATAGTACATACAGTCAAAAACGTTTATCGCGACATTGCTTATAACAACATACCGGTTATATTCACACAGAACAAAGATCTCGGCAAAAATAGTACTTCGTATCTCGAAAACATCACCAGCTGTTACGACTATCGGTTTTTACAACTAAATATGAGTAAACTCTTTGATGTCGTTATAACAGATTTTGACTGTTTGTCCTTGGATTCTCAGTAAGTGGGTATTAATATATTTCATAACATATTATAAGCAAATAATAAAGACTGCAAATTAATTTCATGGAAATAATACAAATTTACATAAATTATTTCGCGTATTAATATGTTATTTAGCAGATATTTTAATCAAATATTACACTTTTTTTATCCTTACTCGTCACAGTAATCACACCACGCTTGGTGGTATGGCATGGTTCAGTCCAAAAAATGCCAACGACTATCGAAGGGTAAGAAAACACCCATCGGTAGTCGCAGCGATCATGCCAGCCTGCACAAATAACTCTTCACGGTTCGCTTAAAGGACCCCATATCATAAGACGATGGGAACACGCTCGCCGGAAGACCAATCCACAGCCCAACGACACGGCAAAAGTAAGAGTTAGAGAACTTCTTAGTCCTAGCTGGGATGTGAGATACCGTACAGCTAGGACTCCGTAAACCAGCGCGCGTGGTTCTATTAAGAAAGGGAGAGGTTGGAACAAGGTTAAATAACTCTTCAAAACACTAGCCGTGATACAGTACAGAAAACACTTGAAATAAAAGTATAAGTTAAGTGACATAACTTATTAAACTTATTATTAAATTGTTATTTAGAAATATCAAAAAAATATATTATCTGACTAATTAAAGATGTTCAATGCTCTTGTTTACGTATTTAAGCCTACAAGACTGACGTAAATTGATTTCGTTTTGTAGTCTTCCCTGAAGATTGCATTAAACGCTGCCTTCCGTATCCTACTGGGGTAGACGGCCGAAGTCCTGTTTCATTTTCAACCTTTGAGTCAATTAAGCTTTGCCAATTTAAGAGAGCGCGAGTACACCGCCGGCCACTAATGTATTATTCATATTGTGTTTTTGAGATAACAAGCACGCTCTTAAATCGATATACATCTAGCGGACTGTTTGAGAGGCAGTGGAGATATCTGGAAAGCATGCGGTGTCTTGGAAACTCCATTAAAATTACACTCGAGTGTGGGAGGTGAATATTTGATTGAATTTGTAAAAGGCTAGCGTTTTGCAACTTATGTGTATCAAGGTGACTTGGGTTTTTCCGCAAACACGTACTAAATCGTGATTTCCGTTGTTTTCTTTAAATACGAGTATATAATAACATATTTTATAAAATATTTTCACAAAAATATACAACATCCATAAATGAAACAATTAGAGAAATATTTATAAAGTATCTATCTTCTCTCTATCATCAGGCCGTTTCCTTGTTGGGGTATGCAGAGAGAATGAAACGCTACTTATCTCTATTTTTTGGAAATCTCTATAAGTTTCATGTGTTTTTACTTTCATTTACGGCTAAAGTCAGCTGACAGAAAAAGATGGACTAACGCATTGATTGGCAATTTAGCTGAACTGTTTATTTTGAGTGACGTTTTCGTTAAGGGAAATGTTGCTAAAGGGGAAAAATGGTAAAAATACTGGAAAACCTTAATGAATCGTCTTAATTATTGTGGAAGGAATTATTTTCTATGAAATTTCACTTTAATCGATGTTATCGCGCATAGACTTTCATTAATGAAAACTGTTTAAATTATATTTTATTCTAATGATACTTTTATTGACGTGAGCATATATTGTTAGCATTTTAAGGTACAGCCATTTATAAATAAATATTGAAATTTATTTTGTTAGTGCCATACTATCTAATTTGGTTAAGATGTGCATGAAGAAATATAAACTAACCACATATTACAATTACCTTATACAAGAAGTCATAAATGTATTAACACGCAATTCATATACGCTACCGCAAGTATTTAATTATACCGAGTAAAATCAATACAGTATCTCATGTGAGTCATTGTGTTTTAAATAATAACTCACACAGCGAAGTTATAAATAGTGGGCGGAGGCCAATACGCCACGCCGCACTTCATTATGTACTTTATAATCGATCAGATCCTTTATTTGGACCACCCAAGCATTTAGTAAAGCCTTTTCTCGTCTGTCTATGAACAAAACTAGGGATTTGGATAAGTGCGGATATTCGAATCTGATAAATTTATATAATTCCAATTGCTGATAATTGATTTCTTATCGGATATCCGGGTAATTCCCATTTTGTTTACTTTTAAGAAATATAAACATTTGATTATTTATATAACTTTTTGAAGAGCTAAGTAAGGGTTGCTACGGAAATATGATTCATTTATCTAGAGTAATTATTTATAACCCTGTAGGAAATTCTGTACTATACCTTCTTGATTTTCATAGCGTATCCGCTCATCAGGTCCCAGCGTAGTCAATGACATTGATGTCATATGTCGTTAAAGTGTAATATTTTTTACACAGCCTTTTTCACGTAAACCATAAATATATTAGTCAATTTTTGTGTGTGTTTTATATACCTACTACATTGACTTTATTGACTACAGCATAACTGAAGGAAAGTACAGAGGACAAACATTCAGCCGAAGGAGAGAAGTATAAAAGCCGGGCAGTAGACTTGAGGGTGTCTGCTGCTCGGATGAGAGGGAAGCGGCATGCACTGTCCGGTGCACCGCTCGTGAGATAAGTTTGGAGGAGTGAGCTCTTTACGCCCACCCCTTCCAGTGAGGAAGCCTAAAAATGCTGTTAGCTCACTGGTCGTCTGGAAGAATCTGGAACCCTGGGCCTGGGTTGAGTGGTTAGAAGGACATCCGGGGATTTTTAGTCAGAAGGAGACTAAGACTCCGGGATCTTGCTCTTACAGCGGCCTTTATGGATCTATATAGGATTTTGCTCCAGGACAAAAAAAAAGTAGAGAAGTATAAAGCACTTTAGCTCTTATAAACTGATATATAGTACCTACGTATTGAACATAACGGGTGAACCATGAATTTCTTCTCAGTAAAATGTTTTTCATACCAATTTTATAATTTTCGATGCCAATCACTAATTTAAGTTATTATGGTCTGTCGAGCCCCGTTCGACGGGTATATGTAATAAGGAAATTCACGAAATAAGCGGTCGTGATTATTTAAAATCGCTCCAATCGCGTTGTGTAATGAGATGATAATTTTGCGAGAGTGCTTCGACATATATCGTGCATCGAAGTTTTGGTAGGTTCAAATTAAATTTATCATTAAATAAAGGTCTCACGACATAATTTACTCGTTTTTATGTTGCTAGGTCTCAGAAATTTCACGATAATCGATTAATTCGAAACGTCTTTATGTAATCAAAGCAAAAAATGTACCACGCACTTATGTAGACTGATAATATATACCTACAACCACCACATGTAGGTAACCATACTCTGACAAGTGTGCACAAGAGCTTCATTCTCTTATTCTACCATTCCATTTTCACTATAAAACCACAAGACGCCGTTAGGGATACCATCTTTATGTGATGGATATTTCCTATATCAGTACTAAAAACTACGCTCTTCGCAATAACATATGTATCCTGCTTTCTGAATCGGTGGTAAATACATTTTAATGACGATTTTAAAGCATTTGTAATAGACCTGTGTAGATATTTAAAATTATTTTAAGTTAGAGTTTAAAGATTTCTCAAAAAATTAAGAAAACAGTAAAATTATTATTGAATTAAAAGTAATTATAATTTTACTAAATAGAAAATAAATATAAAATACTAAAAATACAAAAACAAAAGTTTTAATTTTCAATAGTACAACTGCCGTTATTATTCGAAGAAACCACATTATGACACCCCATAATAGGACATTTCGCCAAAGCAACATATTTTTACAAACAAATGTTTTTCGGTCTCAGAAAAAAACATACCAGCCGATCCGTTAAAACAACAATTGTAAATCAAGCTGAAAAGTTTTACGAATTAGGAACAATTAAAACATTGAAGCAAACAACAGTTGTTGCAAATGTCCTCCGCAATTGCGGGACCATTGTGAAATACGGTCGGCTTACAACCTTATAGATCTTAGTCCAAAATTCTTTACGACTAATATAACTTACGCAATCCTTTTGTCACCCCATGGGGCGAGGTTGAGGGGAGAGTTGGACAGTTTTCTTTTGTTTGCGACACGTGTTGCCGAACGGGTTGCGCCCGACACTTGTGTAGTAAAGGAATCTCGAAAACGGTCTGACGTCGATGTCCTCGGAAGCGCATATTATTGTCTTTTTGTTTGCACTTGAAGTTTTTGTAGTCAGATTATTGCAGTTTTCTCCGGATGTCTTTAGAGAAAAGTTTTGAGTATGTTATTATGTTACTGTATTTGGTGCCGAAATTGAAATACGGCTAATATAATCGTTTATAACCAAACGTTTTAGTTTCATTCTGATACTAATGAAGAATAATTAGTAGCTATGTAATATCTATCAACATTTAAAAATGAAATGAATAATTATTTACTTATTCATAAGATGATAAAGAAAATTATATGAAAAATACTAATATACCTATATCTATATAGCGTATTCCCAGTATCTTATGATATGGGATCTTTTAAGCGTAGCGTAAAGAGATATTTGTGCAGGCCGGCATGATCGCCGTGACTACCGATAGGTTTTTCTTGGCTGTCGATAGTCATCGGCATTTTTTTGGACTGCACCATGTTTACCTTCAGGGATGATGCAGTTAGTGTCGACTCAGTATAAAAATTAAATATATAAATTAATTTCATTTTAAAACTCCTATGAAATTTCACGTAATTTCAGAGGAATAGATCAATACAATAGGTAATATCTACGGAATTTCATGACTACAAGATAGTGCATAAATAATTGAGAAACATGCTCCCTAACTGATCATTTTTGCCTTATCGATAGTCAAACGAATCATCTTACAACCCCAAGTCGTCCCATATTTACGTTCCGGAACACGTAATGCGTCGTCTAATGATGTTTTTAAGATTTGTGCATAACGGAACCATTTCTCGTCATTATATACGAATCAAGGGTCTGAGTTAAACTATACCATTTTTTCCATTCAGCGAACGCCGCCCAAAGACCTAATGAAGTCATTTATGTCATGTTTATTGCTTTTACGGCGTACTCACGATTTTGAAGAGAATTTACAAGGCGTAAATTGACGCTTATATCTTGGGCGGCTTAATTAGTTGACACACATGTTGCGGTTATGTTTTTTTTGGGAGTATGGCACGAATACTTGCTTTTTCCTGGATTTATGGGAATGAATTCCATAGATAAAGTAAGATTCATTTATTGCTAACGTTAATAGAAAAGTGTAAATATATGACATAATGTGTCAACGTGATACTTTGATAGCTTATGTCAATTCCACATATTTTAGAGATACGTTTGTTATGAACGTAAATAAAAAAGGTTTGCTTAGATCTCGGAAATAATACATTTTAAACTGCACAATTGCGCAAAAAGTACCAATCGAATAGAAAACTTATACCTATGCCGTACTTTGATTCGAGATCGAAACAATAATGAGTTTTAAAAGCATTCGTTTATAGAGATTGTCACTGACTTTTGACTTTTGGTTGTTCTTTGTGATTTTTTTTTTAGTTTCCATTTTCTATTTTACAATGTATAATAATTATTATATGATGACATAGATAAACCGTGATAAGATTGTATAACAATAAGCGTATTCTGGACTCTTCCTTGATTTTAATATTTTTCAGTTAGACCACAGAGCTAAGAATTATCCCGTTCCGTCCAAAATCATTTAAAATATCTTCTCGTTCACTTACATTGAATTATACAAGATAATTATTTCTTCCACGTACTTATTAAAAATTTTGTTAAATGTCAAACATGTTTGCACGAAATGCGCCATAATTAATCAGAAGAATCCTTACAACGGTATAATAATGAAAATAAAAGTCCCTCCATATTTATGTGGTTGGCTCCCTCAGAAGGCTTTTACGGCTTAGGTAATTAGCGTCACTCAATTAAGCACTACTTGGTCGAGCCGGAGGAATTTTTGTTAATTATTAAAAAGGTTGCACTTAAGTTTGTGTGGAAGGGAGACTTGAGTTATGGAAGAGTGAAGAAAGAAACATGATAATGATACTGACTTTACCTGCTTATTTTTATCTTCAATGTGTTAATTTATCGTATTTATTTATTTGATTGTTTAGCTTCTGGTTCGAGGTTTATGAATTATAGAAAATAAATGTACGTATGTAAATACTTTCAAATCATATAAATTTTAATAAATGATTTGTGTTAATGAAATGTTTGAAGTAATAATTATTTTAAAAAAAACGTTTATTTACGATGAACATTTTCTTGGGAACTTCGGGTTTGATTTAGATATTTATTTTCTCACAGAAAAGATGCTATACTGCATTGCAAAAGCAGTTTTTAAATATATTCTCTCCTAATTGTAGTCGCGCCCGCTCTTACGCCTTTTTACTGTATCTTGGGCGAAGTGCTTGAGTGTAAGTTTAAACTGTTGTGTTTATCATCCATTAATACGTGAGTACGTATGATAATAACGTATGTAACAGACAAAATATGCAGTCTCATTGAACCATTCTCACGATTTCGTTTAAAGAGTAAGTATTGGACAACTTAAAACGGATAGATAAGGGTGTGTAGAAAGCTGTGTGGCCGAAAGCCTCGGCATTTAATGCAACATTGATCAGAGTACTTGAGATAATTAAGCCATTAAATTTGTTTGAAACCCTTTTATGCTGTGAGAAGTGGGCATTGGCTTCGCTTGTATGTATTTAAACGGTTTATTTTTATATCGTTTAGTACAGATGCAGGGCAATCTGTTTTTACTGCTTAAGTAGGTCGATTTTGACACGTATACAGGTTATTTATACTCAGTTATTTAAATTGTTCTCGGAACATTGATGGTGACTCAATTATGTCGACGATTCTTTAAACTCGCACCCTTTTTAAGTTAAACGCATATTATTAAATCGTAAACATTTACAGTGTCCAATATAGCAGGCGGGTCAGTGATTTCCAAATTTTTTCAACCGTAGATCCATAAAATGGTGCTCGTCTAAAAAAATGTATCACATCCATCAAAAAATGTACTATTTTTTTGTTTAAAATAGTATTGTTGGGGTTTAATTTATTGAAAGTCATAATTTGTTAATATTTTCTACTGAATTGATTTCATTTTTCCAGCAGATTCTCAAAGATGTGATCAAAGAGCCTTACTTCCAATTTCAAAAGGTTGCTTAAATTGTAAAAGGTTTTTTTCTTACACTGGCTCGACATAGTGACTACAGAGTACCTGATGGTAAGTACAGTGTAGTCCAAAAACGAAAGCGACTATCAAAGGATGAAAATCCATTGACAGTCTACATCGTCATGTCGGCCCACATATACCATGACTGAAGGTCTCTAGGTATATGAGCCACTGGATATACACAAGCTGATCCCGAAACGCGACAAGCCGAAACTGGTCACTATGACGGGCTTTACACCCATGTACAGTGGTCGCGATCCATACGAGCACCGACGCCCTACCACCTCGCTGCTGCTCGTTTAACACGACCCAGGAGTCACGTGTAGGGAAACTAGGGTAAAGCCTAAGGACGCGAGCAACTTCGACTCCCAAAAAAAAAAACGAATAAAAACTAATGATTCACCAATTACAAATGCATGACTCATTTAGTGTTAAACAACGTTTTTAAATGAAAGATACCTTTTTCACACTGGGCGTTAGGATTTTTATTATATGTTGTATTTCTAATATAATATACTAGTAGATAATAAGAAAAACTTTATATTTATTGGCTTATGCGCATAGGTGAGCCTACGTGTATAGGAATCGATACAATATTTTTTCTAGATAACACGTATCTAGTTATTTAGATAAGTTAAGCTATCTTTTATACCTCCTATCGTCGAAATAGCTTCATTATTTGTCTATACTAAAATTAAAAAATCAAAACTACAACTGCTTATTACTTTTAGGTAGACATATCATATCAAACATTTTGGCTTGTAGCGAAACCGACGTAGATTTTTTGTGTACCTGCAATAGTTTTAGTTTGATTCTATTTATTAAAACATACAAAGTTACTCATTTATTGAAATATATTTGTGTTAATCCAAAATTTAGCTTAGCATTGTAGATATATTCCCAAATAAACACGCGAAAACACTCAAAGGCATAATCGAAATACCTAAAATTAAATGAAGACTTGTCCTGATTGGTCTCAGTGTGATTTTAGTGTTCAAGTTGTAGCTGGACAAATAAAAAATAAGGACAGCATAAAGATACCTACTTATACATTAAATCGAGCCGCACGCAACGGCGCGGCGGCATGCAATGAAAACTTTCGGTACATAACTGCAACGTCGTGAGTTTTATTTCATCAGGGTTGACTCTTACAATATGCAATTGTAATCGCGAGTAGATTTAGGTAATGAAATGATAAGTGTCATCCTTTTTATTTTGTTATGCTATACTAATATGCTCATAAAATGTACTTATTGTAATAAAAAATAATTTATTAGGTGCTTACTCAAATTAGAATAAAATTTGCTTATCAGAGTCACCATAAGGCAATTATGAATTAAAAATTGTACTATTTGTTCCAATATAATTTTTGAATTATCGTAGTTTATTAGCTACAAAATCAGCACAACTAAAAATCATCGTCCTCATCACGTCACTTTCGTTTATACTTAGAGTCGTGAACTCATGTCAATTTTTAGTTAGTGTCGCGGAGTTAATCAGTCCATCTTAATGTGCTTCGCCTGGTTGGATGATAAATTATACCCTTGATTAGCCTCTACTGATGCCTGAAGGTAGCCCTGGATGTATCTTAATTTTCGTGAGTCTCGGCTATTGGCCTTATATCCAGTTATCGCGTTCCCGAATCCAGTTCTCGGTACTCGATTCAAAAGGCATTCAGGACCAACGGAGGTACGATATTGATTAATTATTATTTTCGGACTCCTGTCGTGCGTGCATCGAAAACAAGAATCACGAAATCTTCTGTAAAACATATTATATATTTTACATAACCTAAATATTAATTCCGTTCTTATGAAATCTTAATTAGTTTAAACTCAATCGAATTTGTTGGAACTTTTACAATTCCGATTTGTATTTTCCTATTTAAACCATCGATATATTTTCTCCTGATTACTAGGATATTACCATAGATGTATCATGAACTCTCTACGGTACCTAAGTCCAATCTACATATGAATGTACATGTACATGAGTAATTTAAGAGTCGTTATTGAGGAATCCTCTGTTATACACTGAAGAAGTCAAATAAAAATTTAAGTATATTTTATATATGTTATAATATAAAAACTATTTTGCTAGCCTGAAAAATATATACCTGTACGCCCAAATAGAATTACGTCCAGTTTCAGAAACGTTCCTTATATTTAAAAACACTTTTAGATACTAATAACGATTCATTAGTTTCTGAAATATCTGGCCATCAACATAAAGTCCTGTTCGAAAAAAAAAGAGCGTTTATTTAACGGGATGTATTTAATACTATATTTCGTCATCAGTAATGTAAACGCAGTCGCGAGCTAAATCTATCATACTAAGTACAAATTCTAATTATAAGTTCGTAGCAAACACTTGTTTCTTAATCAAGTCTTGCGACGAGTTTGATTCTGAGCGGCGACGCCAAAGGCATCGACCGCTGCAGTTTATCAGTATTGACGTTTAAACGAAATGAAGCTGTCCTCATCGGCAATTGTACCGTCATTTGAAATGAACCGATCGAGACAACCGATCCCATTCAATGTTCAAATGCTTTGCAAAAATCAAAAGCGCCGGCCAGACCTTTAAATATTCATTGATCTTTGCGCAATTTTTTTATAGTGGCACAACAAATTGATCGTATCTAGTGATGATTAAAGTATAGCTCAAGAACTGTTCAAAGAATGAAAGTCCAGTAACAGTCGCCTTCGTCATGCCTGACTTAATACACTTTAGGTCTGTTTTGGTAGGGCTTACGTGTGTAGATATCTGGACATTTATAAAAGCTGTACATAAATATTGAATGCATGGAATATTTAATGGAATACTTCTAGTACATGGATGGGTATTCTAATAAAAAAAAACGCTGTTAAAACTGAAGCAAATTTTTTTTCTATTTTTAGAAGCCCATTCATGCAAATTTTCTTCTTTTTGTATGTAGTATTTCTTAATATAACTACAAAATAGGAAAGGCATAATGTAAATAAAATCAGAATGACACTGTTGTTGTACTGAACTTGCTAGAAATCGCTGAAATTTCATGTTCTTTTATATTTTCTTTTTTTTTATATTTCTTAATTCTATTGTCGAAGCAAGACACTAATAAGAACATGGAGCTTGGTTGATGGGGTCGTGATCCAGTTAAGAAAAGACGATTTATCAGTGTCGCTCGTTTCATACCAACTGGGATCGCATTTTTTTATACTGACTCTACAAAATAACTACTGCGCATCTGATGGAAACAGTGTAGTCCAAGAACGGCAAAGAATACCAAGGAACGATGATAATTCATTGACAGTTATCGTCGTCATACCGGTCTTCAGCACCATGACTCAAGGTCTCTAGGCTGGGGGTATTTATAGTAACGAGTTAAACCTACGGACTAGACGAGTATTAAACTACAAATAAGAACAGTTTTTTTTTTCATTTGTTACAGGAGCAAACGGCCTAAGAAGACGAGGAAGACAAACGTATACTAGATATCAAACGTTAGAGTTAGAGAAAGAGTTCCACACGAATCACTACCTCACGCGGAGGAGACGTATAGAAATGGCACACGCGCTATGTCTCACGGAGCGACAAATAAAAATATGGTTCCAGAACAGAAGGATGAAGTTAAAGAAGGAAATCCAGGCTATAAAAGAGTTAAACGAGCAGGAGAAGCAAGCGCAGGCGCAGAAAGCAGCGGCAGCAGCAGCGGCCGCGGCGGCAGCGCAAGGGCATCCGGAACATTAGACCTCGCGTTTGTTCACGTCAGTTGTCTATCGTCGTCCAGTGATAAACCATAGTCCGCCGAACAATATCGAGCTGTGTTGTAAATTGTAATTATTATTTTTCGTTACTTAAGTGTTGTTCGGTTGTTGTGATTTTTTTTAAATTGATTATTGATAAGAATGTTTTACTGATGGGACAATAAACTGTTGAAAGCTCATAGACTAAAAACGGGTCGTATTATTTTTATTTTGGGTGTTTTGTTTTTTGTTGATTTATTGAATTATTTTTTATGAATTATTTTAATCCGCGCAACGTTCTAGGATGTTCGCGTTCGAAAACCAGTGCAATTTGTAGAAATCTCTTCCGTGTAACATAGCGTAGGTATAACTAGTGCGTTTGCGATTGCAGCGCCTCGCCGCGACAGCGTCGTCGACACGAACTATATTTACATTGTACAAATATAATATGCCTACCAAAGAGACCCGGTCTCGTACCTTTAAAGCTAAGTAAATGAATCGTAAGTTAATTAACCGCTATCGTTGTGCCGGGACAGTGTGAAACGGAATGACATCCGCGCCATCATCCTTCAATACTCTCGCATAATTATAGTGTAAACGTGATCGTGTTCCTCCAGTTTGGATAGTCGGTGAAGTTAAACAAATTGCCATAAATATAAGTAGTTATTATTAGCCGGTAGCCGTGTAAATAATTAGGATTAGGCCTGTAATGGCGGACCTGAGTGGTCCGCAATTGCGCGGGCGCTGTGGAATGGGTAGAAAAACCGTCGGAGCAAACGGGCTGAAGGCGGAACGAGGCGGGGGAGCGCGCGGCAGGCCACCGAACAGGACTAGGTAAGTTTTTGTCAGTCACCGGCATTATTTATCGAGTGGAGACAGCAGCGAAAAACTGACTCGCCATCACCAGTCGCGCGATGCCATTTTCGAAGTACAAGGTTGCCATGCGTAAGAGGTTCTACGTGCAAATACAACATTTGAGATGGTCCGAACGCAGCTAATGTCAATTTTGTACATAATATTAGGTACAAGTTTTCTGACTTCTGAAAAACACAAAAGCAAAAAGTAAAATTTAAAAATGAGTAAAGATAAGCAGCGATAGCAACTACGTAGAATAGAATCAAGTTAAAATCAATATAGTAATAACTGTACCGAATCCATTTTATAATGTTGTTCTTTATAATTTTACATAGCGTCATTATAAAGTTTATTTTTAATATATTTTTTGTTACTAATTACTGAACTTTTGGTGGTTATTTAAACATGTCAAATGTACTTTTAATCTATTGATTTAATATATTTAAAACGAGTAATAAATATAAAAATAGAAAATTAAAATATAAGATTTTATCTTCTTATGTACGAGGAAAAAATTCTACGCGTGGCAACCCTGGAAGCAGCCCTGAACGGCCGCATATAACCGTTTTGCAATGTTTTAATTTACTAAGCCCGATGTCCCTTTGAAGTTCCCGGCCGTCTCCGTTTGAAACGTGCAGAATTCTTAATGGCTACTCAATCATGCTCCGGTACGATTAAGAAATAATTTACAACTCTTTTATAAAAATTCACATGTTTATAGCATACCGTATATGTAACAATTAACTAATTAAGAATCACTTGAATAATGAGCAATAAAAAAATTAACAAAGCCTTTAAGACGTTTTGAGGTCGCAATATTTCGTAAGCATCCAAAACAACTAATAGGTTAAATATTGATTATTGAACAATAATTAAAATTCACATCAAACTATCTTCGAAGCCAAGTAAAGAGCAAAACAGCCGCTAAAAAGTGAATTCTTTACCTGGTCGCAATGGACCGCTAGCAAAAAAGTCACACTTTGCTATTTAAATTGGAAAATGTTCGAGACCATGACTTGGTACGTGTCAGCTTGATAAATTAGGATTTAGTACGCATAAATCAAGACTGGTTTCGTTGAAAAAAGTAGATCACGATAGTTGCTGCCAAAGGAATAGTAAATACATGAGCGTCCAACAAAAAACACAAATAAGGTGATTTGCAAACTACAACAAAGTTGCTGGTATAAATTTAGTTATACCTTTAAACACTTTTTTCAGACACACAAACATTAGTTATTTGGTCACATTTTCTTTAATCGTGTATAATTTAGCTGTGAAAAGTAGAATTGGAAGATATGAATATAGTCTAAATATATATAACTCAAAGGTGACTCACTGACTGACTGACATAGTGATCTATCAACGCACAACCCAAACCACTGGACGGATCGGGCTGAAATTTGGCATGCAGGTAGATGTTGTGACGTAAGCATCCGCTGAGAAAGGATTTTGATAAATTCTACTTCCAAAAGGATAAAACAGGGGATAAAAGTTTGTATGAAACTTATGTCAATTTTAAACCGATCGGGCTGAGATTTTGCATGCATAAGGCTACTATGACGTAGGCATCCCCTAAGAGGATAAAATAGGGGATGAACTGTATAAGTTCACCCAATAGTTTGATAGTTTTGCGCCTGGTGACAGATTAGTTAAGAATATTGTGTACAAATAAATTTTGTAGACCCTAATTTTTTACATACGCTAAACAAAAGTAAAGCCATAAAAATTATACCTAATTAATAATAATACTTCTTAACGCGAGCGAGGCTGCAGGCAAAAGCTAGTGTTATATAAATACTAAACGAAGGTAAATGAAAGTAAACTTTAATCAAGTATATTTACTTATTACTATGTTCTATTCATAATCAATATATGTTATAATAAAAGTATATTTCAGTCATATTTAAATAAATTTCCTCAATTAACAATTTTAATACCTGAATATTTTACAGTTCTTTCGTATTTATATAGGTTGTAGTTTTACTAACTACCGCCGTGAAATTCTTTTCTATTGTATTAATTATAAGAAAATATAGATACCACGATATTAACCAAAATGTGTTAAAATAAAGAAAACTATCTCACGACCAAGTCGCTGAATTAAGCGCAATGCATGCGCAGACATTCAAAGATATATATATATATAGAATAATTCGATGCATAACATAACTTAACACTTAATGATTGGTACGTCTCTGTGTTGCTGTCGGTGCATTCGGCGGCCATCTTTACGGTCCTCGACCTGACGCTGCCGTTTCGACGATAACAGATAATTATTTTGTCGATACGAAAAATTATTGGTTGGCCCGGTACCGACGTATCGCAGCCACTTTTGAATGTCTCAATTTTACGAACCTCTCCTCTCTTTTATTTGAAATAATTATTATGTTACTTAAAAGCTTTATTATATACCCTTTCAAATACTGGATTAAAAGCATTACTTCACACTTTAATATTTGTTTATTTATTGACACTTTACGTTATTGTGTTAAGTAGAAATATGGATACTGATATATATGAGAACCGGTCGTTCCTACATAGGTTTTTTTTTAAATATTTTATACTATCATGTTTCTACTTATAGTGCCTAAGATTGACTTTGTTTTTTCCTATTAGTTAGATATTTTTTAATTATTATTTACTGCACTTCTGTGTCCTCTAAGTACTTTCAAATTAAGTATGAACTTGGGCACTATTTGCTCACCGGTAAGGAAAATATAATATTAATTAGTAATTATGAAGGATCCTGCATGGCATCTAATACAATTATCATGTGTAAGTGCCCTGAGAACGGCTATTAAATACGCTTACTGGTCACGATGGGCACGACATTTAAGCATAAAGTAGATACAGCAGCTAATATAGCTCTGCTCACCCCACAAGGGAAAGGGGGATTTTATAAATTATTATTAAATAATTTAACAAATAACATACCTAGGCACCTATCACGAGAATAATCTAACGTTAAATTGTTTGGTTTTTCTTTTTTCACGTTAAACTATTCAAAATGGTTTGTTGGTTTAATTTCTATAAAATAAGACAATTCAATCACAGCTATTATAAAAAAGAAATCGTGTTTATATAACATATTTAGACATAATAGGTACAAGTAACCTATATCTCTGCCCTTTTATATATACATAGGTATAACTAATATTAGTGTAATTATGAAAAAGAGTAGGTACTTTACCTAAATAACTATTGTGTTAACATTTGATTAAATATATTCTCTTTGTACCTAAGAGCAATTAGGTGTACTTAGTTTTTGACCTGTAAATAAAATAATTGTCAAACCTTCACACGAAACACAATTACAGCAAGATATTCAATAAGTTGTTTGGTCTAAAAGTAACGATAATACCAGGCCATGTTTCTCACTTAATTAAAGCATACCTTGTCCACAAGAGGCTTTATAAAAGGCAGATGCGGTGGTAAAAACTTAATGTTTTTGCAGATAATTTGACCATTCCAAGAGCTCTGCGGCGGATGATGGGTTTAACGAAGCCATGGACACTTTTTCTCCTTCTGCACTTGTATACAATCGACGCCTTTTTTGAACGCAATTACTTACAATCGTTCTGAAATATTAATATTAATTAATAAAACTACATCCGTTTTTACATCGACAAATACCGACAAAAGAAAAAAAACGAAAAAACGAACCAAATAATAATACGGCACGACCATAGGGCGAAGTTAATAAGTAACCTGTATATTATATGGAGATAATTATTACAGCAATTATAGTTAATACATTCTTTTTTTCATGCATATATCGGAGAAAAAATACAATATACCAAATATTGAAACACACTCTAGTCAAATTATTAGTCTATGAGAAAAATGTATATTGGTGGCATCCAATGAAAATATGGGCTACAGGCTACAGTTTACATTTCTTTTCTATTCCATTGTTTCCATAAATGAATAAACCTAGAAGAAATGAAACAAAGTGACAGATTTTTAGTTAATTTTACTTTATACAAGAAATGTGCTTATTACTTCATTAAATTCGGTGATTAATACTGTCTAATATTCATGAATACTTTTTTTTTTTTTGTTAACCCGGTGGAAATCCCTACGAACCGTCAGGGGAAGTGGTGAGGGCCACTTCCCCCGGTGTGTCGGACCTGCCCCGACTAAAACCACCGGGGTGCCAGCACTGCTCTCTCTTCGCCTTCGCCGAGCCTGGGAAATATTCATGAATACTAGTTAAATATATGTTTTAAAAAATCTAACTTGGCACTGTGATGTCACCATACACACACATGATGATGATGCATAGTGCAATCCAAAAACCGAGTAGATATAAATATTGAGAGATAACCTACATTAGCCAACGATATCAGGCTAACTTACTCAAATATCGCTTCACGTTTCTTCTAAAAAACCCAATATTACAGGAGAAACGGGATACGCTCCCCGGAAAACCAACATATTTGTATTTAATTGTAATCTATATCGCAGATATCAAATAAAATACGTCATTAGATACGTACGTATGCTTTATTCCATAAGATTAATAAATATTTTATTTTATTTTTATAAAGGGGCTCATAAAATTTTATACTTTATATTTATATTAAACATACTAATAACTACCATAAAATACTATGTTAAACGAATTTCTGACTGCACTTAGGTAGCTTTAATGTAATTTAAGTAATGTCGAAATATGTCTTTTGAGTCAACTAAATATGTATTTTATTTAGTTTTCTTTTTATTCGTTATGTATGTTATGTAAGTTTTTGTACAATACAAAGAAGAAATATTTGTGATTTATTTTACAGTAGATAATATTTATTAATAATTAGTTATATATTGATTTAAATACACTCAAAGGATCGAACGATGACTACAAGGTTTAATGAATATCAGGATTAGGAATACATATTAGGATTTTCGTTATAATGTATATTTTTCAATTACCAATTCTGGTAAGCCCACAATTTTTTCGGTGCAGTATTTTTTTATTTTCGAAATTCGTCGAAACCGTGCAGATTTTAAATATTTATCTACATTTACATTTTTAGTATTAAATTAATGAGTCAATTAGGTGTTTAAACTAGATTTTCTGTGTATTTTTAACGTATGTGTTTGTATAAATACGTGCAAAAATATACATCTACTTTTTACAGAATAACTTACAAACGTTCAAATGCTAAACGCCATTTTCCTATACCTGAGTTACCCGTTAGCTAGACCGTGGACCCCGGTTCCTTGCTGATATTATCGCTTCACCCGACCTGCCCTGTCCCGACTTGCTTCTAACTCTGTTTGTGTGAAAAATTTACTGTATAATCTCTTAAGGATGTATATTTCTACTTGTGAGAATTATGTACTAATTTTTTTGACTAGTTTAACACTCGTAGGTACATAGCATAAAGTGTTTAAGAGATTCATTAATGTATATAAATAATGAATCTCTCCTCTCTTCGAAAGATATATGGTGTAACTATATGTTATTTATTAACAAGTTAATCTACCTAAGCATAAGTTTTTTTTTTTCATTTATCAATTCAACAATAATAATTGTTTTCTTTTTACCCTAAAGCAGAAAAATTTTTAATTATACCATGGGTATGTACATAAAAACAAATTTCATTGCACATAGAACCCAAATATCAGTAAATCGTTACTAAAAAAATCAGGTAAGTACCTACGAGTACCTATGGTACACTTTTTAACTAAATATTGTTATGCGGTATTGTAAATTTATAATATGTACACAAATACAATAAAACGATTTATTATATTGTCTCTTATACGTCAAGACGAAGGGTTATCACAATATAAACGACTTTCACTAAATATTCGGTTATGATGGCAACTGTTATTAATTGTACTTGGTTATGGCAATAAAGTTAGGGCACACTAGACGCATATATAATAAACAAGGGCGCTATCGCTACCCGAAGCTATTTAATGGTCAGTTCACAATAATTGCCACTGTCAAGTTACAAGATTACGTTCAGTTGTAATTTGTAATATAAACTGCGAACAAACTTCTGGCACATTTTTATGGTTTCAACTAAATAAAAAAGTCCTTTATGTCATTAACGCTTTAATACAAGCAATATACGAGTATCTATGGAAACAAATAATGTTTTAATTTCATATCGTGAAACAATTGATAAAGATTTATTTTATAAAATGATCTGTAGATTTTAACTGTTAATTCTTTTTTTATCAACGTCGTATATATTAAAATTATTCCAATTGTAACAAGATACTTAAATTTCAATAATTTTTATTATATCTTTCGATTACCATTTTATTTGTTAAGTGTGTTAAGTGTATGAAGGTATTAAAGAATATTAAGTAAGCGAATGAGATTGGCAAATACAGAGAAAAGTGACCTTATATTGTCTCCTTCTACTCCAATAGGGAATTGGCTTGACAGTAAATAGATAGTGTTAAAGGTAAATCATTTACCACTTATATTTATTAAAAATATATGCAGAAGTTTAAGAAAACACTATAAAATAACGACTACACATTAATTTCAAAGACTAAGCATCTACGTAATTAAATAAAGACTAAAACAATTAAAATATGGCAATGAAATAGAACTGCCAATCATAATATGATATTTCGCAGACAATGGAATAAATAGTACCCACACAAAAAACGGGTAACAGAGTAACTGGTCCATAGAACGCAAGGGGCGGATGCATACAAGAGTGTTCCTGCCATTTACAACATGCCTCGTTTACACTTTACAATCACTCAGGGACCGCTGTAAAACTGACCAATAAAAGTTCATTATCTATTGGCTTGTTCACGCTTCCAACTTTTATTTTATTAGTTTACGACTTTACGTTCAAACGGGTCGTAAAACTTAATATAACTAGCTCTGATTGTGAATTGGACAGCAAAATTATTTGTTCCAAACTCAGTTTGATGACTGAATTATGTTGTTATGGTGTTTTTATTGGATCGTATATTGATATCTATAGCTTATTTCGTGTTAACATGTATTGTTGATTTAATGAATTAACATGTATTGTTGACTTAAGGAACTTGTCGTTATTTTAATTTGCGTTTTAAGAAACATTCTTTGATAATATTGTGAAATTATAAATTTTGAAATACATATAAAGAAACTACGTTCCCGTGCTAAAAGTTAAGCCTGTCGTAATATGTTCTTAAATATTATAGATAATATGTAATTTCATCGTCCTTTAGCGAGTGATGTATTGTGATCTCCTGATTCTAATTCTATTATACAATTTCTGTGGCGTATTTGTATCAACAAATGATTTGGAGTTAAAGAAAATAAAACAAAGAACAAAATTAAAAAAAAACGTAAGAGGATTATGAAAACATAGAACATAGTTACTTCATTTTTATCCGCGCGTCTTGCACTAGATTACTCATTTATTCTTCAATTGTTTATTGCGTGTGTAAAATATTTAAGCAGACAAGTTAACTTATCACAGAAAATATTGCTAGTTATTAACTTATTTTTAAATTTTAATATAAAAATACCTTCCGGAATACCTTTCCAGTCGAAGGCTGTGAACTGACAGTGATTAAAACATCTGAAAATATTTATTACGATCGGTGACATTTTGAGGCGTGGCTTCATTTGGTATGCATATTACTGAAGGCCCTTGTGTTTAAGAGTTATTGCATAAATAAATACGTGTTTTAAATCGTATAGCTTCTGATTATATACTTGATACTCGGTGTTATTACAATACTTATGGCTGTAGGTATTTTTACCATAGCTATAAGTGGACATACAGCCCAATTATCAAATGTAAAATGGGTTATTATGATTTCAAATACTTTTTTATTCATAAATCAGACACCACACAAAAATCTACAAAACAGGAATAATAGAAGAAACAATAATACCTACAAAAAGTATGTACTTAAACGGTGAACACGGCAAGCAAAAGAAATAACACTAAGAGAAATTAATTAAATAATGTAAAGAAAGAAATACAAGCTAAATATACGTTACATTCAATTGAGAGTAAGTGAGCAAAATTTGAATTTTGGTTGGGAGTAAGGAAGAGTAAAAAATGTCAAAAGATTTACAAATGCTATTATAACTAGAAAGTATTCTACTAAAAGAGGGATGTTCTACAACATTGTTATAGTTCATTTATACGCTTAATGTGTTATTAATACAATTAGCAGCTAAAGGATGCATAGCGCATCAATTTCTTATGACTAACAGGTGCTGGTTACGTTACTCATAAATGAACAACGCAAGAACAGGTCAAAATAGTATTGGTATTGCAAATAAAAAAACGATAGTATTGCAGACTTTGTTAATGGTGAATACAATGAATAAAGATATTCGATAATCTGACCTGCGTATCATTTATATAGATAACTATTTAATATTGGTAGCGTAGGAGTATTATGTTAACTCCAACCGCCGCTACGTAGACGAATTTATCTACCTACTTTAAAATAAATTTAAAATGATAAAAGATGAAGGTTAAATGCAAATTAGTATTATTAGGATATTTATTAAAATGCATGAGAATGCATTCGGTGTATAAAATTCCAGTTTAGGCATGTTTTTAATAAATTAATTCATGTACCTGTAAAATTCATAATGAACTTTTTAGGTTGGTAAATATACGTTAGATACCTAAATTAAGACATTTCATTAATAAGCATTTTCAACGGTTCTGATTTTCAAGTTTGCTCTGAATATAGGTCCATTGTGTAACAAGTTCATACAAATAGGGATTCCGACTTTAATTTTTTTTTATATATAGATACAACCGTTTTATGAGGTTTTTTGTGTAGTCATTTGTAACGTTACAGATACGTATAACACTTAACAATGTATAAAATTGTGACATGCTATACATAATAACATGCCTACACTTTAAAGCATCACTCACCGAATGGGAGATCTGTCGTGAATAAATTTTATTATGGTCATCGTTGTGATCATATCTTAGCCCATAGAATAATATTTAGTTTTACTTTAAAAAAAAAAACAGATGTTTTAAAAACTTTCAGGCACACCCCACAGACTCCCAAAAGAATCTAAAGTATCTCAATTTGAATAATTTAGTTAATTTCCAAAATATTTCACATATTAATATTCTCATCTATAAATCAATTTAGAACACTTAGCCGGATAAAAATTGTGTAACCCAGTAGATACGCCAGTGAAGCAGTGAATAAAAAGTAATAACCTACGTACATTGTAAAATATCCATTCCTTTTAATTTTCGGTAACTTTAGATACTATTAAATCTTAGTTCAAATATTGTCGTTATACGTAAATACGTATATACATATAATTATCAGTTAATTTCCAGCTCGTTTCAAGTTGATAGAAAGTCAATAAAAGAAGCGATCATGTTTCTGTATTTATAAATAACATAACATATTTATTATTGTTATTTATGCATATCTACCTAAGAATATTGTAGGAGGTTAAAAAAGGATAAATAAAAACTCTATCAAACAGTTTGGAAGGCAGGCGAAGTAAATAAAACAGGAAGGGTTTCACCCTCAAGGTACACCGCGAGTGGGTTTTCCTGACCCCCATCTATCGGCTGTAGAGATAGGTACACTAATTTATCTTTATTCGAACTTTTTTATTACCCTGTTCTTCTACATAGCAGGTATTATTGTTTTAAAACTTCTGCTTATGCATACCATTTATTTTTGGCTATAAAAAGGTTAGAATTGTTTATTACAAGCAAAGTTAATTAGCAAATTTAAATAATTATTATACTGTTATTATTATATTTTACCTCCTAATTGCTACTTTTAATAATAATTAATATTTCTATGAGAATAATTAACAATATTTTAAGAGTTAAAAGCCTATGTTTTCGCACTGAATAATTTTGATGTGGAAGATAAAGTAAATTATAATTATGATTTAATTTTTTGAATTTAAATACTAATAAAGCGGTGGTTATTTAAATAAGTTATTTATTTGATTATTAATATCGAGTTTAGTATACATACAAGGTCTTATCGAAGTATGATATATTACTGCCTCAACGAGTCCGCACAACACGTAGTAGAGGAGTGCCCAGCCTGGGCCTCCGCAAGGACTGATTTTGCCAGGGTCGTGGGTCGCTGCCGGCGCTCGTTCGCGCGATGGTCGACAGCGACAGGGCATGGCAGGCGGTCCTCACGTACTGTGAGGTAGTCATGGTGAGGAAGGAGGCGGCGGAGAGGAACTGGAAGGCAATAGCCGGCCCTTACAATCCGATCCGCCGCCCACACAGTACAGGACAAAGGAGGAGGGCCTTCGCCAGAGGCCTTCCTCCTTAAAACCGGATAAGACACCTGGGCGGTGCGCTTGAGGGAGAGTGCCGCCCAACTTATCCAGGCGAGAGCGGTGTGTGACGTGTTTCCGCACACCGCTCCAAGATATTGAGGTGTGCGAGGGGTGGCTCCTTACACCACTCCTCGCAGTGTAAAGATGCGGCCTTATAAATGGCCAGACGTTGTCGAGGGTCGGAGAAGAGGATGACGCTGTTCCTCTGGCCCCGGTCAGACGGGAAGAAGGAACACCCCGGGGGGCAGCCCTCACTGCCCCCTGAATTCCGTTAGGTATTTCCTCCGGGCTATCAAAAAAAAAAAGTATGATATGTAACTTAAGGTTATGCATACGTACTATTACGTACGTAATGTACGTATACGTAAATTGTGTTTTTATTCAAAACTTTGATTTTGTTTTCATTTCAAAAACAAACCATAGTAATTTAATGTTTTATTTAACTCTTGCATCGTCATATTGCATACATTATTTATTATAAAATAATGTCTTTTTGTTGGTATGCTATATAACTCATTTTGCATTAATTTAGGCTCTTATTAGATTTTTTTTAAATCTTAAGGTGCTATGTCAATAGTTGATTAATTAAGTTTTAATCTAAAATCAACTACACACCTTCCGTTAGCACGTAATAGCTTTTAGTTCCAGTATGAGATCATCAACAAGTAAATTATGTCTTTATCTCCTTATATACCTATTTTTTTATGGAATCTGATGCAACATGAATAGAACTTGCAAGTCAGTCATTGATAGAATCATTCACATAGTTCGCAAAATCAAAATACAGCAATGAGGCTAAAGAATCACTTTTTTTTGTTTTGTATAGAATTGGTAGGTACAGTTGTAAATGCATTTGTATAGGGCATTAATCCCTGTCCTGCTTTGGTTTTAGAAACCATATTATTTGCAGGTTGAGGTGTGTTATGGCAACATAAGTCAAAAACTTACTTATAACCGAAGAAAAAAAAGTCCCAAATATTGTACTAAGAAAAATCGCATAAATCATTGTTTTTAGATGTAGTAGGCACGTCTATAACGAATAGATACGTGTCAACGCACGCAATATGTATTCCAAGGTCTTGAATAAATAAGAAAACTCGTAATAAATCATTTAAATTCATGACAGTTGATTTATTTATAATACCATAATTATAATATATTTCATAAAGACAGGTTCTTTTAAACAACAACAAATTAAGTCGCATTGCAATGTCAACGGCTCTTGTAAAATTCAGGACGTGTTTGCATTAATTAACAAAATAACGGAACCTTTTCTCAGCCACCTACTGCGTCCTGAAAACGACTAGTTAATTGAGACCTCCACCTTGTAGGAAAGACACCCTTCTGTGACCGATAAATCTACAGGCAGAGAAGTCTGAGTCGGTTCTAATAAGAGTGGATGGAAGTTCTTCGGACCGATGCGACGGTACCATAGTTTCAAAGGTCATGCAAATATCACCATACCAAAAATATCACAAAAATGTAGTAGTTTAATACGTAAATATTCATAATTTACATTATCTTATCTTCTCTTATAACTTATATTATCTATATATGTGTAATACTTTTTTAAATTCAATGAGGCGTTATCAGTTTTAACATGTTTTCAATAAAGGCTCATATTTCTCTGAAAATCGAATTATAAAATTACATCAGTAAGGTTTATAACGATTGACAAAATTAATACTGGTAGTCAGGTTGTTATTTAGAAGTGAAAATGGTGCTTTACAATTTTAAGGCAAATCTTGTTCAGAGGATCTCTGCTATTATATAAACGAGAATACGTAGATTTGTATCTAATAAGATATCTTTGACAAAGTCACATTCGATCAGCGTTAACGCTAATAGAAAAGTAAAATGAGTTTCATATACCGTAACAAAGTGATATTTCGAAAACTTATGTCAACCTAATACATGATTCTTAGGTGTTTTTGATAAATAGTATTTTGTATATACATCTAGTAAGTACATTAGATGCATTAATTGCTAAATTACAATAATTTTACAAATTAACTTGTATTTTCCATGACAAATGGCGAACATGGATGATGGACTAACGCCTAGTTTCAAAAATCAAGGTCATCAGGACCTCACCGATTGTTGGCCAAGGAGTCATAATAACCACGCCTTACTACGCCATCAATGACACTAGCTGCACAGCTTAAAATTCACGGCGCTGTACATAAATACTATATCTCTTTGACAGTAGCGTTCATTCTATAAATGTATGAAAGCATTGCATGCCCTTACGATAAATAAGTCAGGAATAAATCCCTTTAATTTAAACAAAAAAAAAGGAACCCTTTATATTCATATCTATTCTCTTTTCACACCATCTATCTTCCCTGTGAAAGTAATATAATATTTATTATTTTTATATAATATTCACATTTATTATGTGAATCTGCCTACCCTATGCACGTCACTGCTCTTTGATATTAACAAAACTGCCAAGTAATACTCGCATTACATTACGTGCGCCGTAGTACTACCACTGAATATATACCAAATGTGAGATGAACTGACGACTTCTAAAAAAGGCAAAACTTGGAAACAAGCGGCACAACTAACATCGTTGTTGCTCGATAAGGAGGAGTCATATACTCAGGAGTAGGACCAGATAGGCCTATGATAATTATAATAATGACAAATGATTGTTAAATAAATCGACTAGCAAAGTGATGTGGCATCGATAAGTTTTTGTTCGAGATTTATGTGAGTTCAGGCAGTGGTAGCGACCCGGACGGAGTATCAACTCAACCATATAATTGCTATTCTATTCACACTGGGAGGCGATTTATGCCCGGAATTATTTCCTTGTTGTTTTATTCGGGGATTTGTCACTCACCCTCGCATTTATAATTACCCTTAGATATCGGAGTAACTTTTTAGATGGAATTTATTTGTTCGGAGTCCCTAGTCCCGGACGCCCGGTGGATTAGTGTTCGGTTTGTGAACGTAATTGTGCGGATTTCGTAAAGTTGTGGGATATTACTGTTTGTGCATAATCTCTGTTTAATAGAGTCTTGAGAACCAAAGTGGAGTTCTGAAGGACTTAGCTTTTAGCTCGTTCTGATTTATATTCAGATTTGACTTTTTATATAGGTATCTATTTAAATGCCTATCTACATCGATTTACTTCAGGTGTCCATTTGTTTGTGTAAATAGGTAGCTATATCATAAACCTTATGAGAAATATTATATTTACAGGATAAATATCAGTAGGTACCGCTACATATAGATTGGATTACTGGTTATAGATTATTATCTTTTTTACTACAAATATCTAAAAAAAAAAAATTAAATAATCAGAATTTGATAATGGAATTGGAAGTAAGCGCGTACAAACAAATGTTAATATACATATATCTATATGTATGTAGGAGTTGTATAAAAACATAACCTAGGTACAATTATAGAATCAATAGAAAACGAAAAATTTGATATATCAGCGTTCCTTATTTTAATTTCTATTAACGGCGGCAACTAATAATATTAATAGCAATAATATAAATATGTAACTGAAATTTGACAATTATACATATAGGTTATTCTAGCAAAAAAAAAATTGTTCCATGTATCAGTAGTGCCATCTATCGAAAAAAATCACGCGTGATTTCACATTTTTATTTTAAAGGACTTTATATTATATGTCGTTTCAAATTAAAAAAAAAAATCTTACAATGTAATTTCGTTCTGTGAAAAAAAAAATTAGCAAAATTAAAAGCACAAAGTTGAAATTACAAAAAAGTTCCACAATCCTCCGCTAGATGGTGCGAAACAAAACAACACATTCCGATGACTTGCAGCAAACCTCGAAAGGCGGGAAATGTGGCGAGCTACGAGCTCAGGCGCGAAAGGATGTCTATGATGCAATTTACTGGCAGTATATTGCCAGGTACTTCATAAAACGCGACCATATATTTTTGATTTCCCTTTCACACTGTTTTTTAAACAGTACGGCTTTTATTTTGAAGCTATTTTGTTCGTCAGGTAATCTGAGTACCTATCTAAGTTTTAAAAGCTTAATTTTTTTTACAATTCTTTGACAACTTTGTTATGAAGTATGTTTATTATGGCATTTGCGTATTAGAGACCGTATTTGATATGCGTTAATGTGATTTATAAAATTAATTCCTAAAATTTTAAAATATTTTTCTCAGGTAATAATTATTAAATTACTATGAGCATAGATTGCATTATATCTTACAGTACTGCTAGCAGCGGCATCGATCGGCACAATAAAACATTTACTTTACAGTGTGACGACCTCAAAAAGCTCATAAAAAGCTTCATGTATTCTATCACAGATGGCGCAACAAGCTTTACGTAAGATACGCCATCTATAGCCAATGGCTTTGAATTATCCCTGCGCTAACTTTAAGCCTTCAGATATAATGGTTTTATTGGGTTATAAAAGTTGCGAGTTACGACGTTCGACTATCGAATATGGAGATATCGGAGGGTGAACTGGCGTGTAAGACAACAGAAAGACTTTTATTGTTTGTAAATTGGCTGTAAAATTATGAGTTTGCTCGTATTGTACGTAATCACGTCGATCAGCTGTTGTTTTATGGAATAAATCACTTTATTACCGCAAGTGGTAGTTTATGGGGCTATAAAGCTTCATTCAAATAGGCGTCAGGTTGTCTACCGTGTTACGGACTGCTACTTAATGCCTCTGGTTTTATTGCTTAATAGATCTATTGAATTAATTTGGAATCTTGTTGCATATTATGAAATAAAATATTAAGTATTTATTATTAATTGTAATATATTATAGCATTCTCTTCATACGTATATAATAAATACGTATTACACTTTTATAGAAAATATTTTTCGATTTTAAGTTATTTTATTTTATCTATCATACTTATAAAGACCTGATATAATTATTTATTAATATAATAAAAATAAGTTTTTTTTTATTACCTAAATATTGAAATTTTGAACCTAGTCATTGTGAATATTTATAAAATTAATATAATTTTCAGATAAAATTTCATTACTTGATTACGGTAATAGAACTTAATTACCATTTTTATTAAATTAATTTTATTTGTCTTTGACCGGAAATCAAACCTGGTGTACTAAGAATGCTTTAAAGTTTTTGTTTGTAGATCAATACGATTTAGCTATTAGACAAGAGATGGCGCTTTACCAACATTTAAGCACTATCTAATTTATAAAAATATTTTTATTTATAAATTAGATCAATAAATATCCTTTATCAATTTTTACTATTAATCGTATTGATTAAAGAATTTACAAAAGTAGCTATTGTAAAGTGGTAAATAAATACTATGAACTATTAAAAATTTATTTGATTATAGGATAACAAAATTCCAAAATATTTTATAAAAAGATGGACAATTATTATATTTTAAAACGAACAAAACCCCTTAAAATCATATTACGTTCTTTTTTGTGGCTCATTCAATTGTTATTATCACAAACAGAAGCTGCGGAGCTCGCGGGCGGGCTAATTATTTGTCTTACGACAACTTTACGATTATAGTCATCGTTAACTTGACGTTTACGATCGGTTAACACCTCCGGCCCGTGATTGTTTAGCAATCGCGATACCGTTTTAGTGGCATTTTAAATTAATATTGTAAACACAACTGTTTTACGATACATTTGCTGCGTTATTTTTTTTTTAAATCTATTTATTAATATTCTGTATTCTATGACTGTTAGTTATATTGATAGGAACTCTCTTAATATAGATTTTTTTAATACTTTTATAATTAGTCATAACAATTACAATACAGTAATTGTCACTGCCATTTGTCAATCAACTTAATAAAATATTATGTATCTAGGAAATCAACTGTTCCTTTTATATAAGGCTCAGGTCAGGCCTTGCATGGAATATTGTTCGCATCTTTGGGACGGTTCTGCCCAGTACTTACTTGATGCTCTGGACAGGTTGCAGCGGAGGGCTGTTCGCGTTGTGAATGATCCTGAAGTGACTAAACATCTTGAACCGCTTCAGTTGCGCAGAGATGTGGCCTCACTGAGCGTTTTCTACCGTCTGTATCATGGCGAGTGTTCTGAGGAATTGTTTAACCTTGTTCCACCCTCTCCCTTCCTGAATAGATCTACGCGCGCGGGTTTGCAGTGTCACAGCTATACGGTATCTCACATCCCGGCTAGGACAAAGAAGTTCTCTAACTCCTTCTTTTGCCGTGTCGTTGGGCTGTGGAATGGTCTTCCGGCGAGCGTGTTCCCTCCATCCTATGATATGGGATCTTTTAAACGTAGCGTGAAGAGATATTTGTGCAGGCTGGCATGATCGCTGCGACTACCGATGGGTTTTTTGTTACCTTTTGATAGTCGTTGGCGTTTTTTGGACTGCACCATGCTTACCATCAGGTATCGTGCAGTCACTGTGTCGAGTCGGTATAAAAAAAAATATATATCACAATATTTACAAAGATACGTCCGTTTTTCTTGGTTCACTACAGAACAATGTCTTGATGAAGCTTGATATAATAGGTTTTTAAATAATTTTATTTAGACCTACATAAATACCTAAATGCGTATTAAATAGATAATATAGTAGCCTTTAATTTCTATTCAGCCAAATTTATGACTTTTTTAAGGAATAGGAGAAAAGTTAATATTGACAAATTCTGTTTGGTGTAGTAGTTGATTGGAAAACTCCTACTCTACGGATTATATATAGGTTTAAATCTTTCCCAAGGAACTAATTGTAAAATTGTTTATGGATAATTGTTCTGAGTTTGGGCATGTTTTTTTGTTGTTGTTTTGTTGTTTGAGGGTTGTGCATGTAGAATGCAGGTTGTTAATACTAGTAGGAAACAGCAGCTTTTAATACAAAAAAAAACCTGTTTTGTAGTATTTATATGGTATGTTTAAGATATACTGCTAGTTACGGTAGCAGTGTTACATCGGGAAATATTAAAGTTTTATTTTATCTAGAGATGGGCATAATGTCCTCAGATTAATGATTAACTATTAGAAAATGTAATCATAAATTTAATTTCATTAATATGTAATCATGATTAAGCCTTAACCTAAACACCCTTCTAAACATTAATCAGTCATAAATTAGTATGCAATTGAGGATTCGTCAGTGTGTCTAACATAGATGGGTTAAATGTAATCATATTAATGATGCAAGATGTAATCGTAATCGATTTCATTAATCTGATTACGTTTTGCCCATCTATGATTATATCAAGATTATAATTACAAACCATTTATAAATTAAACTAGATACAATACCCGAGTCAATAGAGCCTGGCTGTTAATAAAGTGGGAGAGTAAGACAAAAAATAAATCAAGATAGAGAAAGAAATAGTGAAGGAGCGGCGTTATTTATGAGTTGCACATTTGGTAAAAACGGCACCAAATAAAAAGTAACTCGGTATAGTATGGTTATGACATTAATGCCTTCTATATTTTTTAAAATACGTAAAAATATCTCTCATATCTCTATTAAGTATTCAAAAATTGTAATTTGTATGATCGTCCAGAGAATTTTATTTTTCGTTTTATACGAACATGGTTTATTACATTACGTAATAACAAAGTTTACTATAACAAACTATATTTTTTGACCACATTAGTTCTATAAATGTAAAATTCAGATGTAGAGAATGTTGATCTGCTTTTTTTTACTAGTCAAAGTATAAACGCAAAGTGAATGCAGGTAATTATTTCACATCTGTTCCCTCTTAAAGAGACACGGCTAGATTGATGTAGTATTATAATGTATTATATATTTAGGGACATTATAATCTCTATAAATATTTTAAAATATGATAAGAGTTAATAAAGACACTATTAATAAAATTTTGAAGAGATTTCCTTAATTGATAAGGGAGTTAGACATCTATATTGGAACGTAGGTATGTATGTATAGGTATATATATCCGTACTTGGATTTATAAAAAAATGTGTTTTAATTAAATATATTTGATGTGAGAATAAAAATTTCAAATTGGAAGCGCTAAAAATTTTCAGTTAGAAAAAATTGCAAACAAAAATAATCTAGACTTGTTTTACTCGACCGTACCGCCTATCGGTATGAGTAAGTTATGGCCGCCGTAGGGTGAGTTACACCCTGCTTAGGTCACGTGGCCCGAGAGGGATACCGTTATTAAAAAAACAACAAGGCAAAAAGAGACGAAAAAGTTCGGGCGGTAAGTTATCTTCGTTTCATTCAACCCAACTCGCGCCACCCGAACGTCCGTATAGATCAATAAAACTACTTTATCTCTTTTTGGCACATCCCCATCCCGTCGGCGACTTCCTAGAATGCCTCACCCTTGTCGTTGCATCATATTTTGCCCATTAAAAAAGTTTTATAACATTTCTTTTAATTTCGAACTTTCTCAAAACTTTCTAAAATACAAAAAACATAGCTTTTGTGTTTTTGAAAATTAAAAATCATTGTTTCGCACAGAAAGAATCTACTAAATCTAAATGTTAAAAAATATTGTTTTTTAAGTTGTGTTTTATGACATAAGGTCTTTTTGTGCTTTCAATTGTAGTTTTTTAAAAAGATCTTTTGAAGCAATATTTTACACTTTTATAAAGGTATCGGCTGTAAAATAACGTGAAACTATAGACAGGACCTCAGGTACATATGAATTGCAATCTCAAATTCAGTATCGTCGCGACAGTGCCACTCGCTTCATGTAATTGAGTATTTATTTATACTTGTGTGTAACCATTTGTTGACGTGATTAGAAGTTAGTACGTGAGTATAGTAGGTGTTTAATTTATATTTTTCTAATTAACACGTAAAAGCTAAGTGCTTTAACACATTCACATTTAATTATGGCTATTGTAATAATTGAAATATTTCTATAAATTCCATTTTTATTTTATTTCTCAATATTTATTTTATGTACCATTAGATTATAAATAAAGATTTGATTTCCATTAAGTATGTTTTCCATGTATCTAAAAAGGGAAAATCATAAATAACATAACCATTGCTACAGTACTTAAGTTCTTTGTTTTTGAGATAAAAAATTACATAGGATTTATTTTTGTGAGATAAATTTTGGCAGACCTATGTCCTTATTGAAATCTAGTTGAATAGACTAGTATTTATCGTTACTAATATAAAAATTAGGTAAATGATTTTGATGTAATTGAAAGTATAAACGGATTAAATTAAAATATTCTGTAAAAAGTTGTACAACTGTCGGAAATTCGGTTAAACTTTCTACGTTCACGGTTACCGGTATGAAAGTGGTCGTTTCCTGGTAGGGTTGTCACGGCGGGACACTCCACGGCTCATCTTCCGGTATCATCCAATAAAGTAATTACTCCGATAACTTCCCGCCTCCATGTTCTACCACCAATTTAGTATTAGGGTTGACGCTAAATTTTGTACGTTTAAATGATTCTCTAACGATTGGGCATTCTCATTCTTTTTTAACAATACATTTTTTTTACTTTTAGATATACTTTGTTTGTAAGCAGCCCAAAATTTACGCTAGATACAGACTTCGATTCTTCGGTTAAGGTGTAACTAGTTACATCCAAAAACATAATATAATGGCAAAACCTACCTATTTTAAGTAGTTAAAATAAATTTTAGGTATTTTGTAAATAAAGATTTATAAAACTATGTATTATACTCGGATTTATTACATAGGAGTATTGATCTTTATATAGGTAGATACTAGGGATGTAACGGAGGCAGTTTTATCGGAACCGAAGTCGGAGTCGGAGTTTTTAAATTTGATTTATCGGAGTCGGAATCGGAGTCGGAGGCGGAGGTAATGTCAGTCACAAGTGACGGCAGAATAAAATAGTTTTATTAAGGGACAAATAAAAACATTATTGAGTGAAAATTTTTAATTAGAAAGTGATAAATTTACAAATACACAGCCAATACAAATTGCTGTTTCTTATTAACATTTTCATAGTACTGTGAGAAAGCGATTACCTGAGCTACTGGTCGCGTAGTCCACGACATTTAAGCGCAAAGTGGATAAAACCACTATTGTATGTCTGCTCACATAGCGTGATAGCGTGAAGATATGTTATTTATTATATCTTAAATTTGATCCCATTTTAATATGGTGCAGGATTGATACATGTCTTTGAACGTATAAGCCAGAACTTTTGAATTGACAACAGCATAATCCATTTCCTTCTTCATCTCCCTCGTGTGTAGACAGATGTTGAGAATCGAGACTGTTTCCAAGCGTATATCAGGTTTTTTTTTTGATAGCCCGGGGGATATTGTTGATGGACCTCAGGGAGCTTTTTGGTTGTCGGACTTGCACCGACTAAAACCCCCGGGGTCACACAGCGCTCTCGCCTGGATAAGTTGGGCGGCACGCTCCCTCAAGCGGATCCAGTTAACACTGTCCAGTGAACAAATTAAATCAAATTTGCTGCAGGGTTGTTTTTGTGTTAATTTCTATTTTACTTAATTTAATGTAAATGTAAAATAAAAAAACCTTTTAGTAATAAATTTCAATGTACATTTAGTTTTAAATTTAATAATTTAATCATATTTTTTAAATCTAAATTTAAAAAAATGTCTTCTACAAATTAAGTAGCACTTATTGTTTGATTAATTGATATTATGTTTCAACAACATATAAAGTAAAATCAAATGAATTGACTGCAACAGTGGTGGTGACCTCCGATTAAAAAGTTTCGGAACCGAAGTCGGAACCGAAGGTGTAATAACGATCGGAAGTTCCGACTTATCGGAGTCGGAGTCGAAGCTCCGTAACATCCCTGGTAGATACGTAAAATAAGTCTAACCACGTTCCTTTCCTTTTTATGCAACGTAAAGATTCTGAGCATATTCTTAACTATGTAATTATATGAATTTAGATGTTACAATAACATAAAACAAACGTGATGACTAAAAGATACTACCGTATTATTAATTAAGTAGTTTACACAAGAGTAACTATTCATCCTCCCCTAGCTTAAATGAACTTTCACAACATATTGTCATTATAGGGGACATTTCTCTTCATCTTTTATTGTCTATAATACTATAAAACAAGCGAATAATACTCGTATACTAATAATAATATTTACTTACAATTAGGTACACACATTGACCTAGTCCCAAATTAAGCTTGCACTTGTACTATTGGTACTAGGCAAAGATATACATACTTGAATATATATATATATATATATATATATACAACTATGACTCGTGACAAACTCATCTGCTCATCACAGAAAATTTTTATCACTACCGGAATTCGAACCATGGACCTTAGCATCGTAAGTAGGGTCACTACAAACTGCGCTATTAGGCCGTCAAATAGGTACCTAAAGATAAATCTGAGTAAACGGCGCGATTTTATTTGTTGATCTTTATTTAATAACAAATTTTTCTGAAGGGATTTTAAAATATGCGATGAAATTTGAAGGTAAAATTCTACAGTTCGCTCCAGTGGGCAATATGTCCCACAAATCTCTTGCTCACATCAACAAATAATAATAAAGAAAATTCCAAAGTCACAAAAAAATCTTCAGAGATTGAGAATGAAGAGGAAGAGAATCAAAACAATTAAGATGATAAAATATTAAAGAACAAGAATAGAAACAGATTTAAAGATTCCACAAAAAATTAGTACGCAACAATTTCGCCAAAAAATCTAAATATTAAGTTATTAGATAGAAAAATACAATACACTCAAGAGAGAAACGTATATGATAACTGATGATTAAATCTTTCCATTTTATGACTAAAAATATTTTTTTAGGTTTACGTTTAAAAGAGATACATTTTTATGACTGTTGATGAAAAATCTTTTTTATAATTAATAGCTAAAATGTTTCTTTTTTTATAGATTTTGTTTTTTTATTATTTTAGGTTATAGTCTTTTCAAGTCATAAGAAATAGAACTGAGGCGTTTTGTCAAGGGATGTCGTTAACGCTAGAAAAGTTCAAATTACCTATAATTAATTTTTAAGTGATTTATGCTATCCAATCCAAACCAAAGAATTAACAGATGCTTTTTAATATTTTCTACAATATGTTACGTTAGTTACTTGTATAGTGAGTATTAATTAAATTTAAAAAGTGGGACGTACTATAGAGTTTTACCCTATATATAATATACAAGCAGATTTTGATCTCACGTATTACGTATATTTGACCTTTAATAACTTCCTCGATACTACGGATCGGATGTATAGGCCTCACCCTTGATACCAGCCTTGATTACATAGACAGGGCGTTTGTGCTTGACTAGATACTTCGTCATAGTGTTTCATGTATATTTTCGTAATTCGGAATTAATTGTTATTACGTATCCAGCTATCTGGATAGATAAGTAGATCCTTAAAAACCTTCCACTTTGTTATATGTTCGCTGTTTCAGAAATGCTTTATATAATTAAAAAGGTTTTCAAACACAAATTAACAATTGCTTACAAATGTATCCTTTATTAGTATTAAAAAGGATCTTAGAATTTAAAGAGCATATCTGTAACTGGGCAATTGTAGTTTCTTAGCTTTTCGCGGTCTTTACCATGCTTGGATTGCATTATAAAATTATAGATGAAATTTTCTGTCTAATATGTCGAAGAAAGAGTTTTGGCTCAAACATAAAATGACGCTGTAAACATTTTTTTTACTAAATTCCGGGACAAAGATGAATTTAAGACGCAGCAGTGCGCTCACGCTTATATATTTCGTATCAAACAAAAGTTTGGTCACGGTTAATGCCTTTACGACTGCCGGGGGTGACATAAAGAAAATGAAAAACATTTTGTATTATTCTTGTTGCGCTCTTACCCGCGTAACTTGAACAACCCTCGTAAGGCTGGTCACATGCTTGCAGTTTTTCAGACGCGATTGTGTGTGCGACTTTTTGTCGTAAATATATTTTTACTTCTTTTGTATAATCTTGCTGTACTGTGATGTTGCAGTAAAATGACAATGGAAAAAAATTGACTTTCTTTATGCTTTAGGGTTATTTGTATAGGTTTTGTTTTTAACTGCACAGGTATCAACTTTCTTTTTTATTTTTTTTAAATATATAGGTATATAGGCTGTTTCATAGTGAGATATCTGTATCTACATTTAATATAATTCTTATATTTATTATGGAACAAAAAGGTTTCATAAAGCTCACTTTTAATTAAAGAAAAATGTTAAATTATATCTCAGATGCAAAAAGATCACCTGTATTTGCGACAAAAAATCGTACCTATTTAGTCAGACATAAGCATCCCTTGGCTGCCAAGCTTCTGCTTAGACAAATATCCACAGAAACTAGTTACGTGTTTGGACTCCGATATAACTAGCAGCTGTTTAATATTTATTGTGTACCTGCTGCAATCCATCTCCATAGGTGATGTATCTCTTGAATATTTATTCCCTTCTCAATTTATGAGTTGATAGTAATTTACATGTTAACATGTCTTGCAAAATTAAACAATCACAATTAAATATTACAGTACCTGAACTCATATACACGTATTTATTTATTGTTAATTGAGTAAATATACAATATACAATTAAAATACCTATTTCGTTTATCAGGTAATTAAATTACTGCGGATTTCAATTTACTTCTAAATATTTCCTTAGCGGCATGAAAGTCACAGTAACAGAGTTAATATACTTTTCATAAGAGCTTTATTAATAAAATGCTGCTGTAATTTATTAATTAGAAACTTAGTTAAATATATTATGCAAAGCTAAGATTTAACTAAATCTAATCGGCAATTAGGTAAACCAAAGAAAATTAATAATTCTTTTTAGTAGTTTACTTAAGTACCACCTACTTCAATACCTGTACACAATCAAACAATACACCATCAAACATATCCGTATTAAAGATCTAGTTTTCCAAGATTTTTTCAACTAGAAAGACTTGTGAAAAACCGGACTGCCCGACCCAATATCAGACATCTGGTGAGGCAGACAAGATCCGAGAATTGGGTAGCCGATGTAAATTTTGATACCAATGTGAATGTCGGCCCATCACGCAAGCTTGACATAATATGAGCTCTATAGCCAGAGTGGCCTAAGCGATGTCAAAATTAATGGCTCATTAATGGGGCTATTCTAGTCTAGTAGCCATTCATAAAAAAACGTAATGATATATCTACCAATATGAATGCAAAACTCTATTATATTAGTAGACATACTAATCATAATCATGCACAAAATTTTCATTTGAGGTACACTAGCTATGAACGCCTCAAATAATCATTATGTTGTTAAATATATTTCGTAATAGAATGCGTTTGGACGACGTAACTGAGAGACGTCTCGTAAACTTGTCATCTGATACTATTTCTGGAGAGTTGGTTTTCATTTCAACTAGACTACTTGGCTGTGGGCACTATTTTGTGGCTTGGTATAATAAAAAATCTTGTTAACAAATCATTATGAGAAAGTCGTTTTTTTTTACAATACGTTTATATGACACACAGAGAAATATTATATAATGAAACTATATACTCGCGTACAAATTGAAAATAGTAAGGTGTTGTCGAATAGAATGTTTAATTTTATCGAACTGTAGCGAGTCAATACATCGTGATCTTCTAGTTTTAATTACCTTATGCCGTTTCTATGCGGGTAATATCAAGTAATGCGACAGATTTAAAGTTAAAACACAACACAACAAATTTAGTATAAAGGACATTATAAAATCATAGAAAATATGTTGCTACACTTTTAGACGCATGTTTTATACCACATTAACCTTCCATGTCTTTCTAATTCCATTATTGCATCAGTTTTATGTCTTACAAATATTATTGAAATAATAAATAAAATAGAAAATACTTAAGATTAATCATCAATATAATTATAATTAAAAAGAAATTACACATCTAATACGCAATATATAACTGTCATATAACTCAAGCAGTACCCTGGGTTCACTCGTAATTCGTCGTATATGTCTCGCGACTTTTATTCTCGCAACATTTTTGATAACACCCAATATACTGTATTTATTACAGTAAAAATGACCTTATTACATTAACATTAGAGTTTATATTATTTAGAAAATTAAATAAAAGAAAGGCTATTTCAACAGACGTGGATAAGGAAAACCTTAGATAAATGTGATCTATGATAAACGTGCCTTTGGTAATAACTATCGCCGACTTAGATCGATAGACGTGACAGTTATAACTTATAACATTCAGTATTGTACATATAGGTTTCTAATATTTATAAAATCACCATTGAATACAATTCGTATTATCTTTATGTACCAGCAGGTTAGATTTTTGGTCATAAATAGTACATTATAATTGGTCAAGTGATAAATAGTTTAGCTCTGTAAATGTTCACACAACATTGTATAATTTTCTATAGTTAATTACACACAATATTAACTATTATTAAAAATTATAATTTCAAAGTTAAGTTATATACAATAGATATCAGAAGAGCCTGGCTGAGATTTGCAAACACTATTTTGATTTTTCTCCGCACAAATTATAAATTATATTATTTAATAAATATCGAAGTATACGGTATGTTGCCAATATCTGTGAATAACTAAGGTGATAAAAAAGTGTCTATTGTACAATAAGTTTTATGTCAAAGACGAACTTATTTTCTGAGCAAAGTTTAAGCAAAATTTAAGTAGTGTCTATAAATATCAGCCTTATTGCTTCATCTCTGTAAGCCTGGTTTACTCGAGCTTTAATTTTAACACTGGGTACTAAACTAGGATCGTCAGATAATTAGATATATCAAGTTTAAATAGCTGTTTGTATATGAAAAATCCTTAATAATTCCATTTCAGTTAAATATTACCAGTTTACTGTAACTCAACGTTAAGTTGGTCCATCTTTAAAAAAAAAAAAACTTGGAGAAGCTACTCGAACACACTTAAACCAAAAAACTGCAGTCAAATGATGATTTTTTAAGGTGACCTTATTTACCTACGGTATCTAAATTGTGTACTTGAAGTTCATTCATCATTGCAATTTTTATTGATATATTTTTGAAGAAACATTTCTTCGGATCTTTTTATCATTCATGATTTCTAAATAAGGTATACGTACATCAAACTGATGCTAATTATTGATAAAAAAAACTCAACATTCTACATGTACAGTATTAATTTAATTAATAAAATAATAATGCGAAAGTCATTTCAAAACGTTAAATAGAAAATTATGTAAATGTGCCTATTCAATATTTATGTATATGGTTACCGAGTTTCTCCTATTGTTTACAGAGCTCTAAAACGAGAAAAAAGTGTGAAGAATCCCTCACTAAATAATAAGTGATGAACAGTTTATCGTCGTATCACGTGATCTAGAGTAATAAAGTGGACGAAGGCATATAATCTTTTCTTGTGAAAATTGTTTTTCTGCTCACCCTCGTTTGTTATAGTGTGTAGGATTATAATTTTGCGATGTCCGTAATATATAATACGACGATCGTATAAATAAAATGAGATAGTTTTCGTCACTTCTTAACTCTTTGCAACTTAGTAAAGGTGTATTTCTTTGCTATAAGCGTTAGCATAAATATGATTTAGGAGATAATAAAAAGTGATAATAATAATGTTGTAGCTATTCACTCAGAAATTAATCAATGCTTTAAACGAAAATATACATTTAAAATGTTCGTTCAAAGTTACTTCGTGATAAATCCGAAATAAAAAAAACATTAACCATTAGATAATAGACACGTTACTATTTTTTGTTGTGTATATAAATTACATTCATAAACTCCCTATTTTTTTTTAATCAAGCAATAGATTTCGATATAATTCCATTTTTATTATTATATTTTTTTTCCTATTTGAGGATTATCTTAAAACATTTGAAAGAATATTATAAATTTTTCTTTTTCAATCTCACAATTGGCATTGTTTAAAGATTTTTTTGTATAATATTAAAGACAAGCAGATAGGTGAACAGCAAACTAATGGTAAGGGGTCACTGTTGTCTATGGACCTGAAAAACCGTTTTTCATTTTTACCTTCAGTTATAAGCAATAGTATCTACTTTCAATCAGATGAACAGTCACTTTTTGAATGACTTTAAGTATAAATAACATGTATGGTATTTAGTATAAATATCGTAATTGTGTTTCATTAGTAGACATCATCTCATACGATGTTGGCAACTCGGTATCATCTTATTTGCTTGGCGTCGACGCAGCGACGACTCGCTGATTTATATCTCAGTACCATCCTACAAAACTTCACGGATTAAACAGTTTTTCTCGCTATGATATTTGCCAACTTTATATGAATTTGATTTTTTATTTGCGTTTTTAATTAAAACAATGTTTTTGAATTTTACAACGTACAATTGAATAAAACTGCATTTAGAATCTTGCAATCATGATTGGTATTTGCAGTATATATCTATTATACTACATTATTTTAGCAAATTGTTATAAGATGTATTCAAGAAACATACTTGTTGAAGTACCCGTAAAACCATTTAGTTCTAGAACCTTTAGTAACCGTTTGCAAGTTTTTTAAGTTACTTGTTTTCATTATTAGGATTTTGTTATATGATATACATAAGTAGTATCTACATGATAAGTATCTTGAATTCCATAGAAACATAAAAAGTATTATTTTGTTATACTTGGATATCGGATATATATTGATTTAAATAATTATCCAATTTGGATTTTGAGACTCCTATTCTAGTAATTATCAGAGTTTAGGCTAAATATAAGAGGGTAATGCTTTATACGCTTTTGTGATATTCATGCTACTTCATGATATTAAATTAATCGGTAAAAATATTATTTTCATTTGCTTAAGATTATTGTTACAGATCAGCGGCCGCACTATAAACTAAAAGAAACAATATTGTAGATCTTATACAGCGTTGTCACTTTTATATCTTATCATATTTTAGACAAATATGAATGTATGATGGGAATAAATTGTTACAAGAATCTATAGTATGAGCGTCGATACGTAAAATTTTTAATAAAATGTCTGTCTGTCAGTAGGTATAACTGTCATTTTTAAATTACATCCGATTTTATATTAATAAAACTCCTAATCATCAAATCTCTACAAAGACAAATCGGTTACAATGCTTATACAATGTATAGACGAGTAAAGGAACTTTAATAGATGCACTCAAACATTCAAACTAATGGTGCAACATAACAAAGTGCTACAGAAATAAATAGAAAAAAAAATATACACGAGACTAGGCCCGTCGTCCGCACCAGTCGAGGACTAAAAATAAATTAATATACTGCGTGGTGTGAAAGTTCACCATGGCGACAAACGGCAACGTATTGATGATCTCCTATTAAAGATTTCCATGTAATTGGTCCGCCTCGAAAGATATGTGGGGATTTATGTTAAACTAGCTGTCCCGGCAGACCTTGTTCTGCCCTATTTCTCTAAATCAGATTTTATTCTGCCAAAACCTATTGGCCCGTCGGCTTTTTTATGAAAATTGTTTGAAGGAACCTGGCCTTAATGCTATATGTATAAAAATTGACATATATTGACATTAATATTTATACGTCACTCGATTGCTTTGCCTTCCCGGAACCCGTCCACTAACATTTAAACTTTATGTTATGGTGTTAAAGTTCAAATTGACTTTTAAATATTATTACGAATTTTTTGTATGAGAATACAGAAAAGTGTTATTTTTAGACAGTTGCAGGAAATTTTTAAAATTTTTCTCTCCGTAATAACCTTCCTCAGACTTCATCAAACACAACAAAAAAAAAAATCAGCCAAATCGGTTCAGCCGTTCTCGAGTTTCGCGCTTATCAAGACATTTTGCGATTCATTTTTATATTATAGATATACACATTTTTTGGCTCGGAAATTAACTTTACACCCAAATAATACGATTTATACAATTATGATCTTGGTCCTGAGAAAAAAACATTTATAATGTTGTATTATTAAGATAATATTTAATTTATATACCGGAAAGTTCTGTGTATTGCTTTACTGCCTTCGTTTGTTGTAGCGCGTTGGGTATGTTCGCCAAAGCAAGGTTGGATGATATTCATACAATTGTGCGTCAGCAGTCAGCTTCGATGCTGAAGCGATTGAGAGGTAGTTTCGAGGGTTTCTGAGCATATTGGCTGAGAAACTGAAAGGGCTTTTCATGCGATTTTGGGTTAAGAGGCTTATCTACTCCCGTATATTGTGAATTAATGTTATGGTAAAAACTTATTAAAATTTATTGTTTTTAATAACATTTTGTGTTGAGAAAAAATCAAATATGAACTTACTATTATTTTGATCTAACATTTTAGTAAAATTATCGCCGAAAAGAGAATTCAGTCAACCGACTGATTAATTATCAAATCGCTTTTAGATTTTCCTTGTTTCATCTTGATTATGTTTGACGGTTGCGATCGAATTAATTATCTAACTCAGTAGTTTTTTTATGTATAAAAAATAGTGAGCGCAAGCATTGAGTGTTTTATTTACAGAAAAATGTTCATTTGCATTAATGTCCGTGTCTCTACGTCGGAGCTGAGCAAATGTTTAGTGTTACTTTTTGGTCGTTTTTTCCCGATGTGTCATGTTTTGTGAAATTTACGCGAAGCTTAAACCGTCCAAAATTTTAGCGTGTACCGTCCAAAATCCTGATAAATGTGCACGAGCAGGGGGCGGGACGGCGCGGAAAAAACTCTTCAGTAACCTTTTTAATATTACCTAATATTTCCTACTAAACAAATGTGCTAGAGATACTTGGAGTGCTATATATTTTGACGGTCTAAACAAATTATTACTGTATCTACTATTCTTAAAAAGAAATCATATAGGTATATCTACTTTTCTATATTACAAAGATGTTCTTTGGATTAATCTACAAAATTATGCATCCAATTAAAAAAAACCGCAATATTTAGAATCACCTAAATATTGGCTATATGATTCCCATGCGAAACGAGAATATTCTAAGCGAGTAAATGAATTCCTGTTTAAAAATTTAATACAAAATACAATAACTCTCTGTCACAAAATTAGTTTTCTTTTCCACTTAAAAGCTTTTAATAAAATACGTTACTTTTAAGAAAATAACTATTAATTATTTCTTCTGCTAAAACCAACTTTTATCTTAGCTAACACCTGCAGTTCAACTTTAAAAGTCGAGATGTCTAATTAACTAAGTCACCGAAGACATTCCCACACTCTTTGTCTTATGCATAAAGAATTTACATTTAAATAAAACATTTTCACATTAATCTTTTATGCGTTAACGAATGTAATAAAATCCTTACGCGAAGGGATGGAATCTGAGACAATTTGCTTCTCCGTTCCCCTTGTAAGCCCACCTATGTGTCTTTCTTATTGCCGCCTAAATCTCAAATATACAACTAAGATTAATCCCGCTGAAAGAAAGGGTGTGAGGCAACCCTTTTGAAAAATAGGTTTTCTTTTGTTAGAAATAGTAGTAATATGGTATTATAGGCCTCAATTACATTACATTCAATTCCTTGAAAATTTACTATTTTTACGTTAAACAGACATTGTACAGAGTGATTCTTCTTTAAGTGCACATAAGAATTTATATGAAACTAGAAATGATATTTTCGACGAGAAAAGTCTTAAATTCTTTTCTTTGATTTATAGGCCTTTTTATTTTTTGATTAGCAACTGTCGACCCATTATACCAACAAAGTCGCAGTTTTTAATCAAATGACTCATTGTGTTAAAAAATAAACATTACAAATAATAAGTAAAAAACAACAATAACTTAAGAATATTTTATGGAAACTTATATTTTACTGTGTTTTTCTCGATAATGAAAACAAGTTAAACTATATAACTAAATTACCTCCAGATTTTATCCTCTGGGGTTTTACAGGCTTAGTACGGGTTTTGGCACCACATTTTCACCAGTGAAGGAAAGCATTGTAAGGAAACCCGCATAGTATATAATACAAATGTCACGTGTAAGGCGACAGCGATCAGCTGCGCTATTGATCACGTTGGGCACGACATATATGCGCAAAGTGGATACAATCATTTATTTAACTCCACTTACTCCGAAAGAAAGATAGCATGATGATATGTATATTATTAATTTTATAGATTATTTCTAACTTCTCTTAATTTATAATATAAGCACGGCTCAGTCATTCATCTTAGTTAAAATTAATGCACCAAAGTTACCAGTCGAGAGTGCATTTCTCTTTGTAACTAAACTATTGGCGGTGTGAATAATTTCTACTAATCTTATAATGTGCAGGATTTTTATTATCTCATGAAACTGTTTATTACAAGTAATAGTTAAATTCGAGTGTTATACGCATGTTAATACCAAAACAGTTACAGACAGACCGAATCTCTCTGATTTATTTCCCTCCGTTATTTATCTGACAATGAACATCTATTCAAAGTAATTAAATTTGATTGATGCAAGCCTTGGTAGATTAAAATTCATTAACTAACATCAGTTGATGTTATACATGATATGGAATTAATATTAAGGGGTCTGCGCGTATTATTTAATGTAACTACTTAAAATATCGGTAATTAGTTGTATTTAATACTTATTAAATATCAATGAAATATATATACAAAAGTAAAAAATAGAAACCTAAGTTTTCAATGTAACACTAATTGATAAATAGTATGGCATCTATTACATGCGACTAATTTAGCAATTAAAATTCTTATTTCATTGGCACGTGCCTTACAATCAGACATGTCATCAACTAAATACTAAGATGTTGTTTATTTCTTCACTATTCATTTCACAATATATTATTACGTATTTATAATAAACCTACTTAAGTCAATAGGTACTTGATTGAAATGTACAAGTCTTAATTACCATAGCTACTGAAAAGTAGTCTCTTAATTTATTAGGGTAATGAGGTAATTAAAATACGATTATTTTGCGCTTTTGAAATTTATTTACAGATTTTTCCAGTCTATTCATCAAGAAGTATATTGTACATACCCGTCTTTTTGCATTTTAAATATTGATGATTTATTCCTACCTATACCTATTATATATTCTATAAAGTTGTACCTATTTGACAATATTACCACAAAATACGATGTATATATATAAAGACGCTTAAAATAATCAATATTCTTTTAAAACCAAACGGCCGATATTCATTATATCCTTGAGTGTACACTTGCAACCCTTATCAAGGAAAGACGCGCGTTTTTTCTTGGTTTTCCCAAATAATTTATTTAGCGGCTCGCCGTCAATTTATCTCTGTGGGAGCTAATTTTGCGTCCGACCGGTGGCTGGCTGGCGCATGTTGTAATTCAACAAATTGCGCGTCCTATTGGATTTATGGGCCCTCGCACTTGACGGAGCGCCTCCCGCCCTTCTTCCATTGTTCTTCGTGCTGCGTTCATACTGTCCAACATCTGTAAATAGAATTCAGAACGTGAATTAATTTTTTTATCGGCCTATGCTGATAAAAGCCAATTGATGATCCTAAGCTAGAACCCAATCGAGGTTGAAAATAACCACGTTATATAACAACTGGAGACAAATATCCTAATATGGTAAAATGGTTACCAAATGTCCTGGTTTTACCAAGGTTTTCCTGGTTTTAGTCATTGGTATTTTGTCTCGGTTAATGATAGTAAAACAACAAAATTATTATTAATATCGTGTTTCCGATTCATGTATTTTGATAGTAAAATCAAGTCCGATATATTAAACAATGAAAGCTCTCCGTATCAAGTAATGACGTTTTGACGTCTCACTACTGTTAATTTAGCATTACCTGGGAACACGGGTCAGATATCAGACGTAAGGCATACAAACGCCAGAGCCATGCCCTCCCAATTTATCTCTCTTCTATGGCATTTGTTACTATAGTAATCATACTACGACTCTTTTCACATGCACATGCCTGGGAAATAAAGATATACAGGTATCGGTTACAGTAATAAACTTAACGGAAAACACGTAGAAACTTTTACCAGAATATATAACAAAATAAATCCTTTCGAATATATAATAAATTCTTTCTATTTGTTTATATTTACTCTTTAAAATTGGGTTAGTTTAGTTTTTAGAAATATCTCCTATTATAAAGTCAATATGCATGTGCCCTAATATCACCTCGTCCGGAGAAGTAACACATAATCGTATCAATTATTCGGTTGGCGTACTTCTTCTTTATTACTTTCGTTGACCGGGAAGTGAACGTGTAGCTTTTTGTGCCACCCTGACTTTTTGGAACATAGTTCCCATTAAATCTATTAATATACCTAGTCAAGTGAAATTAGAACATTTAACCACGTTGGACGCCAGATATGACCGGTGGTCGTGGGTGTGGTTATAGTAAGATACGAATTTGGCGTTTTACAGTTTATTTGCACTTTAAGGCACACCGAACTGCGACGTACACGCACGTACTCGCGCCTTGGGTCTCGGTAGTCGACTAACTTCTAGAGCCGTGCGCGCGCGCATCCTCCTACCCCGCACGTCTCGTAACACCCTAACGACCCTTAGGGCGACAAGAGCGTATCGGGTTACGCCTACATGCTATAAACACTATAATGCTAGATATAGGATATCTTGGTATCTAAAACAACTCAAACATTCTAGCGCATTCTAAACCACTACGATTCGTTGAGATTTAATTGTTTAAAATAATATTTACCATTTTGCAAGTAGCATAATACACATTTATGTTATGAAAGTATTTATTGCATTTGTTGCTAAGTTATTAAAAGTAAGAATTACGATAAAAGAAGCCTATGTATGTCATTAGAAAAGTGTTCGCGTCAAAATCGCATAAAACGTCAATCTAAAATGGATATCCAAAGTGGATGATTAAAACGAATCTAATAAGCAATTAAACCTAAAAAATAATTAAAAATACAATGTAAGTTCATCTTCGAAAAAGAAATATAAAGTTCATCATGATTACTTTGAAATATTTATAGTTAGATCTGACTGATATTTCTGAAAAAGTTATCCGAGCGTGGATCGTCCTTTATCCTTAAATTGACGTATGAGAGAGCTGGCATGACGAGAATGATTATCTTTGGTGTCTCATACTTTGATAGTCTCTCTCATTCTTAGACTACTCATTCTATTAGGTACAATGCAGTCACATTATCGACCCAGTAGGAAAAAAAAATGCTATACCTATACATACTTCGATTTATCTCATACCGTAACTTTACAGGCTTGTTAACTTCTGACTCCTATATCCTAGTATATGCTTTTTTTTAAAGTTACCTATTTTCACTAGGCAGTGATTAAAGTGTTCGAAATACAAAATAGCATATAACAATAGCTGAGTTAGCTGACACGACGCGTAAGGCGAAGCGAGCTATTATGTGTTTCTTTCTGCTGACTGCGGATCGCCAGACGTCGTCCCGCTCACGCCCGCTGCCTCGCGAATAGGCAACATCAGCATCCACGTATCTCTATGGAGTTGTTATAACTTATAACAAACTTATAGTAGTTTAAACAGTCGAATATCCGTCGATACAGTAATATACAAGAGGTGAGAATAATATCTAGGTCCGGAGGTTTTCTAATATGTGAAAATATATTTTAACCTATACTTGTAATGCATTGGGGATATACAATCGAATACAAAAAAAATTCACATTATACAATACTTTTTGTTAATTTATCTAGAATAACATATTACATTATATATATTATGTTACATTATGACGAATGTTTTTCGTTGTAATAATGTAAACAGATTTGAGGCGAAGAACAAATTCTTGCTATAAATCGAAGATAATAATATTAAAATGTAATCAGAATGCTCGAGTTATATTGTTTAAATATTCATTGTTTACGTTTCGGCGTACCGAGAGTTGGATAAGGACCGCGTGAGAAACACTAACGAATCGTGCTGTGCGACGAACTTATTAACAAATGTGCCTAGAACCAAAATATGAGTTACTATCGGTAGTCATTATAATCGTGTCATTATAAGTATACATCGACAAAAGCCCTCTGCCAACATAGGTAACTGAAAGTATACGTATTGAATCAGAAATGATCACTAAGATGTTCCTGATATTTGCGTACTGTGGTCGGAACTCTACAGAGCGCAGATGCCCAACAACTTTATAGTTCATCTATTACCACTCTAAAATCATGTGTTGGATTCTGCAACCAGCATTGACCCTTTTCCTGTAAAATATCTTAAGCATTACTATAACGATCGTAAATTTTGTTTTATAATCGAATTTAAATATGTATATTTCTCATAATGTTGTATAGCCTATTATTCTTCTAGAATAATAAGAGAGTGTCCTGAAGAGCTTCACAATCCCCTATTTATCACAAAACCACCAAATGCCGCGAGGAATAACATCATCACGTGGTGAATATTCCCCTTATCCATACTGAAAAGTTCACTTCATCCTCCATAATGTGTACAGCAAAAGTGTAAGATGTTCACTGCGTTTGTTTTCTCGTTTCCCAATTTAATGATAAGGAAGCCTTTAAACGAAGGGTGAATAGGCATTTATTGGGCAAACGCAATTCATCATTGGCCTCATCATCTTGTACGAACAGGTGCCAATTGAGGCAGGCGTTTGCCTGTAAATCATAAAAAAAACAGTAATTTGATAAATATTTATTTAATTCTACAATGGTTTATCTATACCGCCGAAATATTAGTCAAGACAAGAATTGTAGTAATAAAATTATAAAAGTTTTCAAGTGATGATGATAATTGAGGTGGTAACATTATAAATGCCGCTGTCACATCTATAACATTTTTAATCCTACCTACCGAACTCTATATTATATCCACCGTCTTTGTAAATCAGCATATGCAAAGTGGTACAGCAATAAATCTAACAGCTCTTGCTCGTTCTCGCATCATGTTACATCTTAATTTCAGAGCCGGCTCGACGGAGCCTGCCTGTTGGAGATACGGCCTTTTATCAAATACGCAAGAAATTAACTTTAATTGTAAAAAAATCGTCGTTCCGTGAGCTTAAGCTATAAATAATGGAAAGCTGTTAGAATACTGAGTTTGTTTTAACATGCCCATGGGGCGCGTGCGAAATTATTTGCATTTTAAGTCGTCCCTTGTTTATGGAAGCGTTTTCGTCGTGATGAAATATTATTTTACTAAAAAAAGTTTGCTTCTCCAATAAACCAGGAACCGGTGTCATCTTTTTATTTGCTTATTATACTTATGTATATACGAATCATTCGCATAGAAGTAGACGTATAAAACAATTTTTTATGCTTGTAAATTTATTTACTCCTAATTCCTTTGATGCTGTTGCATATTCCTTTGTGATTGGCACTTTAATTAATTTAGCTTTTCCTTTTGTTTCAGGTCATCGTCGCGTGTAATGCCTAGTTCATGCTTTGGTAGGTCTTAGAAAGAATTACTTATGAATTCTCGAGAAGTGTTACGCCGTTATTTTATCCAAAATATTGTAAAATGCTTCTCGAGGAAATAAGCGCGCCCAAGAAAGTAAAACATGTTTACTTTGTATATATAACGGTTAGAAGCATGTGAACGCAAATACAACATAGAAACCTTACTGTTACTAGAAAATAATCTATATTTTATAGAACCTCATTACTCTGTGCATTGCTCTATTATCTAACAAGAAATGTTATTATAGTTAACAAATATGGTTATTATATATTATGTATATGTAACACATTGTAAATGAATAATAGCCTGCGACTTTGATCGTGATGTTGGGCCAAGATTTCATCTTTTTGTATGCTTAGAGAAAATGTTTCCATGTTTATTTGCGTTCATTGACTGCTATAGTATGCCCCGACGCGTTTGACGTCGCGAGATCGAGATATCACAATCGATTGTCGTATAAATTTTTATACCAGTCGCGGCCCACACTAGCGCTTAGGCAATCGAGTGCCGGTGATTTATAGCCAAAATTTCCCGTTAGTAACGCTTACCGAGCACACTCCGCGTATCACTATTTCACAAATAAAAGAACCAGTCGCGATATCATCGTCGGTTATAAATTATTTGGAAGCTCGGATGAAAAATACGTAGTTCGGTCTTCGCTTATTTATCGCTCGGTCCGACTTATGCACGAATGTATTATGTTAATTTATATTAATAAATACTTAATTGGTAATTGATTCTTCGTGCAATTGAGATATACGGTTTTAAATCTGTGGCCCAAGTGAGAAAACTTACGAAAAAGTATGTATACGGATCAAATTCGAAATCAATAATTTCTATGGAGTTTTGTGCAGTCCCGTTATCGTGCGTAAAAAATGGATTCCGCGAGTACAAACGATTTGATTTTACTTTCTAAATGTTTTTAATTTATTATTCTTACATATTAAAGTTACGAGTAAGAGTTGGATTTAGTTAAAAAAAATTGATTAGTATTCTTTGGCAGTCCTCCTAGAGAACGCTGGGAAGCGGTAGATTCTATACCCGGTAAATGAAAAAAAGAAGTCAAAATAATAGTAAGAGTAATAAAGTAATTATACAATACTATTATCTAAGATTACTAAGGTACTTCAAAATGTTCATGTTTACAAAAGATCGCACACAATACTCGTAGATGCGCTTTACAAAGTTACATATAAATTTGTTTTAATAACGAAACGAGGAGGTAGGTTTTCGCTAGTTTTCATGCTTTGAGCTACCGATAAAGACGCAATTGCGGAAATGAATATCTTTTTTATTTTAAAAGCGATTTTACCTTCTAATTATTCGTTGATTAATTTATAAAATATGCAATAGAGCGTTATAAAAAATATGGTTATCACTGGCACGGTGATGGTAGGACTCGCTATCGGTCTGATCTACTATCATGCTCCATCGGTGGCTGCTAGGTATAGGTTGAGTTCACGTTGTTCAGCCCAGTGATATATTGTTCCGTAGCTCTCTGTATAAATCTTGAACGCCTGCTGTGGTACACGGGACAGCCGCTGCGCCACGCAGCCCAAGCTCAAACAGAATTATGTTTATTTATCGTGCGAATCACAATCCTGTATCGCTCACTCGGATCACATCTTATCAGCTGAAACCATGTTGATCTGCGTTACTTTTTACAGCTCTTTATAGTTCTTGATTATTTCTAAAGTTAGCGAATGCAATAGTAACCAAAACAAATTTTGCCAACCGATTTGAGGCTCTAGCATGATTTATTGTGATAACATATTCGTACGCCAAACCATCTCATACTGAGGCGTCAAAAGCCAGTACTATCTCTTCTCAATCATATGCTTTTGACAGAGCAGTTCTGGTCAGGCATAACGTTTGGATGCGCCCAGCACTATAGCTCTCCATATATACCGGAATGAAGCTTGACGGGCCTTTTAATTGATCGAAGCATTTGTAAAAACCTTAATTTAGTCAGTCCTATGTGATGGAGACTTTCTAGTAGATCTAACTCTATCTACATTTTCTTGCACAACCAGGCATTCCTTGGCATCTTTATGACGCTTCACATGGTCAAAGAAACAAACGATTATGGTGTTGATGTAGGTTAGAAAGGCGGATCTTAATGTCGAGCTCATTAAGAATAGCATTAAATGACACTAATCACAGGATTTTTTTTTTACCTTTTTAAATTGGAACATCTCATTGGTAATAACAGAAGATGTTGCGGTTTAAAAAGGTATCAAATCTCACATTGTTGGCATATTTATGATTACCTTGGATCACAGAACTTCTCGGAATAAAGTGGTTTATCGTACAAATTTGTTATCGCAAATATTCATGCTAGGATATCAGGGGGATTAAACAAAGTATAATAATATTCAATAAATGATAACGCTAGTAGAAAAGTGCTATATGTATGGGATTGTTATAAAATGTCAATGTGATATTTCGAAAACTTACGTCAATTCCATACAATTTGCACGCTTCTACTAACGTTATCTCTGATCGAATCTTACTTTATCTAAGTCCTCTGGATACACAACTATCCGTCGCGTTTTCAATGTTGACATAAAAATGGCGATAAATATAATTGAAGAGGTTTAAATGATTAGTGATTGCTAATCAACTAAGTTAACAAAAAATTATCCGACAGATCAAATTTGGTAATGAAAAAATTAACTTTTGTAGGCTCGACAAGTAAGCGCTCTCTTTTAATGTTCAACATGTAAACACTCGAACAGACGGAATCGTTGAGTGGTGCCACAACACTTACCATAACTCGTATACGAATCGTTCAATTGCGCTACCGATATTGATGATTTGAGCATTTTTTGTAAACAAATTGTTATTATTTTAAAAGTTGTAAGTGTACCGAAATGTTTACAAAAACAGACCATTTCTCGAAGAATTATTATTACAGCTAAAATAATATTTTCTCAAAAATATGTGTACAACAATATATTTGTGAAGCCCACAAAGCGGTGAACATGTTAAATATTATAATTTATATATTGTATAGTAAATTTTAAGAATAGTACGTATGTAATTTTAACAAAAATCTGATGTACAACGTCTGTATACGTTTTGGGAGCTGAGAAAGTGATAATATTTAGTTAATTTCGAATAAAGTACTACAAATGTAGCACTACCGAAATACATACCTACTCAGTACAGTTATATATAGATGAATCAATTTTTTCAATTGAAATCAATTAACGCCTGTTTTAGGTTATGAGTAGGCTTACCATATATCTTTATTTCCTGCTAACTGATCGATTTTTATTACGTCCCATATGTGGTTAATAAAGACTTGAATTCCACTGATGGTTTTAGCGATAAATAAGTAATTTAAAAGTATATTCAAACAACTTTTTATATGGGCTATCAAATGTATAGAGATTATAAGAACATCTTATCAAGTTAAAATAACGTCCGTTAAAGAACGTCACAAAAACATGTAGTTGGTTAATGTGATATGAATTTTTAGTGACCCGCTTTTCGAATAGCTCGGTTTTACATACAATTCATATAAAGGTTTTGGCAGTTTTGCAATTTTTTTCAAGATCCATTTCAATCTTGTCTTACAACTGTGTAATATGGTAAGCCTAATTACGTGTCTCACATTAAATAATAGCTATACATCATATACGTAACTACAAAGGCTTTAGTACGAAAAGATTATTCCATTTATTAGTCGATAATGTAATTTATTATTAGAAAAATAGTTTACCTATAGTCACTTAAAAATGACATGAATCAAAACTAGTTGTGCCCAGTATACGAATAGATAATTAATTAATAAGTAATGTAATTTATTTTAAGATACAAGTAGTTGTAATATTTTTGGATTCCTATAAAACATATACGTAATTATTCGTCACTTTAATATTAGGTAGTCGTGTACGAGTAAAATTTAGTCGAGATTCTTTCGGTTATTATTGTTTTAAAGCCTTTCGAAGTGCCAAATTCATATTGCTTAACTAGTACATCGATACATCGTATTACCTCTATATAGTTCCTTGTTTTTGTTTTAATAATTATTTTAAAGGACAAATGTAATTTTTATTTGCACGTTTTTAATGCAAGTCTGAAAGAATCTCGACCTAAGTTTTTATTGAATTTTGTTAAATAATGTAAATATAATATTATTTATAAAGCTTCTGCACGAATCGAATGTTAAATTGCCCGTATTTTTAATTTGTTCAAATTTCTCATTGTTTAATTTTCTCGTTACTTCTTTTATATTTCTTTACGAAATTAATAAGTTTAACTTTGTAGCGTATTGTTAATTTATTCGTATTTGAAACGTGCTCTCAAATATTATACGTAAATTTTGCCCGTAATGAAGCATTTGTCATACGTAAATAGGTAGGCCCAATTTATTGTAATGTAATATAAATAATGATATAGTAATAAACGCAGAAAATTACATTAAAACTCGAGGGATTATAGCGTAGAGATGATTTAAATGTTTGTGTTTTATGATTGTGTTTGTGTGGAAAGATGTAATGTTATAGCTATTACCTATCATTATATGAAATCGATATTATAATTTTGTACAATATCGGCTACAGTGCGAGATGGATCTGCATTAAATAAAATTCTGTTACTGTAAAAAGTGTTTTTATTTGTAATACATAACTCACTGATTGCATGCTAACACCAAATAAAATCAAAATTAAAATGGTATATTTATAGGTAAAAAAGTATTGAATACGTACAATAAAGTGACCTATTTGAACAAATATTATAATATTTGCTTGTTTATCAATCCATCAAGAAGAAACAATTTGACGTATACTAAAGTTGGAGCCACCTTTATCATTTTACGTAATATACGGTATTCTTTGATTGTAATTACTTAGATGTAACTTAACCAATGTGTATCGTTTCACTGATCAGGTTGGTGAATTAAAAAGTGGCTAATTGCGAGCCGACACGCGCATCGAGGGTTCCTACAAACAAAATGTACCTACTTACACGTGACATATTTATTAGATGCCATACGGGCTGCCTCATAATGTTTTTCTTCCTGTGAGTATGTGGTGCCTAAATCCATACGTATTCTGGAATAATTTAGATGGAACCTACGGCTATTCGCGTCACCGCGCAGGTATTCCGGCCCCTTATCCACTAGGCCAAAAGCCACACATATATTATTATAGAGGTGAAGTATAATAGTTTTAATAATAAAAAAAGCTTTCCTGACTAAATGTATCTAAATCTCTGATTTAGCTTAAATAGAACTATTCCATCATTGATAGCGTAGGCATAAAAAGAAATTAGATCAGGTGCTCTATATTTATGTATTTTTGGGGCTCTTCAGATCAAATAAATACCAAAATAAGCTTTATAAACTACTTTATTGCACTTTTTCTAAAATAATTTTACGGATTAACACTTTTTTTCGTCTTTATCTCACAGAGCGCTCGCGTCGTAAAAAAAACCGTTTATCCTTTCTCTCTTTCTATCTTTCCTTCCTTTCACTCAATACGTTCCATTCTACGCATTTACTACTTCATACATAATAATATTTCACACAATAACATCCATCCTACAATTATTGATATATTTAACGTAAAATCAAAGCTGTATATATTTGAAACTATGTTTCAAAGTAAATATACCTACTTCGGAATAAAATAGCATCGGTATTGAGAAGTAGTCGCGGTGGCGCGCCAAACAGGAAGCTCGAAGACGAGGCCGACACGGGATGTAAGGACCGATTGCTCGAGCGCTGGATTCTCAACTTTATTCGCTACATATAATTTACATACAAAAATTCGTCGAAAATATGTAAATAAGTTTTCAGCGCCCTTGTATCTTGCCAACACTTTTAATATTGTTGATATGAGTAAATAATTATGTGTATAATGCTAGTACAAATTTGAAGTAATATTTTGTTTATACGAGTTGTTTGGTGAAACTTAACGCTGCGAAGTCTCTTGTATTATATAATATTGTTTTGTATTATAATAATGATCTATTAATTTGTAAAAACTAAGTATTGTTCAATCTTTAAAAAATATGATTAATAATGTCTATATTAAATTCCAAAATAAGCAATACTACTACTTTATTCGCCTGAATTCGGTATAGATTACAGAATGATTTGAATCTAGTGTTATGTTAGAGACGACCAAAAAGCTCAATAGAGCTGTTTATTTAATAATTCTTATTTCCGATAATATTATATATCCGCTATAACTAATAAATAGTTAATTTACAAAATAATCTACCAAAAAAAACTGTTTTTTTTTTATGATATCGCTATAATAAAAATAATTGGTGGTATCTAGGTATAAACGTGATAGGCTTCAAGACTAAGTCATTATACTGGCCATTAAAAATAAGTATGAAGAGAGAAATTAAAAAAAACTCGATTTTTGCATCTATAGATATTGTTACACACCCAGTTTCAAAAATGCTATTTTTAGACGCTTTTAAACACGAATGAAGGATTTATTCGATATAAATGTATGCTTCATGTTGTTTGCTTCATGAGTGTTTAAAGAGTCCGAGGATTTAAGGAACTATTCGGATACTGTGCGATAGACGTTATTATAAGAATATCTTAACATCTCAAAATAGACCGACCATTATACCGCGACATAAATAAAGGGCGAAATACGAAAACCTATTTCTTAACTGGGGATTTCTAACATTATTTATAACTCAAGAAACTAAGCTCCATTTTTTATAAAACACCTAAATTCTGTGGTCCGTCTGTAGGGCTGCGATAAATCAGGGCGTATTCGGCGGATTACCGCAAGAGTAATGACTCCAGTCCACCTGGTGAGGGACTGCTATTATTTAGCTATTTGCTCGAGCGTGCATTAACTAGTCCTTTCGTGATGTTGTGTCTTTGGGTCTAGATTAGGAGCGCTAGTCAGAGGAGAAATATAGTAGTACACTGAATTCGATTTTAAAATTAAATTCAACGTTATGCTATTTACACACGGGGTAAGCAAAACCATATTGGAGCAAACGAATAATTTATGCATATACACGTAAAATACATGTTTTTTGCAATCTGTGCCAAACATACTAAAGCTCCACCTAATAATAAGCAGTTACTGATGCCTATCAAAATTGATGGGCAATCAAAACACCGTATGGTCTATACTGCGATGATTATGGTAGTCTAAAGATCTGAATACGTATACACTAACACGGTGACCATCGGCGAACAGTCTAGAAGATTGATACACAGTTGCAATCGGTTTTTGAACCGCACTATGGAGTAGGTGTAATGTAATCACTCTGACCAGCTAGTATAAATAAGGTTATATAAGCTATATACAGAGAAATGACATGATCTACGTGTAAATTTTATTCTCTTAGGACGGCTTGCACTAAGAAATTAATCTAGTTTAAGCTTGTATAAAACGCTAATGAATTGAATTGGTTTGATTCCATCTTAATGATGATTTTAGTTTAAGATTTGTTACAACTAGATTTTGATTTAGTGCAAGACAATAAATACAGATCAGCGTTAATTAGCATTTTATATAACTCTAAACTAGATTTAATTTGTTAGTGCAAGCCGCCCTTAGTGTATATTTTAATTTAAACGGATTTATTTTACGTTAAAAATGTTGATATAATTTTATTTATACAAAATGGAATGGTCTGGACCTAAAGGCAAAAAGAGGCAGACCAAAAAAGAAAAGGGCCGATGATATCCTTTCGGTAGCGGCAATAAAATGGGCAGAGTTAGCCCAAGATAGGATTGACCGGAGAAAGTTGGAAGAGGCCTCACCCAGAAGGAGCCCACGTATAATTGAAGCCCTAACTAACACAAGTAACAATAGGATTTAAGAAAAAACTAATTAAATATAATTACTAGTAATTCTACCAGACATTTGATTTGTAAAAATAGAATGTGGAATAAAAAGACTTCATCATTATTATTTATTAATACGAGTACGAGGATCTACCTTGTACATTCAAACACATAGCTAAAGCGAAATTATACGGGTAACTGAATCTGGTCAAAAATGAAGGCAACTAAGATAGTATTTTATGTTGAAATTAAGCCTCCCATGAAGGGCTTATAATTAACGGTCTAATTAGGAACGTGAGAGTTACTTTATTAGGTGGCTCGGGCTTTCGTGACGCGATGCCTGGCGATATCGGATTTTGGTACTTGTTTAATGAGATGTTTTCGTGTTACAGCTTTAACAATGTTTTAATAATTACCAAAGCTGTTATAATATTTTATAAAAACGTGTTAATTATTTTTAAAATTATTTAAAATTTAAACGAGGTTTTGGTTGTCTCGAACTCCATTAAGGAACAGTAAGATGGTTTACCGCATAAATTATTTTCAATGATTATATTTAAATATTAAATATACAAGGACAAATGAAGTACTAAACGAGTCTCATATAATTTCAATTAGAACTGTGATAATTTAATATCTAATTTTAATAATCCGCATTAAATCATATGTTTCTAAAGTGATATATCAAACATGAACTTGTTAAAAATATAATGTTCTATAATAATCATTTATCCGCGATGCGAATATAAATCTTCGGGTCTACAATATCACGGCTGGTAACTCCAGCGCAGTTGGAGCTTGACGTCAGAGAACTAATACAATAGAAGTGTCACATTACATATAATTAAAAATTGGGTTATTTTTTATGTGAAGCAATGGAAATTATGTTGAAAAAATTTCGTGTCACTGACACGAATAAAATTAATTCAATCTTTACTACCATAATTTTTGCTGTCTCGACTGTGTAATATATATTTTACAACTCATATTTTATGTAGCTATTAATTTAAATTCTCATAATTTAAATATGTCAATACAATTATGAAGTTGACATTAGGGAAATAAAAATTAAATAATTTAAAAATTAGTTCTTTTTAAAGAACTTAAAAACGAACGTTTACGTGTTACGTGAACGTTTTAGAACTTTTTTCTTTCTTTTTTTTTTAACTATTCTTAATAATTTACAAAAACAAAATAGTGTAAACTACTCAAATAATATAAAACATTATATTATTTCAAATCAAAGGAAGTTGCTTTATCGAAGTCGGAACTAAGAAATTGAACCACTGAGAGGAGTCAAGCTTTAAGAGACCTCAGTTTTACTTTTGTGGATAGGAGATAAATAATTTGTATACATTTTTTTTTTGTTATACAATAATGTTTGGTCCGACAGTGAATCTGACATAGTTATATATTGCTATTGTCTAGGTAATATAATAACATAGATAGGTACCTTATCTATGTATAAAATCTCTAGTCAATACTGACATATCAACGCAGAGCCTGAACTACTGAAGTTAAAAACATGATTTTTTTTAGATATTTTTTTTTATAATGTAGGCATTCACTTTTTTTATATTCCATCTCTAAAAGGGTGAAATATTATAAATGAATGGTTGTTATTCAGCTTTATGGTTACAAATAAAAAATACGTGATTGAGAGCATTTTGAAAATCCAATCCCAAAGGAATAACATAGAAAAAGTGATCAAATTTTGTTCAAAAATCCTTCAGTTTTGGGTATAAATCGCTCCTAGGTGTAGCCAGATCGAACCCGCTAGTATTTTTTTAATAATTACGTTCGATCAATGTCGCTAAAAACTTATAAACAAACTTGATCACTTCCATACAGTGCAGCGGTATATCATTGTTCGCGAATCGTGCGCGAGAGCACGAGATAAGATAAAGGTAGCGCGTGCGCAGTGCCCCGCCGCGGTCGCTAATTAAGTCTTTAAGCTTCAGTTATGATTTTATATGTAGTTTATTTGTTAATGCGCGAGTAGATTATCGACGTAGAAATTGAGATTACTACCAACTTCTGATAAATTAGAAACATGCCTTTATCCTAATAAGATCTGAAGTAGTACAAAAACAGTTGCTTTTAGGAAATCAATATTTTGACCAAACATAATTAATTATTAGGTCAAAAGATAAATGTAGGCATCATTTACTTGTGCCGATTTATTATTGGTTATTGAACAAAAAATACATTTCTAAAAATTATTAGTATCTGAAATAACTAAGTGGCCGACGAACTTAAAACGTTGTATTGTATTATGAAGTTATATTAAATTGTGTACTTAAAAGAACACATAATATTTTCTGTGCTTGGAATTAGCTAGAATATCTATTAGTTGGGATTTATTAATATTTGGAAACGAAAGAGATGTACCTATTATATATAAACATGATAATTTGAAACCAAATAGTATGTTCAAATACCCACGTTCACTTTAAATGTTATAAACGATTTTCGTCATGTACTCGGGCCGGGTTAAGTTTATGTACTTATGCTGTTGTACAAAAGTACCCTCGTAGACGAGATTATTTTATAATAAAGTTTTGCGATAATTGAGACAATTTATTATCAAAGTACTGATCAGTTGACAGCAGTAGTCAGGCAGTTCACAAATCACTCACTGTGTATGCATTTGTATGTGTATAATGTGTAGGTGAGGATTTGTAATGTGTGTTAACGAATTTCAAATAATTATAAGCGATTATGATGCGAAAAAAATACAATGCGAGATCAGTAACGTGAAAAATTTTTTACTCCAGATGGCGCTTGCATTTGTGTGCATTCACATATTTGTTATTTGGTGTTCTGGGGTTGCGCCTTTTAGCGCGAGTATCATCTACATATATATCTTTCTTTTGTTTTAATAAAAACTCGGTAAGGTTAAGTTTGGATATATAGAAAACAATTAGCAGATAATTAACGTTTGTCTAAAAAATAAACAGGTAACTCAAAAAGCATTATCACAAACGAGGTAAAGGTAAACTGATTGTGAGTCATAACAATGGTTTTTAGTCTCTTGTTTACATTCTCAAAGTAACAATAGACTTGCATTTATGATCATTGCGTGGTAGACAAAACTGACTTTGCTCGGCTGTCATAAATGCATGATTTACGCAATTGCTCCGCAAAGGCGACGATAAATTATTGTTCACTTTACTACAAAAGTACAAGAGCTAATTTACTGTTACGAGAATTTTATTATTATATTTTTAACCTTATCCTGAAGTTGTTTAAAGCTATTATTGATGATTATAATTTTATTTATTGGTCAGGTGTAATTTGCAAAGTTGTAATGCTTGATTATTCACAGATATTGTACCGGAGTATTACCACCCGCTAACTTGAGGTGACGCAAAAGGAATTCTTCATACTTTTAACCGTCAAAAGGAAAAATACAATGATTATTTTATTTATAAGCACAAAAAGATTTAGTTTTTAAAAAATCAATCTCGTAAAAAGTATTTCTTAAGGTTGTTAATGCTTAACATCAGGTAACAAAGAAGTTACGATATATACGTGCAAACTCTATATAACGACCCTAAAAGGACTGTGCATATTTTGACGTAATAAAGAGTTGTCGTTAAATGGAGAGAAGAAAAATCTGTATTAGAAAAAGAAAAAGTTTATTTCAGACTAGTGTTAGTAATTACATTAAAAAACATTAGATCGTTATTGAGTATAGTCTGTTATTTTTGTCTGATGTCTTTTGCTGCACCAATAATTTTGTTGTATTTTTTTTAAATTATTTTATTCATATCTTGCAATATTGAGGCATCTTGGTGATAAAGAAAGTACTTTATATTATTAAATTGCTGTCGTTATTTAGAGTGGGTGTAATGCTTATTATTTAGAGTGTATCATTATATGGGAAACAAGCTAAATCAACCAAAGCCGAGTGATATCGACACTTTGGGGTGTTTGTCGTTAAATCGAGTGACTTTACATGGAGGTTACACTGTATTTTTAAATACCTTTTTGTGACCCGAGGGTTAATCCTGCATAGGACCTTTAGGGCTGCTGTGAGGGCAGCGACCCCGGTGTGTCAGACTTTTACTGACTAAAAACCCCCGGGGTGTAGGGACACCCGGGCCTGGGATTTCTTAATCATCCAGGCACCCGGGGAGCAAACAGTCCGTTAAGACCCTTCTCCTGGGAAAGGTTATTTAACACCTAGGTTTTATTATTCGTGAGAGAAACTGACAGAAAGCTACATATGGGTTGGATAGCATTTGACAAGCCACATATTTTTGGATGCATGCAACCCATTCTAGAGATTAGTGATATTTGGAAGAAGCATAGATTAGCAGTGCACTAATCTAGCCTAGATTAAAAATAGAGTGAAATATCTTGTTAAACTATTTTAATCACGAATTATTATATCAAATTCGCTAAGTAGCGTCTGCCAAAGAGCACTTTAAGTGACATTCGGAGGACTTACATAATATTTTCTAATCCTATGGTTAAAAATATCAAACATAAAATCATTTCTCGTAGGTACATTAAATTAATATTCAACGGACATGAACACCAACATGACAGTGAGCAGCATGAACTAATGTACAAGTTCTACCTTCCTAATGTGATGTCAATCATCCTTCTTCCACAGCGCGTTGGGCTGAATAACAATAGATGCGTTTTGTTTCGACACGGGCCACTGAATACCAATTTGGCGATGTGTCATCCTTGTTATGCCATAGGCTGTTTTTCATTTGCCGATACCAAAAATAGTAACTAGACTACGAATAGTGGACAAAATTATCTATCCCTTATGATATTATACCAGCTTTAGTTCCCTTTTCTACAGGTCTGTGGAAGAAATATAACTATTACTAAACGTCACCAAATCGCAACGTTTTATTAATGTAAGCTTAAATTGCTTATGGCTGATAGTACCTTTATTAACTACTTAAGCAACTTTAGAAACATTATTGTCATCGGCAAATGTAAAAGCAGCTTTATTTTTGAGTTCTCGAACTCCATAGCTCTTCCTAGGTTTTGCTACTTTAGTGGTCGCTGATCTTTTTAAACCGCGCTGTATTTATCATCAGGCATAGATAGGTACAAACAAATACTGCTGTGTCAACATAAAATAATAAGACCTAAAAGGATATGGGCCACTTACATTGGGATTTATTTGATATTTTTCGAAACAAATTCATTGTGAATGCTCCACTTCATTATTGATGAAGTAGATCTATCTTTAAAAAAATATATTTTGGTAGCCTGATATAATTACTATCGCTTTATTTCCCGATGAGCCTCTGCCTACGGTTTCACCTAAGTAAAATTCACGTTCCCTCTGGAAACAGGATAATATGTAGTATTCATTGTAAATGTTGGTGAGAGACAATATTAATCGGTTGGATTGTTTATTTATTTTATTTTATTTTTATTTATTTATTTTAAAGGGAAACATACAGCAATATAAAAATGATAATAATATATACAAAAAATGTTACATAAGCCAGCAAAGTTTCCACAAAATATAGTACAAAAATAAAAATCGAGCTAATAAATAACAATAAAAAAATCAATCACATATACATACATATATATGTTGCATATAAATAGTACATTTATAATAAAAAAAATAATAATCATAATAATTTAAAAAAAAATTATTAATATTTTTTTTTAATTATTTATTTAATTAATTATTATTTATTATTATTGTTATGGAAATTATCTCCTATATACGAAACAAACAAACATTATCTCTTCACTACGCTAGTATTAATAACTGTATCAGCACTCACCGGTGAAGATCATCAGAACATCGTCAAAAATCCTGAAAGTCATCTAACAGAAATGTTATGTGAAAGTGCCCTTATGACGCCGAGTAGCTGGACACGATATATAAGTGCAAGGTGGATACAGCTACTAATCTAGCTCTGCTCACCTACAATGCGATATAGCATGTCGATATATTATTATTATTAGGAAATTATTAGTAACAGATATTTTTTGGAATTTTGTAAGATGGTAAACTGCTCGTAAAATATTTTTCTTAGTAATGATTATCGATAAAGCAAATGTTGTAGGTATTTACGATTTTGTACTTTTACATAAAATATTTTATAATATATAAATAATTTAGCTCCTTACATATGGTCCTATGATACCACGGGCCACTTTATTTCCCAAAACTTATGTCCTTAAAATAATTTAATTAAATCTATTAAGTGACAGGTGGTTCAATGATTTTGTACGCAATCATTCGATCAAACGGATTCCGATAAATTGTAACGATAAAGGTTGATGAATTGCCTGCCTGCGGTAGGTATGATCACCAAGATTTAGATTTCCGATTGATATTGCTAGTTGATCGGTCACGTCTGCGGACTCTATCGCGACTGCTAATTAACAGGATTTTACTGAGGCGCCTGTGGTCACGTCACCTCTATTGTGTAGACGGAATGGCATACCACCGTCTAAAACCAACTGACGGATCTAATTTGGTCCTAAGCTTGAACTTTAAATGCGCTCATTTTATCCTAAACCAGCAAATCGACGACACTGGTAGTCTTATGTTAAGAACAACAGTTTAAAAATTAATGAGAAATTGGATAATACCCATAGAAACTTGTTATAATTACGTCAGGTTACTCAAAACTTTATTTAAGGTGGTAGGTCGAGAAAGCAGAGACAGGAAGCACCGACAGTAAGTACTGCCGATAATATGGCGTACTACTGACAGCATGGCTGTTTCGATAGAATTATTTAGATTCTTTAGATTAATGCGATATTAAAAGAAGGGCGGAATATACCAGACTGAAGGTCACTCCACAATCTTTTAACATCCATTTATGTGAAGTATTAGCGATTATATATATATATATATATATATATATATATATACATAAATAAGTGCAGAACCTTTTACTCATAACTAGTATAATAAAAATAATATTTATTAATTCGTTGCTTTTATTAAAACTTATTATATTGTTTACCTGTTTTTGTTTTGAATTTATATTTTTATTAGTTTAATAGTTAAAATATAGATAATGAATAACAAATATACTAATTTAGTTTATTGATTTCCTGTTTTAAATATTTATTAATAATATAAAGTATGGTTATAACAAAATAATATAGATTTTGAAAATTTTAGCGTGATATAAGTTCACTCTTAAATATCAAAAATTGAATATCATTAAAACTATTTCCATTTAGACTTCTTAGCTAAATAAAATCTGCTTTGCAAAACAAGCTGTTTGTCATTAACTAATTGATATATTGGAACTAAATTTTATATGAATATTAATTTCTGTGTCACACCAACAGCCTATTTCAAACAAATATTCAAGGTTTAAAAGCTGGCGTAGTATTTTGTTGTCATTACGCAGTTATTAGTCTTTTTTTTTTTTTTTTTGGTAACCCAGTGGAAATCCATTATGGACCGTCAGAGGGCGGTGAGGGCTGCCCCCCGGTGTGTCGGACTCTCACCGACTAAAACCACTGGGATGCATCTCCAAGCACAGGGTGCGCCGGACTACGGGAATGTGACTAGTGGTCTCACCGCTGTCCGGCGCGTGATCCGCCCAAAGGGCTTCCTCTCTCTGGTAGGGGAGTGGGAGAAGAGTGACACCGCCCCCCATCGCCAAGTGGCGTGCGGATGCACGCGCAACACCACTGGGGCGTTTGAGTCAAGTAACGGCCCCCTCAGGCGCGTCACCTGACACCCCGCGAGTTTGTCCCGTGGGCAGATTTTCGGCCCGGGACTCCTCATGCTGCATAGGCTGCACCGACATTGCAGCGTTATCGGTGGCCTTCTTTTTAATGCCTCTCGGCTCCTTCAGCGGCTTTTTTGCGACCGCGCAGCTCTCACTGCCGAGCTTGTGCCCCGCCGGTCTTCCGGCGTCTGCGCAGACTGCGCAACGGACGCTGGCCGTGCAACCCTGGGCACGGTGCCCTGGCTGCGCACACCTAAAGCAAAGCGCACTACGGTCGACCTTTGCTTTGCAATTTACCGACACGTGCCCGGGTTCCATGCAGCGGAAACACCGGAGTACAGTCGGTGGCAGCAATCGGATCTGGGGCTTGACCCAGCAGATCATGGGCTGCTTCTCCATAAACCTTTGCGCTGCTGTGGCTGGGCAAGACACCCACATCACGCCGAGGTCGAACGTAGTGCGCCTTAGCTCGCTTGCGCGAACTTGGTCGAGGTCGCACCCGCCCTCGAACATCACGACACCTCTGACATCTGCCCTGGTGGTGCAGTCATCGAGGCCAGAAATCCTCAGGTTCACGTATTTGACGGGGCGTGAAACCTTCACATCTTCCTCAGGGAAGATGCGCTTGAGCTCGCTGCAGAGGACTCCCGCCTTCCTCTCTGCCTCTTCCAGCTCGCCAGGAACCAAAAAAATCCTGGCGCCGGTGAGGGTACCTCTGATGCGGAGGTCCGTGATTTGGTGCGTTTGTAGCACCGCCGAAACCCTGCTCTTCGCTTCCTGAAGGATCGTTTCCAAAGAGACGCCCCTCTTCGCAGCATCCGGCGTTAGCTTGAGGGATATCCCGGCCATTTTTGGTGGCCGGGGGATCCTCGGAGCCTTTGCCTTCTGCTTTTTCCTCTGTTTCGAGAGGGTTTCTTTGGAGGCACCCTCCTTCTTCATATTGGGTTTTTTGGGCTTCCCGTTTTTGCCCACCTCTGTCCAGCGGCCATGATGGTCGGCGGGCTGGGACGATGTTGGAAGTGGACACGGAGCCACAATATCCGTCTCATCCGATGCGGGCACCGGGGCGCTTCTCTTCCCTTTGCCCTTACCCTTAGAGGGCTTGGGTGTAATAGGGATTGAGTCGCTCCCCGGCGCCTCATTGTCTACGCCATGGGCGTTCCTAGCGGCGGAGCCAGCCGGCTTGGGCTGATTAGCCTTCCGTCCGACCGTCTTTGCAGCGTAGGTGGGCTTGTTCGCTTGCAACGGAGGACGAAGTAAGTACCTCTCCGTTGCCTCGAGTCGCGCATTCATGTTGCGTACCTCCCCCACCAAATCCGCGACAGCGCGTTCAAGAACGCTAGTTCCGGAGGTGGGGGGGCCTTCCTGGGAGTCGAGGTCTCCCAACGCAGATATGTGCGTGGTGCCCCGACGTCTCATTTCGCGGAGTTCGGCTCGCATGGCGGCTACATCCTCCTGGAGGTCACGCACGACCTCGCGCAAACGGAGGTTTTCCCGGTGAAGTTTCCTGGTTTCCTCTGTTGCAGTGGTCGTGACGATGACCTCCATCGATTCCTTGATGGTCGACATAGCGACCTTCATATCCCTTGCCACAGTCCCTTTTAAATTTTTGGACTTGGCAATGGACTCCGAGAGAATCTCGAAGCCCTTGTCCGCCTTTTCCTTTTGGGCATACATAGACGTCGCCTCGACCTCAGCTACATCAAGACGTGACGTGAGATGAGGACGAGCGCTCCGTGCCGTTCCCAAGAGGGCTAGTTCTTCCTTGCGCGCTTCCTCCTCCTTCTGCGCGGCTGCCACTTTTTTCTTCGCTTCCCACAAGCCGACATATTGGCCGGTCGTGGGAGGCCTACCTCTCCCCCTTTTGGGGCCCGCGATGATCTTCGCGGGAACTTCAAGTTCCGGCTCGCTGTTGGAGCAGTACGAGTGGAATGACCGCTTCCTCTCCAACGAGCCAGAATCATAAGACATTCGGCTAGAGGCCGAATCGTCCGAGTCAAGAACTTCGATGCGCTCCAAAGAGCTGCGAAGTTCTCGACCGCGCGAAACAGGGTCCGGTATGGGCGCCTTGGTCGTCGGTGCAGTGGCGGGGGAAGAGCGGCCACTGCGAAGCACAGAGTTGCCCCCCCCAGAAAACGTGGGGCAGCCCGAGCTGGAGGAAAGCACCAGCTCGGGGAGGGATTCTCCGGCCGCAGAGCGGCCGGTACCCTCCTGGGGTAGTTTCTCTTTGCACTGTGCGTTCATATTTAAACTTTTCCATTCATCAGATTTTCGGGCTTCACTCAGGAGTTATAAAACGAAGAAAAGACAATGGGATAAGAGGGGGGAGAACGAAGAAAAACAGAAGAAAGACGAAGAAGGGGGAAATATAGAAGAGACATTCGACCTATCATGCCTATCACCAGGAATTGGGAGGATGGGAGTAACTAAGGATGGGGCAAGGTAAGTGGGAGTGTGGAGGTGTGTGTAAGAAGGTATGATTGAGGAAGGATGAGAAAGACGAGACGGGAAAGCAAGGAGAAGGAAAGGTGGGAGCGAGGGGACAAGGACAAGTCACTGGTCCGGACACTGACCAACAACTCGGACTGACTGCATCGGACGAATCCAATGGGCGATGGGGCCGTCAACTCCCGACGCCAAACGCAGTTATTAGTCTAAAATTATTAATACTTGCTGAAAATAACAATAAATAATCAAAAATTTGTAATACCTTTAATTTAAATGACATTATTAATATAATTAAAATTTATTATTAACACCAAAACCGTTGAGCTTATAATTAAAACTCCATTACAAAGTATATCATTGTTTGATCACCTCGCTGAATAGTACCCTGAAAGCTAGTCACTACGACCGCACAAGCGTTAATTAAATAAAATTGAAATGAAAACAGCGAATGGATTTTACGTGCGTCCGTTAATGGAGCGGCCTGTATTATTTTCGTTCATATATTATTGTGTTTGTAAATGTGCATCGTTATTCATGCACTGCTTAATAAGCTGCTTTAAAAACAACATGTTTTCATTACCGGCCGTGCGCGCCGCTAATATTGTTTTGCGCTGTTTTAGTTTATGGTCTAAATCCATTGTTGAAACAATGTTCAGACAACGAGCTTGCCTGATATGATATTATAAATTCAACAATAACTTAATACAGGGTATAAATTGTTTTATTATGTCTTAATGATCAAATCCAAATCAGCGACACAAGGCATAATGCACAAATTACTGATACGCGGGGCTGATTTTAGTAAAAACTCAATCAGTTGATTTTTTAAGTACGAATTTCAATGTCATGTTACTTAATATTTTCATCAAATCAATACTATTATTTTCAACTTTTGCAAGACCTAAATGTGATCGAAATTAGATTTCGAATATTTTTATATTAAGATAACTAATCTAAAAAAAACCTAAATTTCTTTTGTAAAATTAACCAATTAACCATTATTATTATGCAAGTCAATAGTAATGTTGAAAAGGAAAATATCTTCGGAAATATCTCACATAAAGAGAAACAAAAAAGAGAATTACTGTAAAAATTAAGTATGGTTAATTTTATAAGAAATGCGTCCGTAAGTTTCATCATAGTCTAAAATAAAAACACTAAATTGATTTTCTCTCAACTGGAATTGGTCCTAACTCATGACTAGAAGAGGTAATAGTAGATAGAGTTTGAAGAAAGTCTGTTGCAATCTCAAGTTTTCCAACCGTACCACATCTTGCTTTTAAATACCTAACGGATCTTTTATACGGGCTCAACAAAGTGACTTCTGTGCACCCGATGGAAAGTACACTGTAGTCCAAGAACGACAGCAATTATCAAAAGACGAAAATCTATTGGCAGACGCCGTTGTCATGTCTGTCTGTATATACCACGATTGAAAGCCATTAAGTATATGACTTGCATATTATATGTCTAAGAAACAAGGTTTCACTTAGTCTTCAATATTTTTTTATTTTTATTTTTTTTTTTTTATTCGACAAACAACTACAAGGCAGCACATTAAAAATCAGCTGACACCCAAACTAGGACACCCTGTATCTTGGATGTCAGCATATTTCACACAAATTTGTTACAGTTTTTTACTGCTGCGTAGCACCAATCATAACTCAAAACAATACAAAAAAAAAACAACATTATATACCAAACAACAGACTATACAAACAAAGTGAATAACAATTACAAAAGAATGTTAATATTAAAGCCCAAGCACATCTACACCTGCAACAGTTCCTCTGTATCATTATATTTTAGATTCAACAACCAGTCTCTCAGCTTCATCTTACATTCGAATTTTGATAAGTTCAAGATATTTAATACATGATTAACCTTATTATAAATCCTTGAACCAAGAACCCAAAATTGAGCCAATATTAAGTCTTTATTTAATAATAATAATATCGCCACACATATCCTTACGGGGTGAGCAGAGGTACATTATTGACTGTATCCACTTTGTGCTTATACGTTGCTGATCGCCGTTCTCAAAGCACTTATACCTACATGACATTTCTAATAGATTCCATACGGGTTTCCTCACGATGATTTTCTACACCGGTGAGCATGTGGTGCCTATATCCGTACGTAATTTAGAAAAGCCCAGACATACGTACCGGAATTTGCTCATACGACCTTTTACGTTCCCGCGTATGGATAACGTTCCCTTATCCACCAGGCCACTACAGCACAGTACTTATTTAGTTCAGTTTTTAATGTACATTTATAAATTACAACATAGCTGATATAACTCTAGTTAGCAGTTAAACTGTGTGCTAATTTATTCTCAGTCCACACTTAATTTAGATACCTGCGAGACCTACAAATTACACATCAATTCAAGATTAATGCGGAAAAATACCTGAAGAACTTTGCGAGCTCTTGAAAAAAATTAAACGTCCCCAGTAAGCCGGCAAGACACATAGCCTCGAACGTGTCTGCCGAGGTAATTAGTGGAGATACTAATTTACATTTGTATTCAAAATTCGAGCGCTGCTCTCTCGCAATTCCTCGTCTGTTTATTCTCATCTTCTATTTTTTTTTAACGAAACGTACCGCATTGCTGTTTCTCGTATAAAAAAAATTATACGCCGCTCGAACCCCTCTGACAAATGTTTCGGGACAGTCTAGCAAACATCGGTAGCAAGTTGAGGCTTAATAAATAAAGTTTGCGACAAATGTGTTATTTTTAAATTGCAATAACTCGTTTTTCATTGTTGTTTTTGGCAACGCACCAATAGTGGAGTTTGAGGGTTATCCAAGGAGAGTCAAAAATCCTTGAAAATATGTTTTAAGTGTGATATTTAATGTACAGTAAATAATGAAAGGCAAGTATGATATATCTAAATATTTGTTTACTTACTTCATGAATAAATTTTTTAACATTCTGTAGGTACTTACTATTTTCATAATTCAATTGTACGTGTAAAGTCTTGTCTCCCTTAAATTACTATAAATAGAACGATTATTTTAAATTTTATTTAAATTTAACTGTATGAAAATAAATGAATGAAATCTGTAATGTAATGTAATGTAATGTAAATTAATTTAAAAAAATTGCTGCGAATGTAACAAATTTAAGCAATTAAGGCTAAGTAAGAGTAGTCGGTAAGAAATAGTATGTAAGAAAAATATTAAATTTGATCTTACATAGGTAATACTTCATTGTTAATACGACTTATTTAAAGGTTCGCTTCTACATTCATCATGCGAACGACTAAGGAGTGGAATATGCTTCCAGCGGCCATATTTTCGCGATCTTATGACCTGGGAGTCTTTAAAAGAAGAGTGAATAGGCATTTGCTGGGCGAACGCGTTTCATCATCAAACTCATCTTCACCTTCCACCAGGTGTGATTGAGGTCAAGCGTTCGTCTATAAATAATTAAAAAAAATTGTAATTTAGCATTACACTTCTTTTACAAAAGTAATTTGTAATTAAGACGATATAAAGAGGTTTATTTAATTTGATTAGTATACACAAATATTTATACATTCTGTTGCAGAATTGCGATAAAATCAAGTTTACGGTATGATTAACGAAGTAAGATGAGAAAGGATTCCTGAGCCGGCAATTTAACCCAATAAGTTGTAACTAGGTGAATGTTTGTGCTGAATATAAATTAATACAAGCGTAGATAGATACATTGTTAAGAATTCTGCACATTTACTTATTTTTAGTGTTTGTATGGTGCGCGACTAGGATACCATAGCCGTATATTGGGTTGCATTCGGGACACCATTTCTCGGTGTTTATAGATATGTCACACGTACGGCAAAAATGTATGAATGATAATTAAAAATAGACACAGAAAGATAATCGCAAATTCAAAATAATTCTGCTAAAATTATTATTTAAGTGCAATTGTAATTATCTAAAATCTGAACTGTATTCAAGGTTAAATTTCAATAATTCTGAGTAATGAGAATACATTTTTAATTTTAATTATATATAATAATATTATTTTAAGATCTTTTGTGCTATTTTTTATTTTTACACGTGGTATGCCAATATACTAAGAACAAACTAAATTTATGAAGAGGTGGTTACTATTTTTTTCAGCCTAAAAATACTGCATTCGACTTACTATTGTATATAATAAATACAATAATTTTAATAGTATTCTCTGCTTTTTTAAGTATAGACTTTTTTACAGCATAAACATTAGCATATCTACAAGGGCACCTAGGTTGTTTGTTTTTTTTAATCGTGACTTAGCATAGTGACTACATCACAGGAATCATGGTGCAGTCTATAAAACGACAACGAATATGAACAGTAAAGAAAAAGTTATAGATAGTCGCAAAGATCATGCCGACCAGCACAAATATCTCTTCTTGCTTTGCTTAATGGATCCAATATCATAGGACAGGGGAAACGCGCACGTGAGATGGTGAAACAAGATTAAATAACTCTTCAGAAGACTTGCTATAGTACAGACACTAAAAATCATACTAATGTGGGCTAATATTATGCTATCTAATAAAAGATATTTCTTTCACTAACTTTTGCATACATTTACGAAAACAGAATAATGCAACGAATTTGTAAACAAAATTGTCCTTTTAAAATGTAACTCGTGGCTCCGTCAGCCTAGAAACGTGTGCCACCGCACCGCCGTGTTTTTCCACTTACATTACAAATGACAACCACGAATTGTTGTGTTAATACGTATAATGTACTGTACGTTTTTGTTTTAAAAATTTATTACATCTTTCTTCGCCACGTACCTATCTTTAATTCGTTATGAAACTAAAAACAGAAATGCTACATGGGGCGGTTGCTATTTTTGTAACGAATTTATTGATATTTGCTCATTTCTATTTTATTTATCGAAAATAATAATTAGGATTTAACAATATTGGATCTTGATTTATTTATTTAACTCGCTTACTGCGTTGGCGTTTTCAACATCTTATGGGAATCTGCAAACGTCGAGTGAATCGGTATTTGCTGGGTGAGCGCGCTCCATCCTCGGCCTCATCATCACTTTCCAGCAGGTGAGATTGAGGTCAAGCGCAAGCCTGTAAGGAATAAAAAAAATTGATCTTCGCAGGGCTAATATAACAAGTATACAGTTGCACAAAAAATGACAGCATTTAAAAATATTACAAATAATTGTAGACTTCGATTTTTTTTCAAGTCTGATTTAGGTGTGTAGCTTGTAGCTATTTTGAAAAGCTTTATGAAGTGGCTCTAGACTAAAACAACATGTAAATGTCAGAGTGAGGCACTCGGGCGGCCCTCGACCGTCGGAAGCTTATAAAAACGTTATCATCTTTTATTTTTCACACAATTTGCATGTCCCGCTTCAGAGATGATGCGCTGTGAAATTATACTTTAAAATACATTTATTACGTCTGTGCATAAGTTAATAATGTCGGCTTAATTAAGTGAATTCATTTGTTCTATTTTCCTTTTGAGAACTTCTCAGTGTTAGTATTTTTACTGTAAATCTTAAGTGCCTCGAAGAATAGGTATAGAGAAACAAAGATTAGCGAGATAATTTATAATGCATATATTATAATAACTGTGCCGTCGCTTATTATCTAAATATTCATTAAAAAATGCGAAGTGAAAAGAACAATTTAGTTCATATTGTTTTATGTGGCGATATATTTACTAATTTTAATTTAAATATCATAATACACAGTAATACTTAATCATCTTCAAGTCACGTTTACTCACTAGGGAACTTAGAGCTTCAATTCTCGGATCAAGACTTTTTTGATATTTACAATTTGTATATGACGTCTGCCTACTTTGTAGTAAATAAACAGGATGTTTTAAATTATTCTAATACAGAATGTATCTCTCCTCACCTCGTAGGAGAAATAGCGTGTCGATATATATTTATTATATTCTAATACAACATAATATCTATCTATACAGCACTTGATGAAAAGTAGACAGTTGAGGTGACTGCTAACAGCTGAGTAGCTGTGTCATACATATACTAGAGAGGTATGTATATGCCGACTGTCGCTGCGATTATAGTGGACTGGACGAAGATCTCTTCACGTTTCGTTGAAGAAAATACTTACGAATACCTGAAATGTATGATGGTCAAAATCTCATTACGTTTGATACCAAATTTTTGGTTAAGGTATAAAAAATAAATTTTATTCACTAAATAAGAAATAAAATCCTATGATAAATCTGTAGATCAGAAGTGGGATGCAAAAGTGATAGTAAAATCATCATATTACGTTGTCATTCTCTTATTTGTAAAGAGTAATTATATCATCTATCCAGATATAATTATTTTCAACAGATGTCAGTCGATCACTTAAATCGTAATCGATGAAGACAACCTTAAATGAGCTAATCGCAGATGTATTTAAATAATTACTTTGCCAATCACCTGTGACCCATCTTTGAGATTATTCTGCGTTTGCAGTTGCGTTATAAGGAATTTATTACTGTCTTAGAAAATTATTAATAGGTAACTACTTTTATCATTTAAGTGTTATTTTTGCATTTAAAAAAAAAGTATTTCTAAACATAATCTTGATTTCCTGAAATGCGTTAATTACAAAACATTATCCAATATGAGTTCTTATAGTGTATTCACCATATTATGTATTGACTATTTTTATTTTTTTAGACCACATAATTCGCAAATTTTTGTGTAAATAGATATATCGTAATGGATAAATACATAGTATTACTAATCTCAACTTACTTAGAAATACAATACAATTATGCGAAAATGGGCATGCGTACAATTTCAACTACAACAATTTAATCTGAGTCGCGTTGGGCCGAGTGCACAATAAATTATTATGTACGAAGAATGTTAATAAAGCGGCTCTCAAGCTATTTGTTATAAATGACGAAACGAAAATAAGGACTGAATGCTTAATGCTCGGTTAAGAATCCGACTAAAGTTTACTTATCTCTTGTACCTACACAATTTTAATACGACAGATAAGCAAAAAACCCTTTACATATTCCCGCAATGTCTTTATTATGATAAATCAGCTATTTATAGAAATATGTTTATCTTCATGTATCAATGTTGGTATAATTCATTTCAATACATAGTACCTATATGTATTATCGTGACCGCAGTATACCAGTCCAAAGACCGTCATGGTGACTCACTTCGACCAGTCGAGTTTCTGAGTTATTTTTTATGTATATCCCTGTGTTTATATACCAGGAGATTTTCCGTTGTGGTAAATGTGGGCCGATATAGCGATGGCGATGGTCAATAGATTTTCATACCTTGACGGTCGCGTTTTAGGACTAATCTGTACCAGGTGCAATGAGGCTACTTTGTCGAACAAAATAAAACAAACATAATATGTTGAATATGTATCGAGGGTTGAGAGAGTATTTGGCTTAAGCGACATTTTTTGGTGATATAGTAATATATATATATATATATATATATTTGGAATCGGTAAAAAACGCTTATTCTGAAAATATATATTACTATATCACCAAAAAATGTCGCTTAAACCAAATAGCCTTTCACCCCTCGATATGACAACTTTATGGATGAGGAAACTGTAAATTCACTGTTGCCGGACATATTATAAGATTACTTAGGTATCACTAGAAGTAGTTTATCTATTGTAGGAAGTCGCTTCAGACCTGTATGTAGTTATGATTTGTACAGATGTGTGTGGCTGTGAGCAAAGGAACATGTGAACAAACAAAGGAAATAAACAAAGAAATCAGATCGCAATGTGGCCGTAAGTAAGCTTCGAAACACTTTCGAATTAACTGTCACTAAAAAAATGTACATGTATACAAATAACAACAGATGTATATCTGTGTCTGTAACTATCTAAAGCTACAATAAATATTTAATAATGTTAAGAACAAACGTAAAATTAGCATAAAACCGTTTCACTATTTACAAGCGGCTTTATATCATTTGTTTAACTAACAATTGAATACAGTTAAAGTACGGTAGTCCACGAAATAGCAGCGTTCAAATACCAGAGAATAGGTGGCCAGACGAAGACATTAAACTGCTATAAAGAAACCGCCTCAGTAGTCTGTTACCAACAGAACTAAACGCACTAAACTTATTTGTCAAGTTACCAAGATTCCTTGGTCGTTTGTATGGTTTGTGTCTTTGTGAAAAGTATACCTAATTGTTTATCTTTATTTCCTAAACGTTGGTTACTCTGTTGATATACTTCCAATGTGTCTATTTTAAATATATTTTAAGAGATGATAAATGCGTTATAGTTTTATTTTATTTCATTTGTTTAAATACAATGGAGATTCTGAACTATAATAAAAATACCAGATTTATTAGTATGTACCTACTCTAGATTTTATGAAAAGGATTAAGTTTTTTACATGAGGCAGACCTAAGCGAGTCACTATTACGGTCTTTATCTTGTATTGTGGTGATGACCTAGTTCGGGTAATCGCCTTATCGTCACACCTTGCCTTAGGTTGAGATTTATAGACATTACTTTGACTTTGCTTGCACTCATTAATAGGAACTTGAGTACAGCCTATATAAACGCTGAGCCAAATCCAAGTCGACATTATTAGTGACTTACCTTATACTTCCACAATCATTAAATAATTTAATTTGTAAAGTGGAGTGGTTTTAAGTGTGAAGTAAAGCGTAAACAAAGTCAAATCTATCATTTATTAATCTCAGTACTATTGTTGTGGCATTTGTTAAGTTAATATTATGTTTAAAACTATATACTATAATGAATGCATTGTTATGAATTTCACAAAGTTAAATGAAACATAATTTACATTAAATCTCTTTAAATTACACCGGTGATGTGGCTGAACGAATAGACTAGTTCGCATTCAAGCGAGCTCATGAAAAGAGCGACCAAAACCGAATATATTCCACAAGAGAGACGACTGAAATACATTGCTTGGTCGCATTTTTAATGATAGAACATCTCTAGAAGTGTTCAGAGCGTTTTTTTTTATTGTATTTCTTTTCGTGAACAATAAAATTTAATATATTAATTTATTATTAGTCAATATTTTTATAATTATTTATTTATTTAAAATATATACATTTGAAGTGATATGGTTAATATAAATTGAATTAGGGGAACATTCCATTGGCGATGCGCCCTGTCCTGTACTCGTAGCTGGACAGACAACACGGCACACTCTCCTTCCAGCTCACCTAGATCCTCACGAGTCACGGTAACTTTGGCTGGCATCTGTGACGAGTGTCCAGAGGGGAGCTGACGACAGGATGCCACAAGTGCAGGAGCCCCGAGTACATGGCACGCCACACCCTTCAGGTGTGCTCAGCCTGGGCGGAGGAAAGGGAGGTCCTGCAGTACCGCAATGAGTACGACTTCTTACTAACGGAGGTGGTGAAAGCCATGGTCGCCAGCGAAGAGGCGTGGCAAGAGGTGGTATCCTTTTGCGAGATTGTGATGAAGCAGAAGGAGGTCGCCGAAAAGACCAGAGAGCGAACATCTCTGGCCGTTCGGCGGCCAAAGCATCGTCGCCGGAGGGACGCGTTCGCCCAGAGTTCAAAAGTTGACGTCTCAATGCGCTTGTACTTACGAGTAAACTGTTTAAATTTTAGTTATATCGAATGCCACTTTCAGTTATACTATTTCTAGTCATTGGTTGCTACCTCGCTCTAGGGATACCTCACAGAGAAAATAAAAATATAGACCGAAAACTAAGCGTAAACATGTTTACCGAGGCTACTGCGGTGCGATTAAAAACTGACGGGTAAACATTCATTATTCATTCCCTGGACCGTCCACTGTACAAACGGGCGAGTCTACTGGAAAGTTGAAGATATTTGTGCCGCAAAGGAAAGTTTTTCTTGAATATTTAAATAGTTTGGTTATTTTCCTAAATCCTATTTATATTATTAAAAAGCTGTTTAATTTGTTTTTGCAACTTTTATCAATGAATGTCTAGTTGGAAAGTAAGGTCTACGTGAACCTACTGCAATTCTTTATTTTCATTGAGGGGGACTTGCAACAACGAGTTAAATCTAGTTTATGCTTGTGTAAAACGCTGTTTATTGAAGCGATTAAATTCGACCTCAATGATGACTTAATTTCAACAGTTGTGAAATCTGGATAATGTTTCCGAGTAAGACAATGAGTACACCTAAATAACGTTTTATATAAGCCACTTTCAATATCTGATTGAACAAAAAATAATAATATGGTCGTTATTAAATTTTAAAATAATTTGTTCATCTTTATAAATAAAAAGAATATTAAAAATAAAACTGAAATGATATTATTTACTATTTTAATCGATTTTCTAGCTTTATTTTCTACTTTTTTTTTTTAATGTACTAATTTCATATCGTTATCTTATTTGGTTTAGATTCTGAGAGACAGAGGCACAGATGGACAAAGAGCCGTATCTCCGACTTGATTTCAAGATATTACTTAGCTAGTTTAATGAAAATAATATTAATTCTTTTTATCGTTACCACAAAAAAAGTTCAGATAATTTGGTACAAACCTAAAAAAAATAAATGCTGATAAACCAATATTTGTCTAAAATTGCATATACTTCTTTTTTTTCAACATACAAATACATACATTAAGATTTCATTAAATTACTTTTGTGATTTTTTTATTTGATAAAACCTCAATCGTCGTCCTTAAATTGGGTTCATATTAAACCAGTTTCTGGTAGGCATATTTACATTTAATCACAGTTCGGTATTAAGTAAATTGCCAATATATTTTGGATAGCTTTACCGAATTTTATAATTGAAAATATTTGATATCGATTAATTTATAACGAAAATATGTGTTATAATAAACAGGAACTCAGACATATCGGGCTTATTATAATAACATAATTTCGAAAATTATGCAATTTCATTAATACAATCGGGAAAAGTAAAAATAAGATTTATCAATAGTTTATTAGTTGTATATGACCATCAATGTAGTTTTTGCGGTATTTATAATTTGAACTATAATATTTTCTTATTTACGATGATTTAGACTAGGCTTCTAGTGTATAGTAAGGAAAAGAAACAAATACTATGAGTAATTAGGATTCATTGTAATAAAATGTTCAATATTCTACATAAATTAATTAACAGTGTTAATTTTCGAAACGTCCCAACCTTACCCAAATCTTCCAAAGAGTTATAGATATCTAGCTACCTTCATTTAGTTACTGCGTGACTCAACGGCTTACTTTTGATACTTTAAAAATATTACTGTATCACTTTTATAAAATTCATAGAATTTCTATAAAAGGGATGGCATATTAGTAGCAGTATATATTTCAGAAAAGACGCATGACCTAGGCACTTAAATGGACAAATGGCTGCGTTGCAATTGACAGTGTATTAAACAGTTGCCTGCATGCCAGAATACTACTGAATCTACGGTATAGAGGAAGGTTACACAATCCTAGAGAATTAGTAACCACAGAATAGTATCGTTGGTTTTTTTTAATTTATTTTTTATTAGGGGCTTTCAACTTAATCATATCAGCCCCATCGTAGCCTAATATATAGAAATAAAACCTTTCATACCTCACCTTTCATACAGTTTCCATAGCATTTCGGCAGTTGCTTTAGTGGGCACCGCCAAAATGCTATGGAACATACCAACATCCAATCTATTTAATTTCAATTCACACATAACATCCTTTCTTACATTAGCGTTCTGGACACACTCGATCAAGATCGTTTGTTCTAAAGCGTCTTAACAAATTTTAAAATACTTCGATACATAAGAACATAAATGGCGTAAGGGACAAGTGCGACGCGAAACGACGCGTTTTTTTTTTACTTGGGCAAAATACTCATAGGCCCGTCCCGGCCGCAAAAGGGAGGAGCAGCCGGGATGTGCTGGACTCTTACCAGCTAAAAACCCCAAGGTGACTGCTTCTGCGAATTAATGGGGACTGCGGTTCCTGCAATCAATTTGCCGCAGCCCCACTACGCCGTGCCTGACAGGCACAATCACGGGGGGGGGGGGAGGGCAAGCGCCACCTACCCCATATCACCTAGTGTACTTCGGCATAGCGCGTCACGACGACGACACGACATAACTTATAGCGACACAATGCTACCATAGTTTTGAAATCATACAGTTAACCCTAATTGTCGTGGCATTATCTAGACGGTAGCAGCATTTTTCACGAAATCAAAAGTGCTGTGCTACTGATAGTTGTTTTGCTGTGATACTAAATACGACATGTATTCCAACTGGCGAACGGGTATTCAGTTATTATATAACTTAATAACGAAACAGTAACTGCCTTGTTGTAAAAGAATTATACCTTTGGAAGTGCGACAGTGTATAAGGTATCTAAGAAAGCCGGGTAGGGATACACTGGCGCCTAGGGTTGCTAGAGTTCGGTAACTTTTTCTTTGATAGAGTTCGAATAAATCTGATCGGAGAGAGCAATCCAGACGGGAACGGACGCCCGCTGCATTCCCAATTCGATGCACTTTCCAAACAAAGTGAAGGTTCTGATGTATTGCTTTAGATTTTGGATAATTTAGATATTTCTTACAGTTTTATTGCATCTGTAATAAAGGTATGTATTCACTACATTCAATATTCTTAGGTATTTAAACTTGAATGAGCGATGAAGTTATTTTTACCGTTAAATCAGTAACTCTGTTTTGATTCATGGCATCCTATTGAGGTGTTAGGAGCTCATTGTCCGAATAATCACGGTTACCTTAGATAAATAGATTGCCATAGTTACTCACTTTCGTTTTTTTTTTTTAATCGGTGACACGATGGTAGCTATTTTAGTGTTACATTCAGTTCTAGTTGAAAGTAGTTACTTCCCATTAAGTGAGCTGTCCACCTATTTCTATATCTTATGTTATAAGATGGTATTGTACAGTATATATAGGGATATTCTCAACTTTGATTCCAAGGTAGTCAAGCAGATCTCTAAATACAATATTTATGTACAAAAAGTTCTATACTTAGCGATGTCCGCTTGAGTTCCAATACACGTAACCATTTCTGTCAGAGCCATGGGTGTACTTCCTGGTGACTCTTTCGTTTGTTCTAAAAGAACGTATTAGATATCATGTTAAATTGGTTATAAGTAATACGAAGTGGCAAGTATGAATAATGCATTTTTGTTTTGGATTTTTATGGGCAAAGTTTTGATTATTTTCAGTTGAGAAGCGAATAGGTAGGGAGGAATACCTTTTCATATAGAGATAACTTATCATTGAGAATGATGAATATAGCATACCGTGAAAATTTATGTACTTTCGTGTTCATAAGTTATTATTTATGCAAAACGAAGTTGAAGGTATCATTAAAATATAGGTACAATTGATTTTGTTACCCACAAATACCTTCTCCTCATTAACATAATAAAAATTATACCAACAAAAATCCCCTTAGTAGACATAACTAAATGATTTAAACAATTAGAAAAAAAATGTTATTGAGTTTTATTAAGATAAGAATAATTATCTATTTAGTTCATTATATTATGTATATTATTGTAACAGATTAAAGTTACATATCGAGGAGTGTAAGGCTGGTTTAATCGACAGTTTTCGGAATCAGCGTTTTTTACCGATTCTAAAAATATATATTTTACTATATCACCAAAAATGTCGCTTAAACCAAATAACCTTTTACACCTCGATATGATGTAAGAAAGCAAATACTGATATATATTGGAAAGATCCTATATTGACTAACTTAATAAATAAAGATCTTACAAGGTAGCTCTTTAGCGAAATCGACTTGCTTTATCCTGATTCGGCGTAGTGACCACATCACACCTGACGGTAAGCGGGATGCAATCTAAAAAACAACTACGGCTATCAACATTCAAGAAAAACTTATAGATGTGATCATGTCGGCCTGCACGAATACCTCTTCGCTCTTCAGAAACAAAATAAAGCAAATTGAAATTGTATCTCGACAACAATAGTAGTTCTGTTTGAAGCTTAATATTTGAATGACCGGTTAAATTATAATGAAAAATAATTTTGCTTTAATATTGTAACAAATAACAATTTATTCGTGTAAATGAAAGGAACGCAATAAAAACTACAAAACTAAGTGATAAATAACTCGCTACATTTGTCATATCCCGAGTTATTGTTTATACTGGACGCAGTTTTGTCATACTCCCAATGAATTATTGAACGAGCAACATAATTATTGGGTATACGACAAACTTTCACGTAATAAATTCGATAGCTTGTATGATTTGTTTTAAAATAATGTGTAATCAAATATTCAAAAACATTTTTAATCAACCTTAAAAAGGAGGAGATTATATGTTTTGTTGTGTGTATTTTTATGTATGTTGACCGAGTATTTTACCATTTATTGGTTAATATGAATATTTGTTTTTTTTTTCAATATATTATGAGGTTGGTTCCATTTTAATATAGTGAGGAATTGATGATGGTTTTCAGAAATATAGTCCAAAGTCTTGAATCATCGTAAGTAGATCGATATTTTTGTTTTTCTTTTTTTATAGTATAATTATGAAATTGTTTTATCTAAAATTATAACTTTAAAAAAAGTAAATGTACTTGTTCTAAAAAGGAACGCATTCCTATTAGTGTAACATTTTTATGCCTACTTTTCATGTTATTTCTTTAATTCTATAGATCTATATTTACCAAATCAATGGATACTATTGGTCGTACGTTTCCATTACATTTAGATGTTAATTTTTAACAGGAAATCAGAATGCTGTAGAATAACTAACACATAGATACTTACTAATTTACAATTCATATAAGTTTGAAACGTTTAAATGGTAACGTAATGATGTTTTTGTATGATAACATGAAATACGTTTTAAGAGATAAAAGCTTTATTTTTTGCTTTTAATAAAAGTATTTAACGAAGTTTTAATTTAAAGTCTTTTAAATGAAAACAATTATCTGATTAAGCATTAAGTAGTAGCGTGCATCCCATAAAAGCATAAAAAGCATTAATTTGTCACAGTTGGATATTTAATAAATATATAACCAAAAATCTCGAAATTACTTGATTATGTTTTCCGAATTGGAGGATTCAAATAAACTAAATTTTAGCTAAATGTTTATTAAATATCTAAGTATAACAAGATAATGCTTTTATATGCATGTATTAGATGCACGACACTGGCATTAAGTAATTCAAATTGCTTGCTCAGGGTGAGACATTGAGTAGTAGAAGTTGAAAATATGCGAAAATAGATCATTTATTTGGAATCAAGAACGGACCCTAAGTCCTCTTAGATCAGACCGTACAATATACTCAAAGATTGAGTTTGCATGCATGCATTGTTTACAAACAGTGGACTTCAATGATAACAACTTTAGATATTTTTCAGAATATTTCATTTATTTATTTTTTAATTCTGACTCGACACAGTGACTGCACCATATCTGATGGTAAGCATGGTTCAGTCCAAAAAACGGCAACGAGTATAATCAACAGTTAATAAAAACCCACCAGTAGTCGCATCGATCATTCCGGCCTGTAAAATATCTATAAAATAACACACATATATATATATATATATATATAAAAGAAAAAACATATATGTATATATATATATATATATCTATATATATACATATATGTTTTTTTCTTTTGTAATATCTCCTTCTTTATGTCGTTTTTGTATAATATATTTTTATTGAAGTTAAACAAATGCTTTTCATTGCATTTCATTTATGGTAGTCAATTTTTTCAGTAACTACAAGAAATGAACCTTTATTTTTCATATTTCTTGTTATTTATACAGGCACGATATAGTGACTACATCCACTATTACTACCACATAGTGTTCTAGTAAATACTCATAAAAAGTAATTTCCGAATTACAAACTACATACAACGAGCCTTTAAGGTTAAACTGAATAAAACTGAACATAAATTAGATAATGAAACTGGAGCTTTTCTTTAGACTTTGACCACAATTTAATGGATCTTTAATCTGTTTATTTATTTCTCACAGTGGTCTCGTTACATGCTCCCGAACAAATCTGATAAATGCAGGAGGCTCTCACGCGATATTCACAAATCCCGACGTGAAAAACACGAAGTTACGAGTAAACGGGAACTGATTGATAGTATCGCTGAAACTGTTTTTCTTATTTCTAAAGATTTTTGTATTTACCTAAGCATCACAAAGATCATAAAAGCATATGCATACAGTAGTCACCAAATTGTGCAGAGGATTATTTTTACACAAAAATATAGCAACATTAATTAAAACAATGTAAAGACAAAAAAGTTGAGCTACCAACCAAGTGCATATAGCTCAAAGTATATATTACTTCTTTATCTATTATAAATATATATATATTAACTAAAGCTATTTTTTTTGTAGATATCAATTAAATTTTAAGTTTGAATTTTAAATATAACATTTTCTTAATATTATCTTTGGGATTAATTATATTTACAACTAGCTGATCCGGCAAACGTTGTTTTGCTATATAAGGTTTTGTAATATCTTCTAAGATGTACATTGAAATTAAGTGATGTCAAAGACAATTTTGTTCACAATTAAATACTCTTAATCAACAACACATTTATTTGGATAAAGATTAATATTATTACGTTGATACAACTCTTAACAAATAATGCATTAATTTCGACCAAATTTGTATACCATAAAAACGGTTCTAGTGACTTAATCTTAAAAGATAGACATATACTGTCGCAGACATTTTTTTAGATCATTTCAAGAGGAATAATTCTTTCCTACATATATTTTTGGTATCTTGAACCGTTTTTGCAGCGCACGCAATGGAAGCCCTCAAGGATGAATAATTTTCCCCGTTTTTTTCACATTTTCCATTATTTCTTCGCTCCTAATAATTGCATCGTGATGTTATATAGCCTAAAGCCTTCCTCGATAAATGGTCTATTCAACTCAAATTTTTCAATTCGAACCAGTAGTTCCTGAGATTAGCGCGTTCAAACAAACAAACTCTTCAGCTTTATAATATTAGTATAGATTTATGTATATTTATAACTATGTGTTATTAATCTACACCAATAACCAAAATAATAGTCTAATTTGAAGAATAAGTTGAAATCCTAGTAAAGAAGTAAGTAAGTAAGCCCAGTAAGATCAGTGTAAGTTGGACAATATCAAGTTTTTTAAAGTCGGTTTTCTAAGCCCGCTTGCTAACATCACTACATGTCACCCAATATTAATAATCATAACCTAACTGTGGCTTGGTCCATAGGCCTTCATGCCCGAAGGTCTTCATGCACTCTATGGTCATTTGTGTATAAGATACATAAAGAAATAAAAATATATCGTCACGCTATATCTCTTTCGGTTTTACCCAATATCAAGTACTGTGTTGTCCAGGAACAACGGCAAATACGAAAATGTGCAATCCAGTGATAATTGCGCTTATAATATTATTATTAGCCAGTTTCGTCCTACTGCAGGAAATACCCTCCCTTCCCTTTATATACTATGTTCCCTTTTATTATCCCTTTTTAGAGATTTAACTCTCCATGTTTGCCAATGTGAGTTGGTGGGTATGCACAATGTGTAGAGAAGATGAATGCAGCAGCTTAGATACTAGCAATCTGCATGCAATAGGGCATACTATATAACCTTAGCCAACTCTTGCGATACCTGAACATGATGAAGAGGGAGGTACTATGATATTCTACCGGTAAGCCCCACGGTTACATTGCTATATCGCATTTATTTTGTTTGGCTAAAATACCATAACGAAAATCCTTTAGGGTTAATATTTCTATAAAGAAATAGGTACTTACAATGATTTTCTAATGTAAGAAATTCGAAATCTCAGAGAGCTACCGAGCCCAATTTGAACACGCGACCGGACCTTACGAAATTTTGCAAGCTACACCCACCTCGGACCGGAGATTAAACGATTAAACAAGTAATTAAGTATCGAGTCTCATTCTGTCGTGGAGACTCTCAGATTTGCATGTTAAACGAAGTTTAACTTGCCGTTTTTGTTTTACATCCCTTATTGAGATGCTGGCTCGCGTGCGTAGCCTTAGGAAAAGTGAGTGGCGTAGTAAAATATTAAACAGATACCAAACTCTGTAGTTTGCTATTGCTGGACGAGTATTATTTAATTATTTTTTATTTGTTCAGCTTACAAATAATGTACCAACCAAACAGATCTATCGTATTAAATTGTTTTAAAAAAAAACGCAATGATATTCTTTTAGAGTATTCACGTGAAAATATTTTAACTAATTTTGTTACTTTTTGTTGATTTTGTTTGAGGGTTAAAAAACCCTCGATGCAATAAGATGTGTGTGTTGTTTGTATGCTCTGTGTGTGTCTGTGCGTGTGTGCGTGTGTGTGTATGAGTGAGTATCTGTGCATATATTGCTGTATGTGTATGGATATGTACATACATCTACACAGTAGAAAGACATCTGTCTACCTGTAGCGTCGTAGCTTCTAAATGGATAAACAGATTTCGATTAAGGTTTTTTTTTAAAAGGTGTTTGAAAGGTTTGAAGGATTTAATTGAGTGTTCTTATCTATGTTTGATGAAAATCTGGTCTGCTACATAAAGGTAATCAGCTCTTTTCTAGTTGTTGAAGAATTGGAAATAATTTCTACTTGTTTAGTTGATTTAAATTTTAATATCCTACGATTTCAATAATGTTACAATAACATAGAAGCCCTAATGCACCAATATCATCAGGAAGCAACAGAAAATTCAATCGTTTAGTTCAAACTTACAGACGAAATATTAGACTCATTGGATTCATTAGAAATAGATACCTAAGTGAGTCGGAGATGTTTTGAATTTAATGGCTACAATACCAGGATAATGAATAATTAAAAACAGTTAAAAATACAATCTAATATGAGTTCCTATACAGAAATTAATTCGGTCTAACGACCTTATATGCTTACATTTTAATTGTCTACTAAGTGATAAATACGTGACAAGAAACAGAATTTGTGTCTATAATGCGATTTTAATATTTTCACAAATCATTGTTTCTCGGTAATAAGTGATATATCTGTTGCAACTGTGCTATAGCTGGTACCAAGTTCTCTTTAAATCGATATTTCCTTTTCACAGTGGAATAAGGTTGAAAATCGTTGGATTATGACGTACGAGTTGTTTGTGGAGTATTGATGAACTTTTTAATTGTGTTGTTAATGTCAGTGTTAAGGCGTAGAGATCGCTTGCTGCGATTGTGCGGCCGATGCGGTTTGCATTAGCGATTTGATCGCTCGTGCCTGAATGAAAGGAATCTTAATTTATTTGCATATAGTATTAACTAATCCTATTATTTTAAATATATCTTCGATTTCATGATGTTTAAAGAGATACATACATTCCTGTATCTACTTTATATTTATAAGCACCAAATCAAGCTTTGTGAAATTAATATCTTCATAATACAATTTAGTTTATCCTTTGACTATCTTTTTTTTTGACATTCTTGCTCCTTTACATTGCTTCATATATTTAATTAACAAAATATATATTTTTGGATGCTCCTTGATATAACTTTAAACGGTGCTTGGATTTGTACTAGAACAAGATACCTACTGACTTGCGATAGTAAATTTATTCATCGCAGTAAAGTTCATTAAAACCTAAATTTGGACTCAGTACTTTACTAAATACCTTAGTATGCATTACAGATAGGGTTACTAATTATTAGACTGTCAAAGTATCGGGTTTTGATTGCATTTAACTATTAAATAACTCATAATACGCGTACTAAGTAATATCTCAGTAAAATCTTGTATCAATATGAAACCAATACCGCTCTCTAATTAAAAGTCAAAAATATGATGTCAGATAATCACACCTCCATATTAACCATTTATAATACACCTACAGGACATAACTCTTGGGCATGAAGCAAATAAATTACATACTTACGTCGGTAAGCCGTATTAAGCGACCCCCAATTAGCCCAGATGAGATATATGGTTACAAAGTATGTATTTTGTTTTAGGGGAGGCGGATCGATTCCGCGTTAGCGGCCGGTGGTCAGCCATTAAAATATTAAGGGTACTTTAATCTGCCATGATTGAATTTGCGTTTCCATTGCCCAATGTGCCAGCCCTAGACCGTCAATGTATCATATTCGCTTACTATGATTTCTCGATTCAAAATCGTTAAAGTCAATAATTATACTGTAATTAAGCCTCAATAATCATTTACGAAAATGTACTGGTAAAAGAAAAACCCATGTGTTAAGATTGTTAAGGCCATTTGCAAAAACATATTCTTGTATTAGACTCCCCAGTTGTTTACAGGTAAAAGAGAAGGTTAGGTTGAAATTTATGAAGACTAACTTAAGAATGAAATTTATTCTGATACTAACTTAAACTTTGACGACGAAATATGTTCGTTTTTGTTAAAAAACCGAGGACATAAGAGGATTTTAAGTTGTATCCTAGAAGTAATTACAGAGTCAAGTACAGGTTGTGAAAACCGGAAATTTACTACATACTTTGATTTTAATTAAATAATATAATTTATGATTAAGTAAAGTCTAAGTCAAAATAGAGTCAATAAATCTGGTCTTCAGGCTTAATCGCTGATAGCTTAAACGAATGCTTTAGTTGTTGCTATACCTGCTCTTGTGACATGGTAAGACAAGAGTTTGCGACAGTGACCAAATAATATACAGGACTAGGCGGTATTGCCAATGGATTCTCATTTTTTAGTGGTCGCCGCCGTTTTGAGACTGTTTTTACATTATAAGTTGGTTTGTAATAATTTTGCCGAGGTAATACAAAAAAGTAAGCAAACATGATTTATAAAATGCGATGATTTACACTTCGTTTGTAGACTTTCAGGTTGTCGGAAGCCAAAAAAGTATGTTACAGACAGTTTAGAGTATTATATTTAAACAACATCGTCATTTTTGTAATAAAGCCATTAATTTTTTCATTACAAATAGTAGCTAACCTTTCGCTGGAAAAGTAGAGACAAAAACGCAATACTGAAGATTTCTCTCTACGTAATATACGAATGTCTTCTCATACAAATTTCACTGTACCAAAATATACGCTAGTAAAGTAACAACGTATGGAATAAATCTACAGGCGGTACACAAAGCGTGCGGAGGCCCGATAGCGGAATACGAGTATCTAAAGCCGCCGCGGAGGAGAGGGAAAATTAGCATTTTAATAAATACACACCCTTTGAAACGGTACCGTGCATAAATCCCGTCGGATCTTTATAATCAAATTCAAACACATTATTCTTATTTTCAAAACGGAAAGTTGGAAAAGCGGTTTGTTTCGTTTGTTCTTTTTAATATACGATCGTACAATGTTTATACGTACGCGCTACATACAAACGAAGTTACATTTTACCTTATAAATTTATTTTGTTTTATTTTATATATTAAAATTAATGAGCTAAAGCTTTTTTTTAAGGTAAGGTATTTTTATTTTTGTGGCTATGGGTTCCTAGTGGATTAAAGTATCAATGCGCGGGATCTCGATTAGTTGTATGTTCATATCTCGGCACATACCTCTGAGATATTTGAGATAAAGTACGGATTTAGGCATCACATACTCACCGGTGAAGTAAAACATCCTGACGAAGCCCGTATGGCATCTGACAGTGCCCTGAGAACGGCGATCAGCTGCTTTACTGGTCACGTGGAGCACAATATATAATCGCAAAGTGGATACAGCCACTAATATACCTCAGCTTACCCTGAAAGGGATATAGCGTAATGATGTATTATTATTAATTTTAAGATATTTTTCAATTAATAGGAATAAATAATTTACAAAAAGTATAATATCCATATTACAGCACACCATATAATGATTTAATGCGTGATTTTTATGACCTGATAACCCAGTTTTTAGAGACTGTACTTACGATGCTGAAGGCCTGAGTTCAAGTCCCCGTAACAGTTTTCTGTGATTAGCGGATTAGTTGTTCATAAGTTGTATGGGTGTGTATATGTATTTACGAATGTTTATATTTGTTATAGTACAAGCGTATGCTTAATTTGGGACTAAGTCAATGTGTGTATTTGTCCGTAAAAATAAAAAAAGATATAAATATTTACACATGAATATGTTCTACACCTTTGCTCTTAAGAGGCACTGATTGAACAAAATTTCGTTACTCTAGATAAATGATATTTTTAATAGTATTGATATTTTTTTTTTTACACTGGCTCGACATAGTGACTTCAGAGTACCTGATGGTAAGTACAGTGTAGTCCAAAAACGAAAGCGACGTAGACCGATGTAGACTATCAAAGGATGAAAATCCATTGATAGTCTACATCGTCATGTCGGCCCTCGTATACCACGACTGAAGGTCTCTAGGTAAATGAGCTACTGGATATACACAAGCTGATTCCGAAACGCGACAAGCCGAAACTGGTCACTATGACGGGCTTTACACCCATGTACTGTGGTCGCAATCCAGACGGGTACCGACGCCCTACCACCTCGCTGCTGCTCGTTTAGCACCACCCAGGAGTCACGTGTAGGGAAACTAGGGTAAAGCCTACGGACGCGAGGAGCTTCGACTCCTAAAACATATTTTTTGTAGGTGCACCGTAAATCCTATGAAAAATAGTTAATAACCTTAAAAATATATCTCAAAAATTAGTTATAACATAGTTAGATTATGTCACTGAAGACTACATAATATTACTTACATAAGGTTTACGCCGGCTGTGTTTTTTTGATTAACTTTTCAAAATTTAATTATAAAGGCAATTATTATTAAGTATATACTGTTATTTAAATGATAATGGAAATGTTTAATTATAAGTAACATGCGTAGGAATACAAAGCTAAGCAGTGGATGGCGGTCATCGTAATCTTGGTTAGGGGTTGGTGAATAAATCAGCCCGGGTGACGTGCCTCGAGGCCTTTACTTTATCTACTGAGTGCGGGTGACGCTACTGAACACAGCCACGTACTTTACTGGATAAGACAATTCATACTTTTTGCAATTAATGTAGGAGGGATGTAATTGTCTGACATATTATTATGTGTGAAGTAGTAAACGCGTAAAACGGAGCGTATGTGAGTCAAAGGAAGGCAGGATAAAAAGAGAAAGAGGATAAACGAATTTTATTTTCGAAGAAACTACGTGGTTAGTAAAATACGTAGAAAAACGTGTAATCAATTTGAAAAGTGTAATAAATAATATCTGAGACCATGATCAGATGGGCCGACTAATTGTCCGGCTTGTCGGCCTCTTTCAATCGAATAAACTTTAAACTTTGTCTTGGCTTGTTGGCCAATAGTTGGTACATCTCTACAGGAAATATAATTTGAACATACCTTTTTTCATACAAAATACTTTAATTTTTATAGAGTTTTGACTAAAAGTGAAGATTCTAATATATTTAAAAAAGTGATCATTATAAGTTAGTTGGAGGGAATATTAAGGATTTATGTAGGAGAATATTACATTCCACAACCACAGAGAGCCAGACCCTCACAAAGTGAAATTCGACATAAGATCAAAAAGAAATTTACACAATACAGACAGGCTGAACTACTCGGCACTAGAAATAACTTGAAATCAATAGTTTGTACAAATATTTAGCTAAATGAATAACGGAACAATAATTAAGAATAAGTCTCTTCGCAAATAAAATCCGCTAGATACGGTATTTATAATGAGTACGAAACGTGAAGATTTCAAATGTGACATTACATTGTCTGGAATTTTATAAATACAGTTCCCTCTTTATGAGTGTTTTTGAAAACTAACCAATTATCTTTACTATCAAAAGCGGTAAACAAGCTAACGATATATCTGATAGTAATTAGCTATCAAGCTATCGACCTTTAAAAAGAAAATTAAATGGATTCTGGCTGATACCATAATGAGACATCGAGCACCGCTTCTTCCAGTTCTTTATATCGTGGTCTTCGATAATTGCTACCCGGCCCGCGCCCCCTCCGAACACCTCTGACCCTTCCTGAAACTTGCAGCCGATCACAATAATTTATTATCGGCGGCTTTGCTCTCTGAAATTCCGATAAAAGTTTTGTAATTTCACATTACTTTATTAATTAATTAACAAGGAGCTGTAATTACCATATTTAGACTTCGTTAGTGAGGCTCTATGTTCATTATGATACTCTTAACGAAAGACCGAACGAATAGGTAATAAATACCAGCAAGATAAATATTCATAGGCGGATACTTGTGTAGAATATCAATGAAAATGACAAAACTTTATTTTGTAATTTGTTTATTTAAAAAAATCTGTGGTCTTGTATGACACAAGTTATAGATATTTTTGAATATTGGTATTATTTTATATAAATAACACAGAAAAAAGATAGTTTCTCCTCTCGCATACATGCACCATCTTTATTATTCTGCGACCATCGATTATAATTGTGGATATTTTTTCCTCTTATTCATATTTCTAACCAGTCATGATATACAATATGAAGGTAAAATTAAGACGTGTCTTATATTTAATACAAAACCTGGTCAACTGCTTGCTATTTCTAATACCCGTCAATTACTTCGGTATTAGGCATGCGAAAGACCGTCCTGACGTAATGTAAATAAAAATCGATGGTTTTTTTCTGATAACATGGTCATTTGCCTTTCAGGTTGTCATTTGTCATACAATATAGGTAAATGTTAAACTTGCTTGAAGACCCGATTGGAATAAATATTTTCTTTTTTTCTAAAAACAGTGTGATTGTTATCTCTAGTTACTTACTTCAGTATATGAAATACCGCAAAATAATTCTCCGATTTATATGTGACCGGTACTATTCAGGGCTAGGTAAAGTCCCAAAATTAAATATTATACCAATAAAAAAGATAATAATGGCTTCCCTAACATCCGGGAGTGCCGATAATTCCTCCGCCCGTCCAATAAATATACCTTCGACATTTTCAAGTTAAGTTGGTATATTTCATAATAACCTAAGGCAAGACAGGAACCATCCCGCCTCACAGGCCGATACAGCAATAAAGGGAATCCCTTTAAACGTATCTTTGGCCCTTCGACTTATAAATATCAATTTATCCGCGATGTCAAATACGGGTAAAGCTGGACCATTTTCGCATTACGTATAGTCCGCGATCCGTTTATGATATACGAGTATATGTACGTTGGGATGGTGTTTATACCTCACGCTTGAAGAGAATAACGTCCTTTCCTATAAAACCTTGACTAACTATCCTGTATCTTACAATACATTTAAAGTTTTAAAAACATAGGACAAATAATAACTGAACTAAGTTGAATTGAATACATGAAGATGATAGATAGTGTTACGTGCTGATTTTGATGTACAATAAACGACTCAATTAGGTACTTAATTAATAATAACTGTTTATGATTAATAATTTATTTTTTATTTTACAAAACTTCTAGTCGGCAACACCTTAATACATGAAACAATATCCAAATGTAAAGAATAGAAAAACACTGAAACACATTTAGTGGTATAGTTATCAATATATTTTGTAGACGTTTGACAATGTGGCTTGTGCCTACTTTTCTAATAGAATTAACACTTTAAAATTAATCGGATCTTGTTTCTTTAAGTAAGACTCCATTACTCTGATTTCTTACACTTACTTAAAGTAGGTACGTAATTCAGACTTTCCCACGTCAGCCCGCTTGTGAATTCCGCATTGCATTAGCATATATGTGTATATTCGGTAAAATTTATGAAATCAATCGATGCTACCTATTATTATAAAATTGTAAGAAAAATTACGAATAATATTTTTTTTACACATTTATAATTTTTGTAATGCAATATAAATCGTGTCATGCCGTTAGTTTGCAAAAATCAAAGAAAGTGTCCATACTAAAATTTACGGAGAACTACTAAAAATAGAGTAATATATTAACAGGATTTACGGGACAAATATACTTATGTATGTAAAGTTTACTGGATGTATTATATTTAGGGGTCGGGCCAAGATGAGAGGGGATGTACGTGAAAACATTCGGGCTACGTGCTTTAGCATAATTCCTTAAGGGCGTAGAGGATGCTAAGCTTCCGCAATTCGTCTTGAAGGAATCCCTAATTTGAAATGTGGATGAGTTTGTAAATTCCAGGACTTAAAGCCATACAGCCGTACCGCTACAGATGCGAAAATTGCTGAACAAAATCTACGCAATATACTAATAACAATACGGTATACAAATATTAACTGTAAAGAAATTTTAGTGTGTGTTTTCTAAATATTTAAATGTGTTAATTGTAATGTTGATATCAATCTAATAAGCTATTAGGTGGGCATGTTTTCAAGTAATTTGCTGACTTCGTGTTTAGTGCTTTTGTGCGAATACAAGTATAGGCTCTACTGGATCCAACTGAAATAATATAATTTTTATAGGGATAACATATAGAATTTTAAAAGAAATAGCTAGGGTGAAAATGCATAAACCAAACCTACTTATATTGCTTAAAGTTAAATTGAATACAATATCTTAAAATGTATTAATGAAAGATGATAATAAACAAAAGTTTTCCTTCATTATGCTGGTAGTACATTGGTGGATTTAAAATTTTCGCGTCCAAAGTTGTTAGGAGATTAGCGACAACGCGCCGGCGATATCTTAAATGTGGATCTGTTGTAAACAAATTCACGCGCGCGCTCTCCGCCCGATTTATGAGTTTATTTATCATTAACAAATTATATTAAAGCTCACGGGAAACACAGTTTTTTGTCGTTGTCCTCTTTCAGCGAATTTAACTCTGCGCCGATGTTAAGTGGTGCTTTTTTGATGCTTATCATAATAATTGTTATTAAAATAACGTTTTTAGCGAGATGTACCTTCATATGTAGTATAAACGATTTCTTTGATACAATGGCCTTTTTGTAAAAGCCGTTACATATTACGTTATATGTTTACCTTACCTTTTTATGAAAAGCGTAGGTAAATTGCAAACGATAACTTTAGAATAGCCATAGAGATTTGGGATAAAATGTAATGATAACAATAAAAATATTTAAGCCACAATAAACGCCGTCATCTAAAGACTTCGATTAACAGAACAAAAGTTCGTCATAAACATAAAAGCTATAAAAACAATGCTCATCTTATAAAAGGATGAGAACGCAGGTTGTTGATGGGTTTACACGAATACTGCGAGGCACAAAGAGGGACCGTTTAGTGTAACAATAAGCCGTCACATCTGCTACCACTTCCGAGATTCAATTAAATTTTTACTGAAGATTATCACGCAGATATACCGAAAACCTCTTCTGTATTTGCAGCTTCTATTTCCTGAAAACATTTCTGTTATATCACACAGTGGTTTAATGAAATTAACATAGAGTTCGTCTGCGTAAATGGCGTTTGGAGAAAGAGAAGTGATGAAAAATCGCATTCATTCGACCTGAATTTAACCATTTTAATTATTTTAAATTATTACGTTATGCTCTTCTTTTCATGCTATTATAAATAATATCGAATATGTAATACTTTATCTCGTTTGCTTTAGTATTTTAAAATACATCACTATATTTTTTCTAATGATGATAACAGGTTTTATTCCAAATAATTTACGATACTCAATCTCAAATTGTATCATCTCATCTCCCCCATTTATTAAATAGTTATTATTCCTCATGGTGATGGCTGATTCTAATATTCACAATATCTAATTCCCATATCTACTTAGCTTCTAAAATATTCTTTTTTCAATTGGTTCTGACTAAAAATTTAATTAATTTTATGTTTAAGTTAATTTATTGTATATTAAATTTATGTTATTAAGACTTATCCAGTAGTGTAAATAAGTACCTATACACATTGTACATTTCTACAAATAAGACTTTCGTGAAATCAGTTTACTTATATTGATACGTAGTAATTGTTTACAAAAGTAGATAGACGTGTTCTTTTGTCAAATACCAATCAAGTTGTTTTACTTAAAAACAAAAAATAAAACTGAAAGGATATTGAAACAATATTATTCCTTACTTCGCTTCATAATATAAGTAATATGCTTCTTAACGTATGTTCAATGGAAAATGAAAAATAAACACGCGTCGAGCGCTTTAAGCGATTTAGGAAGTTACACAGGGGTATTAACAATGGATTTACGTTCTCCATTACATTATAGTATTAAAGTAATTTGTAATACTCCTTTACATTTTGTTTTTGATATAATATGCTTTGAATTTTTATAGAAGATATGTAAGAGCAATTGTATTTGTGGGTGACGTATAACAAGCAGAGTAAAACTAATGTGAGTTTTATACACTTAATGCGAGTTTTATACATTTAATTTAGAGTATTTACAGTTCAATACACGATATCTAGGTCAAGCGCATTATATGTTACACGCTCAATATATAATAAAGATGATACAAGTCCAGGTTGTCTCTAATCACCTACACCTCCCACAACCTGTAGAGACAAGTCTTCCATAATTGGTACAGATCAACCTCTACACAGTTGTTTACAATACAGCTGGAGTCCTATCATGCACATTATTCACGCCTGTCGTGATCACATTAGTGATTCCACGTTTATTGAGTTACAATTTTTATCATACGTTGGCATGTTTATTCATATTTTTTTATTGTGTCAGTAAATGTTACGCAATAACATCCATTTGATATTATTTAAATGCCGTAATACCACATAGTTTACTTAATAATCTATTTACGATTCTATTATAAGTATAGGCAGACTATCTCGTATGCAATTAGCAGTATATAGATGTATCTCAAAGTTCACATCTATTCGATAAAGTGAAACGAATAAGTACTAATACCTTTATAAGCGAACGCGAAACAAATTACCATAGGAAAGAGATTCAAAAACTTTTCCTACACTCATACCCATTATAAGTTTTCCAAAGAAAAACACTTTTCGTGCACACGTCGCTCCCAGTTTTTTCTCGGCGCACTTTTCTAAGTGCCATAAATCTTTCACGTAAATAATTGAAGCGATATTTTATGCCAAAACATTCCGCGGGTAGGGAGACGTCGTCCCACCTGCACCCCCTAACTTGTACCACTTTCCACTTTAATTTGGTTGCGTAATGTATTTTCAATTACTTCCAAAGCAGCCACGTGATTTGTGGTCTGGATAAAAGAGATTGGAGAATAATTCTTCTTGTCTAATTTAAAGTTGCCTGGGTTGGCGAATCTGCGTTACGACAGCACTGTCTGATTTACTGTTATAATCAAAGAATACATATTTTATAGTTATAATGTCAAAAGCTAAATCCTCCTACAATCACAATGCTTTAAATTGGTATAATATTATCTGCAAATCCACTTTCGGGTATATTGGAGGAAATATTTTATTACACTGGCGCGACAAAGTGAGTACGGTACACCTGATCGTAAGTAAAGCGTAATCAAAAAGCAAAAGCAACTATCACAGGACGAATATCTATTATTATTTTATATTAAGTAATTATTTTAAACAATGATTTATATTTAATTACTATTAAATTAACGTCCAAATTATTTAAAAGATTCCAAAAAATATATAATTGAATCAAATTATAATATTACGACAGTTGGTTTTCCATAGTTATAGAAGAATCTGAATAGAACCTACTATAATTTATTTAATATTTATTACAAAGTAAAGAAATTTCTTATAGCTAAATGCTTTACGCCTTTAATCAGTAATAATTAATTATAAAGTTTATGACATAACTGAATATTGTCTCGTAAATTCTTGTTCTTTTTTGACGAATGACGAAACAACGCTGTATACTATTGAGGAATGATTGCCCCGATCTCAAAGCGAAACGAAATGCGCATTTTAAATACGAGACCCAACCAGATCTGATAAACCGATCTTCGTTCAGGATACAATACATTGTCGTGTCATAAATAAATGCTCACTTTTTCACTTCGAGTGAGAAATTTATCATTTATTCTGCGATTTTTTCTTTCCTCGCCCCCCCACTTTTTGTACATTTCGGATCACACTTTCAAATGCCATTAATTTCTCCGTTCGACGTTCTATGGCGCTTCGCTGAGCTCTGATGAAGGTATCGAGGCGCTGTTATAACATAATAAAATACTTGGTTGATTCCTCTTGAATGTATAGGGATACTTTCTTACATACGGAACTTTCTCTACGAAGTGAAGTTTGTATTTATTTAAAAATATGTTGTATATAATTGAAAATTAAAAAGAGATTTCTTAATATCATATTTTATCTTTACGTTAGTATTAATTTCAAATGAGTGTTGACACCGCTGCCATGCCTAGAGGCACTTTTAAAATCTCTTTTTAACAAACAATACATATGTTTGGAAAGCCATGTGTAAAGTTATAAATAATGGAAATAAAAATACAAAGTTGACACTTCTGCTTACACAAATCATTTTTGAGCAAATTGGCTCAGCTATTTTATATTCGCAGTGAAATATTATGAATAACTTTTATTTTATTCCTGTCAATAATTGATTTATATTGTTTTATTTGTATCGATACTTAATGCTCTTTTGATTAAATTATCCGAGTAAATATACCATTAGCGATTTACAATAAATAATGATAATGGATTCTCTAATATAATATATTTTTTAAATGATACTTGACCAATCATCCGAAAATGTTCTTTGTTCCAAACGAGTTGTTCTTATGTTTGGGATAGGTTACGATTTCAATCTTTTGTGTTCTCGGAGTGCACATAATAAAACATCTCGAGGCCATAAGTCATACGTGTAATGAATGAGGGCGATTTGTTTTGAATCCGTCCAAATTTATGGACGATATCGGCTTTTTACAGGCGTACACGTCCATTGTGGCCGCCTTTTTCTGCCCCTTTTTAACCGTGGCCAGGTTTTTTTATTGTCCTCAACACTGACACTTTACTAGTTATTAATTGGTTGTCACAAGTTTATTTATTTCACTATTTTGACAGTGGAACGTTTTTCGCCATATATTATGGAAGCCGGATTGAAAATCTATCATATTCAGGTTGTCGTAAATTTAACGTGATATAGTGGGATACATGGCAATAATTTTGCGAACGCTTCGCATAGTGCGGACGTGCGTGACGTCTGTTAAATAACGACAGCAGATATTAAAATGCTTTTGGAATATGCATTTTTGTAATACATTAAAGAATTATTTGAAATGTGCTTAAATATCATATATTTATATATCATATATTATAAATATCAATATCTAATTCCGGTTACACAAACCATTGTTGCTCTAAAGTTGACCTCAAAATGATAATAATAAAAATAAAATTTGCTACTGGTATCTACTTACATGTAACGTATAAAAAATATAATGCTATACCAACTTGAATGTTGATAAGAAATGAATAATAAACTATCTAGAAACTATATTTTTGAAGCATTTTGTAATAAATTTACAATTTATAAAATTTTCGCTTTAAACCACATTCTTGTGTCCGTGTGCTATCTAACTTTGTGAGAATATATTAGATATTTATATTGTACACTTTTTAATGTGACATATAACCGATATTAGAATTTAATCGTATCTACTATTATATATAACCTGATGTAAAATGAGATGTGTATAACAACACATCTCATTATCTCAATCAACAAAATAGGCATTAATTCCATCTTTTTCTATAAGCAGAACTAATATTTAAACTTATTACGTAGCAACTAAAAAGACTATGAAAGATTTTTTCTAACAACCGATTTTCATTTACCGTTAATATTTCAGATTAATTATGTTAGATATTTCAGAACTATTGACAGAGATACAGCTATTTACATGTTTAATAGCGAAAATAGTTTTGTTATTGTTAGATGTAGGTATTTATAGATATAAGGTTTGTAAGATGTCACTTGCTCACGGCGCGGGCAGTTGTGAATTAAACGAGTTTGTGTACGGATATCTGATCTTTTATTTACGAAAATAACAGTGGCGACGGGACGACCACGCTTTTACAGTAATGGCCAAGATCATAGTTGGAAATACAACTGTTTTTAGCCATGAAGAACAAGAATGGACCTTGTACAGAGACCGATTAGAGCAATGGTTTTTGGCAAATGATTTAACGGAAGATACCGACAGAACCGGCACAAAACGGAGGGCTATCTTATTGAGTAGTTTAGCAGAAACTACCTACAGGCTCACGCGGGACTTGGCACTTCCGGATAATGTTGGCAATTTGGCTTATCAGGAAGTGGTGAAGCTGCTGGATGGACATTTTCACAAAAAAACATGCAGTTTCGCGGAAAGGAATAGATTCCACAGTGCGGTACAGAATGCTACAGAGCCTTTCAATGCCTGGGCGGCGCGAGTGAGGGGTTTAGCGATAAACTGTGGATTCCAGACCACTATCCTCAACGAGATGCTGAGAGACCGTTTTGTGTTGGGTATTATAGCAGGGCCAGAAAGAGATAAGCTATTTAGTGAAAATCTCGATGATTTGTCATTAGAAAAGGCGTTACAGTTGGCGGAAAACATAAGATGTGCTCGTGAAGGAGCTCGTCAACGCAACCCAGATTTGGTCAGTTCACTTGCTTCAACGAGGTCACTCGACGTTCACAAAGTGTCAACGGCCACCAGCACTGCTGCTTCAGGACACCAACGTCGTTACTATCAATCACAGAGTTCCAGCAGCCTCAACAAACCTCGGGTTCAGGATTCATCGCACAGCTGTGACGTTTGTGGTCTAGACAATCATACTAGTAGTCGTTGTAGGTTTAAAAACTATACTTGCAAAAAATGTGGATATAGGGGACATTTGCAACGAGTGTGTAAAGCGAGCGAGCATTCTCGTAGAATGCACTTTTTGGAGTGTTCTGCAGACATGGATGACGTAGGTGATGATGGTAAGTCGTTAGTGTTTAATATCCGTAGTGTGCACGGAGAACCTTTGCAGGAAACGATACAAGTGAGTGACGTACAGTTAAATTTTGAAATAGATTCAGGGTCAGCAGTAACCGTTATATCAGATCAGGACTATACAAAATATTTTTATAGTCATCCCCTACAAAGGTGTACAAAAGGTCTACTTAGTTACACAGGAGAAAATATACAAACATTAGGAAAAATTACTTTGCCATTCAAATATAAAGGGGAAATAAAAAATATAGATGTGTATGTAGTAAAAAAAGGAGGTTGCCCCTTATTAGGTCGTGATTTTATGTCGAAATTTAATTTAGAAATAGGACAAGTCAAGTATTGCGATATGAATTTTGATATAAATAAAATTATAAGCCAGTATCAAAATTTATTTTCAGATAAATTAGGTTGTTGCAAAGGAATCGATATTAAATTAGAATTAAAACCTGAATCCAGACCCAAATTCATTAAAGCACGCCCAGTACCATATTATCTTCGCGATAAAATTGAAAAAGAATTAAATCGTTTAAAAAATTTAGGCATCATTGAACCCGTTAACTATTCTGATTACGCTAGTCCGGTGGTTCCTGTTTTAAAGCCTGACGGATGTATAAGACTATGCGCGGATTATTCATCAACATTAAATAAACAACTATTAGTAGAAAAATATCCCCTTCCGCGCGTAGATGAATTATTCAGTAAGCTGTATAAAGGAAAATATTTCACAAAATTAGATTTGTCTAGTGCTTACAATCAGTTAAAATTACACCCAGATTCACAAAACTATACGTGTATTAATACACATAAAGGGTTATATAAGTATACAAGATTAGTTTTTGGATTATCTAGTGCACCCGCTATTTTCCAACGAACCTTAGAAAAAATCCTATCAGGCATAGACGGAGTGTTACAATTTTTGGATGACGTTTTAGTAGTAACAGACACAAAAGAACTCCATATCGTTAGGCTTAACCAAGTCTTTGCTAGGTTGGAAAATGCAGGGCTAGTGCTGAGGAAGGACAAGTGTAATTTTTTTGTAGATTCGGTTACTTATCTAGGGTTTATTATCGATAAAAACGGCGTGCATAAATCACCAGACAAAGTTCGAGCAATACAGGACGCTAAAAGGCCAGAAAACATAACCGAATTAAAATCATTTTTAGGTCTTGTTAACTATTACAGGATGTTTGTGAAGAACGCAACCGACGTTCTAAGTCCTTTTTACCGGTTGTTGCAGAAAAACAGTAAATGGTTGTGGGAGAAGTCACACGAAGACGCATTTAAACTAATTAAAGATAACCTATCGTGTGACAATACATTAGCGCATTTTAATCCGGATGCAAAAATAATATTAACCGTAGATGCATCACCACACGGCCTGGGCGCAATACTCTCACAAATAGATAGTACCGGTATCGAAAAACCAATTTGTTATGCCTCCCGTTCTTTAAATTCAGCCGAAAAGCGATACAGTCAAATCCAAAAGGAGGCCACAGCAATTATTTTTGGTGTCAAAAAGTTTCATTATTACCTATACGGCAGAAATGAACCTTTCATTTTAAGAACGGACCATAAGCCGCTAATATCTATTTTTAATCCTCATAAAGGTGTACCACAAGTGTCTGCAAATAGGTTACAACGTTATGCACTTTTCCTTTCTGCTTACAATTACACTATAGAGTACGTTAACACTGCATACAACTCTGCTGACTTCCTTAGTCGCTCGGTAAGCGTGAATGTATCAGCCGCGCCGACAGCCGAGACTAATAAACAACGTGAACATAGCTGCGATCGCGCTGAGACCGATGTACCGGCCGCCAATAGCGAGTGCGCGCGCACCGATCAAGCTGCGTATGTTCACTTCGTATGGGCCCCGGATTCAAAACCGATTACACGAGCGCAACTACAAAATGAAACAAATAGGGACAGAATATTGTCACAAGTAAGCAACTACGTATTAAAAGGGTGGCCACCAAAATTATTTGATTTAAATATAAGAAAATACTATGATTGTCGCTTTGAGCTAGCAGTGGAAGATAAATGTCTATTACGTGGTACAAAATTAGTAATACCGGAAATATTAAGAAAGAATATAATTAAAGAATTACATAGGGGACATTTAGGCATCGTTAAAATGAAATCAGAAGCACGTACGCGATTTTGGTGGCCCGGACTGACTGCTGACCTAGAGGAAGCAGTAGCCACGTGTGATATCTGCACGCAGCTGAGGTCTAGCCCGCCTCGTGTTGCACTCACGCCCTGGCCCTTTCCCTCGGAACCTTGGTCCAGGGTTCACTTAGACATATTAGGTCCAATTAATGGGAAAACTTACCTGGTCATTGTAGACTCTTATTCTAAATGGGTAGAAGTATTCGATGTTAGCCGGGGCTACGGGTCGAGAATAATTTTAGAAAAAATATGCGAATTAATGGCTAGATTTGGGTTATTTAACACCATTTGTACTGATAACGGCACATGTTTTGTATCATCGGAATTTACAAAATTTTGCACAGACAACGGTATTAATCACTTGACTTCTCCTATTTATCATCCAGCTAGTAACGGGCAAGCAGAGAGTTACGTGAAAATAATTAAAAGGGCGCTGAAATCAATAATAATTTCGGGGAATACTGACAAAGATTTAAATGTAAAATTAAATGAATTTTTATTCAATTATCGAAATTCAGAACACTCTACAACAAATCGTTCTCCTGCTGAGGTTCTATTCGGACGAAAACTACGTTGTAGGCTAGATTTGATGCGCCCATCATCACTCTCATCATGCGAGCAGACACTGCCAGCACTAGTTAAGGACAAACAGTCCTTACAGGTTAAATACTACAGGGGTAGAAGGAAAGTCAATTTTCCGATTGGAAAATTAGTGTTTGTTAAAGGTAAACTTTAAAATCAGTATAAAAAATGGGAACAGGGAGAAATAATAAGGAACCTGGGTAGAAGCATGTACTTAGTTAAATTAATTAGCGATAAAACATTAATTAAGAGACATAAAAATCAAATTTATGATATTAAGGAGAGAGGACCAAGAGATAATAAAACTGTTAATGACAATAAAGAAAATATTGTACGCGATGATCTTAAGCCTAAAGAACAACCACCTGATAACTCTGCCTTCTTGCCTCAGTGGATATTCTTGGATAACCCGACTACAGTAGGGGAATACATAAATCCTGCAGACATAAATCCTCAAGCAGTGCAGGGGGAGGTTATTGACTGTGAGGATACGTTGCCAGTCTCAGTACCGAGTAGTGCAGAGGGCAATGCGGCACCCGGAACGATAGAATCATCCGAATCAACAGCTGATACCTCTCCTAGGTTAAGACCCAAAAAACGCATAGACTATAAACAGTTTTATTAATAGTCGATTGTAAATAGATATATATATATATATATTTCTTCGGGATTTATTGGTGGAGGGATGTTAGATGTAGGTATTTATAGATATAAGGTTTGTAAGATGTCACTTGCTCACGGCGCGGGCAGTTGTGAATTAAACGAGTTTGTGTACGGATATCTGATCTTTTATTTACGAAAATAACAGTTATATTCAAAATATAGACATTAAAAGTAAAATTAATTTCTTAAAGAACAAATTAATCATAAAAACGAAAGTAAATCTCTCTTTCAGTAAGACTGCGCTGTGCTGCCCACTTGCAGGTTACGAAACACCTTGAAGCTATCTCTTACGCAACACTAACATTTATAATGTATGTGTGAAGGCTTGTATGCCACTTCCCCGTCTTATATAGGTACTTTTTTTCGCCCATAAAGCATTGTTGGCTGGTTTATTCCTTGATTTATAAGAGACGTTGGAAAGACAAATAGCCGGATTGTGTTCCAAATTTTTAAAGCCACATTTCGTTTCGCGCTCGCACTTGCGCCCTCCTGCCTTGGCGGGTGGCTGTCTCAACATTTAGATCTTAGGGATATCAATCGTAGGTATACTAAAGTTATAAAATACTATATTTACTATATAAAAAAGGCACATGAATTAAAATATTTTATAAATTCACTTTTAAAGAAATATCTTTGCTACTTAATAAATACTTCATTAGTTTGTATGTTATGTGAAGTCTTTACCGGAATAGGATGATAAGATGAAGAACACCTTATTTAAACTCTTAACAAATATTAACTCCTTCACATAATTTCACTCATTTCAAGTAGGTACCTGTCACTAAACTCTCCGACACTATCCGCCTTTTTGTTTTGTATGCATATTCTGAATGCATGTCAGTCTAAATCTCTTTGGCTATTCTCACAAATACTCGTATATCAGAAATCTACTACAAATAAAAATCTGTCTAAATAGTAATTTTGATATGAAAAATAAAAACAGAGAATTTAGAATATAATAATTATACCTAACAATATAATTGTTTACCTACGTTTTTGGAAATAATAGTTATTTAAGACATTTTAACTCAGTGTTAGGTATAAAAAGGGTATTTTTATTAGGTGGAATGCATGTTTTTAGGAAATGTTATGTAATTTTAATAAGACAAAAGAGCTTTTGAAAAATTAAAAAGTAAAAGCTTATTTTTGTTAATTTGCTGTTTCAGAATTATATTTACCGTTTACACATAGAACAAATTTTATATATTTAAAATAAAATGTAAACTATTGCGTAATTAGAACAATAATAGATAGCGTAAGAAGAACGTGATGTTTAGCTTTCATATCGTTAAGGATCTCATTCCTACGTATTTCCACGTAACAAAACCTAATTTGGCGATCCACTATCCAATTGAAAATCAACCCGCAACTGCGTTGGCGACTTAATTTTTACCCCATAAACGCACCCTACGAATCGCGATACGATATGGAAATTCGCCGCCCGTCGTCGGCAATATTCGGCAATATTCGGGCGAACGTGCGTTTCGGACTAAATTGCCTATTTATTCTTAACTTCATATATTACTTTGCGCGTGTTGTCTGCGCAAAGCGATATTTATTGTTTGACCGTTATTGCGTCAAATGACGTATTGGTTGTACGTATCGGATAGGTTTACGAATGGCGGGTGCGTGACTTTATTCTCCATAACATATCATTTATAACATATAACTGTAAAAATATACCTAAGTAAGATTTTTTTAAATTAGGTTCAACATTCAAGCATCAAACATTTAATCAATATTTACATTAGCAATTAGAAAGAAAAAAATATATTGCGTGGAGTGTACCTTAAGAGGGTGAGCATATATTTATATTATTTATTCATTTATTTATAAATCTACAGTATATAATTTAATAAATACATGAAAACTAAATAAAAAATCAAATTAACCATGATAATTTGTAACATGGGTATATGACAGATATAAATACGATTCAAAAACTTGTCATAAAATAATAAAATAAAAATTATATATGAAATGTGTAGTGTGATTGTGTACTTTGTGTATGTGAGTTAGTGTGTGTGTGCCTGTGTGTGAATGTGTATGCTAACTGTCCATGTCTGAAAACGCCCCGATAGCCTCGACTACCTTCTTCCTGAAGGACCCGCAGCTCTCATGGAAAATGTACACATGTGGTGTTCTCGTATTGTATGGGTGCGCACACCTAGCGAGGGTCTGACTACCGTAATTACAGCGTTTTGTTGGCTCGTGGAATATAACGCTCGAACACTTCAGTTATACAATAAAATATTAAAACACTACATTAACTTATTATTGAGTGTGATATTCAATATATTATAAGACAACAACTGCCATTTGTTAAGCAATTATACTTAGAGTCCGACCGAAACTGGTTTTCCGGCCGAAACCGAAACCGAAACTCACGTGATCAAGTATAAAAGTCAACGTGGTCAAGTAAAAAAATGAAACAAAAACTTACATATAATCAGTTCCATCAAAACATAACCTCTAAAGAATGTTTACGTCGGGTGATAACGCACTGACTAAGTTGTGTTGCTATAGAGCAATGCGAATTAGATCCGTCAACTGTCGTCTAAACGACGCAGTTACACTCCGACGCAGCCTTGAGTTTCTTTCGGCGTTTCTTCTCAAGGTAGTCGCTTCCGAAACGCTAGTAGATCACCGTTAGGTTTCGTATTTTTGGCTGGCGGTCCAAGTCGAGGTTCGTACGCCCAGGGGTGCCCTTGCATTGCTACCCAACCCATAAATTGCCGGCTGAGCACCCACAGTGTTCGCCCACCCGCCCGGTTAAGTGTGAAGACCTTTCCCGGTCAACAAACACGCGTAAATTCGAAAAAAAAAATAGCAATGCGAACGGCGCACGAATCCCGAACAGGGCCACCAGCGTCCGCCAAAGCGTTGCCGCGAGAAACGAAGTTACGCAAGCATGTACGACAACTACCGAAATCAGTTTTGGTTTCGGCAAAAGTTTCGGCCAATTTTGGCCGAAACCGAAACTGCCACCGAAACTTGATTTTTGGCCGAAACTCGGCCGAAACCGAACTTTCGGTCGGACACTAATTATAATCCATCATCAGCCTAGTCCGGGCAGTACAATTGAGAGAGTCTGCTGCCCGAATGAGAGGGAAGCAGCGCGTTGTGTCCGGCGCGCTGCCCGTGGGAAAGGTTTGGTGAGGTGGACTCTTAACACCCACACCTCTTAGAAATGAAGCCTAAACAGGCTGTTCGCTTCTGGGATATCTGGAAGAATCTGGATTGCCCTGGCGGAGTGATTGGAAGGACACCGCGGTGGTTTTTAGTCAGTAGGAATCGAATCGTCGTTTTTTTTTTTTGGGAGTCGAAGCTGCTCGCGTCCGTAGGCTTTACCCTAGTTTCCCTACACGTGACTCCTGGGTGGTGCTAAACGAGCAGCAGCGAGGTGGTAGGGCGTCGGTGCCAGTCTGGATCGCGACCACAGTACATGGGTGTAAAGCCCGTCATAGTGACCAGTTTCGGCTTGTCGCGTTTCGGGATCAGCTTGTGTATATCCAGTAGCTCATATACCCAGAGACTTTCAGTCGTGGTATATGTGGGCCGACATGACGATGTAGACTATCAATGGATTTTCATCCTTTGATAGTCGCTTTCGTTTTTGGACTACACTGTACTTACCATCAGGTACTCTGTAGACAATATGTCGAGCCAGTGTAAAAAAAAAATCTTACACATATGGGTCGCTGCCCTCACAGTGAGGATTTTCCCCAGGTTACAAAAAAAGGCATCGGTTTAGTAATAAATAACTTTTCATAAGGTGGGATTTGGATTAAGCATGATCGAATTTGTTTAAAAAAACTTAAAATTGGTATTAATTAATCGCTTAGTTTAATTCGAAATCTTGCGTTAAAATGCGTCAAGGACTGGAATTCGCTTCCTGCGTCTGTTTTTTCAGCATCTTACGACATAGGAATATTTAAACAACGACGGAATTTATTGGATGAGCCTATTACATTATCAGCCTCACCTTCTCTATTAGGTGAGATTGACATCCAAACCTCTTTGTTAATTTAAGAAATATATATCTTAAGTTTTCTTCCATCACGATTATCTCTGGTCTGGCCTCCTAGATAAAGTAACATTCATTTATTGATATATGTAGTAGAAAATTACAAATGTATGGAATTGACGTACCATGTCAAAATGATATTTTGAAAGCTTATCTAAATCCCATACATTTTGGAGATACTTTAGTTGTGAATGCTAACTGATTTTTTTATGTCCCTTATATAATTACAAAAATATTACATCGCCTTCATTTAAGTTGAATAATTTATTAATATTTCCATCATACTGATATTTTTTGGATAATTTATTCGTAAAAATTTTCTCCCCTGTCGTTGAAAGCGGAATAACACTTTTAAAATACCATGAATACATTCTTCTTGAAGATCTTCACCACGGGGAGAGTAATGAATTCATGTTATTTACGAGCTGCAGACTGGTAGACGACCGATAGCGTCCCACTCAATATCATATCGCCATTACATTCGGTTACTGACTGAAATATGCCCCTATACTTTTCTTGGCTAAGCCGCTCTAAGCTAAGGACAAAATAAACGCTCATATTTTTGTGGCTTCACGCAGATGTTCAAGAGCTTTCATAATTACGCATATTCAATACTTCTTTATACTTTTCCAGAAATAAACGTATTGATCCACTATTATAATATCCATTGAGCTGTCAAAACTAAGAACCTAGTTTCCTTAAAATTATTGTCAAAACTTATGAAATGCACAATTATATTCCAGAAAATTACTTTAATTTGTCACATATACGCATAAATGATACAAAAAACATTATTCAGAAGTAACAACGGTACCCAAAAATATTTAGGTGTTTTTATTAAACCGTCTATAAATTCTAAATCGACGCAGTTTTTAGCTTTCAAAATTGACAGTTACTCTATGTAAATGCTGCAAATCTGTTAGGAAAATACTTTAATAGCAACAGAGTCATTTACTTTCTGAAGTATCAATTACACAAACGCTTTTTAAATCTTTAATACAACATTAAACATTAACGAATCTTAAAAAAAAAGTAATTATTAATTCATATAAATTAAAATGGTTTTTAAATTTTAACATTGTTTATTCAACAGAATGTAAGTTGCTTTAACGTCCTTTAAAAAATAAAGTTCAGAGACAGGCTACTGCGGTCGGGTTTCTCACACCTTCCACGTTTAAAGTCATATATGTCTACCTAAAGTAAATAGTAATTTTTCTTGATAAGATCTTTTGCAAAGACCTGATGTATGGAAGCCTTTGACTCATAATTATTTTTAGAATAGGGATCTTCTTTTACTCATATTTTGTATAAATAGGGTAAAACCTTTTTTCCAAAACAGTGGCTTAGGACCTTTTGCGTTGGACGTGTCGACATATACGCTCATACAGTGAGACGCAAGAAATATATATATTTAATAGAGTAAAGTAAAACGCACAGCTATTTCACGCTTAGGCGAAAGAATAGGAATAGGTTGACAGAGTCTTCGCTCCTGAATTATGTTTCTTAAGATAAACGACGCGGGCGAAATGAAGTCGCACCGACCCCCCCAGCCCCCTTCAGGCACCCCTTACCAGAACCAGCGCCCTCTGGAGGCACAGCAGCGACATAAATTTTGAAAGAAAAATCCGCGACGGTTTTGCTGGGAATGTGTGATTTGGATTTTAATTGAATTGGTTTCTTATGGTTTGTCATAAGAAATATATTGAACCTATTTTGAATAAATTTATATTATATTAAACTTTAAAGTTTAATTTTAAATAATGTTAAAACACTTTATTTTTTGTCAAATAGTACAATCTATCTAAAGTAAAAAGCAAATAACAATGCTTGTTAAACATTTTCTTTACAAAACTAAAATAAGACTATATTAATTGCCCCTTTTTGTATTTTTTGTAGTATTTACACAAAATATACAAAAAGTCATTTGTATTTTATATATTGTATTTGGGCCATTATTAAACAGAAACTAAATTAAATTAAATATTATCGGAAATTTAAGAATATATCTACTAGAGTTATAACAAATATTTGTCACTAAATTATATTAAGTGCTGGGCGCTTTACTTTAATCTTCAATAATAAAACCGTAATCGCTTATCCGTATTATCAAAACTAAGAGAAAATATCGTGCAAACTTGCACAATTCCATACATTATTCTATCTCTCAGCTATCAATCGTCCTTTTTTCCTGTGTTTTTGTTACATTAATAAAGCGTTACTATCTTAGTGGAGATATCTATTGCTGACCTGTATTATTGTCATAGGGATATTTACAACGCTCATTTATTTGTCGGTGTCCCCTCTTATTTTCCGTTCGAGGCCAATCCGATAGAAGGATACTGTTGAAAATTTTTCGTAAGCAGCAATACATCTTGTCACGAGTCCTATCTCTGGGCGAACATTCGACGACCACCCCAATACTGCACGTCATAGAATAAATATCACAGAGGATATTCCATCTATAATATAAAAATGAATCGCAAAATGTCTTGATAAGCGCGAAACTCGAGAACGGCTGAACCGATTTGGCTGATTTTTTTTTTGTTGTGTTTGATGAAGTCTGAGGAAAGTTATTACGGAGAGAAAAATTTTAAAAATTCCCTGAAACTTTCTAAAAATAACACTTTTCTGTGTTCTCATACAAAAAATTCGTAATAATATTTAAAAGTCAATTTGAACTTTAACACCATACGATAAAGTTTAAATGTTAGTGGCTGGGTTCCGGGAGGGCAAAACAATTTTTGAGTGCCGTATAAATATTAATGTCAATATTTGTCAATTTTTATACATATAGCATTAAGGCCAGGTTCCTTCAAACAATTTTCAAAAAAACAACCGACGGGCCAATAAGTTTTGACAGAATGAAATCTGACGGGGAAGCTATTAACATTAAAAAAACAATGTGACTTTGTTTTAGGGAAATAGGGCAAAACAAGGTCTGCCGGGACAGCTAGTAATTTAATAATTATTTTTTATTAATAATAAATACTTTAAACAAGGCCATGCTAAATTTCACTTAGTGAAAAGTAATGATAATACGCATTCCTTAAATAAATACTGATTTACTTTTTGTTTGAAGACTACTCTGTTTCCTATATCATATTTTAGAAACATCCTTCTTTAAGCTATTTGTTTTATTTCATTAGATTGGGCATGAAAAACCGTAAAAATGGTCTCAATGCATTTACATTTTTAATGGTTACTTAACCATTAAATAGAAAATTTTACCGTCCCTTCCCAGTCCACTCAATTATAATTCTATTTGTAATATATTCATTGGGATCATTTTAATGAGTTCAAGCACGATATTTCTTTTGTAAGTTAGTAAGGAGTAAGTTTGTAAGTAAGTTAGTAAGTATCGTATTGCTTCCATATGATGCTGCAACACTATAGTAAGGTTTCGAGTACTATGTTATTATAATATAATTGAAATGACAAGATATTAAATTTCGAAGCGATTGAACAACTAAAATAGAGCCTTATTATGTTCAAGCAGTTCATCCAATTTTTTTTTTGCAATTATAGCTAAGATTTTCGATCAAGTCAACTTTCAGAAAAAAAAAATCTTAATCTATTTTTGTATTTAGAAGCTACGATGCAATGGACAGACATGCAAATACACGAATTTCTCCGTCTAGGTTTAATAGCAATTTTGAATTGATTCCACTGGAAAGGATGACGGTATTTGTGTACAAATACAAAAACATTTTTGAAGTGTTTTATTAATAAGTTGACGGGAATTCAAAGAAAAACTTTAAGAACGCCGTACGTTTAATTAAATACATTTCGTTACATGAGAGAAAAAGATTTGATGTTACCGAGATAAAAAGAAAGAGAGATATATATTCTGATGTAACAGAAGTGGAGCAAAAGAGAGCAACGTATATACAATAATAGAAACGTTATGACTATAATGATGCTCTAGCGCGCAGTTGATGTAACCCTTTGATGTTTTGTATAAACAGTTGAATCACCATGCATGCGTATTTTATTTGTAGTAAAACTCAGCTTTTTAAGTTGATTATTTTTATTGTGTGCGTTTGATTTTACACAAACCTGTGGGTTGAGTATAAAAATCATTAAATATCTGTACTAGTATTATAATATGAAGTAAATTTCTACTAATTTTGGAAGCTGGTGGGTACTCGTAAATACACTACGAGCTTTGCGTAATGATTTTGGGAAAATATCATTATTATTTTTTACGCTAGCCAGTGACTTAATAGACAATATATCTAGGTATTTACTATAAATTCGCTCAGAGACATGAGGCAACAACCTATAAAACTATTCGAAGGTGTTAGTCTATAAGCTATTTATTCTTTCGTTCACCCCCGCGCTCTGCGGCACCCCGTCTCGGCAGTCCCGTCTAAAACCACTTGTGCCAATTTTCTCGGAGACTCTTTCCACTTTACTTGAGCTTTCATTTTCCCCAATCTTAAAGACGTATTTTTATTTCAAATTCAAATAAAAGTGGACTTTATTCTTTTCTTTGTAATGATGTTATTTGTTCGCAACTTATGTAGCCTTTATATTAAGAATGTGTTTAATCTTCATGGGTATTTTTGGGTACATTTGTAGGCCTAGGCGTTTCTTTTTCCGCCTTTAACTAATGTCTTTCGGTTGTAATGAGAAGGTTTAAGCGGTGGTTCTTGTTTTAATTTAATTCTTGGCAGCTTGTCTCAGGAAAAAGAATTGTTACAAATTGATTGTCTTAAATTATAATGGAATTGGCAACGACAAGGGCTTAAATCATTTTGTATTTTATTTAAAAATAAGTTATTATTTATAAACATTGCACTAAAATACTAGTTCAGATTAAATATGTTATAATAAATAAATACCTACCGAACAATAGATCTTATAAAGAGTTATTATTTAAAGTTTTTGTACCTATGGCCTATACAGAAACGTAATATTTGTATATCTATTATATATTCTACATTTCGTACATAGATAATGGTTGACCTCGAAGGAAAGTTTCTATTAGATAGGAAAATGGTTTTGGCGATAGAATCCACATGTGATTGAATTCGAATTGTCTCACAGGAGAACGAGTAAAGGATTCGTATAATCTAACATTTATTCTTTAGTATATCTATTAATTACCTTTAAAAAAAATAACTTGAAATGGAATGAAATGAAATATAATTTTATTAAAATGGGCCTAGTTCCAAGCACTTCTGAATCGTCAAAAAAAAGTAAAGTGAATTTACCACCGGTTCGGAAATCAGAATCTACCGAGAACAGCCGACGACAAATAACTATTAAATATTTATAAATAATACAGTAAGTGCATTTGTTTTTAAAACCGAGTTAAAAAACTAGAGCTCAATTAAATGAAACTAAATTTCACGTCGCCCACAATAAAGTTTAGTAATGAAAACTCCGAGAAACATGAAAACTGACTCATCCATGCATGATCATTATCCTTCGGGCTACTTTTATTTCTTGTCACATGTACTTGCTGTGACCACAATTTCTAGTTAATCGAGAATTTCCCGTATTAAATATTTTGTATAATTCGTCTATAGACGCCTGAGCGAAGCAAAATTTTTGAGACATATTGAGCGCTTTAGCGCTGTGTCCGTGTGTATGCCTGTGCGTCTATCACTACCATGCGTCTGTTAGAAGACTACATCTACTAAACCAAATAAGATAAAGATTTGCAATTAAGAAGTACTATGTACATCTTTGACGCAAAGCAAATAACAATCTTTAACGTAATAAAAAATCGAATTTGAAGGAGCTCTTATACATGGGAATAATGGCATTTTTTTATAATCCAAGTATGAGGGTGGTTTTTAAAATATTCTATAGTTCAAAATTTGGTTATAAAACAGTTGTTTTTAGACATATATTGTGCCTTGGTCTATCATAAAAACTATATATTAGGTCCTTACATATGAAATTGGCGTTTTTCGTACTGGCCACTTTAATCACAAATTTCTCCTCTTTGGTAAGGAATTCCAAATTCAAATTTGTACAGCTATAGACTCATGTATTTGTGCTTGGATGATCGTCATTCATTTGTATTTTTCTTCTGTTTTTTTCTGTTTGCGTCACTCATTTTACAAAATGGAAAACTTAAAATATCGCATTATTTACGAGTACGAGTTCCGCCGTGGCACTAGTGCTGCGGAAACAACTCGAAGGGTGAATGATGTGTATGGCGGTCGTGTTGCAAAAGAAAACACAGTTCGTTTTTGGTTCCAACGTTTTCGTTCTGGAAATTTCGACCTGCAGAACAAGCCCCGTGGACGGCCTGAGACTCAAGTTGATAATGAAGAGTTGAAGGCTATTGTGGAAGCGGATCCATCGCAAACCACGTCCAATTTAGCTGCAGGCTGCGATTTTAGTGATAAGACTGTTTTAATTCACTTGAAGCAAATTGGGAAGATTAAAAAGCTTGAAAGGTGGGTACCTCACGAATTGACTGAAGCAAACCGGCAAACGCGCGTCGACTGCTGTGTTACATTACTAAACCGGCACAATAATGAAGGTATTTTAAACCGAATCATTACCTGTGATGAAAAATGGGTTCTTTACGATAATCGGAAGCGCTCAGCGCAATGGTTGGATCCTGGCCAGCCAGCCAAATCCTGCCCCAAGCGAAAATTAACCCCAAAAAAGTTACTTGTAAGCGTTTGGTGGACTAGTGCCGGTATTGTTCATTACAGTTTTCTCAAATCTGGCCAGACTATTACGGCTGATGTCTATTGTCAGCAATTGCAAACCATGATGGAAAAGCTAGCGGCTAAACAACCTAGGCTGGTCAATCGCTCCACGCCACTGCTGTTTCACGACAACGCTAGACCACACACTGCGCAACAGACGGCTATTAAATTAGAAGAGCTTCAATTGGAAAGTCTAAGACATCCTCCGTACTCTCCGGACCTTGCTCCAACAGATTACCATTTTTTTCGAAATTTGGATAACTTCTTGCAAGGGAAAAAATTCAACTCCGATGGGGCAGTCCAAATCGCCTTCAAAGATTTTATTGATTCCCGTCCGACTGGTTTTTTTAGTAAAGGGATCAATGAACTACCTATGAGATGGCAAAAGTGCATAGAAAATAATGGTTCATACTTTGATTAATTAAATATATTATATTAAAAAATATTCGACTTTTTGTTCCTCCCATACAAAACGCCAATTTCATATGTAAGGACCTAATATAATATCCTATGATTTAATAATAAATACTGAAAACTGACAAAAGCTGATAAGAAAAAAAAAATTATAAGCCATACAAGTGAACAATTTTTTTAAGTATGTAGTATTTATTTTGTGATATATTTAAAAATGACTTTGAGGTGGAAGTCCTTGCTTTTATATATAATTTTAGTAATATTTTATATGTAAGTCATAACAATTACCTATATATATATATATATATATATATATATATATATATATATATATATATATCACTATAAAGCACATCATACCATAAATATTATATTCGTATAGATATTGTATAGAATAATGTATAGAAGCTATCGCTGGAGTTATAAATATATATTTTTTACAATAATTGCTATTATAGCGAGAGCAATAATTACAAACAAATGATTTTTAGAATATCTGCCCATTATGGAGTTTTAACAAATCTCAGCCTAAACGTATAACCGTATAATGACTGTATACCAGTTTTCAAGAAATTAATTGTTTAAACCTATCTTAAATATATAGTAAAGCTGGTCACCCTACGTGTAGGTAAATTATACCCAAGCATCATAACTCTGTGCGTCGACCTTAGGCCGCGGCCACACCGAGCGCTATAAATCTCGGCTGTCGGGATCAGGTGACACCACCTTCTTTATGTTTTTTCCCAAGCCATTTTACGGAAAAGATAAAAATCTTTACATATTTTGACGCTGCTTTACGGAGCTTATTCTCAAATTACGCATGTCCATTATGTAATACCGAGAATGGACCACTTTCGAAAATGAAACTCGATATGTTAGCTTTAAGAGGAGTCGATTAATATTTGTATATTACATTTCTGGGTCTGTAGGAACTGTAAATTCAAGTTTTCTAAGGTTTTAACAGATTTATTCTAAATTATAATACCTATATCTAGTATTTTCTCAATTATAATGTTTGATTAAAACAGAACAATTGTTTTTTGTTAATAGAACAGTAAGGAGAAGAGCTATCCTTAACAGTGGGCTGAAATAATGTGTGATATTTTTTGTCCGTTTCAAAAGAGGCAGTAATTAAAATTCACAAGACTCAGAGGTCCAGGTATATACCTAAAACAACATGAAAATAATATACCTAAGAGTCATTACCTATACATGATTAATAGACAATTATTTTCCATTACCTAAATATTATATGTTTCATATTCTTTTTTAAAAGTAATCAGGAATTATTTCTGTTTTGTTATACATACATAAATAAATTCTACGTAACGCAAAAAATCATTGGTACTAAGTATATATTGTTTATATAGTTCAACAAACCCCAGAATAGAAGCCACTTGATTCATTTTTAGTAAGCAGTGCTCCTACATTTTATCAAGTACTAGCTGTCCCGGCAGACCTTGTTCTGCCCTATTTCTCTAAAACAAAGTCACATTGTTTTTTTTTAATGTTAATAGCTATTGGCCTGTCGGCTGTTTTTTGAAAATTGTTTGAAGGAACCTGGCCTTAATGCTATATGTATAAAAATTGACAAATATTGACATTAATATTTATACGTCACTCAATAATTGTTCTGCCTTCCAAGAACCCGTCCACTAACATTTAAACTTTATGCTATGGTGTTAAAGTTCAAATTGACTTATAACAAATCTTTTGTATGAGAATATAGAAAAGTGTTGTTTTTAGACTTTTTCAGATAATTTTTTAAAATCTTCTCTCTGTTATAACCTTCCCCAGACTTCAACAAACACAACAAAAAAGAAATCAGTCAAATCGGTTCAGCCGTTCTCGAGTTTCGCGGTTATCAAGACACTATAGCTGATCCGCCAAACGTTGTTTTGCTATGTAAGGTTTTGTAATATCTTCTAAGGTGTTCATTGAAATTAAGTGATGTCAAAGACAATTTTGTTCACAATTAAATACTCTTAATCTACAACACATTTATTTGGATAAAGATTAATATTATTACGTTGATACAACTCTTAACAAATAATGCATTAATTTCGACCAAAGTTGTTTACCATAAAAACGGTTCTAGTGACTTAATCTTAAAAGATAGACATATACTGTCGCGGACATTTTTTTAGATCATTTCAAGAGGAATAATTCTTTCATACATATATTTTTGGTATCTTGAACCGTTTTTGCAGCGGACGCAATGGAAGCCCTCAAGGATGAATAATTTTGCCCGTTTTTTCCTCATTTTCCATTATTTCTTCGCTCCTAATAATTGCATCGTGATGTTATATAGCCTAAAGCCTTCCTCGATAAATGGTCTATTCCACTCAAAAAGAATTTTTCAATTCGAACCAGTAGTTCCTGAGATTAGCGCGTTCAAACAAACAAACAAACAAACAAACAAACAAACAAACAAACAAACTCTTCAGCTTTATAATATTAGTATAGATAATTTCAAGTGCTATAAAGTTATTGTCAACTATTCAACCCACCAATATTAATACAGCTCGTAGTTAAATTTGTAAGTTCAGCCACTATATGGTACATATAATATTGCTATACAATTGTTATTGTTAACAACACATTGACCACCATTCATTGGTTGAAAGTTAATCTTTACCATCATAAACTTAAGTAACATTTTCGATTGCTTAGATGTATTGATACATCGTTTCTGCAGCAATATAGAGATTCTCACAATGAATTTGCTTGTACGAAGCTGTTGCAAAGAAAACACCGTGCATTTTCAAAAAGCGATGGGTTCGTAGAAAGTTCTATGTGATCTTTCATTGCAGTTCTATAAGCAAAATGTGGTGATGTTTCAATAGAGAGTTAGCAATGTATTCAATATTAGTACGTAAAAGTATTAAGATGGCTTACTGGTGTGTGTGTACGCACTCCGCTGCTGTGGGCAAAACGAAAATATATTACTTTTCCGAAGATTTAAGAGTGTTTGGACCGAACAATAATGTCCGGCTTTTGTGGAAAAAGACAGATGGAGCTGCATAGGTTACATGGAACGGAGTTTTTCTTTTGTGAACAAATGAAACTTCAGTATGGGATGTGGCTATTAATAATATTTATGTTGCCATGGTATAGTCAGCCTATTGTTAGCAAAATGTGATATGATTTTCTTTGGTTTTTAAGAAAATAAATATAAGATAAATTAAAGCAACTCTAGATTATAAGGAGATTCTACTTAACATAAGTGCGACGCGACGTTAGATTAATCGTTAGTATTTTTTAAAATAAAACTGACGATCCATCTAGCTCTAGGTTTCGTGGAGGTTCCTGGCTGTGTTATTAAGATAATTTGAAAAAAGAATGAGAAAAAAAAAGAATGTCATAGTGTTACTTTAATAAGAAAGGTATACTTAAATCAAAAGCAAATCTATAAGAGAAAATAAATAAAAAAAAAATTGTAACTGATAAATTCTAAAATAAATACTTTTTTCTTAAACTTCTTTTTGATATTTTTTCCAGCAGGTCTATATTCTGTTGGCCAGTAAAAGTCTTCATAACTTTACCGGGTGAAAATTTTAGAACATTATCATGAATCCAATATGCCCCTTTCGGGTCGGACAATGTTTTTAAAACATATTGTATTATCTAGTGAATAGTAAGTATTTTTAAATGGGAGGTAAATAGAACTGATATTATTAGAAAACAAAATAGTGTTCAATGTGAGTGATTTGAATTTTATTTTGGAATTTTAGAGTAAGACATTTGCGAATGATATGTGCGGATATCCCGTACCAATAAATCTATGATTTATTCATATCGCTTGATAGATTTGTTTTGTTTGAATTAGGTGCTTTGTTTACCGTATAATAATAATTTCAAGAGTATCTTCTTCATTCTAAATATATAGCTTAATAATTCAGCTGGTAAAAATAATAAAATCAATACATTAAAATATCATTTAACGTTTTTTATTACTTTGAGTACCTAACTCAAAAAATCTCAAAATCAGACTTTAAACATTTTTTTAAGACTTAGTGATACCTAGTTGATTACCTACTACAATATTTTAATGCGTGTAGCACTAGAGTGCCATATGCTTCGGAAATACGCAAGTTTTAAAAATTATGTCACTATCCGAAATGTGGGCACTTTTCTCTATATGTACACGTTTGCTTTATCTTTGGCTCACATCGCGTCAGTTTTTTTCTACCCTGGCTCAATGAAGTCACTACAGTGCGCTTGATAGTAAATATAGCGTAGTCTAAAAACGTGAGCGACCATCAAATTATGAAAATCCGTTAATAGTATCCGTCGGCATGTCGGCCAATATATACCACAATTTAAGGTCTCTAAATATATGAGTAATTTGAGGTTATTTATAACAATTATACTTATATAGGTATAATTATTATAAATAACATCAAATAGGTACCAGGGTATAAGAAGTAACAATAAAAAATGTAGACATTGTAGAGACATGCCCAATAAACGTTTTCGTAGAGACGTACCAACAGCCGCGGCCCGGCTATGGCGCGTTAATTTATCGGGCGTACGCCAATTCTCATTAAGCGAGACACCTCGCCACCTGTAGAATCATCTATTACGATTTATTTATTGTTCAACAGTACTCTTCACCTCTTTTGCGTATCCCTTAGCTGAGTTATTTTGAAATTGGGAAATACTTTAGAGGAGTTTTGTTTAATTGAAATTCTACTTTTAATTACAATTATTCTGTTAGCTTTAATAAAGCTTTTTTCATGTATATTAACAATGCTGGCTATGTTTTCTAGGATTTTTAAGCCCTTTTTTTTGTTAAATTCGATACAGTGAATGTAAGAATGTAAATGTCATTAACGTTCTTTTGATGTAAGTATGTAAAAATATTATATTTTTGAAAAACTTTTTTTTTTTTCAAATGTTTATTTCATCTGAAAATCAAAGTCACCTGCTACCAAGACGCCATTCTCGTAACTGCCGGGCTCCCACACTCACAGAGCACGCGGCACGCGCTCCGCCCATAAACATGTCACTACGGACGGCAACTGGCGATTTACGACCTCTCGCTCTAACACGGCCATAACTTAGCCAAACAAAAGGGAAAGCTATAACATCCATCGGTCCCATGCGGATAGTTTAATTTACACACACATCTGTACCAAAATGAGCTAAAAGCTATTCGAGACTCAAGTAACAGCTTAATTTACAGATAAATATTCACAATTTTGCTTCTATTAAAATTAACGTAGAAATGTTCTTAATAACGTAAGCTTTCCAGTAGAAGCAAATTTTCGTTGAGATTTATCTTTTGGTTATCTGTACTGTGTTGTGTCGGCGATTTGCGCGTTTACTACATTAGTCTTGAGCTCCGTGTATCAGTGGATCGTCTGTGTGGAGTTTACCGTCGGCAGAGAGTCCAACGTTTTATCTCTTTCTAACACACAATTCCCAGATCGTAAATCTCGAAATGGCCGCATATAGGTTACGCACGCTGCCCGCGCAATAGTAGCAGGAGCGCATAAAGTACAGTTCTCTCTGTTTTATTGCCTGCTTTACAGGCCGATAAAGGAGACGAGAATATAGACGGGGAAATCAGCTGTTTAGGGCATGCTTTAAACGTGCTAAGGAATGTGGCGAAGGAATTGTGTTGGTGTTTCGTTACGGATGATGCTCTACTTGATAAAAATTCAAACATTTATTTTTAATATGGTTAACATAAAGTATTCGTTCTTGTAGTCAGTATAAGTATATCCAAAATGCTCTAATAGCAGAGTATATATATATTTTAATTGAATAACTCTTAATAACGAACTAATTGCTATAAAACGAAAATTTCAAAATTGACTTATTTTATACATACACTATTTGATAGTAAGCCTACATACCATTTTTAGTGCAATAGAATCACGTACATTACATTTACTATGTTCTGTATCGTAGCCTCTCTCTCATACAACTCAGTATTACGCCGCGACGGTAGCGACTAGTGATGAAAATGCCCGGGAATTTTCCCAAAGTGCCAAAAACTTGTATGGGGAATATTCCCGGGAATTTACGAAATGTTCGCGGAAGTGCTGGGCACTTTGGGAAAATTCCCGGGCATTTTCATCACTAGTAGCGACCCGACCGATTAATAAATTACAACATATATAGCTGAAGTATGTGTGCTCATCCATATCAATTTATCAAATATTTTAATATTTTTATTAAAATTCTTTCTATTATATAAATATTGAAAATAAAATGTATCTCATACTCTTTATTTACAAAACAAAGTCGGGTTTGTTTTAACACTTATAACTCGAGAATGGCTGGACCGATTTTCATAGTTTTTGATTTGTTGTATTTCTCTTCATTACGAATAGCAGAATATCATAAACATTGAAAAATTTACAAAGAAATGAAAGAAAAACACTTTCCAATACAAAATGTTCATGGATTTCGTAACTGTTAATCATTAAAAGTGCATTCCGTCGAAACCGTAAGCTCTCCCTTCAAATTAAAAAACGTATTTAAATAAAGGTTTCAAATCAATAAGATATATCCACAATATTTGAATAACAGTGTATTTAAGATCTTAAAAATGTAGAATAATATCAGTAATGAAAAAGGATTGACATATATATTGGTTGTCAAATATATATGCGTGCGTTAGAAATTTGATTTGTTTCAGCTAAGAATAATATATCAAAACATTTATTTTGTATGAATTGTATTATATTCATAAAATCATAAATTAAGTTCTGTAACAAGACAAACATTGGATGTTATGCGGTACGAAGTTCGACGCGTCAGCTAAAACTTATATATCGGGTGAAATTGAGGTCAACCGCAAGCCTATCGATGGTTAAAAAAAGAAATAATCAATGGCATTTATATAAAAAATTCAGCTCGAATTAATTATTATACTTGCAAAGTTCCATTTCTTCCACGCAAACGAATTCACGGGCACAGCTAGTTATAAGAATAAAAACAAGGAACTAATTATAGCTAACAGTAATTACTGGACACCAAGGGACGGGAATTTGTCGATAAAAGCTGTTATTACGAATTCGTATACCTTAAACCACTTAATAACTAAATGTAGCTTATATTTACTAGTAGTTCTTACAAGAAGCAGCATACATTAGATAAACAGATAGAATTACTTACGTATATAGATAACACTTTGTTCACTTGCATAGAAAACAGATTTATTTACGTATTTGTAAAAAAAAAAAATTCTAACGGTATAAACAAAGAAATCGATCTCACAAAATGCGAAGGTGTACCTAAAGACTACAAAAAAGGATAAACAAATATTTAAATATTGTTTTTAAATGGAAGTTATACTTAAGTACATTTAGCTATAGGTATCTAAAACATACTTTATTTAGGTACTTCCAAATCAATTAATGAAACAACTAAAAAAATTAAACCATTTACCCAAATATATTTATATAACTACGCAAGAACCATGCATATTATTATGAACATAAATACTTTTTACAATACGTGTATGTAGGCAGACACAGCATCTTGACAATGACAGATGAAACTAAGTTCGGCGTTCATCTCATAGTTAGAGTGGTGGGAGAACAAATATGGCGTTCGAATGAATCTTTCCTATTGGTTCATTTCATTTGGTGATGTAGACCAGTGATCACGGTTAATTTTTTCTGCTTCTTATTTGGGATATTATTTTGTTAGTAAACGAAATAGTGAAGTGAAATAAAAAAATATGTCAGTAGTAAAGTGTTCTTCATTCGTTTATACTAGATTTATACCTGGAAAAAGAATTGTTTTATACCATATCTTTTGACATTTATTAAAAGGAATTATGGGATTAAACATACACAGGTTAATTAATGTTATAGATGACTAAGTTTAAATAATATATTAACTGTTTATTCTTCAATGTTTATTACTTTTTACTTTATTCTTATAAGAAACCTGTAATTTAGAATACGAAGTTAGGTACAATAATATAATTCTTAGTAAAAATTGAATAAATCAAGTGATTGAAAAACAAAAGGGTTCTTGTTTTCGATGAATAAAGTAGGTAAACTACAAATTTTGATATGTTAGTTGGGCATTATTAAAACCTGTGTAAACTAATATCCAAAGGTTAGTATTTACGAAAGACTTACGAATTAGACAATTTATTACATCAAATTATTTAATCCTAAACGAATTGGTTTTATTATAGATTATTTCGAGGAACAAGACATCGAACGCCTCATCCCTCGAGTTCACGGAGTAGTGGGTACCTTACATCGGCTCCCAATCTTGGGAGAACCCACTGAGCGAGGTCGCAGTCTCTTTGCTGGAGTCGACCGTTCCATGGCCCTTTACGGGATGCCATTTTGAGGTCACAGGCTGCACGTCGTCCGCTACATACAAAGCCATTACTTGTGAAGCTGCGACAATCTTAGCACGCATTCTGCTCTTAAGTGCCCAGCCGGAAGTGAGTGTGGCAGTGCTCAACCGAGTCCGCGAATTTTGTCTGAGAGCTGAAAGCATGCGTCCCATGGCACTCGAGAATAAGAATACAGAAAAAAAAGCCGAATAGCTTTGAGAATATGGCACGTGCAGCTCGATGAGGTGCCATGCATGCGTCAACACCTGGTCCTCACCATTCTGCCGAATATCGAAACCTAAATGATTAGTAGAGATCATGTCACCCGACATAGGTACTTATGGGACAATGATGTTTCCCTGAGCCCCAGTGCTGGTTTGGACGAGAAGCAAAGGGTCAGTGCTACCATTTCTGTTCGAACCCGACCTATCGTTGCCGGCAGTGGGGACTTCATGTCCCAGAAGTAGGCTGAAGAGCGGGAGTGGCAGAGACCTGGTTCTACTTGAAGAAGACATCAAGGTAACCGCTATGACGCATCTGTCCTAGCCAATCAGTCGATCCACGACCAAGATTGACTGATCTCTGGGGTCATAGCCGTTCAGTGTGGGAGCCGTGAGTGATCAGTAAGGGACCCTTGAGAAGTTGGCAGAGCATTGTGATGTGCTCTACCTAAATACAACACCGCCCAAGTTTGTGCCCAGCGTACTCGACGGTGCTGCGGCGAATTGATTACAGAGCCCGCAGTCTTCGCCAATGTGCAGAAATAGTCACCGCAGGGTTCTTAGTCTGTACAAGTTCAAAACACTTTGGTGTACATACGTGGCTGATATGGTCCTGGGAAGATTTTATCCAAGTAAAAAAAAGATTTTGCTATAGACTAAAATTTCTTACACTTTAACAATAAAAAACATGAGATAATTTGAGAAATTAGCAAATCTTGTGAAAAATATACACTCTAATTTCAATTCTAAACTAAAAGGTCAATTGTTTTCCCATTTAGAAATTACTCTTCGAGTAGTGTTGACTTTGACTTCGGGTCGAGTGAAATTATTTTTCTAGTATTATTAAAAAACCTTAGATACTAATTACAAAACTACTATGTAAATCACTTTTGACAGGATCAATTCCGGACAGAGTTGAATAACAATGGAAATGTTTTTCTAATCACTAAATTTTTATAACTTTTATTACAATTTTTTGGATAGAAACACATACAACTTGATCATTTCGTGGTAGTAGAGTCTATCGTACACAAGACTGTTCAAGGGAAATGACATACTCCCTAACATTAAAATAGCATTACCTACGTGCTAAATATCATCTTTTAATTTGACTTCAACAAGGTTATTTTCTTATTCTTTATGCATACAACGCAAGCATAGACTAATTTAAATGCTAGAAATTGACAATTTTGATCCAAGTTAAATGGTTCATGAATCTATTTATTTTAATAAAGATGAATACTGTTTACTTTTGGTTAGTAAACGTTAAAATAAATATAGTATATATTAGTATACATATAGTATGCCGTCGAGAATTTTCTGTGGCTTTTTTTATAATCTATATATTTATAAAATAAATGCATTAACCTATACTACATTAGTTTAATGTAACTTACTCTTATAATTTACTAAATTTTAAACGCATTATACAAACCTAGCGTGATAGGTATATTTTTAAATAATAACCAAAACTGCACTAGCGAAAATGTAAGAGAATACACGAAAATAGACTTTAATTTATACCAAAACTGTAAAGAGAAAACAATGACAATTTAATCTCGTAGTAATTCATAAGTGATAACAAATAAAAAGTTAGAATACATAAAAATCTGCAGTGTTATTAATGTAACCGTGAATGACAAGCGTTATCTGCAACAGAATAATAAAAACTAGTTTAATATTTGTAAGCATAGCCACGCATCACTGCCGCAACACGACAACTGCTTCACTCGGTTTTTAATGCGGAATTAGTCTGGCACGTTTTTTGCAATGAACATTGATACAGTCCGTTACCTGTGTCTTTACCCTCGCAAAAGTGCAATACACATTAGCACCATATTTAAACTTAATTTGTTATTCCTGATTAGATAAATATTGTTTAACGAGTTTCTATTGTTTTCTTTTTTAGATAGATTGATAACTTCATATTTTATCACTAGCATGAAATGCATCCCCAGATTCTCAATTTCTTGTGTGATAAATAGGCTTAAGCTTTACCATCGATTAAGGTCCAGCTAGGAAAATTAATAGCAATATATCGTCACGCTACCTACATCATATTTGGAGTGAGGTGAGATTCATTAATAAGAAAAAAACTTTTTTCTTAAATAGGCTTATAAAAGCTTTAAACAATTTTGATTATCCAGTTGACTTATTGGTTATTAACTACGTATAATTATGGTTATCAGCACATACATTATTTGTCAATCAATAAAATATTTAAAATAGGTCAAATGAAGTGACACATAATTCTGTTCTATCATCAATGAAATTATGTCGATTGTTAAACAGCACGTAGGTCATTACTCAATTGTAGAAGATAGGTTCCATCCACTGTAACAGTTTATTACGCAATGCGTTGCTACATTCTGCAATCACCACTAAGAATTTTTAATATTCTAAACACGTACAAACTATTATTAAATTAGCATGTGTTACAAACAAAACTATACGTCTTTAATAGCAGCCTAACTTTAAACGAAATCTTTTTATTTTTATTTATAGTTAATAAAACTACATTTATACTACATGTTTAAAAATATGAAAATTGGAATAACAGAGATAGATCGTGTTTATTGAATAGTAAAAAATAAATGTATAAAGTAGAGCAACTTTCATATCAAGTGAGTGCCATCAACGTCTGGTGCATCGAACGATACACGAAGAAACTTTACGACGCCGCACTCGGTCGGATCGGGCGCGCCACGGGCGACCGCTGCTGCTACAATTCTATCGCGAGTTCCGTGCGAGCCGTTCAATTAATCGTTCCGATCAACGTTGCCTCGGACATCCACAGTGGCGGATCAGCGGAGGGTGGCGTCCTTTTCTGTTGGTCGCAGATTTAGTGCGGCGCCGCGGCGTGTGGCGACGCCAGGGGGGTGCGCCGTCGCTCGTAAAGCATCGGCCGGCACATTCAACTGACGCGCGCCTCGGCGACAACGCGTTGCGTAACCGCACCATAAACAAACTACGTGATCGCCGCTGCTGACTGACGGCCGCTCACCCACGTGCGCACCGCACATTACGTATTGCGATCGTGTCGCTCTAAAACGCTGACACGTGACGCGACAGTGAAACTCCCAGAACCCTTTTCTCTAGACAGTGAGTTTTGTGAAGAAGTTCGCACGGAGCGGGATGGCGCGAGCTCGGTCGCCGTCGGCGGGTCGCGGCCGCCCGGCGTAAGGTGAGTTTATTGCCGATTTATGGCTACAAACTTCGTTCGCTTCGAGAGCTGAAGGTCCGGCGAGACTCCTATTTGTAGAACAAACTTTTATAAAGGTCTTTTACGATGTACAAGACCGCTTAGAATCTATTTCAAGCGGTAATAGAGGCGAGAACGAACGTCAACAAGGGCCTACACGGAGCGGAGCGGCGATTTGTTTTGAGTTTATCGCATAAACAAACACAATACATTGTTTGAAACTTGGATTCAGGTTATTCTTTTACGAGTTTTTAAACGTATTAATACACATTTAACTCAGTTATGTTATGTATAAAAATAAAATGTTTTTATGACACGTACTTTATCATCATTATCAGAAAATGACATTTACCATAATTACGGGCAATGACATTGTTTATAACACTACTGTCATTATTAACACATTCCTTTTATAGGCCAAAAAGAAATTCTAATATGTATTTATAAGAGCTATGCCCAGAACAATATCTTAATAAACAGTAAAGTAACAGTACAATTTGCTCTACTTACCAACAGAGCATAGTCCACAAAAACAGAATATAAACCTATAAATCATTCCAATTTAAACTTAATCCCTTTGGATTAAGGGCTAACATTGGACATAATCCAGAAATTATAAAAACACCTGTTATTGAGGATTTGTAATCATAGTTAACTCATAATCGCGCGATTATAATTCTGCACAACCCTGCCGTCATTAACTTTGGTAATAACAGGGTAATTATAATTTAATAATTTTTAAAACTGGATGAATTGCATGTAATTCTTAAATTAATACATGCATACATCAGATGTAGATAACGTTGAGGAATGTAAGTGCATGGTAAAACAAGTCATTATGCGGAAAACATAAGTATATTATTATTTATTAGGGACGATGTTAAATCGCCCACATTTTTCTGTGGGCTTATGATTATGCAAGTAATTAACTTAAAGGTAGAAAGAACTAACTTCAAAGACAATTACTATTATTATAAGAATGATCATAACTACTTACCAATATGTAAAAAAAAAGATATATCTTGACGCTATATCCCTTTTGGTGTATGAAGATATATATATTATTTGTTAAGAAGTAAATATTTATTGACTGTTGATAACAAAAAATGATCAAATTTATACGAGAAAATAAAGTTCAATTTAGACGTAAAATAGGTAAAATAGAATACTTCTTATATTCCAATATAGTACCAAGCACCCTATTAATTAGGTAGTTTTTTTCTATGTAAGTTCCTCCGTACGACTCTTTGATTGATAATAAAAATATACCTACACAACTTCATTTTTATTTTATTTTACAAAATTGGTTGCCCAACATGGGTGATATATAATAAAAAAACAAAAGGATCATGGTACCAGAATAGTACATATAAATGCTCCCACAATTATTGGGCGCCACAGCATGCACAATAATTAATATATAATGCTAGTTTACAGTAAATAAATGGTAAAAGTATCAAATGCATGTATATCCATGTTCAGCATAATGTGGAAAATGGAACAAAAGATATAAATTAATGCTGCTCGCGGAAATCTATTTTGATAAATTAACTGAAATAATTATTTGACTAAATAATAATGTATGTGTGTAATTAATAAAAAATTTCCCAGTTATTACTAACTGGTAACGCATTAAGAAACTTAGGCTTACCTCAAGTTAATCTTGAAATCTTAACGTGTGCCGATCTAAATTTAAATTCCAGATAGAAAAACGGAAAAACTAGTTCAAGGAATATTTAAATGGTGCGCGGGCGCAGATCTGTTTGGAATTCTCCTCATGCGCGTCGCCATATTTGTCTTATTTTACATCACACTGTAAGATTTCAATCTCTACTTGTTATTCAGGGATGCTGGTTGTTGCCTTTTGTAATTTTGACCTTACCTTGTACAAGGCAGTGACTCAACTTTTGCAATATATTTAGTATAATAGTTAAGCACGATTTTTCAAATAGGAAAAATATGTAGATCTTCATTTCATCATAAGATGACATTATATTCGCTTATTAGTTAAAGAATGGTACTTTCTTAATAAAACTATTTCTAGGTGCTATGTCAGTGACATTAGTATCACAAGATATGTTACATAGGTGAGCATTTTAATAGTCTCCAGAAACCTATATGAATATCTGATTTTAATATTTTTTAGTTGTTATCAAAACATGAGAAATTGTATGTCTTTGATATGTGTAGTTACTATAAAAAAAGGAATGTGCGTATGTAATTTTTTTGGCAAAAAATATATAACATTTTGCTTATAAAATGCTAACACTAAGCAAATTTACTTATTAGTAAATTATTTATTGTATATGTAATCAAAGTAATAAATAAGTAGACTGAGCAGTCGTTCTCTTTATCACCGATGAAAACTAACAATAACCTTTTGCCACTAATTAATTAAAGAGCAAAAAATATCCGAATGAAATAAAAATTATTAGAGTAGGGTAACCTTACGTGGCAACACTAGGAGTGTAAATGGTTAATGAACAAAGGGAAAAAAGGAGACACAGGATTATGCTAGCAACGTATGACGTCAAAATGGTCGTCACTCCAGTTGATCCGAAGCACCCTTTATAAATAAAATAATTTCATTAGTCTTTAAACCGATTTTCGTAAATAATCCGAGTATAGATCACATGTAAGTCAATTCAATTTCTTCGATTTTATATGATAATAACGTTTTAATGTTCTAATATATTTTGGTCACGTTATTATGCCACCATAATGCACCTTTCGGGCCGGACAGGGTTTTCTATACACACTGTATAAAAAGGAAGAAGATACTCTAATTGAAATAAAATTACACATAAGCGTATATTGACCGAAAGAAAACCATTTTTTTTAATAGCAGTCACGATGGAGTTGTATTAATATTACTTGATGGTTCAATAAAGATTAAAATAATAAAAAAAATCTGTGTTGACAAAGAGGAAAATTATTATGTCACACAATATAAAGTGTGATGTGAAATGCCATTAAAATTGCACAGTTTTCGTTGAAAGGTGTTTAAAATGTGGTCAGAAAAACAAAATTGAGCAGAACCTTGTAATTGCAAAAAAGATTTTAAATTTTCATTATACGACTGGCCATCTTTCCTGTATATTTAGGAAGGAATGGCCATTTCTATTTACTTTTGTAAATTAAATAACTAATTAAATTAAAATTCATATTTGTTTTGTAGAATTCCTACGCATGGATTGTCAAATTTGATTATAATACTAATTTAAGGAACTAAGTTATATTTTTCATTTTATTGTCTTAATAAAACTACAGTCAACTACCTCAGACTTACTCTATAATATTTAACAATTAAAAAAAATATGAATTTAATCTCATCGCAACAATTTATTTTTCTGTAATTATGTTTATAGATAATTTTGAATAATTCAACGTTATGAAAATCATTATTAAACAAATACGTAATTAAAAAAAATATTTTAGTAATAATATTTATATATCATCCCGCTATATTCTTTTTAGGGTGAGCAGAGATACTTTAGTGGCTGTTTCCCCTTTACGCTTATATGTCATGCCAAATATGACCAGTAGCGCAGCTGATATCTATTCTCAGGGCACTTACATATGAAATTTCTAGTAGATTCTATGCGGAGTACCTCACGATGTTTTACTTCAGCAATAAAAATGTGATGCCTAATTTCGTACTTAGTCTAGAAAAACCCAGATGTACGTGCCGGTATTCGAACTTAGGAGCAATCACGTTGCCGCATATAGTTACAACTTACAAGTACCTAATCCATTAGGTTGCTACAGCCACGGCTAGGTAGTATTAATTGATAATCAATATTATCATTTATTATTAACAATGATTAAAAAGTTATTCAGGCATTAACAGTTCACTCTAAGCCAAGCTCTGACTGACATACTTATTCTACTAATATTTCCTTAATTTACTATGTTAATTGATACAAGCAAGTTTAATTCCGCTTCGTTGGATATACACTTCAAGTAACTTAAGGTCAATATTCCCTTTTCTTAATACTTTCTTATTAACAAGCAAACATTAAAAATTGACCGGTTTTAACGAATGGTTACAATTTAGAATCCCTGCAAAAATTTCTGAGGTTTTTCTGATTACGTAATTAGGTAAATCAGATTCCACATGCTCACCGGTAAAGAAAAGCATCATGAGGAAACTCACATGACATTTAATAGAAATGTTATGCGTAAAAGCCCGGAGAATCAGCTGCTCTGCTGGTCAATTTGGACACGACATATAAGCGCAAACTGGATACAGCCACTAAGACATCTCTGCTCATCCCGTAAGTGACATAGCGTGATATTATTATTTAAGTTAAAATTTATCAGAAAAAGTCAAGTGAATTTTTGTATGTGTGGACTGTAGTGAGCATGAAATTGTCTTCCCCGTGGTAATAAATTATCATCTTAATAGGTTAATGAGTAATTCCAGCAATGCTTATGTTTTTGTGAAGCGCGGGCGCAAGTGGCTAAGGGTCGATGCACACTCGTTTTTACCATAAAAGCTTCGACCTGTGCACATCTGCTTTTATCGAATTTGATTAAAGCTTATGTTTATTCATCACATTATTTAAGCACGTATGTCTATACCATAGTGCCATTTAGAGAAATTTAAATTTTAATGCAAATATTTCATTATCAGGACCTATTAATTTTAAAGGTTTGAAGTGACAGAAACAACTGCTAAAAACAAAATATCGTTAAAGTACGTCGTAAAAATTTAATCAGCTTTTATGTTGATAAGGTGTTTCACATGTCTACCTACTTACAGTAAAAATAAACATCTAAATAAATCGTTTTTTAATTGTTTTGCATTAAAATAACACGATTTCAGGATTAAATACATTAACGCCCAGATGCTAAAATGTAAATGCTAAAAGTCAACTTTAAATACGAATGAATCTCTAATTCGTTGCTATAACAGAATATTTAACTATTTAAAGAACGTTTCTACAACTGTAAGAGTGTGTACCTTTTGGTTAAACAATCTCAATTATAAATGTACCATCTACTAAAACTATTCTTATATCTTTTTTAGCTAAAATAGACCTAGAGAACTTCAGTCGTAGTATATGAAGGCCGAGATGATGAGGGCAACTGTCTATGAATTCTCGTCCCTTGGTAGTTGTACTCACTCTTGACTACACTATGCTTTCCATTAGATGTACTGTAGTCACTTTATTGAGCCAGTTAATCTATACTAATATTATAAAGCTGAAGAGTTTGTTTGTTTGTTTGTTTGTTTGTTTGAACGCGCTAATCTCAGGAACTACTGGTTCGAATTGAAAAATTCTTTTTGAGATGAATAGACCATTTATCGAGGAAGGCTTTAGGCTATATAACATCACGATGCAATTATTAAGAGCGAAGAAATAATGGAAAATGTGAAAAAAACGGGGATAATTATTCATCCTTGAGGGCTTCCATTGCGTGCGCTGCAAAAACGGTTCAAGATACCAAAAATATATGTAAGAAAGAATTATTCCTCTTGAAATGATCTAAAAAAATGTCCGCGACAGTATATGTCTATCTTTTAAGATTAAGTCACTAGAACCGTTTTTATGGTAAACATATTTGGTCGAAATTAATGCATTATTTGTTAAGAGTTGTATCAACGTAATATTATTAATCTTTATCCAAATAAATGTGTTGTTAATTAAGAGTATTTAATTGTGAACAAAATTGTCTTTGACATCGCTTAATTTCAATGAACATCTTAGAAGATATTACAAAACCTTATATAGCAAAACAACGTTTGCCGGATCAGCTAGTATAAAATAAAACTAGCATTAATAAGACAGTGTGAAGAGCTTATCCTTTTAAAATACACTTTTGTCTATAACATTCACATGTATTCGATTCACGGATCGATGGAACGCAATCGAACTGTTAATTTTAGCAAAAAATTGTCGTGCGAAGCGTCAAACATTACGGAGTAACAGGTGAATCGCTTACCTACCGCAACTCAACAACAAAAAACAACATCTGTTTGTGAGATATTTATGCATGTCGTTCGTTTAACGATCATATCTACTTGAAGCACGTCGCTCGGGACAAATTGCACTCACTTCAAACTCGACGAGTTGCATTGCTGCAACGGAATATACAAACAGAATTGTTTAGCCCTACAATATTCATAACAAGGACGTCAAGGATTTCAGGCCGAGATATATAGACGCCATTATGACTATGCTTAGGCTTTACTCAAAAATTATATTATTCAATTATTGTCAAAGTATATTGTCGGGTGAAAGGCTATTTGGTTTAAGCGACATCTTTTGGTGATATAGTAATATATATATATATATATATATACATATATATACATATTTGGAATCAGCGTTTTTTACCGATTCCAAAAATATGTATATTACTATATCACCAAAAAATGTCGCTTAAACCAAATAGCCTTTCACCCGACGATATGGTAGGTTATAAATGTCGGCAATTTAGACTTCACTCTGCCAATACTTAGTCTATACTTAAACTCCTATCATTATACATTCAGCTTTTTGTCAGAGACGAACTTATTCCTTGAATAAAGTTTTTTTTTAATTATTATTTACAGGCGGTCGCTTGACATCAGTCGTACCTGGTGTAAGATAAAGATGAGTTCGATGATGAATTGCGTTCGTCCAAACAAAATGCCTATTCATATTTTTTCTAAAGACTCGCTTGATATAAGATCGTGGAAATATGCTCGCAGGAAGCACATTCCACTCCTTAGCTGTTCGTATAATGAATGTGGAAGCGAATCTTTTCAAAGTAAAGTCAAAGTAACATTTTTAAATCTTAACTTAAGAATCGGTAAACTTTTTCGTTCGTCATAGAAGCTTCTAAAATTATCGCTTATTTAGTGTACTTAGCATCTCTTACTTAGAGCACCGCAGTAATAATAGTTCATCTACCGCATGAAGACTTTTCTAGCATGTGTGTGTGTATGTACACATTAACATGTGTGTGAGCTAAAAACTTACTAAAGTACAGTGACATAACACTTATAACTTACAGTCACAAAATCGCTTATAACAGTCGGAAATATATATTTTACATTTTATGTTATCTAGGTATTTAGATAAACAGTATCTATTTAAAAACATAAGCTATTAGAGATGTAAATCTCGAAAAATCGCTTTTACAACTCTGCGACAAAAAAGTTATTTTTACCCTAACAGTGATGATGTGTTTTTATTTTATTTTACAGCAAAATGTAATAAATTACAGTTTAATTTATTTTGATGGACGGAACTAATTAAATATCAGATAAATAATACTTTATTAATTTTAAAACGGCATTTTTTTTTAAACTAAAGTTGTTGTTATTCTGATAAATAATTTTTTTCTCCGTGTGCGCGTAAACCACCGTTTCAGCATTTGAATCCGCATAATTATCGCATAGGCAATAAATTCATGCAGAGTGCGGGCTCGTGTCATTTGTATTCTTGCCGATAGGTGTAACATTATTGCGCTATAAAACATGAAGCACTAAACCGACGCCTTCAAGCACATCATATCGAACGCGTAAATCGGTAGCGACGTCGAAATTTTTATCAACTCCAATACGTATGTCACTTGACGCAATGAGATAAAAACTTGATGTCAATTAATTACGCATGATACATTGAATAATTTATTAACCGATTGTCGACCCGTGAAATGTGTATATATTCATAAAATATTGTTATAATTACGGATTCAATCATTATTATCGTGTATATTTTTAAGTTTGTCTTATATTAATTCCACTTATACGAGATAAGCGCACTTTAAATTTTAAGCACCAATTAAATATTAAAGTGAAATTTTGGCGAACTATATTTCAATAGTAAAATAATGATAATAACCTACAATTAAGAAGTATTCCTTTCGGGGTAAGGAGAGGTATATTATTAGCTGTATCCAATTTGCGCTTAAATTTCACGCCCAATATGACCAATAGCGTCGCTAATCGTCGTTCTCAAGACACACACATGACATTTCTATTAGATGTCATGCGGGCTTCCTCACGATGGTTTCCTTCACCGGTGAGTACGTGGTGCCTAAATTCGTATTTAATCTGGAAAACTCCATAGTTGAGCGCTTACTAATTCGAACCTAATAACATTAGCCTCGCCGTGCATGGAACCCGGTCTTTTATCTACCAGGCTACCACAGCCACAATTCAAAAGTATTTTTTTTTACACAAACACGGCATAGTGACTATACTATACCTGATGGAAAACATGGAGCAGTGCAAAAGCGACAACGACGACCAACAGCAAAAAAAAACCATCGATCGACGCAGCGATCACGCCGGCCTGCACAAATATCTCTTCACGCTTCGCTTAAAAGACCCAATATAATAAGATGATGGAAACACGCTCGCCGGAAGACCATTCCACAGCTCGACAACTCGGCAAAAGTAAGAGTTAGAGTACTTCTTTGTCCTAGCCAGGATGTGAGACACTGAAAAACTGTGACTCTGTAGACCAGTGCGCGTGGTTCCGCTATAGAAGGGAGAGGGTGGAACAAGGTTAAACAGCTCTTCAGAACACTGGCCATGATACAGACGGTAGAAAACACTTAATGAGGCAAGATCTCTACGCAATTGGAGTGATTTAAGATGTTCAGAAACGTCTGGATCGTTCACTATGCGGACAGCCCTACGCTGCAACCTATCCAGGGCATCGAGTAAGTACTGGGCAGAACCGTCCCAGAGATGCGAACAGAATTCCATACAAGGCCTGACCTGTGCCTTATACAATAGATACAGTTGATCGGGCGTGAAAAACCGACGCACTCTATTCAGGATACCAAGTCTACGTGAAGTCGAGGAGGTGACAGTAAAAGAATAAATGTAATAAAAGAATGTTTCTGTAACTGAGTGTATGGCAATAGCTTTGAAGCTTATAATGAATAAGGAAATAGTGGCAGTTACAATATTCATTCACAGAATTATTGTAAGAGGAGAGATCAGAATTGTACAGTCGAGAGAAGTTTACTTACCCATATTTTCATCTATGATTTAAACTGGTGTTACGACCTCAACAGTTCGATAATGAATGAGCTGGTCGTAAACGCTGGAGTCAAGTGAACATTAATGTCAATAAAAAACCCATAAACTCTATTAGGCGTCATAAACTTCACCGCATCTGGTCAATAACTTGTTTCGCGTACAAATATTAATTGAATAACTTACGGTTTTTTCGATGCAACTGATAACATGGCTATAATATATTTAAATGTTAAAATAAAGGTGCTTTTTTTATTAATAATATGGATACATGAAATTTTAAAAGACATTTTTTTAATTAAAAAGTTTAGTTATGGCGTAATAAATTAGAAAAAATTTAAGTTTTTTCTATTTTTTATATTTAATTGTAGACGCACTGCAAGATAAGGCAATCGTTGATAAAGAACACGGAAACGTACTTTTGTTATGAAAGTCGTAAAATAAGAATATAAATTACCTCAAGGTGTGACTTGAATTAGAACCTATTGACCACAATTTTCAAAACATCCACAGACAATGCGTAGCGGATACATTGTAACTTGTACCAGTTATTAGCATAACAATTGCGCACCTTAGCAGGTGAATTGTCCATAGACCCTTTTTTCACATTGCACAATTTATATTGTTGTACTTTTTGCTTATTTTCAAAAAGTATTCTAATTTTTTTAAGTAACGGTCTTTTAAAGAATTTTGTAAACATAACGGCACTATTTGCATGTTTTTACTGTTTAGAATCACAATTGGCGACAATAGGCTGTTTTTGTGTCTCAAATAACAGTGCACATCTCGATTTTTAGGACAATATCTCGCTTTTTATTCTAATATTTAACGTTCTAACACATGGGCAGTTTTGACTACTGTTTTAGTTTTAAAACAAAGATATCTTTGTTCTTTCATAGTACAACTGCTTCTTTATTTTCTGTAATTGTAAAAAAAGTATTGTAGCAGTAAAAATACCGTTTACTTTGCGTCATTGGGAATGTTATGCAAACTGCTTTTGCCGGGACAAAGGAAGGAACTATTTGAAGTATGTCATATTATTAAATATTCTTTGATAAAAAACAACTTTTTCAAATACTTTTTTAAGTATTTGTCGGCTGCAAAATATTATTTTGCCCCTCGTTATTCGCCATATTTGCTATTATTTAATTCTAAGTAATTAGTAAAGGAAACTCGGGCTTAGCACTGATTTATCTAAAAAAAAAAAAGAATTATTTTAGACTTTTTACCAATGAAGGACGTGTGTTAATTTATGGTCTTGTCGTAAGTTGTACCGAATTTTCTCATAATTAACATGTAATAATAGTCTTACAAATCAATATACTAATCTAATTTCGTAATGATTAATTAACAGTTAAAGTTTTATGCAAATATTATTTGATTTCCTTTATTTAATTACGAAGTGTAGGCTTCCGTTGGCAATCAAGATTATAATTAATTTACGTACACTTGCATAGATACTTGAATCTGTAATTATAAAACTTGTTTTAGAGTTTCTGATTAAATTCGAAAATGTGTAATAAACTCTACTTGATTATTTTATTAAACCGTGTTTTGGCTTTCCTAACTTGCATTTCAAGCAATAAGTTTTAAGTTTTTTATTAACTAATTTTATTACTTTACTCTACGGCTTATGTTTACATACACAATTTTCCTTTCGACCTAAGTTAACAATAGAGGTAATAACTTTTAGTTATGTACATTATAGTACTTAGCAAACTAATATTTTCCCTAAGTATACCTTGATACTTATTCTCATAATTAAACATTATGTGTTTTTATTTATTTTAATAATAACTTCACAGCCCATTACATAAAGTCATTTATACACGAAATAGAAAATAAATTAAAAAACTACTGTGCCAGTAACAAAGTTACACTTGCATATTACATTTTGTTAATGTGTTTTGGGTTACTTTACTCCTATGAGTGGACAAGGAAATGTTGTGTGTGTATATATGCGTGTGTGCTAGATAATATCGAACAATTATTAAATAATATGTAGAATTGAATATAAAGTTCTTCTAAAAATAAATTGAGCGCATATAATATTTAGCAACCGGTTATACCTAATTGTGACGTAGTCAACAACCGTTGGATCAAACGAGTTCTGGAGTAAAGACCACATCTTGGCAAGCGTAATGTGGGACGCCCTGGGGCTAGATGAACTGATGAAAAGCAGCTGGATGTTTCTGTATGTGACCACTCCAGCTATGCAGCATGATGCATTCTAGCAATCAAGATGAGTGATGTGCATTGGGAGAGGTCAATGTTCAGCGGAGGACAAGTGTAAGCTGAAATAATGATGAATAATGGTATATCGTTTTGATGCTTCTAAATGTTGACACCACGTAAAGAGTTTCTTGTAGTTGCTACATGCTAGATTATATTTAACTGGTATATTTGAATAAATAAAAGAAATAATTTATCGCAACATTGTGCAAAATTTATTATTCAGTTTACCTGCCAGGGTTGCCTATCGTGCTTGGGGTAACTCTCTAACTACTACTGTCCGATCAACAAGATTATAAAATTAATAAATCGTTATGCTATATACTTCTCGGGGTGAGCAGAAATATGTTTATATCTGTATCAGCTTTGCGTTGATACGTCATGCCCAAAAAACTATTAGCGCTGTTGACCGCTGTTTTCAGCGAGCATTCCACATGAAATTAAAACATATTTGTTTCGCCACAAACAACATATAGAAACAAAAGAAAATACAAAAACATATAAACATGGTGAAAATGGGGCCTTCATCAGCTTAAAGCCACAGAGGAAGTCTGCAGCGCTAATTTTCGCGAAGGGCCCCGGTCATGTTACATCTTATTAGAAATATCTATAAGCAATAAAAAACACAATAAATAGAATAACATATAGCTTAAATAATCTTAAGCATAAGTATTATATACATATATAGTACATGACATCATAGTTAGATGTTTTCCTGGTTTTTTCACCATAATTTCTGTCACGACTAACCATGTGATGTATAGCAACCACAACCCTCAAGTTGAAAATGCAAGAATAATGACGACAAAGATGAAAAATGTGCGAAACCGATCGCTAGCATAACATTTTCATACACACTAAGTTCGTTAGTCTCGGCTGGTGCGGTGGAGCGCCACGAAAATTGTAATATTTCAAAATTACTCAAAAGTCGCGTTCGCTTGAATAATGTGGTAAGTTCGAGCGGGGCGCCCTCGTCCCACCCCACTGTGCGTGCCGCCCGAACTTGTTTTTGAACTTCTGTTCTTGAGTTTGATCAAAATATACTCTCGCAACGACCGCCTCATTTAACTGACTTCATTTTGGAAAATACAACAGAATAGACCGTTTTTTTCTAAAATACCCATATAATGGTTATTAATTTACAATAATAATAATATATCATCACACTATATCCTTCTCAGGTTGAGCAGAGATACATTAGTGGCTGTATCCACTCCGCAGTTATATGTCGTGACCAACGTATCCAGTAGTGCCGCTGATCGCGTTTCTCAGGGACTCAAGATACACGCGACATTTATATTAGATGCCACGATATTTTCTTTCACCAGTAATCATGTTATGTACATCCGTATGTAGTCTCTAAACCTAAATGCAAGTGCTGGGACTAGAATCTGCGACCATTCGCGGTAACGCGCATGAAAACCGGTCCAATATGCGCTAGGCCACCACACTCAATTTATACTTTTTTTACACTGGTTCGGCAAAGTCAGTATAGTGCACCTGATGGTAAGTAAAATGTACTTAATACATATGCTTTGTAATTTAGTTTTTTATATACTTATATTAGATTCCTCCTCCTCCTCCTCCTCCTCTTACTCCTTATACAATAAAAATAAGCAATATTTTACAATAAAATAGAATTTTTGTAAATGTAAAAATTTATCTTTGAAAATTACGAACTTTGATGGCTATTTTAATCTGTATCACGGATTTCTTTCCACACCTAGAGTTAAATTTTATTTCGTAAAAAGATCGAATAAATATTAACTAGGTACGATAGTTTGGTCTACAGCACCATTTAGTAGCTGTTAAGTGTACACAAATATATTGTTTTAAAGAAATACCAACTAAAGTCGAAAGTAAGCATCACCTGCCGTTGTAAGATAAACCGATTACATAGAGGAGTCGATTGTAATTATCGGAATGAAGATGACAATTTATATATATTTTATTTATAATAAACAAAAAATAGTAGAAACACCTGTGACTTTTTTGATTCATTCGTGTTCAAATTGTTCTTTATAATTTAAAAAACAGTCCTATAACTAGGTATATGATTATTCAAATGCATCCTATGAAGTAGTACAAACCCACTTAAATGATTAAAGTGATATGAACTTAACTCACAATGCGACCACGATATAGCAAACACTTCGCTTCTTTACATTTATTTATAAGGCTGTTGATACCTATACATACTGAGATATAGGTAGGTTTAATCTGGAGGCCGCACGTGGCTGTGGCCATGTGACAAACCGGTCTTGGGCAAGCCTAGTAACCTCTAAACGACACTACGTGAGCAATCTTGAAGGATTTCTTCCACACTTTTGTTTTTGTTTAAAAAAACAACGTCTTTACAATTGAATAACTCTTTGATTTACGTAATTGATGTAGTGTTGCATATTTATAGACGTGATCAAATATTAATTTAATTTTAGAAAATAACGTATAATGTTCCAATGTATTCAATATAATCAAATGAGACTGGCCACTATATTTTGTAAATTAATTATTTTATACTCAATGTATAGATATAGTGACGTAGAGGTATGTACATATCTATACGTTATTTGTAATGTAAGGCTTAGCCGCGCTGATCAAAGAAAAGATGAAATAGTTCAATATAATGTTTTTATCATATAAACACATCACATAAATACACCAGATAAAATATTTCGCTAGGAATATTGCCTTTATAAAAAATTGAGACTGTCATTTTCAATATCTTATTTTAGGCACCAGTTTATTATTAAGCTTGATTATTATACTAAATTTCTACTAAATCTTGTTTGTGTTAATTAAATAGGGTAATGTTTATTATCTTCAAATATTTTTAGTCAGTATATATCCATTTATATTTGTATTATATTTTGTACAAAAAAATCAGAAGCAAAACTAACATTGTGATGTCCATAATATATAGGCTCCATTGACGTTATTTATCATTCCAGTCCGTGTCAACAATATATCAAACGTTATCACAATCTATCTTCTCGCGCCAATTATGCAAAACAATATTGTACTTCTATACCTAGACGAATGGTTTAGGTACAGTATTAAATTTCTTATAGTTAGTTTATTTACTGCTGTTCACAATTAAAGCTTTCCATATTTTATAAGTTATCAGAGAACATATCATTTTACAAAATTAGGATACTACCAAATTAAAATAAATAAAAAATAAAAAATGCTTTTCAATACAATAATCTATCTTCTCTCAAAATAGGAAGTGAGATTGACAATTTAAAGATGAATTGACTAACCAAATAGTTGAAAATTAAAGAATATGTATGTAACTACATTATTTTATTCTTATTATTTATTTCTCTAATCTAGCTAGTAATAGAAACTCTAGGTCTATACACTTAAGCCCAATGAATGCTTAAATTGAAAACACTCGGCTCACAGTTGAAACCGCACCAACAAACTTTTCGAAGTCTCACAGACTTAAGAATTTCCAACTCTAAGAATTCCTGGCTAGAAACTTGCTTCGTCTCGTTAGCCGCTCTCCGCAAAACCTTCTCATATTTATGTTCTCACTTTATTCCATTTGCGGTTAGCTTTAATATACCACATTGTAGTGGGGATATTTTTAAACTTGTTTATAGTAGCTCTAATTTAGGCTTCGTCTTTGCTACCGGCTTTGATCAAACGCACTTAACCATTTCCGTATTAAGCTACCTATTTAAATTTTGCAATTGTCTGGTTTTCTTTATTCTATAAATTTATTTGTGGCCTTTCGTATCTACGAAAACAAAATTTCCCTATGAAATCTCTAACCTAGATTACTTAGAATATTATAATTCATAATTTAAAAGTGACTGTATTTTCAAAACGCCTGAATTTTTTAACATTTCGCTTCTTGTATTTTTCTTATAAAAATGTTTACCATAATTTCACCAACAACTCAAATACAATTCACATTCAGGAATAAAAACTTGCTAAATATCTGAGCAAGTATTAGCCAACTATTTTATCATAATACCTAACACAGTGAACAGTTAACGTTTAAGTCGAATATTGTGTCTTATATCCAACTTCTGTAAAAAGCATCGAAAAATTATTATATTTTTTTTATCAAATATTTTATTGAGACTTCAGTGCATACTTGATGACTACGCCAGCCTCGTAAGGTATATCATGTAATTTAAACTCACTTCTGGCGAACTGTGTGAATCTGTAAATTATTTTTGCATTAACCGACGTCGGCTCTCCCAATATGATCTTAATTTCTCCGACACTTGGCCAGTCCTGAGAAAGAAGTTTTCTCCTAAGCTTTTCATTGCAACTATATTCCTAAAGGAGATGATAAATATCATCAACTACCTTGCAGCGCTCACAAAGTGGAGAAGTCTTCTTAAAAATTATTAATAATTTAATGTAATTTTAGTAATAATTATTTTACTACTATTTACTGGTCTATAATTTATTTTAAATTATACAATCATTTATTCTTCTACTGTTATATTTCAGGTTAAAATGAATTTTAAAAGATATTCAGAACCTTGAGTTTTGCCGCTTTTCAGTCATGCATTCAAATCAACAGCACGACAGTGCATTATATTAAAATTAATGTCTAGAATAAAATAATACAATACGCTTTTTTAATAATCTTTTCCTGTGAAGCAAGCATCTGATTTGGCGGCACTATTTGAAATATGCAAATTTTTTCCTTTAGTCTTATTTGAATAATATATTCTAGCAATTTTTACAAACCAATTTAAAACGTGCTAAATATATTTAGGACGCTACAATGTTCAAAGTTAATAAAATAAAAAGAATTAGAATTGAAAAATTATTTATAATTTTGACAGACAATTTTTCAGATTTATATCTGGTCATCAAATGATAAGTTTATAGCATAATTATATCATGATGATGTTTATAACGTGTCAGATATTAAAAATATGACGTTTAAAAGTAACAAGATCTGTCATTAAAAATGTTGATTCTCAATATAACTTTCTAGAATTCAAGTCATGCAATTGTAAGGTGTTGGAAAAACGTTGGCTATTCCATGAAAATGCATAGCCGCTAAAGAAACTAGATGTGGAATGCTACATGCCTTCTTTTATTCGGTATTAGTAAGGAAACAATCTAAATTAACCATAGTCAATGACGTTTTAATGTTAAATTTCTATTGGCACCCAATTGTCGGTTAAGTCCTTTCATTGGGTGTCTGTAATTGTTTCGAGTTTTTACTTGAGCAAGGTGCAGATATAAATGTGAGCGGCTACTAAGCATTTCAATTAAAATATAGATGGTGGATATCGTTTTTGCAATGGTTTGTATTACTTCGAGTAGCATAAAGAATTGAAATTATTTAGTTTCATAAATATACATTAATAAATATCGAATAGCAGAAAATAGATTGCATTTACCAATTAAATACGTCATTTATTTTGTGTTTTTCTTTTTGCTTAAGAAAGCTGTTGTTGAAACTATATAACTAATTATAATATAACCCGGGAATAGTTAAAAAAAATTATATCAAAAATACATATACTTTTAGGTTTAACTTTTTTTTTACTTTCCTTTGCTATGAGTCTAATATAGAATGGGTAAACTATTATAGTAAATAACACTATTGTATTTAGAAAAACAACTACACAAACTCTTTGAATTTAAAGAACTTTTCTACTACCGGGGTATGAGTTTTTTAATTTGTGTTCCAGCATTTATTAAGTATAAAGATATTTCGTTAAAATGCAATTGTAAATTTTGGTTAAGGGATCAATCCCTTAGCCAAAATTTTAAAATATGCTTATTGATCAATCAATGAGCATATTTTATTGGAATAGATACTTTATTCTAAAATATAAAATATTATGAAGATATTGTTTACTAACACTTAAAAGTAAAAAGACACGAATACAATTGACCAATATACGCAAGTTTTAATAATTTTAAATATCTGACGGAAATATATTATCAAAATAATATTTCAATATAAAGGCAAAGTACCACAACGATATAATCATTAATTTAAAAAAATAGGGAACTTCATATTACAACATGATTACAAAGCTATCTTCATAATCAAGTTTGGAGGTCAATAGGAAAAACATCATGGAATTCCGTGCTTTGCTCTTTAACACATGAAAACTCAGTTCAGTCTGCTTTTTGACATCATCTAGCTACTTCCATCTATATAGTCTTGTCTACATAAACTTCTCTAGTCTTGGCTACATAAACACTAAGGTTATTTTATATGATAAATGACTTACATTACAAAATCGTAAATTATTAAGCAGATGTGAAGTTTACTGGAATCGTCCCAATGTTTATGCATAAATTAGCATAAATTGAAAAGCTGTATGGCAATATAAATACAGAGTAATTAAACAATACTTTTTCAATTAAAGGAAATAAGAAATCATTCACTTAGAAGTAAATAAAATCTCTACCTCAAGAATCATGCAATAATTATTATGGTTATAGATTTTTATACTCAACAACCGGATTGTGAGTCTAAAAAATGATCACAATTGTAATCAATTAGGTGCGCATTGCGTATCAAACACAACCTGTTCGGTTAGTTACTTATAAGTGTATGTTACTGTAAAACTATGAATATTATTAAATCTTCGGTTTCTTAACGTAACGAATCTACAACGATTCGATTCACTTTGTTAATTTAGTGATATGAGTGGGTAAATTTAAAATTAGTTTTTTTTTTCATAGTAAGAGGAACAAAAATTTCGTCATTCATTAACCGTATATCAGCAAAAACATTATATTTAAGTTAATTTATAGTAGTGGAGTACTTTATACTGCTAGTGATTATAATTATTGCATATTATCTGAACATCACTATTTTTTTAATATCTAACGTGTTTCGTATATACTAATATTGTGCGAAATGGCTAATTGTAGGTTTTAGTGAAAATGTCAAGATTTACTGTATTTTGAGTTCTTGCGGTAACATTTATGTTTAATGTAGCCGCTGTTACAATGTAGGTTTAGGTCAGTTTACTTTAATATAGAGAATGTTGGATAGATTCTCTGATAAAATGTCGTAACTGTTTGCTGTAACCCGTGTTGCGAACTGACGAGCTTAATTAACTTATTTGCCCAATCCAAGATTTGACCAATTCCATTCCTTATTCCGTGCCCTTCGCAGAAACAATACATAACTAGAAAATACCAACTTTTCAGGAGTGTCCAAAACAGGTTTGCGGGTAAATTTGAAATTTTAGATAAATTGTTTCTGAGAAAACTAAGCTAAAATACCAACAAGCGTCTGTCAACTCTTGTGTATGCGTCTATTAACTCGAGTATTTTATCTTTTGAATGACTTATAAGAATATATGTAAGTAACCAAAATAATTTAAAACTTTTTTAATGTTCCTTAACTTACACATCTTCATTATTTAAGAATTTCAGTTAATTATCAAAATGAGAGGATATATACATTGCTTCTTTCGTTATATGACAGAAAAACAATAAAGTTTGACGAACTTTTTCCAAGAAGGCTGCGATTTCATCAATAGGTTTCTAATTATCAGAACAGACTATATTAAATTTAATGTATCATGTCTATGTCTGCTGCCATAGAATATACACAAATATGAGGAAGAATCTGTCAAATGATTCAAGGAATTGGTTTTGTTATAAGAGTAGAGAGTTATAGGTTCATTGGTCAAATTGAAGACAAGACAACAAACAATAAGTAATCGGTTATTGAAGTAATAATATATAGTATAGTGATCGGTTTTTTGGTGGTAAGGCGATTGCCCGAACTGGGTCATGACCACAGTACACAAGTGTAAAAACAGACATACTCGCTTTGGCCTGCCGCGTTTCGGGATCAGCTTGTGTATATCCAGTAACTCATGTACTTAGAGATCTTCAGTCGCGGTATATGTGGGTCGACATGACGATGTAGACTATCAATGGATTTTCATCCTTTGATGATTACTTACGTTTTTGGACCACACTGTACTTACCATCAGGTACTCTGTACACCATAACGAGCCAGCGTAAAAAAAAAGTAAGTGTAATATAATATTGGTCAGTGACGTCGACCTGCGTCCCATAGAAGCAAACAAGAATTATATTGTTATATTTGTATATTTAATAACTATATTGACTTAAAATTTAGTAACTACTTGATTTAGTGTTTTATAATCCAATTTGTATCAAACATTGAATATAACAAGATAATTCGTGTTTGCTTCTATGGCATACACAACACTAATACTAGTGATATTTTGTTGACATGATAACAGGAAGATCTGAGTTATAGGTAGTATGCATAGAGCACCCACATAGAAGGTATAATCAAGTTCTTAACGCGCGTTTTCCTAAGGATTTCTCCATTCAAAATGATACAGAAACCGCATAATGTAATTAAAATTTGGAGATCACGACGCGTCAACTCGTGAAAGATAGCTGAAATTTCTTGTAGTTCTATTTGACTGCATATAAATGTTTTTGGATACACTTTAGGCACGTGTTTTGGCTTCTTTATATTTCTTAAAGATTCCGTGGTATTGTGTATTGAAAATTTATCTTTACAAGTTATATTTAAAACATACCTTTGCTAATAATCTTTACTTAGTTTTCTGAATTCATTCAATTAATAATTAAAAGCACTTTAATTGTGACTCAGCGATCTAATGAAATAAAAGCAAAATTGCTGCTTTGACTTTTGCATTTTTTAATATTCCATATTCGTAATGCAGTAACAAAACCTTTTGAACTTAATTCATAGAATTCACTCCAAAATCCAGTTCGCGACCGGTTTATTTGATGTTGGATTTTGTTATTCATTTTAACACAAGATTTCTTTTGAGTTAATGTTTTAGCATGAGAAAATATTTTTGTACTTAAATGCCGAATTCACACATGCGTGGGAAACGTGTTTAATATTTGGTATGTGCATTAAGATGTACTTCTTTGATATAAATAAGTAACTATTAACCTTAGCATAGCATTTTCACACTTTTAAAATTAATGCCGGAATTTTTTAGAAACGAAGTTTAGCGCCTTGTAACGATGTCTTCCTCTGCATTTATTAATAAGAACAAACTTAATAAATTGATTTAGTTATGCAATTTTGTAGTTGTGTATTTAGTTAGGGAAACTTACTCATGAATGAATGAATTAGTATCTAATTATTTGATAAGCGCGATCAATCAACGTGCGCATCACCACTTTCCATTAAGTGAGATTATAGTCAAGCGTAACGTAGTTTATTGTAAAAATTTTCAAAAGCGTAACCATAACTTAAATGTAATATAAAGTGTGATTCTTTTTAAAGTGCATTTGTAGAAATTTATGTAAAATTAGACACCTTACAGTCAATGAAAACAATAATTAATAAACACTCCAAACATTGAATGAAAAAAGAAATATTCTAGATTTTTTTAATATCATCAATTTGTTATATTAATATTATGGATAATGTATGTATGTGTTCTTCATTATTATTTTATTATTATTATTACCTAAATATTTCCACGAGACACTCAGTACCATTTTTTTATATTTTATAACAAAAAACAACTAACGAGGTAACAAATATTGGGAAACTTAAAAATAAAAATAATATACTAGTATATATATAAAGCTATACGCTAAATTGTTCTCTTAAATTAGTGAACTGAATTACATCGGAAAAAATTACCTTTTAAAGAATAATAGAAATCCTACAATACCTAAGCTTACTACAATATCTAAAAAATATATTTAGGAAAGACTTCAAGCCAGTTACATGCTTGATTGATGGCTTAAAGAACGCCGTGGACGAATTAAAAAAACTAAAACGCCAACATGACTCTTCCGAAGGGAAATGCTCAGTTGAATTCTCCCATTAGCTTTCCAATGGAGATAATATTATAAATTATATATTAGCTTGATCTATTTCTTAAAAAAAATAAAAATTGTTATATTTGTATCTACTTCAAATAAGAGTTTAAATAACTAATTATGTAAACTTTTTATTTTGTTTAATACGAGTTTTATATAACGTTAGTTTTTTTATTTTTTCAAATGAAAAATTTCAGTGAAAGTAAATTATATGTTTAAATAGTTACAGCTTCATTTTAGTTTATTTACAAACAAAAAATAAACATAAGCAGCTTTTGTCAAGTTTAGAAATTTAAAATTCTTTAATAGATAACGCAATTTTGAAATATTTTGTTCCTGATTCAGTCTGATATTTTTCCGTACAACATTAGGTTAAATTGATAAGATCACTCTCAAAACTTTATGAACCATTAATAGGCTACATATATACAGGACATAAACAGAACTACAGCACCGTGAATAATTTTAACATACAGTATAATTACATTTGTGTGTTACTATTTTATCTATGCAATTATTTAATTTATAAAATTTTCAGTCTCTTTTCCACCAAAAGGTAAAGTTATTTATAATACTTTAGGAAAAGTATCAAAAATTTTAAAAACTTTTTGAAATAAGATATAATATTTCTAAACAATAATTTTGAGTTTTAACCTTTTTTTCATATTTCGAACTTTTTTATTGGACCGATAAAATTATTATACTACTCTTTTTTAATAATAATTGTAGGGTAGAGATATCATAAAAAGTTGGAAAAATATGTTATGTGGTAAATAAAATTAAATGAAAATTAATATAATTATAAAGTTGAATGGTTTTGCAATAGACCTGTATGGAAAATGTATTTAGTACAGGTATTACATACCTAGTCATGTTCGTATATTTTGTGGTTTATATTAATAGTAGGTACATCGCACAAGTTGCAAATTAAATAACTAATAAAACATACGGAATTGAGTCGCTCGTCCAATTTCGAGGTCTTAAGATGGACATCAAATCATTGACGATTTATTATCTTCTCTGACTAATCGGAGGAGAGCGTATCTCATTCTACATGTATTTGATGTTAGAACTAATGTAATTGATTTAATCGTGTTTCCAGCGAAACATTAATCTATTAATATGGGCACGTTTTATTATTTAACTATTATAGAGTAATGCTAGTAAGCTAGACGTAAACGAATATAAAATAAAATATTAAATAAAAAGAACATAATAGAAAAAGTATCGAACTTTTTTAAATTACTTTATAAACATCTTGTGAATACGTGAAAGAACGTTTACACCCCGTAATGATTTCTAGGCAGCTCAATTGAAATAAAACCCTACTCAGTGAAAGTGTCTCGGGCACTGTTTTTCGACGTTTATTGTGTTTGACGAAGTCGTTTCTGCGTCGATAAGCCGGTCAAGTATCCAAAATCCGCGTAGACTGAATAATAACGTGGTACGGAGGCCAGGAGACGAGTAATGTTATGAGCAAGCCATTATTGTCTCGCCCCATGCCGTAAAACATTACGTAGCCGTGCCGGCCCAAACATATACTCTGGGAGTTGTAAACAAAAAAATATATTCTGATTTGTTTGATTGCCAAATCTTATATATGACTAGATAGATATGTTGGATAGATCTAATGGAAATATCTCTGATAAGTACCATTTGATTATTAATTTGAAATTACAAAAAAATACAATAAATATTACTACTCTAATAACAGAACGGTAGAATATGAAATGTGTATAGTACCTACTGATAATAGGTTTAGACAAATTCGGTTACTAGACTAGTAAGATGATTTTTTGAGATACTAACAAGGAATTTATAGGTCTACAAAATGTAAAATTTAATATATTTTAGAGTTGAGACACTTTTGAAAAAGTATAATATTTTTATTGATAATATATATCATGATTTTATGTTAATATAAACGTTTATTAAATATTTTCCCAATGAAAAGTTCTGAATAAGTATTTTTTAATATATTATGTTTTATTGTATAATAATTATAGCTTATTGCCGCTGGTGATAAATCTGGTACCCAAATATGCAACTAAAGTCAATTTAATATGACACAAGTTAAAAAGAATAACCACTGTAAGATTAATTACAAATAAATGATGTTCTAAATTACGGTGCTCAATTCAATGTGAGATGACTTGTAATGCACGTCATAAATTTGAACGCGTTAAGAGAACTCAACTTCTTCCTGGGACTGTTAATTTGTACGTTGACCTAATAAATTAATTGGCTTGCAGGAAACCACTACTAAGTGTGCAATAAATACGGCCTCTTCAAATATATCACGGCTGTCAAAATACAATTTTATTTTGCCTTACTGTTGTAACGACTCTATAGAGATAGTTAAGCGAAAGCGTTTAAGACTGATTCTACCAACCTACAATAAAAGATGCTCCGTCCACATGGGAACAAAAGAGTTATCAATAAGTTTTATTCAATTGGAATAGGTATTTTATAGATGAAGTGGGTGTTAGAGTTATTTTGGCAAGCTGTTCCGTCTGCTAACGATTTACGTAGTATGTTTCAACGTGATTTGTTTATGCAATTATATATCGGGACTGTAGATATTTTAGACGAAATATTTGCGGTAGATATCGATGGCGTACTGTGAACATCCAAAAAGGTAGTAAATACGGTCAGACTTATAAACCACGTTATATAGTTGATATATTTCTTAATGATTATAAGAAGGAAGGAATCTAAATCTAGATATTGATTATTTTATCTATTTTTTAGCCTTAATTTATAAAACAAAATTAATGAATTTGCAACTGTGAACTCCTTGTCGAACTATACGACGATAGCATCCATACCAGCTATTCGGTAACTCATATCTCGGCTAGTACTAACAAGTTATTTAACTCTTATATTTGTCGTGTCGTTAAACTATGGAATGGTTTTCCTGCGAGCGTGTTCCCACCTCGATATGATATGGGGTCCTTTAAAATAAATGTGAAGAAATATTTGTGCAGGCCTGCATGATTGCTACAACTACCAATAGGTTTATCTTTACTGCCGATCGGTCGATCCACGACCGGTTGACTGATGTCTTTGGGGTCGTGGCTGCTCAGGATGGGGGCCCTGAGCAACTGGTTTAGCGACACTCGAGAGGTTGGCAGGATATTGTGACGTGCTCTACCTCAATACAACGAGCAGTATCGGGGAAGGCATCATCTTTCTCCGAGTTTGTGCCCAGCGGGCGCGGCGCGACGGGGCTGTGGCGAATTGATTACAGGATCCACAGTCCCCGCCAATGCGCAGAAGTAGTCACCATGGGGTTTTTAGTCGGTACAAGCCCGACACACCTCGGTCGCACAACCCCCCTTTGCGGCGGAGACGGTCCTATGAGGATTTTCCCCAAGTAAAAAAAAAATGTTTATCTTTACTGTTGATAGTCGTTGTCGTTTTTTGGATTGCACTATGCTTACTCCGCAGAGTCAGTACAAAAAGAAAAATATTGATCTCGTCTTTTAGATGTTACCGCATACCAGTTGGGCAATACATAGACGAGACTAACTTGCTACCCTATGTACGACATCATACTGAAACAAATGTATGACAAGTGAACATTTGACGCATACAGATCGCAAAACACAAAGCGGACATCAACATAAACTAACATCCGGCAAAGGCTGATGCATTGCCGCCGCAGAACTATGGAAACAAATCTCCGGCGGTAATAATTTACAAGCGCAATATGGCCCCGCAGTTTGAAAATAAACGGTACAAAAACAGAAGCGAGACTTGTGATAAAAGATGTCGCCACACTAAAACTGCTTATGAAGATAGACTAGCTAGTCCTTAGGCATAGCACACACTTAAGACAGCTACGCGGCGACAACGTCGACGACGCGTTGCATTTAATTTTCATCGATCAAACTGTTAACAGCCTGATTAATTAGTTTGTAGTAGTTTTATCCGGCCAAATGTTGGGGCTAAAATTAAAGGATAAAATAAAAGCATCAAAAATAAGGAGCATTACAAAAATAACAGATGTTGGAATAAAAACACGAACACTGAAGTGGAAATGGACAGGTCATATAATGAGAACACAAATTGAAAAATGGACAACAAAAACTACAGAATGGTATCCAAGGGATGGAAAAAGACGTAGAGGCAGACAAGTTAAAAGGTGGGAAGATGATCTGCCCAAACGCTGGAGGCATATAACACGAGATCGGTACGCATGGAGAGAACTTGAGGAGACCTATGTCGCAAGACAACCTGACCTGGCTGCTGATGATTAAAAAAAAAAAACATAAATTAATAATTAATAGTTATCTAGTACAATATTGTTTTTTTTTAATTAACAAAAAAATTGGAAAGGTCAGAGAAAATAAAGGCTATTTTTATTTATTTATTTATTTATTTTAGTAGTTTTATCCGAGATGTTCTTGGTCCAGGGCTCGAGTTCCAGTACCGCTGAACTGTACTTTGGTGGGCAAAATAGTTTGTCGCGAGTCCTCGACGTATATTTGTATATAAGTACGCATATCTTTGTGTAGTACACATAATACAAGTTCTATCTCAGTTAAAGTCTAGTTCAATGTGTCTAATTGTCCGAAATTGTTATGTTATTATTTTATTTATCATGAAAACACCTGTCACCACCGTCATCGTGGCTCTTAAAAATTGACTTGTTTTATACTAGCACAACAAATTGACGACACTACACATCAATATAAGATGTCACAGCATAGTCCTTAACTCTCCTCAAGAGTGAACCTCAACTAATGATAAACTGAATACTTTTCATTATAAGTTACCGTAATAATGTCAGCCTGCTTAAGCATTTTCAATTTTTCTCATAAATTCCTCGATATTATAATAAAAGTGGAAGGGAATTATACTGTCTGGAAGATCAACGACAAAGTAGCGGAATCATGGAGTTAGGAACATTTTTTTTATGCTGTTATTTTCTGTTCATACTTCCCGTTTTCATGCTCCTCATATCGTAAACATACCTGCAAAGCCTGAAACTAGTCATTCGAAAATCTATGACTAAGCAAAGACTTTGATTTTTATGTTTTCATTAGTAACGTAAGAAATCTCAATCAAATACATTTTTTAAAACTAACAAAAATGGCCGACCAAGTCAAATGGTTGACGATTGAATTTTACCTTAATTCTTCCTCGACTTTATCGCCGCGACATTCTCGTAACTATGCAGCATGCCTTAGATAGCAAATAAAGGAGACTGTTTGCACATGAGCCTGTTGCAAGGGCCAATCGGCGCAAGCCGCGTAATTATAGTCTACGTTCAAATTAGGATCGGCGTCCGCGCCGAGTGTTAATTGAATACAGTATTCGCTGATTTATATCATTTGTCGAGTCGGAAGCTTTTGCTTGTAGGCTTTAATATGATTAACAGGCTATAGCAAATAGCCGTATCATTTATAGGCGTGCAAGAATTTCAAAACCGCGTAAATGGAGTGGAACGGTTTGCAGAACTATTTCATAAATAGCAATAAATGTACAATTAAACAAATTAAGTGCATTTTAGATCAACAGAATCGTTTTTATATCAAACAAACAACAATATATTGTTAATGTAGAAACTAAATGTGATTAAAATAGGTGATCTATGTATATATATATATATATATATATATATCTAGAGGAGATATATGAAATCATTTTCTGATGAAACAATTAACGGAAGATTTTTAATTTCGTACTTACTTAAAAATTTTCTAGAACTTTAATATTATTTTTGAAGATGGTACATTTAATATCCCAACTAGTAGGTAGGCTTTCAATTTATAAACCTAAACTATGCTACAAAAAATCTATTACCATAGCAGATAATAAGTTGGTGATTCCTCTTTAAATCAACAAGAAAAGGGATTTAGTTAACACATTATAAAATTGGATACAAACCGCAATTAATAATAAGGGCATTTAAAACGATTCTCACAGGAGTTGTTCGAATTTTCATTCGGACATGACTCACAAGTAAACAAATTAAATGGCCACTGTCCGTGCTAGGGTTGTCAGCTCGATAAAATGCTTCGAATTGCCGGGTGCCTATCGTCATTCCTGACTCAATTATTAAAAAAACGAGCTTTTGTACCGTACAGCTGCGTCCCTATCACCCACTGAATTTGTAAGTATATTTGTCTCGCTTACTCTTAATGCAGCGGTTGCGCCCGCGTCTTTGATAAACACGGAATGCGCCGGCTGACTTCAGTCGGACGGCGCTCATAGGCAATTTAAATTGGAGAAATTGGTAACGGAGTGTTTCAAGGAAGTTGTAATAACGGGTCAGTGTCACTGTTTGAAGATTTTATAGAACACTTGAACTTTCGTAATGACTGGAATAAGAATTCATTTGTATAGCCTAATCAAACAGTGTTAATACTATAATATATATAATTTAATATTGTTGTGTTTATTTCGCATAATAAAATTTAAAAAGTATCATTTTGTATTAAACATAAAAATCGACATATTCAATTTATATTGGTAATTTTAGGTAGATGGGTATTTTTTGAAAGAACTCTTCAGAAAATTATAAACAAAATATAAAAGTGTTCGAATTGAAAGAAATAGAAACTGATTTATAATAATCAGTTGCAACCCTATTTTGATAACATAAAATAATTATTACATTACGAAGAAATTCTAGCCTGCGTCATTCTTAATATTCATTAAACGATGACCTTTAACAGCGAGTTCTTGCAGAAGCTATAAACTCTAGACTCATAACGTCCATATATTTTGCAGGTCATCGTAAATTTCTTCGAAGTTTAACAAAGTTGCAAAAATGGGACAAAAAGTGCGGGCGCGGTCGCTGATCGGGGCGTCACAGCTCGCCGAATGGAATGCACTGAACAAATTTGAAATCGAACCACGACAAGCATGTTAAATTATCGCCTCGATAAGAAAGGAAATCGTGCATTTTTCAGTAATTATACTTCAATTTAGATAACTAGTTTTCGTTTGAAGGTATCCGCAGAAAACCTGAAAGTTTCTCTATAAAAACGTAACATGAAATTAACATAATAAAATTTTTAACTCTGCAGTAAAAATTATTTCATATTTCGAATAAAAAATTACGAATGTTATAAAATATTTTGACAAAAATAAAGAAAAGTTTTTATTTTTAAGCTAATATTAAATAACTATCAAATTCAAACACGTACTTTAAAAATATAGCGAAAAATTCCGAAACTAAACCGTTTACTTGCCGAGAAAATTTTCAAGTAGTCTTGAGCTCTGTATTAAGGGAAGCATAATAAGGCTTTCTGGATTAGGTGTAGCGCTCTTGAGTGAGAATAAACCCAAGGGAAATCCTGGCTCGCAGCTTTCCTTCTAATTTATGGCTCCTCCAGCGGGCAGCCGGCCTTTGTATCGGATCTGCCGGGACTGAGAAATATATTTCTAGATGGATTAACATGTTTGCCACTTAGGTACTTAATTAGTACTCAGGTATTTTAGTGAATACGGTTTTACGATTATGGTTTGCACGAATAGTAAAATATATTGTGTTGTAATTAAATAATTTTTATTATAAGTAGATATTATATAGTTTTTTAGCATTAAATACTATCTTTGCATTGGTTATTATATATGTATAGGTAACAATACGATGCACGATGTTAGAAAACATAAAAATAGATATTTGAACAAAAATAATCAAATCTATGACTTATGAATAATAGAAATGTGACTATCGAGAATAAAGGATTTTTTCCAGATCATAAGTAATTATTGTGTTTCAATCAAAGATGGAAAGTACCTATGTATATATTTATAAAATAAAACCTTTAAAGATAGTCCATGTAAGAAGATTCTTATCTGTAGTACGAATATCCATCTTAATTTATCAATTCGTTCGTGTACCTAAATATTTGACCAAAACATGTGAATGTTGCTCTAATCACCAATCACACTGTACTCGATGTTATAATCCATTATATATCAACGTAAAACTATTAAATAGAAGTTAAAACAGATTTAAATTTGTAGCTAATCCTATAGTATTTAGAGTTAAACATACCATCAGCTAAAGATAGGAATGTTTTTTTTTAGTTCTCACGATACTATGCGGTATACAAGCTCACAGAAATAACAAATAGTTTGGATTTCCGCCACGGAAAACAAAGATATGAAGATGTAGTAATATATAAGTGTATAGAAATTGATTTAATGAGATTTTGAACTAATTGGATCTCGCAGTCCACTTGTATTTCGTCTTCTCGTTGAGATTAACTCGACGGCTGCGTCTTAACTTAGAGTGTGAATACAATCCTGTCTCAGCATAAATTAGGAATTATTTACGACATTGTTTTGCTTTTCAACATAAAACGTTTAACTTAAGATGTACGTACTCCGTGTTAATGGATCGGGCGGTATTGTAAAACGATGAAAAACATTTTCATTTGACTAAAGCGTGGGTATTTTCGTTCATACGATTTTAGCAGCTAATGTTTTATGTCGCTTAAAGATTCATTATAGTAAACACAAAATTAAAAATACTGTTAACAATTCTTTGTTTTCAAACTTTAAATAAAGAAACCATATTATAAGTTACAGGAAGAAACTTATAAATTTTAAATAGTACTTCCTTTTAAAGTCTGAAATACCTGTATTAAACAATTTCCATAAATAGGTACATACATTTTTACAATAATAAAGTTATAGGAAAATTTAGAACATTTTTCGGTTAAAAAAGTATGTATTATATGTATTTTGTTGTTATTGTATTGTATGTATTTAGGCTTCCGAACCTCAACAGGAAATACGGAACTCTTACATGATTCTTCGTCTGTCTTTTTTTTACACTGGCTCTATAAAGTGACCACAGTACAGTGTAATCCAACAACGAAAGCGAATAACAAAGGATGAAATCCATTGATAGTCTCCGTCGTCATGTTGGCCCACATACTCGTATACCACGGCTGAGGGTCTCTAGGTATATGAATAACTGGATATACACAAGCTGAACCCGAAACGCGACAGGTCAAAGCGAGTCACTACAATGGTCTTTACACTTGTGTACTGTGGTCATTACCCAGTTCAGGTAATTGCCCTACCACCGAATAAGAGCCTGTCCAGACCTTTCTTCAGAGGAATGCGTGTAACTTGATACCTATCTACCTACCTATAGTCCCTGAAAAGATCATTCTTCTTAACCAACGCATTCAAAATATTTTTCCGTTTATGTAGCATTTTTTGTCGTTTTTGCCGTTTTTTAAGGCAATGCAAACCTATAGAGCACTTGCCGTCAACCTGGAATCATGAAATTTGGTAAGTAGTAAGGTCTTATCATAAATAAATGAAATAGTCCAATGACCGTAAATTTGTAGTATTTTATATATAAGGTGGACAGTATGGGGATATCATAAACTATATACATGCATAAAAAGTAATTTTTAAATAGGGTTCATTATTTTATAGGGCAGGAAAAAAAATGAACAGTAGAGGTTAGTCAAATACAACGAATGATACGTGCAATTGGCAAAGTGCGTGAACCTGACTCGCACTTTGCCAATTTTTTTAAATTACCTATCAAACCTATCTGTATAGGAACCTTTTTTATTATAACAAATTAGATAACTCTCTGTCGGTGAATTTCTGTAGTCGGCTTTGTTTTGAGATTAGATTGTACACATCCAGTTGTTCATATCAGTAGAAATCTTCTGCAGTGGTATATTTAGGCTGGCTTGGCGACGGTGACTATCGACAGAATTTTGTCACTCACAGCTGTTCTTAACCCTTTCAGACCTGTCGTATACAAATGTACACATAAAATATAAAACCTTATACCTACCTAGGTTAAGACGGATGTGCACATTTGTACACAAAAAGAAAAACTATTTTTTCTTAAAAACCTGACAACCAGGATTTTTTTCATAATGTTTTCCTTAGTCTTTTTACTCTACTCTAGCTTCAATTTTTTTTTAGATTCATTGGAGATAAAAAAATAATTCAGGTCTAAAAGGGTTAAACTGCGCTGTATTTCCCATAAATTGCCCTGTAGTCTGTTCGTCGGGACAATGGATACAAAAATATTAATCTCTAGAACAAAATAATAGTCAAATTAATAACCGGGCAATAAAACAGCACGCGCTGCGTTCTGCCTAGTCGCGAAAGCTTCCTACAATTAATCTGTGGTAGTGAATTAGAGCGATGCACACATGTTTGTAGTGTGGAGACACTTCATTACGGGGGTAGGGCATAAATCAGGACTTCTAATATTAAACGTGCCTTTGTGAGGCGAATTGCGGGTTCGTCCGCGTCGATGCGGATGCCATGCCGATCCTATGGAATGCTAATTATGTTTGGCACTCTCACGAAAACACGAATATACATAATTTGAAATCAATTACATAAGTATATAAAAATAGTTATGTAATTTAATAAAACTCTTTTATTCTTAATTTTTACTTAAAAAATATACAAATGTTACAATATAAATAAATAAGAGATATATTTTTTAAATCACGGGAAAAATTCATTGCAATTGTGAAATTACTTTGCGTGATTAATTTTACTCACATGTGTCAATAATAATTATCCATTTTAATAATGGAATTTTGTAAAATACACAGTTCATTCAATTTGATATAAATATTTACAGTTGTAGCTATATTCTAAAAACTTCTCAGTTTTATAAAGAAATGACAAATATTTCGTATTAGGTATTAACTACTATTATATTATACCTAGATCATATTTTTTAACTAAATCAGTTTTTTTTAAATAATTGTTTACATTTAAAAAAGCAATTCATTAAATTACTTTAGCTAAATTTAATCTGTTATCGCAACTTCCATACAATTTAATTTTTTTCTGTCACCACCGGAATGAGATATGAAACGTTAAAAGTGTTTCTATTAATTTATTTTTTTCCACTGCGGAAGATAATTTCACGAACCCCTCGGCAGATATTCGTACTAATGTGATTTTAATGTACTTAAATGTGCTTACCTATATTCAAGTAATCTGTTTCGTTATGTCGCTTTATATTTTTCTCAATATTTCAAATGATTTACGACGATTCGTATTTTATATTTCATTTACCATATACAGTTGCTGGTACTGTTGTAACTGATTTTGTGATGTAAACGTATTTAGGTTTTAATATCTGGTAGATCAAACTTTATCTCAAAATTTTGCTCATGATTATAAAAACAAAACGTATACGAAGAAATATTTGACATATATGCAAAGCGAAAAAAAGAAGAAAAAAAAAGAAAAAAAAGAAGAGTGAATAGGCATTTGTTAGGCGGACGCGGTTCATCATCGGACTCATCTTCACCTTCCACCAAGTGTGATTGAGGTCAAGCGTTCGCCTATAAATTATAAAAAAAAAAGCGATGATTTTGAACACGAAGTTGAATATTGAACACGTAGTTTGTTTGACAAATACAAAGAGTCGTAAGCGAAAAACTATACGGAAAAATACGTAAAAGATGCAAATTATTTGATTATTTACCTGGCACTTTACAGCTCTAAAAATACAGATTTATATTGTATCTTAGATGCATCTAAAGTAAGATTCTAAGCATTGTCAAGTTCCTATGAACAAGAATATATTAAACGAAGGGTGAATACAAGAATAAACGCAATATATAATATTTTTATCTTTTTTTGACACTATCGGTCCCTCCTCACTTCGCGTGTTCGGGACAGAGGCGTATCGAGAGTCATTTGGTTCCCTATTTGACCTCTTAAGAAAAATCGGGGAGATAGGGGATGAAATTGCGCATCTGCTACACAAAACATACCATATAAACATACACTACGAACAAATAATAATATTACAGATAATAATATACCTAGCTGTAAAAAACCAATTAAGGTTTATTTAAAGGTGTTCTCACGATATACTACTTACGCGGTGTACAGAAATACATTCGTTGCTGTATTCACTTTACGCTTATATGTCGTGCCCAACGTGACCAGTAGCCCAACTGATCGCCGTTCTCAAGGCACTTGATGACACATAATTTTTCTATTAAATGCCATGCGGTTTTTCTCACGATGTTTTCATTCATCTGTGAGGATATGGTGCCTAAATTCGTAAACAACCTGGAAAAACCCAGAATTACGTGCTGGGATTCAAACCTACGACCATTCGCGTTAACGCGCATTCAAACCGGTCCATTAACAAGGTAACAAGGCCACCACAGCCACTAAAGTTTTTATATTTTTGAATTTTATTTTATTTGAGTGATTATTAAATAATAAAATATTGGTTATATTAATTAACATCTTATTTATTTTTTATTAAAGTTCGATTTCTAATATTTGATAATTGTATTTCATACCTAAATAATACTAACTAATAAGGTATAAAATCATTTAAATGATAATGAACAAAATGTAATGAAAGATACAAAATTCAATTACAACGCAAATATTATTGAATATATAATAATATATTTTTTATAAAGTCTGGTTTAAAAACAAGTATTTCTTAGTAGATATTGTACTTCGGAACTAGTAAGTCTTTTATACTCACATATAAATGATAAATAATCTCTTCATGAGCATTGTTTTTAGAGATCTTTTGGTAAATATAGCAGTTGAACGTACGTGAAATGGATTGGAAAATGTTTAGATGGAATCATTTTTGTCGCGACACCTCCTGCGGCGAAAACGTTTATTTTCCATTGTATCAACACCCTACTAATATTTCATTACGTCGCCTGACGCATACTTTCTATTACGCACTTATTTTCATTCTTCCACGCATTTTTTGTATTTAAACATTATAAATTCCTGTTTTCACTCACATTAGCGATTTCTGATAACGTTTAATTTTAATGAATTATTAAATTAATTTTATAACTTTAACCATTTGTATTTTTACCGAGCATGTTACATAAGGCATATTTTACAGTTATTTACTTTTCAAATCTATGCTTACAGATGTAACCGGTTTATTTCGAATATTTGCATATTAACGCTGAAACTGCTTCTAAAAATAAGTAAATAAAACTTTAGAGCTCTATTTGTTTTCACAATCGATACAAGTTAAGTGATATTTTAATTCATAGAGTATAATCTCTTGTGAATCCCGACTATATTACATGGGTGCAAAGGTCATTATATTGACTCGCTTTGGCTTGTTGCGTTTAGAGATCAGGTTTCGGATTTCTAGTTATCTATACAACCAAGAAGCCTTTTTCACTTAGATTACTAATACATTACAAAGGTATACTCTAAAGCTGTGCCAATGTAAAAAAAAACATGAATTATATTTCTAGACATCAAGATGTGTTATTATTTTTACCAAATAACAAAACGTAATATTTATCTCATTACGTCATAATCATTTTACGTGTATAAATAATTTCTTCTTACATTCATGAAGGTATCTCGTTAACGAACTCCCTGCCTCATTCTCTAGAGCGTTGATCAGTACTTACGCACCTAATGCATTAAAACTTTGCAGTGCTGAGTGGCAAGTTCGGACCAGCCGGCTCTCTGAACACGATATTTACATTACACACAAAAATGGTTTAATTAATACAATTATTTATGAGTACGATTTTTACAGAAAAGACTTTTTTTATTTGAGTGGATTTTCCAATTAATTTTGATAATAAATAAAACGACGTAATGTATACCTACATTTAAGTGCGTGTAAACACCATTATCATAATAAAGTGTCTTTCACACTGGCGGATTTTATGAATAGGTATGTTTATTTTTAACCTAAGATTTGGTTATTGGTTCATGGTATTGGTCCTGATTTTAATAACTAATTGATTTAAATTTTATATACATATTCAATATTAGGTGCCTTCATTGTACAGTAACTTAAATGTAACTAGGTATATATAGTGATATCACGATAAATACAAACCCTCTCATTATGACTCTCATTTTTACATATTTTCTTTGGCATTAACACCATTTATTGTGATCAAAATGTGCATAATTACTTCTTCTATATAAACGCTTTTAACAAGGAAGGTGATAATAGGTAGTTTGTATTAAAAGATGTTTTTCAAAAGAAATCCATTAGTATATTGAAATTAACCTTTCTTTAAATTGTTGCTTGAGGTACTTTGTAAACAAGTAAATAATATATTAACAATTTAAAACAGCTACATAACACATGGTGCAGACACATAGTTGTAGAAGGTAATAATTTATCCCCCTTATCCCAACTATTCCCTTGACTCAAACACATCTGTACGTTACCTAACAAACAATGAAACTAAAATTTCTAGAAAAGTCAATCTAGTTATCATTGGACGTACTTGGTATAATTACATTTCAATGTTATAATTATTTCAGACTTATGAACCTTTATTTTTGTATATGAAGACAAAATATAATTTTATGAATTGTACAATAATTATTTATTTACTATTTTTCTGTATAGACTGTGACTGTCTTCGTAGAAAGAATAAACAAATAGTATCTACTTCAATAAACGTAAAAGTCCGTTAATGGACATAAATGTATTTGTTACATCCAGAATAATCGTACATCCATAAACCTTCCAAATATGAAAGTTACTCGCGAACATAGCAAGCGTTGTTCAATATATCACGTTTTGATTCGGCCGCACCATAAACAATACAATATATCAATATAAAGCAGACGGTGGCGAAATTCGAACGAACCGAGTGCGTGATATTTATGAGCGACGTGGCGCTCGTGTGCGCGTGCCTTTATGAACTTATTCGATTTGTGTTTTGTTTTTAATTTATTTTTTGTATTACTCAATATACCTAGTGCTGGATACTAATGAACTGTCAGTTAATAATAATAATCGATACAATAAGTATGACTAATATTTTCAATTATTTATTTTGTTTTGTTTTTTATCATACCTTACTTAACCATTCCTGCATTTTTTTTAGAAACAATCATATTAACATCTAACAGAATTACTATTAGCTGCTGCAAGTAGAACTTATAAACATCAAGTTTGGTTTTTTAACGGCATAGAATTTTCTAGAACAAGATCTTTTCAACAACACTGGACGAGAGGGGGTGAGCGCTGAAAGCTCTCAGCCAGTGAATTTTATAGGTTGACGGCAACACAAAGACACCCTTGTGGGTACGGATCTTGTCTAGGGCAGTTAACCAAGAAAAGAACTACCTATAGTAAAATACTAGCGCTTTGGAAGCGACTACCTTGAGAAACGCTGAAAGAAACTCCAGGTTGCGTCAGTTTGGGAGTAGGAAGGATCAATATATTAGGTCCTTACATATGAAATTGGCGTTTTGTATGGGAGGAACAAAAAGTCGAATATTTTTTAATATAATATATTTAATTAATTAAAGTATGAACCATTATTTTCTATGCACTTTTGCCATCTCATAGGTAGTTCATTGATCCCTTTACTAAAAAAACCAGTCGGACGGGAATCAATAAAATCTTTGAAGGCGATTTGGACTGCCCCATCAGAGTTGAATTTTTTCGCTTGCAAGAAGTTATCCAAATTTCGAAAAAAATGGTAATCTGTTGGAGCAAGGTCCGGGGAGTACGGAGGATGTCTTAGACTTTCCAATTGAAGCTCTTCTAATTTAGTAGCCGTCTGTTGCGCAGTGTGTGGTCTAGCGTTGTCGTGAAGCAGCAGTGGCGTGGAGCGATTGACCAGCCTAGGTTGTTTAGCCGCTAGCTTTTCCATCATGGTTTGCAATTGCTGACAATAGACATCAGCCGTAATAGTCTGGCCAGATTTGAGAAAACTGTAATGAACAATACCGGCACTAGTCCACCAAACGCTTACAAGTAACTTTTTTGGGGTTAATTTTCGCTTGGGGCAGGATTTGGCTGGCTGGCCAGGATCCAACCATTGCGCTGAGCGCTTCCGATTATCGTAAAGAACCCATTTTTCATCACAGGTAATGATTCGGTTTAAAATACCTTCATTATTGTGCCGGTTTAGTAATGTAACGCAGCAGTCGACGCGCGTTTGCTGGTTTGCTTCAGTCAATTCGTGAGGTACCCACCTTTCAAGCTTTTTAATCTTCCCAATTTGCTTCAAGTGAATTAAAACAGTTTTATCACTAACATCGCAGCCTGCAGCTAACTCGGACGTGGTTTGCGATGGATCCGCTTCCACAATAGCCTTCAACTCTTCATTATCAACTTGAGTCTCAGGCCGTCCACGGGGCTTGTTCTGCAGGTCGAAATTTCCAGAACGAAAACGTTGGAACCAAAAACGAACTGTGTTGTCTTTTGCAACACGACCGTCATACACATCATTTACCCTTCGAGTTGTTTCCGCAGCACTAGTGCCACGGCGGAACTCGTACTCGTAAATAATGCGATATTTTAAGTTTTCCATTTTGTAAAATGAGTGACGCAAACAGAAAAAAACAGAAGAAAAAAACAAATGAATGACGATCATCGAAGCACAAATACATGAGTCTATAGCTGTACAAATTTGAATTTGGAATTCCTTACCAAAGAGGAGAAATTTGTGATTAAAGTGGCTAGTACGAAAAACGCCAATTTCATATGTAAGGACCTAATATATGATTACCCACAAATGAACATTATAAATAATTAAATGTAATATTTGTAAAAAGCGATAACTATTTTAAATAGATCAATTCAGACACTTGTTCTCTAGATATAGAACTGGTTCGACAATAAACATAGAAAGTAAATCACTCGCAAAGCGCAAGACAGTTCAACGAGCGCCGACACTTGTGGGGTTGATGAAGTTGTACTTTGTAAGGCTGCGCGCACGCCTGCTGCAAACATGTAACACTACTTCTAGAATTTCTTATTAGATACATTTGCGTGTTTCAATATCGACTGTATTTTATAATGATTCTATTTAAGTAATGTTTGTTAGTAATTAAGTATACACTCTAACCATACAAAATTTAATTAATGTCTCAGTAATTCGCATTGAATTGTCGCGTTTCGGTATCAAATTGTGTACGTTCAGTTATTCATGTTATTATTATCAACCTGTTCACTGTTAAACATAGGCTTTTCCCAAGGTTCAACACTGATCTCGAACTTTGGGTTTTCTGATCTAAATTACCTTCTACTTTACACAAATCTTCGTTTTACCTATCCAGAACGCAACCCACACTATGGTTAAATACGTCTATCCAATGGTTATTAGGTCTTCGGTAAATATGGCCTGCCCCTTTGCGACCTGTTCTTGGTAATCCTCTGAGTTATACTGATGACCTTAGTTCTCAGACAGATCACTTCGTTTCTGTTTTGATATTTTATCGAAACACCAAGCATTGTATGCTGAGTGGCATTAAATATGTGGACAAGTAGTTCAATTACTTAGAGACTTTCTTTGGTATTATATATGCTGGTATGGTAAATGCGACTGAAAAGAGATTCTCGTTCTATTCACTGCCGTTATTAGATTATTTGTACTTACCATTAGTTGCGCTTTACTTTATAGAATCCATAGGTATGTAAAAATATTTAGACTTAGATAAATATTTGGCGTCTTCTTTTCTACTAAGTTGAGTTTTAAAAATATTTTATAAAGGTCGAACTTCCATAATGAGATGAGCTACGAAATGAAGTAAATATTACATATATTTTTAAATTGTAGATATAAGAGGCACCTACATTTATCTTATGTGTGAAGTAAGCAGGAGAACGTTCTACACAGAGCGTATCCATTCGTTTGCGGTTTGCCTTATACTTAGGGATGTCCTTTCATATTATTTAAAGAAAGAATTATAAGAACATTAATCAAGTTAAGTTTTCTTTAACTCTTATGCTCATATATTGGTATTAACTAGTTATTATCTACGAATTAAAATATTTATTTATACAATAACTAATTTACTATTATTTTAATCTCCTATACCTGATTATTTATTTCAATTTAAGCAAATTTCCCCAATTGTTTGTTCAAACTCTGTGTATTATGAATTGGGTACAAAATCATATTTACTTTGCTTAGACAAATACTACGTACATTTATAAATGTTCATAAAATTTTTAGTCATTTTTACCAATATTGCTCACATTCGCTACTAAATTATGTTGATAACTTTCAAAGTAATAATAGTAGCACGCCAAGAATTGTTGAATATGAGAATGTTGAATAATAAAAAGTCTCCTAAGACTAATTTTGAGTGCGAAGATTTGTTTTAAATTAATGGTATGAAATCACAACTGTAACTTACAAGGTTTTCGTATTTTCGATACAAATCCCCAATCGTGACAACCCTAGTGAAGCCTCCGCCTCACCTCGCTACATGGAATTGTTTTAAACTTTGATTAATTCCTTGCTAGCGAACTCGTATTACCCTGTTCCCTGTTGATGAGTATCTCGGTATCTAGCTCGAAACGAAATATTATGCTTGATAAATTTATAACAGAGTTTTTATTGTTAATTTTACTTATACATGTACCTAATCATAGTACAGCTTCGGAGGACTAGCGTTTCAATTAATTGTTATGAAAAAAAAATCTATGCTGCCTCGGTCGTTTTATAAAAAATTAAGGACTTGAGTAAGATTTCATGAAGAACAATTAAATAATTAGAGTTAGGAGCCAATGTACTTCTTTATATTTTTAGTCGTATTCTTCTGGCAGAATGTTCTTGGTTATAGTTCATATAATAGATTGCTTGTGACCTTTCAAGTTTTTTCCATCGTCATTCATTTGACGTGGAAAATACACATGGGTAGTGTTTCCTACTCCATCGTTCATCGCATCAATCAATCAATATGTTGTTCATATCCGAACTGCTCTTATGAAGCAATTTCACTTCTTTATATTACGTACCACCAAAGAGTGTAATTCTCTTGCAGTATCTATTCTTTAAGCTTTGTGTTGTATGGCAGTCTTCAAGAAATGAGTGAACCTTTTAGCACAAGCTAGGGCGCACCATCATTGCTTTACATGAGATGTGATTGAAGTCAATGTATGTAATAAAAAAAATCATCCATGATTTGTGTAGCATGACTGGGTAAGGAAGCATCTTTTTAATCATAGCGCTGCACATAGCACTAGCATATAGCATATATATATATTCTTTAGGGGAATACTTCACAGTTTACTTAAGAATCTTAATAAAATAAAGTAGTGGTTGAATAAATATTATCGGTTATTAATAGAGAGCTTATGACAGGGTTATAATTGTATTGATATAATGTATTTCAATGAATTGACAAATAATTCTCTGACGCTAACAATACAATCTTACTATTACAGCTTTCACTAAAGTTATAAGAGATATTGGGATAAAGACAGTAATCATTGACAGGACAAGCGAAACTGAGCAGGCAGCGACGCGGTGGCTGCCTCGTGAACTGCATTAATTAGAGGTGTGGCGATAATTAATATTAATTAACGTCACCTTTTAGCCCGGGACATTGAATGCGTATCGCGGTTAATAAATTTACCGGACGCATTGCCTGGCTAGCAGATAAAGATGCACCAGAATTCGATACAAACACAACATTCTTGCGAAAATGTGTTCTATTGTCACAGTCTTAGAGAAGTCCAGAGGGTATTATTATTTTTTGGTATATAATATGCCTGTTCATTTCACTAAGAGAATTAAAAGTGTTTGCGATATATTGCAAGCTTTGAGGGTTTCAGATAAGATATATGTTTGGTGATCGAAATATTTTATTTAAACCTATATTATAAAAATAGTACCGTCTGTGATTGAAATACAACTAAAATTTAGTTTATAGTATAATAATTAGTAAATAATGTGTTTGGTATCTTCTTTTTATTTTAGCTGCATCAAATGTAATATATACATTTTTTTTATTAATATCTATTTAATTGTACATTTAAATGTTGTATATATTTACATATATCTCTTTTGAAGTAAAAATACGAAAATACAGGTATTTATGCAACAGGAAATGTATATCAGGGCTGATTAGGACTGAAACTCTACGTGTGGTAATAACAGTTTTAGTATCTTTTTAAAATTGAAATATCGATTGATGAATGTCATAATTTTAAGGCATAAATAGATGAAGCTAATTTTTTAACACAGTGAAATCATAATATGTTCATAACGGTGAAATTAATTCAAGTGGTACTTCAAAATCAATATTCCTAAGAATTCTATATTATAAATGTGCACAAAATAACGCCCATACAGGTACGTGACAGATATCAAGTATTTTAGAGGAATTTATACCTCAAGTAAATTTATAGTGTATCGAAATATACATAAATAACACTAAATTTAGCAAACCAGTTCAAATGACTGATCTTTATATTTGTCTTAGATTTTTTTCTTCTCTAATATTTCTTCATTCTGAAATATAACATGTCTTTTATTATTACAAGATATTGTTAGATATAATGGAATTAATTTTATTTACAACAGAGTAAAATAAACCACGTTATAGTTATTTCTAAAAGAGATATAAATTGATTGCCGGTAGATCTAGTGTTAAAGAATACTATCAATACACAGGTATACAAGTAATTTGTTTACTTATAGTTGTCAGAAATTATATGGAATGCTTTAATAATTCCGCAGTATCAACTTTATCTTTAACTAAATATTATATCGGTGCTGACTAAATACAAGACTACATTAGGCTAAATCTATTGTACCGCATAGTTCACGGTTGCATACATTCAGTCCTTTGTGAATAATATGCAAATGCGTCATAAATATCATAATGTTGCTATTGCACTTTTGCATAAATCATTTTGTTCAGTGCGGACGCCCGTGTGATTATCTAACTATAGATAAACGATAAAATCTCTATCTATACTTGATTCTTATTTATTACTTACTAGCCTCTACCTGCGACTTTAACACTATAAACAATTAAGAAACATCCCTGTTTAAATTAAACAAAATAATTTAGTTAATCTACTATTTTCCATCTATTATTACCACTATTATGTTATTTCGTTTAGTTTGACTAAACTATTTTTCTTTTATCGGCAAAGCAGCGATCAAGTTAACGCATACGATCGATCTTTTTTTCATAGACTTACGTTATAAAATATGTCTCCACGAATCGCCCTTTCATGAGTATTCCAGAGGCAGAGTGGCCCAAATGAATTCATAAAAATTGTAGTGTCTCGAATTAAACAAGTTATTCTTGTCAATTAATCTAAAATCTATTTATTTTTAGTACAATTAAAATATTTTTAAGAGAATTTTACAAGATCAAACTCTTTAAGCATAATATCACTTGGGCCAGTCTGTCCAACTTTACCTACCTACGAAGTTCACCCGGATGGTCCATTCTAAAGATTGTTAAAAAAAATTGAAATCGGATGAATTATTTCAAAAATTATCTACTATTTCTAAAGTTACAAACAAACAACTTTACCTCTTTACCTCTATATAATAATATTACTATAGGTTTCTGTCATCACAGAAGAGTGACCAGTCTTGTGAAACGACAACTCAGTGAAAGGAATCGCAATTAAAACTCTAATAAGTTTTATTTTTATGTTTATCTACATGACTACTAGATTCATTCAAATATTTCACAATTAAATAAGACCATTTGCTTAACTTAGTATGATTCTTGTCTATGCGACTTCCTTTGATAAAACTTTAATTGGTTTATAATCGCTTTCGTTTCTATAAGTATCCAATCGTCTAACATCATTAGCAAGTTTTTCTATATTCCTCTTGATTCAAAAGTTTAATATCTTTATTTTATTGGCTTAAAATGATTAACATTTGCTAAAATCGAATTTATTTCTTGACAGTTATTAATGATCTCGCCTGTAAAAATGAAAGTCTTAAGTTTGAATCTTGAATGAAGATAATTACTTGTACGTAGGTCATGGATTTGTATGTATGTAAGTGTATACAATTTGCTTATGTCTTTTTCCTTGAAGGTCGAAGGAAGGAAAGATGGTTGACATACACATTCTTCGGTATATATTTATACCGAGAAATACGAAATATATATCCATAAAGAGTTAAATACAAATATAATAGGATGCTGGTATTAACAAGAATCATTCAAATTGATAGAAATAATAAAAAAATATTTCCTTCTTTTGGAACAGTAAGTAAATAATTAAAATTACTTTTCCTATAATTTTAATAAGTAACTATGTAAGTTTTCTCGTATGTAATGTACTGAGAGAATAGTATACCTATGTATAACTATTATAATTAATAATACATATCGCGTTTGAAACCGAAGCCAATTTTGAAATAGAAAGGGTTAGGTTATTATTCCACCGCAGACATATTAAAACGGTACTCGTTTTATGAAAATTAAATACGGGACCCATTTGACCCTTTTGTCTATGGCCACATGTGCCTGGGATATGCAAATGACGTATTGGGTGTTAGAGCACAATATCTGCTTGATTAGACTCATATAAAACATACCTATCTTATTAGTATCAAATAAATGTATTAAATAATGTTTTGTTTTTTATATACAGTTACAGTTAATCCTATTTCCTATTACAGTTATTAAACTACTTACTTCTTTAATTACCTGTTATTGTGTCTTATATTCTTCATTTTACATGTATTGCCATTTTGACCTTATCTTATCTGATCATCCAATTAAAACGCACGTAGGGATGGCACCTTAAGGCGCAGACAGATGCAAAAGTATTACTCAAATTGTATTCTGGATGTATTATAACGTGAAAGCTTTCATGAATTTATACTGGGCATGTACTTGGATGACGACCAGCGTATAAAGAACTTCCTCTTTTGCATTTTATAGCTGAATATGGTGTCTTGGTATTTTAATGAGGACATATTTATGAATGACGTATAGCAGTTTCAATTTGGCTAGCTTCTTATCCACGAGATACTCTGTAATGTTATGATAGATGACACACACTGCCATTTAATAGTCGTTAGTTATACTATTATATAACTAATGTCCTATATACACTTCTTGACTAATTTTACTTCATGCTATAAATTAGATTTAAAACGTTTTTATCCTGTAGCACATGCCTGTTCTTATATCTTGTAAATCTTTTTGATATGATTATTAAAAATAAACATAGCAGTCAGAATAAATATATGATACCTTACTTACGATCTGATACTGAAGCAAAAGTTTTCCTCAATAAAACGATTTTTTTAACAGAAGTCGAACTATGCTTAATAAATGTGCAATGGAACTTTAAATACATAGAGCATATGAGTGGATATAAGCATCATCATTATTATCAACTTTATCTGTCCAAACTGAACACAAGTTTCTCCCAAGGTTCGCTACTGAGCCCGATCTTGGGCTATTCTCCTTCAACAATTGTCTGCTATTTTGGGCAAATCGTGGCTCCACCTAACCAGGGGGTGAACTATATTACGTTTACCGAGATGTGATCTCCATTTAAGAACACGTGTCCTCCAACGGTTATCCGTTCTTCGGTAAATAGGCCAGCTTGCTAAGCCTCTAAGCTATGTCAGTTTGGTTATCTGATTGATCACCGCATTTCTGATTCTATCCTTCAAAAAAAACACCGAGCATAGAACATTCCATAGCATGCCGTAGGATCTAAAATTTGTGGATTAGTGGTGCCTTGAGTGTTCCAGTCTTGTCTCAGTATGTTATTTGGACACACGTATTTTACATTTTATGATAATGAAAATTAAAAAGTAATGATAGTTTAATATGATGGTAAAAATCAAATTAATATAATTTATATGGGACTCCGTGATATACAAACTAAACAAATTAGCTTTTTGATCAATTGTGAGCATCAACATTTTAATCTTAATAAAGTATTCAATGTCCAATTCTCGTCATTACTTAGTAGTCATTCTATGACGTTGTCTAGTAAATGGAATGTGCATCAAATATAGCTTGCTCGACATGACACGAACGTGTCATAATGTGCGGTGACAAGTGGTGGGTAGATGTTGAAAGGGAGTATTACAGACATCGGCAATAATGTTTGAATGTAACCGCACCGAGATTCGAAAGTCACATAAGTTAGTCTAAATGTTTCAATTGTGTAATTTTCTGATCTTAAAATTGTACATATAAATCAATCAAAGCCATTACGTATGTATTAATTAGAAGCAGTGTTTAAATTTAATTAAAAACGAGTACAAAAAGAAATGTTTTTTATCCAGATTTATTTTGACACTGTCGTATGTATGTATTTATAAGATAAATTTCAATGTATGTTACCTAAGTGAGCATTTAGTGGGACAACAAAATAAGTATTTTCGTGTAATGAAATATAAAAGACGATGATTTAATTACTAAATTATGTTAATAATACTTTTATTTTTCATGCCTGTGATACTACGTGTTTATAAACGTTTTAACGATGTCGACATTCTGTCGTACATTTAGCTCTTTTAGACGAATATTGATAAAACAAATATCAGTTTGAGTCTTGTTTTTTTTTTTTGGTATATTTGGTTTTTATAGATATGTATATATAATTAGTTAGTTTTCTTATATTGTTTTGTGCTCTTTATCTTGATTTTTGTTTCGTTTTTTTTTTATTCTGGAAACTTTGCTGGCTATATATTTTTTTCATTTATCTATTGTTGCGTGTTTTCCCGAAAATATGAACATTAAAATAAAATAAATTTCTTAGTGGGCTTAATTTAGAATAGTTCAGAAAAACTTTTATACTGTTGGCTTCAAATATTTATTAATTATCGCGGAGTATTTATCGCAACGCAACAAATACATTCCATCTAGACCCTTGGGTTAAATCATTATAGGATTATGTTCTATAATGATTAAAAAGTGATTTCATCTAAATCTTTCAAAACTTATGAGTTGCGATATTTAAATTGATAAAGATATTTCTATGCGGACTATGAATAGTCCTAATTTCACATTCAGAAAGCCGAGGGTAACTAATTTGATCAGCGATAATGTTAGTATAATACAAAACTGCAAAATGCACCTTGGACGTACTCCTGGTTTTTGCACTTAACGGAGAAGAAAGATATCATAAGAAAATAGAAGGAAACACAACAAATTATTTGATATAATTGTATTTTTATTAATATGATAATTCCCTGAAAACGTTGATAGGCTACTCTAATACGGAATATATTCAACGTTGAATACGTTAAGAAATATAATATAATATTAACAAACTATTATACACATCGACAAAGTCTCAAACTAAGCTTGCACTTGTACTATTAGTACTAGACAAAAATAAATATACTTAAATACACACTCAACTATGACCCACGACAAATTAATCTGCTTATCATAGAAAATTTTACCGCTAACGAGACTTGAACCCAGATCATTATCATTGCCAGTAGGGCTGCTACAAACTGCACTATAAGACTTTCAATATATCTCTATCTGCACAGCCTAAAATCAATATATCATTATGAAATTTATTATTTTTTTGAACGTCTAAGACCACTTCATGCCAGTTAAAATCTAGATTCAGGTTGAGTGACCTAAATGTGGGTAAATTGATTGACAAGAGTTGCGAGGACATGCTGTAATTTGCAGCGCCGTTAGCAAATTGAGGAACCCACATATCAAGTCTTATTGACGGAATTTTGATGGAATTCGCTCCTTACGATAACTCATCCATACAGATGAGATGTAACAACTTAGTCCTTGTCATAATTTAAAAATAGACAAAGTAGGTCAATGCCTCAATGTGTCTAATATGTGTGCTTATGTAATGGTAGTTATAAGGATATTTTTTACAGTGGTGTGGCGAAACTATTGCAACGTGCCTAATGGTAAGTAGAATATAGTCCAATAATACTACTATAGCATTTCGCATGAAGATATCTTATGAAGTTTAAGTGTCTAATAATGGCGGATTTTTAGAAATTCAATCTATAAACGATTTAAACAGAGGGTTTATGGAACTCCTAACTTTTCGCGTTCTATCTCAAAAAAATTCATCTTGTAAAAGTATTTTTTATGACAAAATGTATAGATTTTAATTCTCTGAAACTTTTGTACCAGTGTAAATACTATTTATTGCATAAAAAGCGAAATATTCACAAAAAAATTAGATTTTCTGAAGCTCGGTGGGAGCTTGAAAGTCCAAAGAAGTTATTCATAACCCAAGACGAGTACACAATATATTGCAAAACTTTTAAATTACCATTCAAATTTCAAGCCAAATGATTGAATTCAAATGATTAGGTTTATCGGTAATATGACTGGATTATTATGCTATTATATATTTGATGCCTACTAATTTTTTTATGCTCAATATATAGACACATATAGGTTATGTTGAATCTATATGTAGAAATAAATAATATGAGTTGGATAGGATAAAAAAACCAATATAGAAGTCGCCTATATTCTACTAAGCAAACAGCCCTAAACATCGGGATTGGGTACATAAAAATAGATTTATAAAAATTACTCGAGTTTCTGGCATGTTATATGGTTAAATTAATTGTTATTAAAAAAGAAAAGGAATATGAAAACAGTAACGGCACGTCATTAACTTAGGTATTCATATACTAAGGGTACATAAAATTAAATAAACTATACAGCAATAATATGATACCAAAAACTTTTATTAGCAACAAACGAATCCTAACCCTTCAACCCTTCCAATTCGGATCATAAAGTTGGCGAAACGTATAAAAATACGGACATAATGCCATTTGCATAATGTTTTGAGCTTTGTTTTTTCATCGGTGCGTCTCAAATGTCACCGCAGGCCAGGGGTGCGAAAACACCCATTATGGGGTGCCGAGTGTATTAAAAATCGTTTGCGTCCTTTGCATTCTTAAGGTTATTGCTGAAATGCGTCTAACTCTGAAATGTGAATTGTGGTGAAAGGGAGAGCATGATTTATGATCAAATACATCTATATAGACTAATTAGATTAATTTCAAGCCTAAATATAATAAAAGTATAAAAAATAGTAAGTTTCATTAAATAAATATATTAATACTGATTTTTTATTAATCTAAATCGTTTTAGAGGCGATACAATAGTAAATTTTAATAAAAATGCTTAAGGAGAAACATTTATTTTTCTTAGCAAGAAAATAGTGCTTAAAGGTTTATTACCTATATAAAAAGCATCTGGATAATTACAAAAAAAAAATCGTTATATTCTATAAGTATTTATTCATAATTTATATTTATACCCGGGGGAAAATCATTCTATAGGATCAGGGTTTCTGTTAGGGCAGCGACCACGGTATATCAGACTCCTACTGACTAAAAACTCTCGGGGTGTCCCTCTAACTACTCCACCCAAACCTATAAAACCAAATTCATCCAGTCGCCCAGAGGCCAAGCAGCTTTATTCAGGCTTCCTCTCTAGGAGGAGTGGGTATAAAGAGCCCACGCCTCCAATACCTATCTCTCAGGCGGCTCGCTAGACTTTTATGTAGAAGTAATTAAGCAGTATTTATATCAAATTATCCATATGAACTTAGTCATAAAATTAATGCTTAAGTTATATGGGTGTGTAATTTTCTTTATTAATTTATGTCTCTTAAAATGTATAATATGTTTCCAATTTATTTACAAGAACATTCTTATGAGTAAGATTATTAATTACGTGTAAATATTGTTAAACAAGCAGTAATGGAGTCTAGTAGAACCTGTTAGCTTAAGCAATAATACTAAATAATTAGTTTTATTAATTACTTCGCACTAACATAGGCTTGCAAATGTCGTAATTAGACCTACGTGATCTTACCGTGTGATTATGTATGTAAATTGCTATATCTTGAGCATTTTCACACAAAATTATCCTTTCGTCATTCTATACATTACTGATAGGTGTAGCGAACAGAGTTACGATAATAACTACTTAACCAAAAAAATAAAAACGTTTCACGTAGTAAGCAGCTATTTTCGCCTATCGACAACTGTCATTCAATGTTTCATTATTGCGTTGCCGATTAATGTACTACAAATGTGGACCCCTAGATAATAGTTTATTTATTAAAAGACACAACTACATAAGACAAATCACTATAAGTTAATAAATAATAAACGGTGTCAATTTGTAGTCATATATCCATCATACATCATAACTTACTGGACATTACAAAATTATTATTATACATAAAACATCAAAAAATACTAAAAAACTTTGAATTACTTTTTGTTTACTAAAATTGTTATTATTATTTTTGTTTACTTTTGGTGCATGCTGTGGTAGCCTTCACCGGTTAATGCATTCTAATGTTTTTTTGTTAATGATTGTCATTGTAATGATTTTTATAATGTATCGGCCACTGGCTGCCCTATAAATAAATAAATCAATAGCCTGGCAGGATAATAAAGCGGACATATAACAATAATAATTGGACGGCTTAATGTAGTCGCTATTTTAAAAATTAAAAACGAATATTAAAACATTTGTTCTATGAAACTTTTCAATTTTATAATCAAACATATCAATACATATAATAAATCCGTCCCGTAACCACCTCTCCGACGTTCCGTAGATGGTATGATTTGCAACTCCGTATGTATATGCAATTGCAAATGTTAGTAAAAATGTATGTGAATCGTTAATCGGTCTGTACGCGTTTGTGCGCCCTCTAATCTCTGAATCGACATAACCATTTTAAATGCAGCACACATTGCACAAACAACTTTTTTATTCCTCACAGGCTTGTGCTTGACCTCAATCTCACCTGCTGGAAAGTCATGATGAGGCCGACGATGGAGCGCGCTCACCCAGCAAATACCGATTCACTCGACGTTTGAAGATTCCCATGTCTTAAGATGCTGGAAACACCGACACAGGAAGCGAGTTCCACTCCTCCGCGGTTGGCAGCAAAAAGGAGGAGGTTTTAACAATGTGATAAATAAATGATAACTACATCATTAATATTGTGAAAAATTAATATTGTGTAACAACGCCAAAGCCCTTAAAGTTATTATTGTCATCTTTCCTTTGATCACAATATGATACATATGTAAAGGTAGTTTGGGAAAATGTGTCTGTTAACGTCAGTGGGAGTAGACTTGAAGTCTACACGACCGGATGCAGTCGTCCCGGCAATAGCAGTTCCGGTAGCGACACTCAGCGAGCTTCCTTTGTCTGCAAGGATCCAGTTTCCTCCCAATTGTTTATGCCTTCGACAAATATAAAATGATGGGTGATGCTGAAAATCCCATTTGTGTTGTCTATGTGATTGTATCAAGATATTTCTTATCTGGTTTTCTTTTTTAATCGTATTTCAGTTGTATATTTATTACAAGTATACATAATATGTATCTCTTTTAGAATAAATTTAGATAGATAGAACTTCAATGGCATTAATTTTGTCATCACTGCAGTTATTTTAATTTGGAAATCAATGTGAATATTAGAAAAAATCTTTTTCGATCTACTTTCCGGTGTATTATAATAGTATTTTACCTTTTTATTTTAAGTTTTGAATAATTTGATTTTCCTATATCTATCCATTTTTCTAGTTACAACATAATATTTAAATTATGTTGCAAAGAGTAAAGTAATATATTACTTGTTGTTAATTGTTCTTCCTACTGATTCCGTCAAAGAAATCTATCTACTTCTTAATTTCAGTCAAATAGTTTGGCAATAAGATTCATGAACTTCAATAATAAGATAAGATAAGATTCATGAATTCGGAAGTTTAAATATTTTCGAAAAGCGATTAAATTCTATTATACATTCAATATGTACTACAGATTTCGTTTATTATACGTCGATTGGTTATTAAAATATAGTTGAGTAAATACATATAAATGAGTGCTAACAAATACTTAAGTCATCAAAGAAATTGTTCAATAGCTACTTATACTTCTTTGCAAACATTTTTTTTTTCGTTGTCAATGCAATGTTATCATATATAGAATCATAATTAATATGTAATATTTGAAAACAGAGAACTTATATGTAAAATTTGGAAGTTGTATATACATAGGTCACATAAGGGCGTATACTATTACTGGGGCGCCCCTTAGAAAACCAATAAGAACAATAATAAATAACTCTTATCATATTTCGAGTATGCTCCCGGTGGCATCGCGAGAGATCCGAGGCAATATATCACTAGGAATTTACGAGGCAAGATACGACAGGAAAATTGCAAGAATGGTGGCGCAATCTATCTTAGTTGGGTTGGGGAGGCAGGGAACAGGAGCAGGGCGCCGGGAGGGGAAACTTCGAGAGGTTATTAGTCCAAGCATCTGTTGTTGAGCGGGGGCGTGATGAAACTCCCTGTAGGTACAAGCTAACAAATCTAATTGCTCAGTAGGCGCTCTTGTACCGGCGCCTGACAAAACGGCCCTACATGTGGTACGATGTGCAGCTATTTGTTAGCTACCCCGGTGACCATGGAAGATTTAAGATTTTTATCAAAGCTCTGTAGGATATACTTTGTCTATTTAAATACATTATATAGTTATTATTTTCATTATTTAATCAGAAAGGGTTTTGACCGGTCCGAATGAGAAATCATAACAATGATAATAAATGTTAGGGACGACAACAGGTAATAAGGTTAAATAGTAGCGTGCAGTACTTCTGCCTACCCCAATAAGGTATCTCTATGATGGGAGAATGATTTATTATTTTAGCTTACTGATAATCTAAGAGTTAATATTTTTTAGTTTATTATTCTAAAAACACACAGTGCATTTCTTTTACAAAATAAGGAAGTTATGTATGATATATTCTGATCTTTTACTCAAATTTTCTTTTATTTAATAAGGTTTATTAATTATATTAAAAGCAAAATATTTTCGAATAATACAAGTGCTTATGTAATATATAACTGTAAAAATAATTTTGTTTGAAGTTACACCGTCGACTTACCTAGATACGTACGGATTTACGACTAATAATAATTTGTAACAGGATATCCAAAAAAGGATGTTGCGATTAAATCTTCTGCTAGCTAATCTATTTAGAGCTAGGCTACGTCTGGATACTGGCTCTATGGCCGACATCTTTTCGGGGAAAGGTCTGTGGGCGTATTTTTTTTATAAGCCCGCTTGACGCAAGATAACGAAATACGAAAAGTTTAGTTCTACCGTGTACCCACCTCATACAATCTTTTTATGCTTATCTTTCTGTGATTTATGACTTGTTCGGCGTCCAACAACGGGAAAGAAAGGAGGTACACAAAAGTAATTTATTTTTTAGGTTTGTTTTTCTTGTCTTACCATCGCGTCGGTGCGTGCGGTACTGGCCACGGGCGAACATGTTTTTGAAGTTGGCATTTTTGAGATGTCGCAATATGATTTAATGTTGACCCCGTGTGTAGGCGGCATTCACGACCACAGAATAGATTGATACAGTATAGAAACTCGATCACTCAATCCTTCGATTGACATATATTAACCCTCTTAGGCGCAAGAGTAGTTCCTTCCAACTTTAATGATAAATAGATGTAATAACGCAATAAATAAACACCTTATTGTTAAACAGAAATAAAATATCTACATAAATTTGTTGTAATTTGTAAAGATACTTTAAAACACAATATTCACTTTCACTCTACAGTTCATTAATTTGGTCATATACCTAGAGACCTTAACCCTTGGTATATGTAAATATATGCACAGTCATGACAATGGCGTCTTTTAATTGATTCTCAATCCTTGGTAGTCATTGCCGTTTTTGGACTACACGTAACTTCAGGTACTCTGTAGTCACTATGTCGAGCCAGTATTAAAAAAAAATCTATAGGGTGCACTATAGTCACTTAGCCGGGCCTATTAAAGAACTATATGTTATTTATTTTTGATATTTTAAGATTATTATTTATTTTAGTACATACAGAGATTACTTTGTTGATTGTGTCTGTTGTGTGTGTGTGAGTATGTTGTTATGTTAATAGAAATATAAAAGACTTAAAGATAAGGAAACTATTTTTAACATAAAACGCTGAAATGTTCCCCCAATTATATGTTCCTACAGGCTGCCTTCAAAAAGAAAAAAATATCAATGGCAAATAAAACTTAAAAAATTATCATGTTCAAAACCATTCTGACCAGCTTAGCTATAGAATCAAAATTAATGTCACTGTCATCATAGAGATAATTATATAACTTATTGAGGCAAGGATCAGGTAAATAAAAGCCAAAAACTGTTAATCTAAAGAGGGCTTGCAGAAATTCAACATGATTACGCTGCAACTTATTTAATAATAGTAATATATTCGTCACGCTATATTCCTTAGGGGGTGAGCAGAGACACTTTAAAGGCTTTATCCAGTTGCACTTATATGTCGTGCCCGACGTAACCAGTAGCGCAATTTATCGAAGTTCTCAACGCACTTACACATAACATTTCTATTAGATTGCCATGCGGGTATCCGCACGTTGTTATCATTCACCGGTGAGCAGTAGCACTCATTTCATAAAGGCATGGAAGCACTGCATGCTCTGACGATAAATATGTCTCGACTAAATTCCTTATAGTTAAACAAAAAAAGAACCATTTATATTAAAATCTATTCTATATTCACGTTACCTATCTTTTCTATGAAAGCAATATAATATTTACTATCATAATATAATATTCAAATTAATTACGCGAATTTTACCTACCTTGTCTAAATACCCTATGCACGTCAGTGCCGGTGAGGATATGATGTCTAAATCCGTACTTAATATGGAAAAACCCAAATATACGAACTTGGAATCGAACTTACGACCACTCGAATTGCCACGTTTGGATTACGGTCCCTAATCCACTAGGCCACCACAGCTACAACATCACACCACAGCAACTCAAAGTCAGTCCAGTCTATTATGAAATATTAATAGTTATAATTATTGTTACTACAACATAATTCCCTCTCCTACGATTTACGCAAAATATTCTATTATTAGGTTCGTATTAATATAAATAAAATGAAATAAATTTAAAGTAATAATCGCCACAAGAGACTAAGCATGTAAATATAGTTTAGATTTCGTTTAAACCTATGCTCGCATACCGTTGCGTACCAATGCATGTGTACAGTACACGTACAAACCTACTGAGGAGTTTCCACACTGATACTTATTTTACTGTGCGCTGCTTAGTCCGATCGGTATTTTCGGCTGTACATATAAATCATAATATACATATAAATCAGTCCCTCTATGTCATATGTATTGTACAGATTTATTTATGACGCGAAATGTTTACTGAAAATTATGTTTGATCGTGTTAGTAATCCAGCGTTGTTTTCCTACCTACATAAAACAGAGTAACTATAAATCAGATGTCCATCATATTACTGATTTATGTCTAAAGTTTATACACGTAAAAACCACTATTTTAAAAAGGTAACTTAGTGTCTACTTAGTCCATAACATTGCCCAAAAAGTTACTAAATTGAGTATATATAGGTAATCGTTAAATATGTGCGTATAAATTATTGTGTGGTTGAGGTCAATACCAAGTTTTAACTACAGTTATTAAAACAACCATCTCCAAACTGTACCCACTGTGGCACAACAGAGGATATCCAACATTTGTTGATGGAATGTGTCCAGAATAAAAAAGAAAGGGAAAGCTTGAGGAGCACCCTGAACATCAACCTTTTGGACTTAGGCATTTTTCAAAGCTATTTAAGCAATCCCAGTAGTCGAGAATCTCGCAAAATTTATAAATTTGTTTACAAGAGTTTAGTGAAACCTTAAGGTTTCTCTATCTTCTATAGAGACCCGGTTACACTTAGTGTACTGTTTATATTTTTATTTATATTTATGGTGTAGCACGATAGGGCTTTTTTTTTGGTAACCCAGGAAAAATCATCATGGATCATCAGGAGGCGATGAGGGCCGCCCCCCGGTATACCGGACTCCGACCTACTAAAACCCCTGGGGTGCTCCTTAACTCACGTCTGCACCAGCCCCCAGGTACACCGAGGACCTCCAAAAGGGCTGGTGAGCGATCTGCCCTGTGGGCTACTCCACGAATCGGGAGCCTTCCTTGGTTTGGCGAAGCACGATAGGCCTAGCATAACTGTATACGGCAGTCAATAGCCCTTTAAAAACATTGATTAAAAAAAACAACCATCTATTTTCTGGTGTATTTTTTTACATATAGTTAGAACAAATCGCTTAAAATTCGGTATATAATACGAAAAATGTCTAAAAATCCGATAAAAATAAATACAGTTGAATTGATGATTTTATTAGTCTATCATCGCAATTAAGTAATCTCTTTATATTTATATTTATTATAATTAGTTTCAATAGTATGCAAAAAGGTGTATAAGACAATCGCAAAGCCAATTGAATTCGCAAGACTTATAATTGAATCTGTAACCATTTAAGCAACCGCAACCAACGAATTGAGCCGTTGCAACGAAAAAAGAACGTGTCATAAATCCAAAGCATCGATTTCGAAACTGCGTTATTAAAATTCAGAAAAAAGTTCACACGCTTCAATATTCGACAAACATCTTGTTCTCTCAATTAAGGCTCTTTACAGACCGGACATGGCTGGAACGGAATTATTCATGATGCTACCTAACAACATGTCACTCGGTTAGAGTCTTGTCATACTCGCGCATTAAAACGACCGCTGATTTTAAACTAGATTTTGTAACTGTATTTATTTTATAGTTTCGAACAATTTTCGCCGGCCGTTCCAGTTACCACGGGAAGAAGGAAATGTAATAAATGAGTTCAATTTACTGATTTATAAACGATTTATTAATAACACGCTACGGATCTATATATCTACTAATAAAAATTGTTTACGGAAAGAAACGCTAAATCAAAATTCTACATGAGATAATACACAATCGATGAAATAATGAAATATAGAGATCTTACTAAATATATTTATCAAACTATTTTTTTTTTGTATCCCGGGTGGAAAATCCTGCATAGGGCCATCAAAGACGCTGTGAGGGCAGCAACCCCGGTGTGTCAGACTCTTACTGACTAAAAATCCCCGGGGTGTCCCTCTGATTGCTCCACCCGGGCCTCGAAAGCCAAATTCGTCCAGACGCGCCGGGAACAAAAGGCCTTGTTGAAGCTATCTCTCTGGGGGAGGGGTGGAAGTAAAAATCTACCTCTCCATAACCACTCTCTCAGGTGTCGCGCCGGACACCGTGCACCACCTCCCTCTCATCCGGGATCAAACTATATCTACTCCAACATTAACAAAAGATAGACTAGTTTATTTCAATAAGATTGCACAATATCATTGTAATAAATTGAACTAAGATTTATTTTAATTGAATTTCTTCTGTGTAGGGTGTTGACCGATTTGATTATGAGGTTAACGTACTTATTGGGATTTTATGATGGGTAGGCTTGCGGTACCGCATTTAACCACTCCACACTAGTGATACGCGCGGCGCGGCGTATGTTTGCACGTATCGATTGTTAGTGAAAGGAATGGGTGGAAATGATTAAAACAGGTCGTAACAATCATTGTATATTAAAAATATATTACGTTTAGACAAATAATTCCGTAATATCCCTTTCATGGTGAGTATGGATCGATAGATATACATACATACATAATTAACTTAATACTGATAGTAGTATCAGTATCAAAATTGTTTGTATTTTCAAAGTATTATCACATAATTCTATACAGAAGTATACTTAATTACATACAGTGTACTAAATTAAACTAATAACTAAGAGTATAATCCACAGTGATACCTACTTATAATACTACTTATAATACTACTTGTAATATCCTACTTAATATTATGAATGCGAAAGTTCGTCAATATGTTTGTTACTCTTTCACGATTAAAATACTTGATGGATTTGCATGAAACGTTTACAGTAATATATATTATACATCGGAATAACATATAAGCTACAATTTGTAATGATTTTATGTAATTTTGGTCATAATATAACGATACATGTCAATTAAGTCGAGAAAAAAATCTGGCCTCTGAGAGCTATCTTGGCGTACACTGCCTAAACTATTGGAGTTATACAAAAATGATGTAACGTAGAATTGTTGACTTGAATAGTTCTAAATAAACGTCCCGGACAGTATACATGTACCTCTTATGTGGAAGCCACTATGACCAAAATTGTACATTATAATACAGAAGATATTCACTAGAAATAATTTATATGGCAGAACAAAGTTTGCCGGGTCAGTTAGTAATGTATATTTTGAAATGATTCATATCACCATAGGAAATGAAATTTGTCATACTTATCATGCAGCATACACGTAAAACTCGAGTTTCTCCGCACTTCATAGCCCTGTTCTTAATTACGAAGACAAATTAAATACTTTAAACGTACGTGATTTTAAATTTCATTCCCGTGTGAATTCTCGACATTTAATATAGCAGCCACAGAAATGTTTGAGCGACTTTTAAATATGACACATTGTACTTAATTGTCGTGTTTGATCTTGTCCGCAGGTACGTGCCCAGCCCGACTGTACCAGAAAATTATAAATTTGTGACACGTATGTATGTTATTAAGTAATTAACAACTTTCCACCGCGCCTTACAGTTCTTTTTGTAAATTAACTTTTATAAATGGCTAATTTGCTGAATTTAACTGTAAACCTTTCGTAGTGGTACCTAACATGTTTACAAAAAGAAAAACCAGAAACCAAACTGTTTCTTTTTTATGATTTATAGACTAACGCTTGACCTCAGTCACACCAGGCTACCTAGACAAAGTAACATTCAATAAATATTCAATTACATTCTATACAAAATTCCAATTACGTTTAGAAAATAAGGTTTTTCTAGACCTAAGTTTACAAATATTGTCTGTGGAAAGTCCTGCAATGGATGAGAGGTTATACATTTATTGAGCATAATGAAAGGCAATCTCAAGACACATATTATTCCATTTCACAATCGAAATTGATGGATCCAAAGCACTCCAACAGCATTACGTCATTAGAAACGTCAGGCAGGCCAACGCGATAACTCGCAAAAGTGCATGCATTATGAAGATTGCACATCCAGCCGAGCCAAGCAGCGGACCAACTGTTCTGTTGCCAAAAATCACACAATAAATAATACAAGGGGCAACTGCATGCATTATGGCTATACCTTATCTTAGTGAATTTGAAGCCAAGAATTGCCCATTAAATATGCATTAAAATTACCTGACTCGGATGAATAAAAAGCTGAGCTTCAGGCTGTTACATTCACCTAGTTTAGGATTAAAGAATAAACATTGACACTTAAATAAAAAAATGATTGATGAGATTAGTTATTTTTATGTGTCCTTTGTATTTTGTTATTTATTTCGCTTTTCATAAATATGCGTGTGAAATTGTTAAAAAAGAATTAACTGAAATATTCGAAATTTGAACTGGTGCTGCGTAATTATATGATTTATTTAAAAATTAAGAATTTTATGCATTAAGAAACGTTTCTAACATTATTGCAGGCGAAAGCGTGAGAATAAGAGATAAAATATATTTAATACTATTAATAAAACTTATCCCAAATAAAATTCAACCAAAATTAATGACTTTCTAAGTATGCTCTCTATTTTAAAAACATTATTTAATATATAACTTACCTTCGTATTTTATTCATAGAAATAAAACCGTTAGTTCTACAATATTAGAAACGATAAACCATGTTTTAAAAGTTTCATATTAACGTAAATAATATTAAATAGTTAAGACAGTGAACAGAAACAAAACCCCTGAAATATTTCCGTTTGACATCAAACAAATCTTGTTAAAAGTTACAAAGCGTTGGAATTATTCGAACTGTTGTGCTAAATTTGAGTTACAATTAGATTGTGACCCTGTGTTTTGATTGATTGGGTTAAATTTTCTTGATAATATTTCATGCAACACACTACAGAGGTTCAATTACAGTTAGGTCATTTTTAAGCTGGACAGTAGATTTAAAAGTGTCTTCTGCCCTAAGGAGGTAAAAACGGTGTATGATGACAGCACATAGCCTGTGTTGCATCTACAGGGATGGATTCTTGACATTAACACGTTGAGCGCCACGTCAGTCAGCGATGGCTGACACTAGATTTTCCGTTTAGGCAGCGTCAGCTACGTGTGACTGACAGCGTGTAACATGAGAACTATAAAATTTACTCTATATAATGGATTTACAGAAAATTTATTTAAAATTTATTTGATTTGGCGCATAACGTGTTGAATTAATGCCTATAGGTATCACTTTTCAAACATAAACGATCTTCTAGTGCGACCGGAAACACCGGCCCTGCAGTACCAGCGCGTAGAAGCGACGCGCGTGGCGTGAACAAGATTGTCTTAGAAATACGCGTGGCGCTCAACGTGTTATCCACTTTTTTATCCTATCACGGCACATTGACCACATCATGCTTGTAAGCATGTTGCAGTCGAAGACCGACTACGACTACCAATAGAAAAAAAAAACAATCGATAGCCGTAGTGATCGTCCGGTCTACGCAAACATCTTTTCACGCTTCTCTTAAAAGACCCAATGTCATAGGACGATAATCCAGGCTGAAGTAGAAATATGGTCTCCCAGATCAGGCTTTTTGGGAGTCGAAGTTGCTCGCGTTCGTAGGCTTTACCCTAGTTTCCCTACACGTGACTCCTGGGTGGTGCTAAACGAGCAGCTGCGAGGTGGTAGGGCGTCGGTGCCCGTCTGGATCGCGACCACAGTGCACGGGTGTAAAGCCCTGACCAGTTTCGGCTTGTCGCGTTTCGGGATCAGCTTGTGTATATCCAGTAGCTCATATACCTAGAGACCTTCCGTCGTGATATATGTGGGCCGACATGACGATGTTGACTATCAATGGATTTTCATCCTTTGATAGTCGTTTTCGTTTTTTGACTACATTGCACTTACCATCAGGTACTCTGTAGTCACTATGTCGAGCCCGTGTAAAAAAAAATAGTAGCGAAGAAACGCTGAAACCTTGGTGGTTAATAACCGGTAAGAGTCCGGCATAGTCATCAAGCCAACCCTGAGGGATCTTGAGGATTATCCATAAGAATACCATTAAAAGTGATTAGCTAGCGTTAATACTTCTATATTTAATTTATATTCATCGGAGTAAACGGTAAGTGTATTTGTAAATTGAAACACGTGTGCAGTAAGCAAGTTCTACGATGAATCACAACAATCAGAATACGGTAGCGTCTTCAATGGTCAATCAGATGTAGTGACAGGTTGCGTAACCGATGTTTTTCCGAACCAACCGGTTCCTAAGTTTCTATATCTTACATCATTCGGGTTTTACTTGGATCTAAGAGAATTTTAAACAGTATTTATTTAATTTATATAATGTCCTTAGTGGGTAACGTAAGCCGAGCGTAAATAACATTAGAACATTCGAGTATTGCAAATACGTATCTACGAATCTAATTTATCAAGTCTTTCGAATTTATTCGACCCTTATGTTGAATAAAATTATCATCAAGTTGAACTATTCGTCCTGGCACATCGTACATTTAGATAAAATTATGTGTCCTTATTCATGTTTCCATACACTAACGTAAAACTATTACAGGTAAGAAATCATAATAAAGAGTGAAATATAATTAATTCACTGGTATTTTAAAACAAATATTTATTTGTGTAATTAGGTAAAACAAAAGATCATGTTTACAACTACAATATTTAAGATACAAGTTTGACTGTAACGGATTACTTTTTGGATGAAAAAGGCAATGTTTTTATATGTATCTGTGCTATATACAGATTACTTTTTTAGGAGCTGTGGATTCCGGTAGTTATTTTTTTTTTGTTTTCGAAAATTGTATTATATGTACCTATAGAGAAAATACAGTACATTGAAAATGAACTTGGTTTGGAAACACATTCTGTAGAGACAATGCCCACATATCCACTAAGGCTCTGGGATAGACTGCTCAAGGATCGAGTGCTCGGGGAATGAGACATAATGACTATCCGAGACAAGCCTGGAGACTAACGGTCCAGGACATTAGAAGGAGAAGTAGGAGAAAGGCATTACTAAAACGTGAATTGAATTAAAATATGATGCGCAGGGCTGGACAAGAGGAAATGATGAAGGTTGCATTTTCGCCATGTTTATGTACTTTTGTAGTTTTATTTGTTTCTGTTACTCCATTAAATTTCTAGTTTTTTGTTAGTTTGTGGCGAAATAAATATATTTCATTTCTTTTTTCAAATGCGTTGCGGTCACCTCTTGCTTCAGGCGGGGGACCAAGGATTTTTTTATTTATACTATACGAATAAGTATATTTCAAAAAGTAAAAAGGGTGTCATTATATGCGGCAGTATATAAATTCACTACCAATGTTCCCATGTTTCCATGGTGTACCGGACACAAGCCTCAAAGTGCCAGCGTGTCATCCGTCCATTGCCAACATACCTGTCTCCTTCATTGCTATTCGCAAGATTTAAGCCAGAGTTGCAGTGTATGATTTTTTTCTCGTACAAGTGTAGGTGCTATATTTGTATTTTGAATCTTAAATCTTATACAATTAATTTCTTAATTTAAGATACCATAGTTATAAATTCGCAAATTGCACATATTACCGCAAATATTGTAATTGCACAAGGAACCACGTACATATGGCAACCCAGAATTTATAACATTGTACATATCACAAATAAATGAAATTCTTTAGATAAAAATGTATGTTCACTAAACGTATGTAATAAAATTATACGTTAACTTAATAAAAACGTATTTTTAGATGTTCCTCAAAATGGAAGCTTAAAAATATGTTGAAATTATACATAAAATTAATTTAAATTATGTATGAATATTTGTACAAACACCTGCAAAATATAAATAAAACAATGGGTAATATTTTCATTCTTTACACATGTTCTGCATTGCTAAAATACGGTTTTGTTTAGTGTACCGACGTGATACCTAATATTTTGTTCAGCACTAAATTGCTGTATAAAAAGTCGACAGTATTCGTAGCAATTGCCAGTGAATTTATTTCAGTAATTAAACCTTCTTGTTGGTAAAACCATTTACTACTAATAAAACGAGATTGTGAGTGAGAAAACACTGACTCTAAGCGGGTTTTCCCTCCTATCACTTTATCGTTTAGCAGTTTTACAATATTTCAATATTATATTCATATCTCATATTATGAAAGTACAATTAAAATAACACCAATTCGAGGGACCGCTTTAGCTGACGGACGCGCTGTTCATCGGTCATCAAAAAGCGCGATTTGGATCCTAGAAGTCGCCTACATTGCATAGAATGATTTTATAAACAACGGAGAAAATCGGAGAAGGTATTAAGCATTCGATTTTAATTCCGAATATGTAAAAATAGTGATCCGTTAATATTTAAATTAAAACTAAGTAATTTATAGATAACATATTTAAAAACAATTACAAACATTAATTTATAACAATTTATTATATAATAATGATGTTCTAGCCGGATTCGGCCACGGCGACTGTTTCAACACCGATTAAGAAAATTGAGGTCCAGTTTTCGGAAACAGTCAATTGCGCAGGAGATATTTCAGTGCATAACTGGACGCGCTGCCAGAAAAGCACTCTCTCGTCCGAGCTCCCTCAGGCCCGATGGAATGGAGAATCAGTACGATCGGGAGGGAGCAGGATGCAGGTTTGGTCGACTTTTCCTTCTCTGAACACCTGGTTAAATTGTGATGTTAAAGGGATACCTTAGTCGCCTTTTACGACACCTCAGCAAGAAGAGGGGGGTGCTATTCTATTCTGCCGCCAGCCATCACGGCTTATAACTTATATAATAATAATATCAATTTATTATGTAGGTATTTTGCCTGTCCTAAGCCAGGAAGAAGTACGAAGGGAAATCGAGTCAATACCTATTTGTCTAAAATGACATAAAACGAACTTTATATACTTATCAATCAATCGTGCGCTACACGCATTACGGTATCCATACCTTTTACGGAACAATTCTCATTTATTCATCAATTTTTCTTTATGATTTGTTAGGGAATAAGGCTATTAACCTTTTTATTAATTGCACAAATTGATACAAATTTTTGTATCCTGAAATATTTCCCTCGTCTTTACACAGAGCGATGTATCACGGCCTGGTCGCAGCTCGATCCCTGTTGCCAAGCAGCAACTGTCAGAATCCGAATCTCACCTTAACGTTGCGCATGAATCACAAGGCACCTGTAGTAAGATCCGCCGGTCAGTATGACTGCTGCCAACGGGGCTCCATTGTTATTCACTAGCAAACGTCCAGTTGACATCGCTGGCGTACAGCGAATACTCAATGTGGGGAATTTTCGCATAAGTTCACATGTCGCTAGCGTTTCAAAGACTTGTTGACGAGCGCAGCTCTTATACGTTCGTGATGATCCGAATTAAATAAATATAAATAAAATATAGCTAATCCCTTTTTGTTACACTGGCTTGACAAGGTGACTACAGTGCACCTGATGGTAAGTACAGTGTACTCCAAAAACGAAAACGACTGGATATCTAAGGTTGGAAATCCGTTGAGTCTCCGTCGTCATGTGGGCCCAAATATGCCACGACTGAAGGTTTCTAAGTATATGAGTTAATGGATATACACAAGCTGATCCTGAAATATGACAAGCCAAAGCGAGTCACTATGACGGTCTGTACACTTGTGTACTGTGGTCCAAATAACGTTTTAGTAGCATGAATCAGAAAGATTCTGTAAATGTTAAATTAACTCTTGCCTAATAGGACTCTCATAATTCGGATCACATCTAGGTTTGTTAAGTTTAAGTTAAGACTAATTTCTATATCAAATCAAAAGTAGTATTTTTAGCCGTAGTAAAGCGAAATAAAAGTTACGATATTTGACTGATCACCAAGAAGGAATACAAAGAAACACCGTAAATAACCCTTTTTTTAAATTGTTATAAAATATTTGTATTTTCTAATAGTAATAATATACATATTTTAACGCTACATGCCTTTCGGGGATTTCCCTCTTTTATTTTCTAACTATAAAAAAACTTAATTAGGTGAATTGTCAATATTTTTTTATATTAGCTCGACAAAGTCAGTGCAACACATATGATAGAAAGTACAGCATAGTTCGTCGAGTGAAAGGCTATTTGGTTTAAGCGACATTTTTTGGTGATATAGTAATATATATATATATATATATATATATTTGGAATCGGTAAAAAACGCTGATTCCTAATATATATATATATTACTATATCACCAAAAAATGTCGCTTAAACCAAATAGCCTTTCACCCGACGAGTTTAAGAATGGTAGCGACCGACAAGAGGCAAACTCATTGACAGTAGCTGTCGTCATGCCGGCTCACATATACCAAGACTAACGATTTCTAGGTACATGGAAGAACAACTGGATGTACATTCTGTTCGAAAAGCAGATGCGAGTCACTGGCGGTTTTTTTTTTCGGCGTGTCTTACGTTGTTGGCCTGGGAAAGACCTTCACAACAAAACCGGGCTTCGTGGGCGAACGCAAAAGGCGCTCAGCCAGCGAAATTTATGGGTTGGGCGGCTACGCAAGGGCACCTCTGTGGGTACGGACCTCGACTTGGGCAGCCGGCCAGTTGAAAAACGAACCTAACGGTGATCTACCAGCGTTTCGGAAGCGACTACCTTGAGAAGAAACGCCGAAAGAAACTCAAGGCTGCGTCGTAGTGAAACTGCGTTATTTAAACAACAGTTGACGGACCTCACTGACGGTCTTTGCACTTGTATACACTGGCAATGGCCCTACTACCTCAAAAATTCTCAAAAGCCCTTTATTTATGTCATACAACTGTATGAAGAAGTAATCAATATTATAAATTATCTAATATTTATATTTGTTTTCGTGAGGTTTTTAAATCGAATAGAAATTACCGTTTTGTCATAAATAAGTATTTTTACAGCAGGTAAACTTTATAACCGGTTGACGATGTAGGCAGTTGTTTCGCGATAAAACAGCCCACGAATTAGGAAAAAAGCTTTCTGATGTCGTTTGACGAATAATAATTAGATAACAGAATTCAAATCAGGTTTAGACCAAAATAAGTTTACTTTTAAAGCAAAAACCGTTAGATTTCCTTGTCTATTTGAGATAGGTAGGTGTTTGTACGGATACTCGTACAGACGAGACACCGACTCTATAGATTATTGTTAACTTAAAAGACGGCAAACTTGCTGATAAGCCCATCTTGTAGAAACCTAGTTTGCTGTTCGATACTGTCGCACTGTAAAGTATTGCCATCAAACTGTTCATTTAAAAAAAAAGACGAAGAACAAATCTTGACACAGGTATACGGGTAGATCTTAAAACACGACTGGCCTAGCCTAGTAACTATGACGATCTTTGTACCTATGTAGAGCTTAACCATAATTAAAAGTGGCATGAACCAACTTCATAAAAGTAGAATCACCTTAAAACAATTTTTAGATGGCAAAAATGTTAAAACAACACACATTGCATGATGCATTTGTAATTTATAGTTGGAGTGCAAATATTGCTAAACCGGCCAAATTGGTAGAGTGATCAGATACATCGATAGAATTTTATATCCTGGTCTTTTTTTTTTTGTATCCCGGGGGAATATCCTGCATAGAACCATCAGGCACGCTTGGGGACGCTGTGAGGGCAGCGACCCCGGTGTGTCAGACTCCTACTAACTAAAAACCCCTGGGTGTCTCTCTGGTTGCTCCACCCGGGTCTGGGAAATCAAATTCATCCAGACATCCAGGGAACAAGAAGCCTTGTTGAGGCTACCTCTCTTGGACGGAAAGGAGTAAAGCTCACCTCAACCTAACCTCTCTCCCAGGTGGTGCAGCGGACACTGTGCACCGCCTCCCTCTCATCCGGGCAGCAGCCTCCCTCGAGTCCACTGCCGGTATATCCGGTCATACTGTGACTCTGATTAAGTCGGATATCGGCGAGTACCACCTCACAGCTGCTTATTATGATAATCATTTTATACGATTTATTTTTATTTGTCTTTGTCGATTTATCTTTGTTTTTTTTATGTATTTATTTTTTAATCAGATGTATTTTCTAAACATGTTGGAAATGTAGAAATTTGCATTTTATCTATATTACAAAAGTAAATTTGTAAAGTTAACTAAAATATATACTAGTTTGTAGGCAGTTTAACCATCTATTTCATATATGCATATATTTATTCGCTTAACATACCGTTTCAGAAACGATTTTAAATCTCTTTTAATTCAAATATATGTATAAGGAGAGATTCTAACACGGGCGTCATTCTTGTGGATACAATCGCTAATGTTTCTTTGATCACACCAAAAGGAATAAAGCGTGAATACACATTGTTATTAGTACTTCACATCTAATATATATTTGCAATCCCTTTAATGATGCTTTATCCATTATTGAAATGCTTAATCCTATGTAAAAAAATAAATAAATTTCACAAATTTATGCTGAAACCATAACAGAATTGCAGTTAATTTATAATTATCCGGTTAACGTTTTATTAGACACATAAAGGTACACAGAAACTAAACTGGTTGCAGTAGGAAGTCAATAAAATAATAGCGGCGAATCCGGCCGACCACAATAGCGCGACCGTAGCGCCAAGCAAACAATGACGACCATAAACAATCTTACAGACTGTGTACTAATGTAGTACACATGAATGATTGCGCGACTAGTATGTACATCTTTTTTGTCCATTATTATAAAACTAGTTTTACTGACCCGGCGTTATGTAGACAGAAATAATCATATACGTATGGACAGTTTATGTCAAATTCTTGTGTATCAATATGTTAACAAAGTGAGTAGGACCAACTATTTAAAAATTATTAGATAGTAAATAATCGGTTTAAAATAAAAATAATTGCTTATACGCTAAATGGTTAACCTAGTTTTATCGTAATACGTAGATAAAATATTTTTAAAAATAGTTGTTTGTGCTCACCTCGAAAAGGATATAGTGTGACCATATATTGTAATTATTAATTATTCATGTACACCTTTGCAAATTCGATATCTATTATTATCTCTTTAATATATAAAAGTCACAAACTTCGGCGTGATTTTAGAATAGTGAAAGATGTAGGAAAAAATATTATCAAGTCTCTTTCAGAGTACGGTAAGCAGCAATGTTAAGTAGCAATAATCGGATATAAGTTTGTCTTTGTAACTTCTACTTATATTAACTTAACTAAACCACACAGAATTATTATCCTTTACCCTACATTAAATATATACATTTGAAGTGATGTGAAACGTAATATATTACATACACAAATAATCAAATAGTCGATTAACAACCGTATCGACATTTTAAAATTACAGTCGTGACTTTCATTCGTAGACGTTGAAAGCTCACGGCGATGTTTTATTTAAAGTTTAAGGCGCGATATTCATAAATCATTTGCCCTCTTTCAATACAATTGTATTTTTTCTTAAATAAGACGTTCACTGAATATAAATGTAATTGCCTCGATCACAGATGTATTGAAGATGTAAAAAAAAATAGGTTACCGAATTAAAATGTCAAGGAGACTTGTGAGAGAATTTTCCCAGTTCCGCTAATTGTTATTTCTGCAAAATCGTGCGTAAATAATCTTATTTGTTTCGGCAGTGGTCATTACCATTGGAATTAGGTGAAACTGGTTGTCGACGCCGTCATAATGGTGCCGGATGGAATAAAGGTTTAAAAAAAATCCTGTTCTCATTATGGATAAGGCGAAGTGCAAAAGTTGACGCGAAAACAATCATGCGTTTATAAAGACGGAGAAAAAGTTTGGTGTCAAATAATTCAGTAATTAAAATATCACCATTATCTCTTATTTGGGGCACAAACGCCCAGTTTAAGAAACGCTTTTTAAATTTTAAGATTTTTATAAACACTATTGAATCATAAATTACATAATCCATTTCTACCTAGTTTCTTAATAATATGTAGATACAATAATAAATACTTATATGTCCTAAATATATATAGAATGGTTGTGTGCTAAAATTCCGGTCCATTTAAATGTTATACTTAATGTAGATTTTTAGGCAAAAGGTGGCCAAAGCCGAAGCTTTTGGTGGGATACTGATTACGGTTAAGGACAAGACTAGACTAAGACATAAGTATTCATAAACAAATGTCTATGATTCGCGATAAACTATTAACATTATCATTACCAGCAATTACACATATTGACCAAGAACCAAGCTAAGCTTGCGCTTGTACTATAAGTACTGGACAAAGACATACATACTAAAATACATATACACAGCCATAACTCGCGACAAACGAATCTGCAAATCATAGAAAAAATCCAGCACGGAGACTCGAAATCATAACCTTCAACCTTACTGGTAGAGTCCACTATAATAAACTACGCCATCAGAACAGCTTTAAGAATTTTGTTGCTTTGTTCTTTTACCGCTATCAGCACAGATTTAAAATATAAGTAATATAATATTTTATATGATTGTTGCACTGTAGGTAAGCTTAACGTCTTCATCAATAACTGATAATTTATGTACTGCACGATCGGTACAAGACGAAATTGCAGCCGCGCCGGCTCCCCTTTGTAATCAGTGTAGAAATGATAAAGCCATTGCTTCACCGCAGGGTCTGTTCCTATGTTATAATAACAGACGTATCTCAGTGGAATGCTTTCAATGATTTCATTTTAATTATTTGTTAGGGTGTACCAGATACGTGCCGTTCTGTTCAGAAACGATGTTTAAAGAGAAGAGATGTTGATTTTTGTAATTTTTCTGTATTCATGACCACTTTTATATTTACAAGTTTTATTATGTACTTGTATTTTTTTTTATTATCCACCAAGGGGTGTAATTCGCTTCCTGCGTTCGTTTTTCCAACATCTTATGACATAGAAATCTTCAAACGTTGAGTGAATCGGTATTTGCTAGTTGAGCGCGCTCCATCCTTGGCCTTATCATCACTTTCCAGTAGGTGCGATAGAAGACAAGCGCAAGTTTGACTTAACAAAAAAACAACTTCATAAGTGGTATGAACGTGCCAGATATATAAAAAAAACATAAAATTATATGTAGATTCACATTGTGGCTGTGGTTACCTAGTAGATAACGGATCAGTATCCATGTGTCTGAGAGAGAGGTTTTGGAGAGGTGGATTTTTACTCCCACCCCTCCCCCAGAGGGATAGCTTCAACAAGGCCTTTTGTTCCCTAGGCGTCTGGACGAATTTGGCTTCCCAGGCCCGGGTGGAGCAATCAGAGGGACACCCCGGGGGTTTTTAGTCAGTAAGAGTCTGACACACCGGGGTCGCTGCCCTCACAGCGTCCCTGATGGTCCTATGTAGGATTTTCCCCACGAGATACTAAAAAAAAAGCAGTATCCATGTGTGGCAGCGTGAATGGGTGTAAGTTCGAATCCCGGCACGTACTTTTGAGGTTTCCAGATTAAGTACGAATTTAGGCTCCATATGTTTACTGGTAAAGAAAAACTTCGTGAGGGAACCTGTATGACTGACGAATGTCACGTGTAAGTGCCCTGAGAGCGATCAGTTGCGCCACTGGTCACGTGGGAGACAACATATCGAGGGGGCGAAAGGCTATTTGGTTTAAGCGACATTTTTTAGTGATATATTAGGTCCTTACATATGAAATTGGCGTTTTGTATGGGAGGAACAAAAAGTCGAATATTTTTTAATATAATATATTTAATTAATCAAAGTATGAACCATTATTTTCTATGCACTTTTGCCATCTCATAGGTAGTTCATTGATCCCTTTACTAAAAAAACCAGTCGGACGGGAATCAATAAAATCTTTGAAGGCGATTTGGACTGCCCCATCGAAGTTGAATTTTTTCCCTTGCAAGAAGTTATCCAAATTTCGAAAAAAATGGTAATCTGTTGGAGCAAGGTCCGGGGAGTACGGAGGATGTCTTAGACTTTCCAATTGAAGCTCTTCTAATTTAGTAGCCGTCTGTTGCGCAGTGTGTGGTCTAGCGTTGTCGTGAAGCAGCAGTGGCGTGGAGCGATTGACCAGCCTAGGTTGTTTAGCCGCTAGCTTTTCCATCATGGTTTGCAATTGCTGACAATAGACATCAACCGTAATAGTCTGGCCAGATTTGAGAAAACTGTAATGAACAATACCGGCACTAGTCCACCAAACGCTTACAAGTAACTTTTTTGGGGTTAATTTTCGCTTGGGGCAGGATTTGGCTGGCTGGCCAGGATCCAACCATTGCGCTGAGCGCTTCCGATTATCGTAAAGAACCCATTTTTCATCACAGGTAATGATTCGGTTTAAAATACCTTCATTATTGTGCCGGTTTAGTAATGTAACGCAGCAGTCGACGCGCGTTTGCCGGTTTGCTTCAGTCAATTCGTGAGGTACCCACCTTTCAAGCTTTTTAATCTTCCCAATTTGCTTCAAGTGAATTAAAACAGTTTTATCACTAACATCGCAGCCTGCAGCTAACTCGGACGTGGTTTGCGATGGATCCGCTTCCACAATAGCCTTCAACTCTTCATTATCAACTTGAGTCTCAGGCCGTCCACGGGGCTTGTTCTGCAGGTCGAAATTTCCAGAACGAAAACGTTGGAACCAAAAACGAACTGTGTTTTCTTTTGCAACACGACCGCCATACACATCATTCACCCTTCGAGTTGTTTCCGCAGCACTAGTGCCACGGCGGAACTCGTACTCGTAAATAATGCGATATTTTAAGTTTTCCATTTTGTAAAATGAGTGACGCAAACAGAAAAAAACAGAAGAAAAAAACAAATGAATGACGATCATCGAAGCACAAATACATGAGTCTATAGCTGTACAAATTTGAATTTGGAATTTCTTACCAAAGAGGAGAAATTTGTGATTAAAGTGGCCAGTACGAAAAACGCCAATTTCATATGTAAGGACCTAATATATATATATATATATATATATATTCGGAATCAGCGTTTTTTACTGATTCCAAAAATACTATATCACCAAAAAATGTCGCTAAAACCAAATAGCCTTTCACCTCTCGATATAATCGCAAAGTGGACATAGCTACTAATACATATTTCTGCTTACTCCGAAAGGCATAACGGGTGATGATATATTATTATTACATAGTATTTTTAATTGTTAATACTGACAGAAGCGTGAATGATTGAGCTTAAATATACATATATCTACCAATCCCGAAAGCTTAAACATGTATTTACTCAACGCCAATGTATTTATATTGAAGATATTGATGGATACGTATCATTAAACAGCTGGCTGCCTTGTTCCTTGTTTACTGAAGATAACCACGGTATTGGCCACTTGAAAAATCGGTGGCTATTTTTAACGAGCTATTTTATTAGTTTTAAAAAAGGTCGTTTAGATTACAGCGCTCGGTGGAGGGTTGCCTTATTGCCCTTTGAAATATTAGGTGGTTTTAATAACGGTATTCGGTAACGATATAGTCGTATGAAGAATAGATTTTACGTTTTTTTAATAGAAAAAATATTTGAATGGTTAATTAGTCTTATTTAGTATTAGGGCTTTTTTCATAATATTTTATGATTTCGCCATTTCGCCATGTTTGTATGTTTTTGTATTTTCTTTTGTTTCTGTATACTGTTATTTAAATTCTTGATTTTTTGTAAGTTATGGCGAAATAAATACATTTCATTTCATTTAGTATTTTGTATAAGACACAATGTTTAAAAACTGCTAACCAAGGTTATAGTGTGCTCAGAAATAATTGACTAAATATATTTTTATTTTAGAATTTAATTGTTTGTTTATGCTGTTAATATTATAAATTACCTGAAAAAAAATAGGTAGAAGAAATAAAACTATAGGTGTTATATACACTTCTTGAAGCCGTAATTTCAACCATAAACCTATCAATACGGTAACGATACAGATAGATTGAAATGTTTCTCTTCATAGAACCGGGAAATTTATTAGTCCTTTCAAATAGCCTAATAGTGGTACTTGAATATCTCACGAGTGCATTTTCTGAGCTTAGCTAGAAGATTATATGGAACATCAGACTGGCATTGCTAATGTAAAGAGAAATTATTAGATATGTATATAGATAATTGTGTCTTGTCCTTAGGAAAACTAGTTTGAAACCTAATACAGCTATGATTTTATATGTATTACATATGATATATATTTATATTTTATTTTCTTACAACGTTCTTAAGCTTATTAGCATTTTCTTTTATAATAATCTATTAATCTCAATAATATATTATCTTAATATAGTTATATGCGAGTATGTATTAATTTAGTAAGATTTAATGCTTAAAGTTTTAAAAATAAGTTTAACTTAGATTAAAAGATCCAATATTTTATGTAGTATTTACCTGTTTGGAAATACCAATGGAAACAAATATATTCATTGACTTCGACGCTTAACCCATAACAAAATATATGAGCAAAAGTTTTAATAAAATTTAAAATGTAATTTCTTGAATATTATTTTCACGAAACTCATTCTTATTACTTACACCTTATATTTAAAACGATAAATCTAAATCACATAATATAACCTAAATAAACGTAACAAAACAAACAGACGTGTTCTTTGGTTTGTATATAAACAGTGTTCAATTAAAACATTAACCAGTTCATAAATATCATAACGCATGTAATCTGTGACCTAACAAAATATTCATTTGGCATTCGCCGTCGATGCAGGAGTGCCTATAGGCAGGCAGGTACGCACGCCAGTCCAGAAATAAACCTGAAACCGGGTTCGCAGTAATATCTTCATCAAGAGGTGTGTTCAATCGATTATACTGCTGTGGGTTGGTATTACTTATTCATATGTAATACTTATAAATGTAGATATAGCTGATGTAAGGTAAATGGACTCACCAACTTTTAATTTCTCCATGGAGTGTTTTGTTGGAATCATTTGTTGTTTTTATTTATTTTTCATCTTTCCTTCTATCCATTTAAGTCCGCATTGGTATGATGTTGAACATAAATCTCTGGTCTCTCCCCTGAGGGCTTGTGTCTGAGGTATTGTCTATGAGACAAAACAATAATCAACCAGTGATGATATTGCTAGCAGAAAAGTTCCAAAATGGCGTTGACAAGATTAACGGGACGCCGTGTTTTTATTTTAAAAGCTTATATCAAATACATACCTTTTGCATTTTATATTAACGTTATCGCTAGTAAAATTTTACTTCGTCTAGGCCGTTTCGGCTACACGCATGCAGACACACACATACGAGTATAGCTCGCGTTCGCAACTAACGGTTAATCAATTAGAATAAATTAAATTTATCACAATACACTGTTACTACCTAAAAGCAGTACCAGTATGCAGCAGTATGTATACCACAATCTTTACGACCTACATCTTATTTGAGCTATTATGTATAATAATTTTAAAATAAGTTGAATATCTCGCTTTTTAATCTGACTTACAATTTGAGAAAAGTAACGCTATAGAATCCTTAGTTTGGAAAAGTTTTATTTTTAATATTATTTAGAGCATATAGTTTAGCGATAGTTTTCTTGTTTATAAAAACTGGTAACAGAAACGATTTCGAGAGTGTATAAGAAAAAAAATATCCGCAACACGTTTTAATTATTACGGGATACCTATTCACAAAAAAGAACAATAAATTTTCTTTTTCGATTCTCGATCGCTTGACAAATACCAATTCGATCGTGACGATAGTTATATACGCTGAGAATACAAACGCGGGAAGCGATTCCCACTCCTTGGCTGTACACAGTAAAAAAGAGAAGACAAAACGCTTCATTTGAGAAATATCGGTTTTCAATAAACTTATATTTAATCACATGCTATGTTTTCTAGTTAAGACCAATTCTAATTTAAAAATAAAATTTTTGTATTTTTGTTAATCGTAGAATTAGAATTGAAACATTTCTGTGGAATTGAAAGCGAATTAGTACAAACCCAATGCGAAATCACCTTCCAGATTCCAAGATAAAGAGTAAAAATTAAATCGTTTTAAAGTATTTCTCTCGCGGCCGCTGTTTGTCATTTAACACACCCTTAATATCGATGCCAGTGCCAGATAGCCTCGTGTTTATGTCGCTTAAATTTAATTGCCTCTGTTGATTATTGTGACACCACTTTTTGTATGTGTTAAAATTTATTTCACCAGATAATTCATGTTCACTTTACATTTTAGATTTATTTACGCGGCTAATATTACTTTTGATACATTTTTCACTTAAAATTGATGCCTACGGATTCGTGATTTCGATGATTCAGGTTGGTCCAGCGGTTGTATGCGCATCGAATTGTGAGTTTGTTGGAGGGACAAATATTATCGTGACCTACGCGTAGTCGATGCAGGTTTAGATGTTTGTGAAGTTCATATTTGAAGTTAATAAATAAATAGGTATTTAAAGAGAAATACAATTACTTTAGATATCTATGACGAAATACATTAATCTATTTCGTACGTATATATACGTAATATGACTTATATAAGTACACTTTAGTAAAGATCAAAACGAATGCTGCGAACGAAACGAACCCGAGGATGCTGGAAAGCACGATTTTTTTAATGTCTTTATTAGTTTCTGCATATCTTCTCGCCTGTTGAACGTATCTTCATACAATTTTCGAGGCAGCCGGCTGCAGCTATCAAGTCACGATTAGAGATGGTCTAATTCGAATGATTTATACAAATAAACATTCGGTTTGGTAGATGCACCAATTATTCAAGTATTTATAAATAAGAAATATTCAAGTCGGAGTAAAACAGAACATTCAAAACCTTAGGTAAATATCACGACACGTCAAAATAAGTAAAAATACATTATATAGTGATATCAAATTCTTGCTTAATAAATGAAGAGAACAGAAATATATGGAAATTAAGTGATGATGCAAATATTAAATTAATATCCACTTATTCTTTTTGCTGTTACTTCTTTCACTAATCGTAGCAAAATCTTAACAAAAACATAAAAAAAAACGTCAAGGAAGTTTAACCATATCGTTAATCGAAAACAATATTTAATATTTCCGAATATAGTTTTGAGATATAGTAGATATAAGGTGACAAATTTTAAAAATCTAAAAACAGCATTCTTATTTATATTATTATAGCTCGGGCTTTGTTTATTACATACCCCTAAGGAAGGGAGTTCGCTTCCTGTGTCTGTTTTTCTAGCGTCATCCGATATGGGTTTCTTCTAGCAACGAGTGAAACTGAATTTATTGTGCTGATGCGCACTGTCATTATCCTCGTCATTACGTACTTTTCACCAATTGAGATTGAGGTCTATTAATCAACAAAGCGAAGATCTTAAATGTTAGTGATCACTGCAGTTTTTAACACATGATATTTTCATTTCAAAAAGCACATTTTTTTATCAAAAATCATTCAAGCAACAAATTAAAAAACGAAACCAATTGTACTTCCTAATCAATTGAATAATTTAATTGTTGTTATCTTGGATAACTGCCCATCACTATTCACGATCGTAATTTGTTTTATTCGAGCTCTCTATTTGCCGTTCGCAATCATAATTTTTAAAACATTATGTAGACAGTATTCAAAAGCTTCATGGAGTACGTCTCACGTAGTAGCCTCGCAGACTAGTTGTTTTTCGAACGTGATTGGTACATTCTGTACTTTAAGGTACCCAGTACCTCTCCATAATTGATGCATGGGGCAGGCCATCATTTTCAAATTATCTCAATTGAGTGTTCGACGCTTTATTGCGAAACTTAAAAGGTTTTAAAACGTGCCCGTCATTACTGTAATTTTTATAAGTGGTTTCTTAAATTGTTTTAAACAATGCGATTAAAAGATTGATTGACAATTATTTTATTGTCTTTTTCGTTAATACATTACGATCTTTCAGTGAATTTTTTTTTTCTTATAAAATCGGATCTATCAAATGAATTATTATTGGAAAAAAAACTTAACAGATCGTCATGATTACGACGATTACCAAAATATCTATTATTCAGTATCTGAACGATTATTAGTCTGTGCTTTACTTAGCATTATATTCAATTTAGTCCCTTAGTCAGTCTACAATAAATAAGTCTATTAAAAATAAAAATCTGTTACATATAAAATTTTTGTATTTACTATTATACAAACGACCATTTACGGGTCTTAATATTCAGTATGTCTATAATTGAGGAGAATTTTTTATCTCATTAAAGTGTATTAACAATGCTTTAGGCTGTGTTTATCTGTTCTATTCGCTAGACCTTAAAAAAACGGCCACAATTTTCTATTACAGTCGCCTTTCTTTTTTACTGAATTGTATAATTGTACAACCTGAACCGCGCACGGTCAAAGCGACATGATGATTTATAACTTCGGTCTAGTTAATTGTATTTTCCTCCAAAAAACGTCGGGAATTATCTCCTGGCGGTCGACAGGTAACAAATCTTACTTTTTAAATATTATTACTCATCGTATTCGATTTGGGAACGGGCTCGCTACGAATGCTTTATCACCACCTACTCGACATCCCGCGGCTCACGATTCTTTGGTCCCCTAAACTTTATTCAAATGCGACATACATTCGTCTATCCGTCCCTGTCGCTCTAATAAAGATTAGTCGTTAGCCGCCTATTGCTATCTCGCACCCCACTAAAATAGACTGTGCCCAAGCGCAAAGTGTTCGTGTCAAAACTTTTGTATAGACGGATAATGGCTTACGAAATTTTTCCCCTACCTCATCACTTTTTTTTACAGTCGAGCTTGTATACTAGGGACGTGAAGTTGTGTACTAAAAAGTATTAATCGAATTAGATGCGGCGTTTATTGTAGCATACATTTTTGTGCAATGTCGGGCAGATGCCTTCTCCACTCTATGTGAGCTCGGAACACGAGTCTGTTATAGTATGGACAACACTGTCAGTTGTAAATAAGGATTTGTATAGACCATACGTATCTTAGTGAATGTCGTCTGACCTTTACTATCGCAAACGTTTAATACGAACTTAATCGCTGAGTTTACGATAGCAACAATTAATTATCTGTTTTTAATTTATTGTGGTTTCCAACAAGACTCGGAAGATTTCTGCTTGTGTTTATATTAGTGTTATTCAAGATTGTTTATTGGTGTATCAGTGTCATCATTAATTCATTTAAGTGTTTTACTGAAGAACTTACACAGGAATTAAATTAATTGTGAGTATTAATATTGTTTATATGGACGTAACGTTGTTAACATTTTTATTATACCTATTTACTTATAATAATACGAAACTCTAGTATAAACTTAAGATGTGCCTTTATTTAACTTATTAATTTATCATTTACTGTTGTTTTTAATGAAATAAATGTACACATAACTGGCTACGTGTTATTTCAAATAATAAATAACCTACGTATCCATAGTTACATGTAGAGAATTGCGTAGCTATTTTAGTATCTATATTTGTCGGCGCATTGCAAGAATCTAATGCGTCTATTTTATTATGTAGTGTATCTGCGATTCAACTTAGAGGCTCAAGGCAAACTAAAGACCAACGAGAGGAATGCATCGTGATAAAAGATGTCATCCGGATTCAGAGTCAAAAGTAAAATCAAACAATTTGAGACCGGCGTTCGCAATCGATAAGCAATCTTATCACGCTTACGTCAAAGTTCAATATAAGCTAAATGGTACGAAGGGTCAACCTTTTTCTTAATGAAAACAAAACTTCGGACCTAGCTTTGAGAATTCATAATATCAGAGGCCGAATCGTTACGTTATTCTTCGAAATCGTCTTGTTTTATTTTATTGTCGTCCATTATCATTCTAAATCCATTGCTTAAAATATTCAAATAAAGCATTTTATATAGATTTTATACTTTCCGCTTGCATCTTCCTCTGTGATATCAACGATGAATTAACTTGTTAATTTAAACAATTAGATATAAATACTCAGCTATTTTAATATTACGAAGAGTAACCATTTCACCTGACCTCTCAATTCTATGCTGTACATTAGTGGGTACTTTCTACGAAAGGTTCAAGCTGTATTTTTATTTATATACAACAAATATTAATTAAATTTGTTAAAATGTAGACACTATAAATATATCCTTTACTTATCGTCCGTCGACTTTACATTTTTGTAAGCCAAGAAAATGTCCAGTGAAGGTCTGTGAGATCACTTCGGAGAAATCATTAAGCGCTGAAAATAGACCTGTATTAGTACGAGAACGCTCCGTAAGAGATCCACATGTTCAAACAGGCCTTAGGTAGGAGTGCCTAGAGCAGGAAAAATCGTTGCTGTTCGTGACAAACCCGTAGATAAACGGTCCTGGCGGAGTCCAGGGATATTGACAGGACGTGGGATGAAATAAAGTGTGATATGCTGAAAGTTGAGATAAGTTGTGCACGTGCTTCACCCCAGACAGGGGCCATAGGGTTTATAAAAAAGTGACGCCCATATTTTTGTCAACGTCCCTTATCTATACTAATATTATAAAGCTGAAGAGTTTGTTTGTTTGTTTGTTTGTTTGTTTGTTTGTTTGAACGCGATAATCTCAGGAACTACTGGTTCGAATTGAAAAATTCTTTTTGTCTTGAATAGACCATTTATCGAGGAAGGCTTTAAGCTATATAACATCACGATGCAACTATTAGGAGCAAAGAAATAATGGAAAATGTGAAAAAAACGGGCAAAATTATTCATCCTTGAGGGCTTCCATTGCGTGCGCTGCGAAAACGGTTCAAGATACCAAAAATATATGTATGACAGAGTTATTCCTCTAAAAATGATCTAAAAAAATGTCCGCGACAGTATATGTCTATCTTTTAAGATTAACTCACTAGAACCGTTTTTATGGTAATCAAATTTGGTCGAAATTAATGCATTATTTGTTAAGAGTTGTGTCAACGTAATAATATTAATCTTTATCCAAATAAATGTGTTGTTGATTAAGAGTATTTAATTGTGAACAAAATTGTCTTTGACATCACTTAATTTCAATGAACATCTTAGAAGATATTACAAAACCTTATATAGCAAAACAACGTTTGCCGGATCAGCTAGTTAATAATAGTTCGGAATACATACTAGTTCAGGATGTAGTGTCGGATTTACCTAATAAGCCCTAACAAAATATAATTTTCATATGTACATGTTTACAAAGGTCAATTCTTTATTTTCATGAGTCGTAGAAAGAAACAGATTTTAAAATAATTGCTTCGTATACAAAAATACTGAACTAGTCGATTGTTCTCTTTAAGAATTACTTTTGCATTTATTACGATTGTATAATAATAGAGAAATACCGTGAAAAATAGCACCCTGAAATAAAAATACGCAACGAAAATATTCGTGTTACCTTTACTGAATTCAGTGCTTTTATCACTTAGGTATTTTTGTCAGCGACTTCCTCGGATACCGGGATCTTTCAGCCGCGAGGAAATGAAATTCTTATCGTGTTTCTGTAGAAAGCAGCTCACTTCTTTCTGTTATCCGCGAAGGAAATATATAGGGGGAACCGAGGCGCTGCAATAACCGACATCTGATTGCCGAAAGGAATCACGAGGAAATCTCGGCTTTGAGCTAAAATGTTTCGTAGTAAATATTTTAAGGGTTGGAGTGGAATGGATTGTATTCAACTAGAGACGTATATTGTAGATTGAATGTTAGTATAGAATACGAGTAATAATATGATTTTTACCTAAAGTTCGATTCCAAAAGGATTTTCAACTGATTTGATAATCAATCATCACGCTGATTACATATTCGATAAGGCAGAAAGAATAGAAGAAAGAATAAACCTCTTTCGCTTCTTTGAATTTTATGACGCTTGTATAAACTGGTGATTATATAAATAACTTTATATTTAATAGATAATTCATTAATGTTTAAAAGCATTTTTCAATTTAAGCACCATTTCTAAACTGAACATCGACCTGTGTGGATGATCTGGATAAGAGATATAATATATAATCTGGTAGTATTTATTTGTTACTAGAATAGTAGTAGAAATGCGAGTAATAATATAAATGTTTTGCAGATTATTGTAATGCAAATGAACGCGATTACACATGAAATCACAGTGAACGCGTTCGAAAATTTTCAACAATGATGTCCCCTTTTTCATTCTGACGCTACAGAAAATTTACGATCGGTCCCACCGAGCGACATTGCGTGCCTGATGTTTCTAAAAATGTGTCAAACTTTTTTACAAACTTCTTTCATTTAGCTGCGTCCGGCCTTCCTCTTTAGCTTTGCGAGTTTTTATTTTTCTATTGTTTATTTTTTAAGCTTCTATTGAAACGTCGTGAAAAGGATTTTGAGTAGCGTCCGTAGTGTAAAAAGCGGACACTTCGGCATAATGAAACTTTACTCTCGACTTTTGTGCAATACGTAAAACGAAGGTTTTGTGTTACTGTTTACTTAAAAACTAATAAATAAACGAGCAAGTTGCTTATCACCTTATCATTTACTCACGTTTGATACGTTGTTCAGGAGTAGCTTTACCATTATCGAATGGAAATTAGATGATGTCATTTTACCCATTTAATTTAAGTTTCGCTTGTCAATAAATTTATAACCGCAACGTAATTCTAGATTATCAAGCTCATATGAATCTTTATTTTAAGATACCTGTAGTTTCTTTATAGTAGATTAAAATAAAATTGGTATCTTCTCTACTTAGTTATGTATTACTAAGTGTATTTATCATTTTCAAATTTAATATTATCGATGGATTACACTATTTTAATAGGCTATAAAAGTGTAATGTTATTGAATTTATAAAAGCCTCTAAGTAGAATGTACTTTATTTTCCTACTTAACAAAACAAATCCCGAAATATGCTAAGACTTATAGTATGTACTCTTGCGCATTTAAAAATCAATGCAAAGTTGTAAACTATCCTTAGATATAGTGATTTTAGTAGGAAAACTTATAATAAAATTACTTATTTAAATTACTACCATAGATGCTGATTATTATAGTGATAAATTCTCAATTTATTGACTTTAATAAGTAAAAATGTATATGTATATTTAGTGGGTTGTCAAAAGCCAGTTCAATATTAAATGACTAATGGATGTCCGTTTCCGTAGTTCGGTAGTCAGTGTGTCTTCCCGGAGGTTATTGATTTTATAATCGTGAGATATAATTAAAACTTTAGTTATATGATCACTTATTGTTTTTATTTCTATATCTTTTGAAACAAGACTGCGAGTTTTAAAGTGCCTATCAGATTAGTTTTCTTAATTTTGTTTCTGAAAAGATTTTTTTTTCTTTTTCTTTATCCTGACTTGACACAATGACCGCATCCTACCTGATAATAAGCATGGTGTAGTCCAAAAAACGCCAATTAGTCGCAGCGATGAGGAATCTGACTAAATAATTTCAGTTTTATATTGTTAACATTAACTAATTGAAAAAAAAATATACTGTAAATATTTACGCTTGTGCCTTTAAGTTGCCTAACCTACGAATAATATAATCACCTACCAAATAAGTAGTTTGTATGCATTGTAAAATTAAAGGCTCTTATAAATGTTATAGATAGCATTGAGCTTAACTTGTCATCGCTTGCTGTCACTCTTTGCTTGAGTGGAGATCGCAAATTGAATTTGCCCGACTAATTAAGTTAATTCGCCGACATTCGCATTAATGATTTACCAACATCTAAAAGCCGCACCAAAATCCAAAAGCAGTCCACACAACAGTTGACAATATTGATATCATATTCCTTATATTAATCTCTAAAATGTTTATCAAAATCCAAACATCGTTTTGCATAATCGATTTATTTTATCGAGTCGATATCTTCGATGAGGCATAAACGGTCATTGTTTTTTTGTCTGCATCTTCGAGCGATGAACGCTTACGTTCGCTCCAACACAAATATTGTTGAATACCTAAATATCGACATTTACCTGATGCTACTTTATTTATTTCGTGTCTGAGATGTGCCAGAATTGATGCAAGTTTTTATACTTTATTTACAAAACATTCGTTTAAGCACATTGATTTATTTCAATTACGTTTCTTTGTAGTTTTATGCAATGAATCTTTGTTAAAAGCTTTTAGACTAGACATACAAAAGAGCTAGTATGTGCCTATACAAGCAGATTAAATCTAACAATCATAGAAAAGCAACCACATACTTTAATATTATAATGGTATTAAAAAAATGTGGCTATGGAAAAAAAATAAAGAGTACAAACATCACTTTCTTAGGGACAGTTTTTTTTTAAATTATGTTTTTAACTACAAACCTTGTATAAATTCTATAAAAAACACTCGAACAGAGATTATTGCATAAACAAGTGTTTTATATCAAAATAGATAAATATGTATTACTTAGATTTTATTACAAATTAAAATGTTAATACCTAATGTTACCTGATAATTATAAACTGATTGCTTTAACGATTAAATGAGAGTTTGATTATTGGCAAATGACTATTATATGGCAAATGTATAAATAGCTCAACTATTTGAATATTTATAAAATAAAAAAACGTGTCCAATGTCCAAACCTTTAATCTATAAATGTACCGTGGTCAGCATCAATAAACAGATAATGAAGTACCAATATGTCGAAATCAATCGACGTCCATAAATCTAGATTAATTTATTTTAATCATAAATTTTTCGTTTTATGTCAATTAAATAACAAGTTTATGTAGATAGGACATTAAAGAATTTGTTTTATTTAAATAACATCTTAATATAATACTTTTTATAGCACATACGAAGAAATCAGTAGAGATGTAGATAACTTTACAGGTGTTTTAAATAGTATTACGACTGAAATAAATAACCTATCTATCTTTAATTCGTAAATCGATAGCTATACCTTTCCCTTTCAAACCCGTGTATATGAAAAGAGATGTCCTATAGTTGCAAAAGTAACAAATCTAAGATAGGGGTTAAGATAGGTTATTAATTTCGGCCATTAATTAGATACTTTTGCTTTAAGTACAGATTTGTACTGTAGTAATGAAACTCGTTCTATATTACTATAAAATATAAACAATGTAATAGAACTAAAAATCATTTTTTGTTTTAAATATTTACTTCTATCATTAAATTTAAATATCTATTGGCGCTAAGGATATAAATATATTGGTAGTCCATTACTTGGGCATATTTAATTGATTTTAATATTATGAAAAATCGTCATTGGAAAATATTTTTTGGTTTATAATGAGAGATTTTAATTCAGATAACTTAGCTTAAGTGAATTCCTTTCTTCCTTGGTCTCCACTCTCCAATAACGAGTACAAATCATATTCTACCAAATCTACTAAGCCTTTAACCCGACACGGTCTATGTAGCTTTTAAAATACCCTTTTAGTTAGGTATTATATTACAGCGATAGATACGTTTCTTACGTATTATAGCGCAGAAGTTATTTCCACTTAGGCACATCAACAAACAGCCCCGATGGTCTGCAATGTTCTGACACTTAAGTTATGTTTTAAATAAGCTTTATAAAATAGTTTAACGTTGAAAGGAGTTAAAGTTGTTAATTTACTTCTATTATTTAATATACTAACGAACGTAAGACAACCGACGAGAACGCTTTTTTAAATTAAATAGAAACCTTTCTTGCATTTTGCGTACGCACCTGTTGTGTACGCATTTCGAGATAAGAAACTGGCCTTTCTTTTAATTACCCATTATTTGAAGCCCTTAGTATTACAGCTTTATTATAGCTATGTGAACTATTCAGATATAGATCAAACTTTTAAGTTATTGCGTAAAAATTTATTCAATTACATAAAATATTTATAACCTGTTTTTTAATTAAATTATTACGATCAGTGGAGTACTATTAAAAAACCTTGATGTTTTTATGCTATTCGTGTTGGAAAAAATATATGTCTATTTAATAGAATAGTAAAGCTCTTATTTGTGTAATAATTGCTTTTTGATAAGTGATTTTTTATGGAGCAATAAATATTTCATTGGAATATTCTGTACTGCTTTAACATTTTGAATTTCTTAATTTATTATTATTATTTTATCCAAAGTTGAAAGATTAACATAAAACTGCTGATTTGAATTAGACTAGATTACTCAGTCATGGCAAAATGCGAGCTCGTGCCCACGTCCAGCGTCCATGCGGATGAAGGAGTACCCAGGAGTTTTTTGGCCGGTAAGAGTACACACTAGGGGCGGTTCTCATCACCCCCTGACGTCCCACAATGGGGATTTTTCTCCTGGTAAAAAAAGACTAGATTACTCAAGCTGTCTGGGTCAACGTTTAAAATTTTCCATGACACTATTTCAGTTAATAAAGAAAGCTGGATGATTCTTATTTTCTGCTAAAATTAATTCATTTTTAAGCGACTTGTTTATAGTTTGTCTACTACCCAAATGATATTGTAGAAAATAACTAAATAGTAGTAAACAAGCATAATGACTCGGGTTTATGAATGAGAAGAGTTATAAACTTTTATAGGCATACTAAACAATCTTTTATCTGCACAGTATAAAAAAACATTTACGACATAACGTCACTCTGAAGTTTTCATTAGTGAGCCAGTATTTCATAGTGATTGTAAAATATAAACTACAGAAAAAAATTACTGTGATATCTTTGTAATTATGGTATGTTTCATTATTATAAATTATTTTTAAAATAAAAAGTAAATATTTTAGTATTTAATATAATAACATTTGCCTAATAAGATAAGGGTTAAACGTTTTAATTCATGAATAGTAAAATGAGATCAACTGCTTTACATAAGTATTTAAAAAGAACATTTATTAAGCCTTGTATTATAACATTTTAAAATGAAATTGAGTACTTATTTAGGCATTAGTTTGAACTCATATTCTAGTTTGTTTCGGCTAAATATGAGCGCTCAGTATCAAAATTGTAAAGATAAAGTTTCCATAGTTTTTTTCATGATACTTTTTTGTCCTAGTTGTTCTTGTAGAGAACGAGTGTAGTTTGAGCTTGGGCTTTCATCAGTGACGCGTCCCTTTACAGGATACGGTAAAAAGTCCTTATCTTATCAGGTAACTTATATTCTGTCTCATAGAACAGTTACAATATAATTCAAAGTCAAGTGTAGTGTAAGAAATTATATAAAGAAATATATTATATTAATTAAACTAATTGGAGCTTTACAAAATTCCAATTAGATTTAGAGCAAATCAGGTTCAGGGTCCTGTAATGGGATTCCCCGGATGAAAGGTTAAGAGTCCAGAGATATGGATATTATTTTAAATCTATAATTTATTGACATGGCAACGATACTAAATACCCATCACCCAAATGCCTGATGCGGTAATAATTGCTTTAAACTTTCTTAAACATAAATTTTGCTAGAAAAAAAAAATCAACACGTGTGTTGTTAATAATATGTGCAGTATTAAACTTATCTTTTCTTAAACTTCATTCCAATTTTTAAATGCTTATTTCCAATAAATTTCCTAGATTTATTTATGTACTTGATTGGGCAGGGAAATGATACCACATAGGTGTGTTTGACAAGTTTATGTAACCATAAAATGTATAGAGTTATGATCAACAGACGTCGAAAGACACGAATATACATATCATAAAATAGACGTATCGAATTAATGTCGTCGCAAATGGAAAAACCAAATTCAACTTAAAACCTTATGCTAATTACGCAAGATGTGCTGTGGAGTGTAGAACGTGTGTATGTGGGGACAAGCGACATTCATTTTTCGACTATCAAATTTAGATATGCGTAGGCACACGTGGATCAGACTGTTTGTAAAATAATTCCAATGTGTCCCCAATGTGGGCAGTGACTTATAGTCCAATATAGATTTTGTTATAAAAATTTCGCTTCGTATAAAATGAATTATGTCTGGCTATAGAAAGATGGATTTCCTACGCTTTCCTCTCTCTCTGAATCATAGATCTACACAAAAGATTATAATAATATATGGATCTCCATGTTGTTAGTTCTTTAATTGACATAATTCCACGTGGTAGCCGCCACGCTTACTTTAACTAATGGATAAACTATCAAGTTAATTATTTTCATTATTATGAGAATAATAAATTCTAACCGTTGTATTTTATCAGGCTCATATAATCAACATTATCGATTTTAACTTGTTTCCCAATGAATACAAACTAACCTTTACATTTGAAAAACTATCAACAATCCGATTCGAAATAATTTATTTGTATATTTTAAAGAAATGTGTAAAATACCTATTCACTTCTTTAAATAATTTATTATCAATTTTTTTAATAACGGCTTGTTAACCAGCGCAGAACGTCGTAGGTATAGTGATTTATTTATGATTAAAATGCAAGTTGTTTGGTTTAAAGTTTTTTTTTAATTTTAATTAACACTACCCTACATTAGGATCTACTCTTGCATTGTGGATACGTTATTGAACTTAAATTGTAATGCACAAAATATTAGAGCAACAACTTATAGTGGCACTTAATTTTTTTTTTATATTGGCTCAGCAAAGTATCTACAGTTTACCTGATGGTAAGTACAATGTAGCCCAAGGACAGCAACGACTGCCAAGGGACGAAAATCTGTTGGAAGTCGCCATCGATATTTCGGCCCACATATCCAACGACATAAGGTCTCTATGACAACTGGAAATACACAAGTTTAACTCGAAAGCGAAGTGAGTTACTGTTTTTACACTTGTGTATCGTCGTCACGACCCAGTTCGGGCAATTGCCCTACCCCCTTAAAATTTTTCTGTACAGGGATGAATACAACACGTAACGCTAAAATCGTTTGCTTAATTACTGCTCCAACCGAATCGACAAGTAGATTATAAAGTTTTATTTTTAAATTATTAATAGGTGGATGCTTGACCTCAATAACACCTGGTGGAAGGTATAGATGAGTCCGATGATGAATCGCGTCCGCCTAACAAATGCCTATTCACTCTTCTCTTAAAAACTCCCAAGACATAAGATCGCGGTAACTGGAAGCATATTCCACTCCTTAGCTGTTCGCATGATGAATGTAAAAGCGAATCTTTTCGTGCGAATAAAAAGAACATCAACCACATACGGATGGTATACGACTCTATTGGTTTTATGGTGGAATGGGGCTGGTGGAATCAAAAAATGTAGTTCCTGAGACCACTCTCCACTATGCAGACGATAAAAGACTGCGAGGCAGGCTACTCTACGTCGATACTCGATAAGTAAGTAAGGAATACCTACAGGGTTTTATTTAGGTATGTATTTGATATAAGGCAGAGTCTACACAGCCGGTGGAGCGGCAGGCAACCGGCACAGCTGTCGGTCCGCTAACTGACAGCTTTTAGATTAGGGCAGTCCCCTCCCCCGCGGGTGTCCCGCCGCGTTCCGAGCCCCTCCCAAATTGAGAGCACCGCGGCGCACAACGCTGCCTAAATTAGTAACGGTTACCAAATTGCTTTTTAATTTCGAGGCCGTTATTAAGTTGGTATTTTAAGAGTAACTGGGCTTTTTTATTTCATTTATAAATTTTTTGGGTTTTTTGTCGGCAAAAAATTGAAGTAAATTGTCTTACACCGTGTAATCACCATGCTGTAATTTTTTATTTAAAAAATATCTTACTCACATTACTTAGTATACGATTTGGTAAATATCTAAAATCTTTATAGGTTTACTTATATATATAATTTTGATTAAATCTGGACACTTTTCGATAGCCCTCTATATTTTTATAAAATAAATACATTCTTTTGGTGTACTATGTTCACAAAATAATATATTCACACATATTATCTATTGTCATATTTATTAGACAAACAAGTTTGCCGGATTATCCAGTCTGTAATAAATTTCGTATAAATATATTAAAATGTTTTATTATATGATGTAAGCAACATTTTTTAATAAGTATGAATTCTTTGACTAATCGCAGAGCTTATGTGTTCCTGGCTTTAGACAGTACATTTAAATTATAAATCAATAAAAGAACTAAAACGAGTCCAATATTGAGTTACAAGTATCAAGAACAACATTCGAATATTGAGAAATCTTTCATCTCATCGGCATCGGTTCTCGTTATTCATTGTGCGTTTTATTTAGTTTTTTTGTTGATGTACCGTACCCCCGGGCGCGCCTCGGACATACTGCCCTGCCCTAGTCGTGAGTTTCGTGGCCCAGCCTTAATTTTAATGGCTGCTATTTCGTCACATCCGGATAACTAAGTATGGAATGTGCTATTAAATTACAAAAGTTTGATTTAAATTTATTTTGCGAACTTAATTTACTGGCAGTATTTACAATGATGTAATAGTTTTTTTAAATACATTAATTTTCAATTTTACACTACTGTAAATTACCCAACACGGTTTTGGAAATCAATTCATTAGGTACGCTTAAATATAATAATAAATAAATAGAAATAAAATTAAATAGAAGGTTGGATACTTAATTAATAAATTAAACTACTGTATTTCAATGATTCTTTACTGAAATACTCGTATACTTTACACATGTTTTTTCGACAAAGCTTAAAATTAAATGCATATTTAAAGTACAGTTTAAATGAAATTTTAAACATATTAGCTACTGTCGTCATACCTATCTGTGTAATCTGTGATACAAATTTATTATTTACATAAAAAAAAAATAGGTGTGCACCAAACTATGACTAATATAATTAATTGATATTTAATTTGAAAATCTCTTTAATAGTGTTAATATTATGAAACAATTGTAGGCATAACCCATCCTTACAATGTCTTGTCTAAGCACCGTATCTAATTGAAGTTATTGAACTGCTTTGAATCATATTACTTTACCGCTGTATTTATTTACAAAGAATCTCAATTTATGTACTTATTCGTGTTGGTGATGGTTTTTGAATTATATTTATAAAGGAAAGGTGTATTTCAAACAAACCTATCTTATTTAAAAGCATAACTACCTACTTGTGACGTACGGTATCTATAAGGAAAGTCGGTAAGGTTAAAGATGTAGTCTATGTTCCGTAAAGTTAATATATTTATTCTCTTCTAAGCAAATATAAATTACTTTGTAAAAGTAGAAGATCTTGAAATCACCTGATATTAGGTCCTTACATATGAAATTGGCGTTTTTCGTACTGGCCACTTTAATCACGAATTTCTCCTCTTTGGTAAGGAATTCCAAATTCAAATTTGTACAGCTATAGACTCATGTATTTGTGCTTCGATGATCGTCATTCATTTGTTTATTTCTTCTGTTTTTTCTGTTTGCGTCACTCATTTTACAAAATGGAAAACTTAAAATATCGCATTATTTACGAGTACGAGTTCCGCCGTGGCACTAGTGCTGCGGAAACAACTCGAAGGGTGAATGATGTGTATGGCGGTCGTGTTGCAAAACACAGTTCGTTTTTGGTTCCAACGTTTTCGTTCTGGAAATTTCGACCTGCAGAACAAGCCCCGTGGACGGCCTGAGACTAAAGTTGATAATGAAGAGTTGAAGGCTATTGTGGAAGCGGATCCATCGCAAACCACGTCCGAGTTAGCTGCAGGCTGCGATGTTAGTGATAAAACTGTTTTAATTCACTTAAAGCAAATTGGGAAGATTAAAAAGCTTGAAAGGTGGGTACCTCACGAATTGACTGAAGCAAACCGGCAAACGCGCGTCCACTGCTGCGTTACATTACTAAACCGGCACAATAATGAAGGTATTTTAAACCGAATCATTACCTGTGATGAAAAATGGGTCCTTTACGATAATCGGAAGCGCTCAGCGCAATGGTTGGATCTTGGCCAGCCAGCCAAATCCTGCTCCAAGCGAAAATTAACCCTAAAAAAGTTACTTGTAAGCATTTGGTGGACTAGTGCCGGTATTGTTCATTACAGTTTTCTCAAATCTGGCCAGACTATCACGGCTGATGTCTATTGTCAGCAATTGCAAACCATGATGGAAAAGCTAGCGGCTAAACAACCTAGGCTGGTCAATCGCTCCACGCCACTGCTGCTTCACGACAACACTAGACCACACACTGCGCAACAGACGGCTACTAAATTAGAAGAGCTTCAATTGGAAAGTCTAAAACATCCTCCGTACTCCCCGGACCTTTGCTCCAACAGATTACCATTTTTTTCGACATTTGGATAACTTCTTGCAAGGGAAAAAATTCAACTCCGATGGGGCAGTCCAAATCGCCTTCAAAGATTTTATTGATTCCCGTCCGACTGGTTTTTTTAGTAAAGGGATCAATGAACTACCTATGAGATGGCAAAAGTGCATAGAAAATAATGGTTCATACTTTGATTAATTAAATATATTATATTAAAAAATATTCGACTTTTTGTTCCTCCCATACAAAACGCCAATTTCATATGTAAGGACCTAATATATTATTCAGGAGGTCCTCATTATATGTAACTGTCATCTTATCTTGTATAGATTTAAATTATACATCTTTTTTTGTCATGGATATAAGAAATATTTTGATGGATTATCTAGTGCAATATGCGGCTAAAAGTGAAGCAATAGGTATGTGGTTATCAGGAGATTACACCGCATCAACACGTTGAAACTTCTATTAATCGTTGTTCTTTTTAATAATTAATATATTATTTACTTAATTTTTGGTACGTGAATCTGGTTTTTTTATATTTCCTTCTTCTGCTGCTTGGTTTCCGTTTCAAATGGTCGACAATCAATGTATACCTTACATAATAAGAATCAGATTTAAAATATTATTTCTAATTGTATTTTACAAAATGTAACCGTTTGCTGCATAAATTAATTAATTCGTTTCGGATTAGATTCCCGTGTTCGTAGAGTATTAATACAAACTATAAGTCATCGGGCTGCAGTCGCGGCAACCCTTCCTCGCAAGCTGATGCTTGAATTACGGGCATCGGACGGGCCTCATCGACCCCGGCTCGCATCGGCCGCCGCTTTTTGTTATATTCAAACCGTAATTGCTGAAAAGTTTTCACGCCGTAACGCTGGTCACGCGTATTTTATTACTATGAAATTGAATAATTTATGACGCAGCGGCCGACATCACGCTTACTACGCGTCCGAGCCTGAATTTTAATAATCAAATTACATATTTTGGCTTTTATACCCGTGATTAGTATAGAGAATTCTCGTCACAAAATGACATATCGGTACGCGGGGCTTAATTGTGCTGCCCCCAAAGCCTCGTGCGAGATTTATGTATATCCAATCCCGGTCTAATCACGCTCCTGGTTGGGTCAATCCGGCCTCGGAAAAGGTTTTCCCGGTTATTTTCCGCGGAACTTTTAATCCTGCCGAATACCGACATACATCATAGAGGATTAAGAGGTTTAAATTGGAAGTTACCGACGTCCAAAATAAATTTAAATCGGTCGGCAGACGCTATTGTGATATCGGTAGCGCTGCTAAATGGAAGCCAGTTTTATCCCAAAGCTAGTGTCCGACCGACCGCCTCGGCTTCGGTTTCGGCTCTAGCCATCTTCAGCCAGAAACACTACATTCTGTAAAACTTTCAAAAGTCCCGAAATTTTCTTTTTTGTGCCTAATGTTTCTAGTAAACGTCAAACTTGGACTAATTGATTTGATTGTGTTTGTTGATTTATTTTTAATTATATAAGTTTCGATATCTGACAGATGTCGATGGCTATTAGCCTGCTATTGTCACAACCTTCGGTCAAAGCCGAAACCAAAATTTTTAAAATTCTATTTAATTCTGTTCAGTATTGACTAAAATGGAATACTATAATGACTTTTAAAACCTTTAAATGTAAGGTTTATGATGGTATATATAAACAACGTTCAGAGAGTATTAAAACGATCTCACAACTTATCAAATGAGACTCAAACGAAGCCACAGCCGACGCTTCGGTCAGACACTATCAAAGCTAAATCTGAAGAAAGTTCAGTGTAGTGTTATAAAACTGTTGTAGACATAAGTAAGTACTCGGTTTGATTGGAAATATTTACATTGGTTTTCTTGGTGAAAGATATATGAGTTTTATGTTTATGTTATTAGCTTTTTGCTATTGAGTCATTTCCTGTGGAGTAGTCGGATAAATTAAGTCATGAGTTTGTGAAAACATCAGCGATACATTAAAAGCTTCGACCTTGTCGTTGCATAAATGATTCTTATTGACAACTATATCGATGTTGATTTAGAAATATGAGTTATTAAATCGTTTTAAGCTTTTAGTGCTATAAAATTAGGTATGTAGGATTAGAACAAAAATGTTGTGAATAAAGACACACCTACGTCTGGGAAGATTTAAAAAGAGAGAATCATTGTAATATATTTAAGGTTTTTCTTAATTTTTTATAAAGTATAAAAGTTAAATTAGGCTTATAGTTAACTAATCATAATTAAGTAAATTTTCTAATGGTAGTTCTTCATTTTTTTCAGTGCTGTGATTATGTAAACTTTTAAAATTGGCAAAACTGTATGCTCTCAAAAATTTAATTTTTAGGTGGGCAGTGTATACAATATTTTTAGAATTAAATTAATTTATTTATTTCATTTTATTATTGTTAAAGTGTATACAGAATATTTATAAAAATATATCTTAAAGGGAACGAATGTATGCAGTAAAAAGTATTTTATATAGAAAATAAACATGCTATAGCTTTGGCTGTAACAGTCCATATTTAACTATATTGACTCGAAGTGTGTACTGTGTAGTACATAGATACATGCGAGAGCACGCGGTGTGCACAGCCGTGTATCGTGGACAACGCAGAATTGGGTACGTAAATCATTAATCAGCCGCGTCATTTGTTCGCGCCAAAATTATTAATGGCCTCACCAGCTCGTGTATTGCTTAGGTTGCCTTTTAAAACGCACTAACTGCCTTCTGTTTAACTAAAATAGTACTTCAGGTATATTAATACTGATGGCGTTGCAACATTTTTCATTAAAGATTCAAACTGCTAATGTACCTACTACTTACTCTTTCATAAGTCTGATTTCGAGTTTCAGAAATGCTTTTTAAATTTAAAATCTTTTATAAATACTGATGTAACATCAATTGTATACTTTATGATTCATTAGTGTTTAAAAGCACCTTAAAGTTTATGGAATATTTCTGAAACTGGGCATAATAAACTACGAACAGTTCCCGAATATAAAAAAAAACTCATAGTGACATTGATTGCTACTGTTTTTGGACTGCACTGCACTTTTCATCAGGTATACTGTAGACCTTGTCAAGTAAATATAAAAAAAACTAGCAATTTTACTTAAGTTTCCACTTAACTAGAAACGCCCAATAAATCACCTGGCAAGCCGCGAAAATTACCAAATGCAGAGCCACTTTTCTAAAGTGAGTGTAGCTAATCAAGTGTAAAGTTGTAACTAAGTCGGGTGTTTGGAGTCGCTTCAAAAGGGCGTAATTCAAGGGAAGGGTTGTGCGGAGGACCGGAGGCGCATAAACCGCCCGAGGACTCAACTGATTAATGGATGTGTAATTGTTCCCACATAATGTACAATAACTCGCATAGATAAACTGTTCATTCTGCTAATTGTCGAGTAGACTTTATAGTTAATATTTTACACTATCATCTAGTTTAAAAAAGGCTCCATAAGTTTTAAAATGCTTTTAAAAAATAATGATTCGTTAATTATATCAAAGCTATTATTAGGAGCCTTTCTTAATATCATAGACTCATAACGACGTTTGTTAAAATGTTATTGTGTGTAATTTTTGAACGCTAATATCAAAAACCGTTTAACCCTATGAACTTATAAGGCTGCTTTTCATCCTGAAAAAGTAATCTCTACTTTTATTTTTAAAAACTGTAAGAAAGCACCAACGGCATCTATTGTCGAGTACTGTAAGTCATAATTATAAATTAAGATCAATTTTAATATCAATTGATACAAGAAACAATAAAAAAGTAAATGATGAATATTGTCGTACAACACTCGTGTGCCTTGTGAATGGGTTTTCGTGGTGGCTCTCGAGTAATTTCACCTCCATTACTATTACTATTTATTATTTATACCCGCTTTTTTATTTTAAAAGGGATAAGTTAGGTATCAGTGTATTTTTTTTAGTTGTAACATATAAATGCTATTCCGCAAATTGATGTCACGGGTCGGTCCCACAGAGGGATGTGCCCAACGTGATGCTTTATAATGTACCGTAGGAATGTTTCTGTAACTAATACCCTCGTAATTGCAGCTGTATAGAATGTCAATTGTCCTAGTATCACTTAACTGGTATCGGAAAGAAACAAATGTGAAAGTAAAACAATTAAAATAACCTTAGGGTTCGTTATTTATCATGTTCGTTTTATAAAAGGTTAATGCGTCTAGCTAAGGTAAGGACGATGTTAATTCAAAAGTATCTTTCTGATCAATTATAACATGTTTTTTTTACACTGGTTCAACATAGTGACTACAAAGTACCTGATGGTAAGTACAGTGCATTACAAAAATGAAAGTGACCATCATGAAAATCGTTCATAGCCTCCGACGTCATATCGGCCCACATATACCACGACTGAAGGTCTCTAGGTATGTAAGTTACTGGATATATACAAGCTGATTCCGTATCGCACATGTTGCTTATTAGAATTAAGTTTCTTATATCTAGTTCGAGAAAGAGAGAGAATAGTGCTAGACCAAATTTATCGACATAATCGCTTTAGGTATCTGTTATACGCATGTGTTTATAACATTTAATTTTAAATCATGTGCGCTTCCTTAAATATTTTTGGTTTAGTAGTATTATTACACTGTTACATTACATAAATATAGTATGTACAGTTATTTAAGGACGTCCTATAAACATCTACCCACCTTATTTTATTGTATAACAGTTACAGGGCATAATTCTAATCGGAATTCAGAAATGAATTATTCTTATTCGAATAATGTCCGTCAGCCAAAGATTTTAATTATAATAAACAGTGAGCCCTGTAAATAAATCTTAGGTGCAGGTCACGAGCCTATTGTATCCGTTCCGTTTCACGCGCGCGCTTAATTACACGTGGTTACCTCACAACGCCTACCGATAAAGGTGAAGAACTCGCCTCGCCTAACTTAGAAAGATAAATAATTCAATTACAGCGAAGTGCCGAGGAATACTGGGTGGCCTAGTAATTGCACTAATTATGTCAGCGCTTCTATGTTATTACTGATGAATTATTGATGTTTAAAATGATAAGTGATCTACGCTCATTAAATACACATTAATATTTTTTCTTATATCGACTTTGCATTTAAATTTTCCTGAATTAAATTTCTTGTGTTAAACATTTTATTATTTTGTATATGTTTTCGGTACATGATACCACCAATTTTAAAATGTTTTAGTGAAACTTGCGTTAAATAGTTCATCTACGTGATAATAGATGTCGCTATTCTCAATATTAAATACTTCCTTGAACTGACACGTGGGTGCAGCACTATAAGGTGCGATTGTAGTTTTTTATTATCATTTTATGGCGCAACTCAGTTATAGTAGTTGTTTATTATCACTCTATTACAAAGTGGTAAATAAACAAGTATGTTACCGCAATAAAAGTGACCATTTATCATCCTACCGAGATTCAGACGATAGCAAAGCGACAAATGTGCTGTAGTTCAATATAACGCTTGTAGAGGGCGTGATTTATGTCAACATTGATGCTCTTTTATGGTTAAATTTGTTTTAATCGTCAATTATGAGCGCATTAGATTTTACGATGCATTTAAACTTGTTTTTAATGGTTGTTTCTTCAAATATTTATACTTCGTTGTATAGTAATCTGAACTAATAAACTATCGAGGATTTATAGGACCGTTTAACGTCTAGTAATAATAATTGTTTTATACAATCCACATGCTATTTTTATTACCTTTCTGATAACCTTTCAAAGTACGTGTTTCTGTATTCTGCAGATAATCAAGTATTACTTAGCCAATTAAAGATTTTTTAAATTATTTATTGATGCGACATTTAAAAAAAAGCAACTCATTTGTTTATCGGATAGGTATATCAGGTTATTAGGTAGAAAGTATATTTATCTTTACTTAAGGGTACCTATCTACAAGTTACACACACTTTCTTTAAATTTAACAAACAGTTTTAAATACTAATGCATCTTTGATGTCATGCCTAGAATAAATAATAGCTTGCTTTGCTTTTACACAGACTTCTAAGAGCTTTAAATCGGTTATTTTTCTGGGTGGTTTCTACAACTAGGTGTATCTACGTATATACATATGTAGATATTTATCTCACATTGGGCATCTCCTTCACATTGGAAGAAATGCTTGATTACTTGCTGATTGTTATTAGATATTGTATTACCTGCTTAAAGATTTTTATTATATGCGAGTATATTAAATTTAAAATAACGTAAAAGCATCATTACTTTCCAATAAATCGTTATTAGCAAAGTGATAGCAAATGACAGTCATTTATCAACCCCAACATTGTTGCTCCCTCAAAATTTCATCAAAGATGTCCGTCGTAGTCACAATACTGCATTTGATAATAATACCCGAACAGGGGTAGGATACCCCTTGAAATTAAAAATGGCCGCTGGGTGCGCGCTCTCGATTGGCGGCAGTATTTCATACCGCCGCCGCTAGGGCCGAAGCGTGTCATTTGTCTGCGTCCGACCCCGCTCGCTGCGAGAAATATCTACTCCCAAGATGAGGGAAGCTCCCGTGACATTGTTTTACTATGTTTACAACGCAACTCGGAATTAGTGTTCTTTCGTAGAATATCTTTTCAAAACTAGAAAGCTTTTATCGAACGATGTCAGATACAATAGTATCTACTGTCTGTCTGTAGCGGCTCTGTAGATGGGAGCACTGTAATTGAAACTCATTTGAATATTTAGTGATAACTATTAAAAATAAATTAAAACAATACCACTTGTTATGTATTAAACATAGGACTGCTGGATTAACCTACTGTATATCTTTTTATATTGAATAATACCTATATTATATTTAATGATCATGATGTTGAGACATATTTGCTCTAACTATTCCAGTTAAGAAAACATGCATGAACCGATGACGGGCATCACAGAGAAGCATAAATATTTACTTATTATATTAGGTCCTTACATATGAAATTGGCGTTTTGTATGGGAGGAACAAAAAGTCGAATATTTTTTAATATAATATATTTAATTAATCAAAGTATGAACCATTATTTTCTATGCACTTTTGCCATCTCATAGGTAGTTCATTGATCCCTTTACTAAAAAAACCAGTCGGGCGGGAATCAATAAAATCTTTGAAGGCGGTTTGGACTGCCCCATCGGAGTTGAATTTTTTCCCTTGCAAGAAGTTATCCAAATTTCGAAAAAAATGGTAATCTGTTGGAGCAAGGTCCGGGGAGTACGGAGGATGTCTTAGACTTTCCAATTGAAGCTCTTATAATTTAGTAGCCGTCTGTTGCGCAGTGTGTGGTCTAGCGTTGTCGTGAAGCAGCAGTGGCGTGGAGCGATTGACCAGCCTAGTTTGTTTAGCCGCTAGCTTTTCCATCATGGTTTGCAATTGCTGACAATAGACATCAGCCGTAATAGTCTGGCCAGATTTGATAAAACTGTAATGAACAATACCGGCACTAGTCCACCAAACGCTTACAAGTAACTTTTTTGGGGTTAATTTTCGCTTGGGGCAGGATTTGGCTGGCTGGCCAGGACCCAACCATTGCGCTGAGCGCTTCCGATTATCGTAAAGAACCCATTTTTCATCACAGGTAATGATTCGATTTAAAATACCTTCATTATTGTGCCGGTTTAGTAATGTAACGCAGCAGTCGACGCGCGTTTGCCGGTTTGCTTCAGTCAATTCGTGAGGTACCCACCTTTCAAGCTTTTTAATCTTCCCAATTTGCTTCAAGTGAATTAAAACAGTTTTATCACTAACATCGCAGCCTGCAGCTAACTCGGACGTGGTTTGCGATGGATCCGCTTCCACAATAGCCTTCAACTCTTCATTATCAACTTGAGTCTCACGCCGTCCACGGGGCTTGTTCTGCAGGTCGAAATTTCCAGAACGAAAACGTTGGAACCAAAAACGAACTGTGTTTTCTTTTGCAACACGACCGCCATACACATCATTCACCCTTCGAGTTGTTTCCGCAGCACTAGTGCCACGGCGGAACTCGTACTCGTAAATAATGCGATATTTTAAGTTTTCCATTTTGTAAAATGAGTGACGCAAACAGAAAAAAACAGAAGAAAAAAACAAATGAATGACGATCATCGAAGCACAAATACATGAGTCTATAGCTGTACAAATTTGAATTTGTAATTCCTTACCAAAGAGGAGAAATTTGTGATTAAAGTGGCCAGTACGAAAAACGCCAATTTCATATGTAAGGACCTAATATTTGGGCCTTTAATAAACTTATTGACTTAAAATTTGGTCCAGTTTGGATCCTAAAACCCTGAATCTAGTAATTACCAGATTTTAAGGAAATTTACTAACTAAATATCCTCAGTGCAAGAAGGTGATGTTTTTATGCTTCAGTGGGCTGCACGCCACTGGTATGACCCTATAGGTATATTCGTACAAGTACCAACTTAAGTTTACCTTAGTTTTATACTTAAATAGATTTAAAAAAATCATTCGAGCCTAATTAAAAAATAACTAACACAACTGTTAGTGATAACAACATAACATTTAAATTTTGCAATCACTTAGAAGCAGATAATTTTTAAATATATATATATATATATATATATATATATATATGTCACAGTTTTTTTTTGTAGTTAATAAACGAGGCACACCCGCACATTTTTAACTACTTATTAAGAATTTAGGTGTCAAGGTGATATCCAATAGATATCACAAAAATAATTCTACGACTACGTAAAACTAGTCCATGATTGCCTACCAAAACAATATTTGTTATATGTTATAATTATAAGCAAACGTTCGTTACGAATATATATTATATTTCTATTTTTTTTCCGGAGATAAAATAATATTACAAGGTAATTATGCCGCCTGGATTTGCATTTATTGTACGCATCTTATGCTTCTTGATTAGGAAGTGTTTTTTTTTAATAGTTATTAGTAAAGATTTATCATCACTTAAAGTCGGTACGCGCTTACTAAAGATACGCCAGTATTAAATATCTTAAGTTCTTAATCAATTTAAAGGACGCCTTAATTAAAAGCGTTTTTATATTCTGATCGTTATGAAATGATAAAAATCCAATAGCAACCAACGCTTAATAAAGTTGCCTGATGGTATGGAGACTTTTATTAATTTCTTCCAATAGATCCGTAAAATAAAATTTATATAAGTCAACGTTTAGACTCCACGTAACGTTTGCTCCAGTAGCAAGTTCCATTACTCAATCGAAAGCTTGCCCAAGTAGCGAGTTGACAAAGGAATTTCTAATTTAATGAAAAATGTATTGAGGACGCTAACAGATCGTGCACTCAGAATACCTATCTGATTAAATAACTTCTTGAGCTTAATTATTTTTTCCTACTGAATGTAATCCTTATCTGTATTAACAAGTACATTCAGCTATAAGTTACAGGACAAGTTTCACTCTCTGATTAGGATTTTGGATGCCGTACGACTTACCGTTGGGGAACTACAGAAATGTTTGGCTGTACTAAAATCGGAACAGATTTTGACGAGCTTCTATTTTGTGAACGGCAAGTGTAAGTTTGTTTTTCTGTTAGCGTGATCAGAAGCCGTTTTCTGAGGCGGCTCACGCACTTTTCTAAAATTATTTTAATAAACCAGGTTAGTTGAATGTTTGATATTTTCCCCTTACTAAAAGGAAGAAAAACTGGGAAAGTTATAGGAACATGGTATTTTTTATTTCTTTACAGTTTTTATCAGGTATATGTCTTTCTTACTAAAAAGTTATTTGTTTCTTTAAGAATAGTTTGCCATCAGACCTTAGTTACCTAACTTAGTACTTTTACAAGTATTAAGTTTTATTTATTATCTAACAGCAAACGGTTGAACTCAATGACACGTGGTGGAATGTGTAAATGCGGCTGACGATAAAACGCGCTTGAACAAGAAATACCTATTCAATCCACTCTTAAAGGCTCCCAAATCATAGAATCGTAGAGAAATGGTCGTTGGAAGTATAATCATCCAATCATTAATGTAGACAACATTAAAAAAAGTTTACACAAAATTTAAAATAAAATAAATATAAGAAATGTAAAAATATAGTGTTTAAAAATAGCTCGGAGCATCCTATTCTATTGATAATTATCTCAACGTGCATAAGTAATATACAAATCGCTTACCATGAATGATGTGATCACTAAATGGTCTATTGATCGAAAAGAAAATATACCTTTCTCATAAACATCTAAGTTATATAATTTAACATTTAAAATGTAATATAATGCAGTCAGGTTAAGAAGTAGGTTCGATATATACAGTTTAGAACTTAATACGCAATAACACGAAGAAAATGTTAACGTATTTATCATTTAAACAGGTAGCTTTATGATAAACGGGTGCTAATTTTACACACTGTTACGCAGCTATTACGTCTAACAATACTTGACCAAAATAAATCAACGAGCACAACTCTATCTTTGAAATAACAATGCACTAGTATTCGCAAAGATTATTATCTCTAAAACAAACTAAATGCATTTAAGGTTGTCGGCAACACGGGGTAAAACATTTTGCGAACCTCTCACTACAGCTTTGTTTATTTTGTAATCTTATGTCGGTGAAAATAGAGCTTAATTTCCCGTATTTCAACTCAATCATTGCACTCTAAATTATTGGACTTATAATGAATCTTAATTAATTAGTGATAAGGGTGATTCTCCTTTGTCGTGAAGATATAAATGTGCAAGAGCAATCGTGATCGGGAATCGTGATTGCGACACTGCACTGCGTGCCCTTTGAACATGGGTTTCGTAGCCGTGAAAAATCACATGAACATATGCAAGCTGCTTGCCAGCTCTGAGGCGGATGTTCTAATAATCCAAGATACCGATAGCAAAACCGTTAAAAAATAATAAATCGAGCGTAGAAAGATTTGGGTAATAATAACTTTTTTTTATACAACATTTGATTGAAAGTGTAGTCTAAGGACGGCAGACGCCAAGGAATCAGAATGTATTCGGAATCAAGGAATCAACATGGCGATTCACATACCACGATAAAAAGTCTCTAGGTATTTGCAATGGATGTGTACACAAGCTGATTCCGAAACGTATCAGTTTGAAGATAGTCTTCATTTTCTTTCCTTTTTGTTGCTAAATCTATTTTGTAATGCTTTTTGACATTATTGATGGGCCGAAAAAACGAATATATATATATATATATATATAGCTACTTAAAAGCAAATAATAAATATTTTTCATTAATTTATTCATTATCTCTAGTTTTTCATTCAATGTATACAAAATTTTATAATTTTATTTGTTTTCATTAAATTCGATATCGCTATGTGTGAATAGCCCCACACAAAGAAATCGTTAGAAAACATTACCGCATCTACTATTCTAATTTGTAAACATAACACAGTCTAACTTCGCGCATAAGTTGCCATAGCCACCCATAGAGTGGTGAATCATTTAGTATACTTAGATCACAATAGACAAGTACGTATGGGTATCTATTGATCGTTGCAGAACTCACATAAAGCTTTATAATTTTTGCGTCATTTCAATCAAATAAATTGGTTGAATTTGAAAATTGATATTTTTATATTGCTCTCATGTATTTTTTATAATCTTTTGAAGCAGTATCAAGTGCCAAAATATATTGAAATTATTCATATATTGCAATGCGATTATAATTAATTACGGTCAAATCATCCACATCACACTTTATCACATTTTATACATTAAAATATGTGATTACTGTTAGCTTTCCTTCATTAGATATATAACAAAAATGGTCTCAATATTTTGTCAAATGGATTTTTTTTTTTGCTGAACGTTCCTTTCTAACAATACTTACATAGAATAACTATACAAAACGACATGTAGATATTATGTATCGCGTTCACCTTAGAAAGCTTCCTTATGGTCGCTTGTTAACCGACTAATATTATCTGATCTCTTTAGATACATTTCCATATCTACATGTAGAGAATAATAAAAACAGTAGTTAAAAAGAAACATGTTGGTGTTTCATATACGTAATTATTTCGTATAACGTATTTCTATTATTTCACATAGTATCGGTAGTAAAAACTTGATTTAATTCGATTGACAGGAATCAATGGCGTGTAGGGATGTAGACATCCCTAGAAGGGAAGTCAGTATATTTAAACATGCAATCTACATTTACGAAGTTAATATTTTAATTAATAAGATTTTTTTAATATATTGGTGGGATGGAACGTTTTATTATTATTTTTCAGGCTAAAACTTTGGCCCACTTATTTATTTTCTACACTTAAACTGTAGAATAAAATATCGATTGCACGAACGTATAATATATGTTTATCTACCCATTTCTATAACCTTAATGCTTGTCATTGTTTTCCTATCCATTGGACACCTATCAAAATCAAAGTATGACGTAACACCTGTAAACGTATTAAAATACTTGTTTACAGTTAGGCAACGATAGAATCTATCGGCGTGTTAAATACGCAATATAAACCGATTAACCATATCGGCATCATCGATAATACAAATCGGTTCGACGACGTGTGTTTTGTTTAAAATTCGAACATCGCCACCGCCTAGTAAGGCGCACAAGGGATCGTAAAATATTATGGCTCTATTCTATTCGATACGTGATAACTCCTGGATTAGGCATTCGGTGCATGTTAATGTAGGGCTGGCCTGGTACTTCTAATGTGACATCCATTTGCTTCCGGGAAGTGGCGTTATGGGCGCTTCCCAGATTCGATTTCGACCGCGCATTGAGTCAATAGACTATGCGAGCAACAAGTAGATAATCCGAGAAGGAAATCGATTCGAGGACCATTCGTGATCAAATGGCTTATAGGACCTTGATTATTATAATATCAAGTCACATTAATGTAGTTTGTATAATATAATAAAACTGGAAAATAACTACCATATAATATGATTGATTGCACATACCAAGAGCTTTCTAATCTGCTTTATTTTTTTTTATATTATCTGTTATTTAATTGTTTACAGCGAACACAGGTATTCAAAATCAAAGTTTAATAAATTAAATCAGATTTAAATCTGTTTGCAAGATGTTTCGTTAAAGTATCTTTAATTTAATCGAAATACATTCACGTTTTCAAGAGAAGTAATAAATTTTATACTCGGTTCATACCTCCTATTACAAATCAGGCGCCAGTCAATATTTATAACTGTCAAAATATCATATTAACACTTACGTGCGAGACATACTGAGCAACTCGAGTACGTGATACAGTTTAGTAGTTTCCTAACAAAACGTAATTTTGTTTTGTTTCCTACGGAGAATGAATCATTAAATAGCATCAGTATTTAAATCATAAAAATTTAATATGACATTTGAAACGTAACATAGGTATTCAAAATTTCACTGAAAAATGTTATTTTGAATTTTTACTATTTTCAATATTGACATAAGGATATATACATGGAAAGTATAATAAAACTTTAATAAAATGCATTTTTTTTATCGTCAAGCAATATACATATTTTCAATATATAATTAAAAATATGTTAAATCGTTTTAAAATAGTTACACTACTCTTTTTATACAGAGATAAAAAATATACGGTATGTATATATATATATATAAGGTACGAACAGGTAAGTACAATTAAAGAAAATTGACTTAAAAAATCTGAAGTCCACGCTATATAAGACAAAACTATAGATAACATACAACTATTGTACTTAGGTACTAGATTATTTTTTTAATATACCAAACTATATAATTAGAAGGAATGTTAAATAATGTAGCCCAATGATGAGTAAAAGCGAAGATTTTGTTAAAGAAACTAGATATCCTAAAAATCAAAAAATTGAATCTGCAATTAATTTTTGGTATCTATTACTCGTCTAATATGCGGAAATAAGAGATTCTTTTCAGTTACAAATTTTCTGATTTTTGTTGACTAAAGTTTTTAAATATATATTTTTCCATTTATTCATCTTAATTTTATTTTTTAAGTGCGAACTAGGTTAGTTATGCATTGTTTTTTTTATGTTATTTTCTTAGTTTTCTTGATCCTTTATCCGATAAGGTAATAAAAAACGAAACGGTTTCCTGTCTGATATTTAAATTTCCTAGGAAATTTGAGTTATTTATTATCTTTTAAGAAACCGCGAAGTTTGTAAAACTTACCTACAATCTGAAGGTCTTTCAAATAAACGGTCACATGGAATTATGCTGAAAAATTTACCTAATGTCTTAAGACTTTAAAATAATTTTCGTCTAACACTTGCTCATTTAGCATTTTTTATTTTAACTTCTTAACATAGCTAATCGTACATATGAGTCCTTCTTTTAACACTAGATCTACCGCCGAATAACTTAGGTTAGGTTATATCTATTTCTGGAATGGTATATTTTACTTTGCTTTACATAAAATTTATTACTATCTTGTATTAGTAATATTATGTTACTTTCAGAATGAATAAATATTAGAAAATAAAAATTCCGAGACAAGTAAATATAAAGACCAATTATTTGGAGTCTAGTGTTATCATTCTATAATCAATCTAGTGTTAAACAGCTACTATAGAAGAATATCTTTTATTGTGTGCATTGGATGCCGGTTTCCTTAGGAAAATAGACTCAATAAATATTAAGAAATAGGATGTGTGCAGATAGGTTGCGGGTTGTATTTGAATGAACTTGGAATCGAGTGTAATAAAATATTATGCTGAACTCCTACATCTAGCAATGGGCTGCTATGAAGATGAATGGGATGTGAGTTAGTACGAGATACGAGGCTGGATTAAGACCACAGTACATGGGTCTAACCCTCGTTGTGATGATTGGCGTTGACTTTTCCAGTTTCGGAATCGCTTACGTTTTTCGAAAAAACAAATGCTCTTGGTGACTTTCAGTTGTTTATATTCCTCGAGGTCTTGTTTCATAGTATATGGTATCTTTATCGGCTGGCATAAATACGAGGACTGGAAAAGAAGTGTTTCTTACCAATTGGCGGTCGCCTCGATTTCTTAAACATCACTATACTTAGTTATCGTCAGAGCGGTATTTTGCTATTTTACTGTAAAATACATAGGCACAAGTATCTACAAAGATGACGGGAACACTTTAGTACCTATCCATGTATCTAATATGATATTCTTCTATAAAAACAATTAGGAGTTTTTTTTTTTACTGAAGTTATTCAAACATTCAACATTTTTTAAGCTGACGCCAGTAGTACCTACAAACACAGATTTATCTTGATTTAAATTCCTTCTCCAGAATGCCACGGTTAGAGATGCTATGTAGCTACTAGATAGTTATTTTTGTGAAGTAAGTCGTTAACCCTTTATAAGATTTTATCAAACATCTCATAGTACTCAACGAGTAACAAAACTTCTCAAATTTAACTTTTTACTTAAATGTAACCATGATAATGACATGAAGTGGCTTAATTTTCTTGTATTTTATGTAGTATTAAAATTACTTAAAAGTAAAAATATTTTAAGATAGCATGATAGCTTGATTGTAGTGGCAGGCAGAGGACTGGCAAGTTGAGTGTCATTCCTTGGAATTCCGGTAGTAAAACACTTTTATATATTTTTTTAAGTAAAGTAGTTATTTTATTTGTTAGAGAGGCAAACTGACAAATAACTCATAGTAAAAGGCAACTGTTGTCATTGTCAACATACTACATTAGTCTACTACTGGACACAGGGTTCACCTAATAAACAACATTGAGCTCGATCTTCGATTCCTTTTATCCAATATTTCCGGTCAATTTTTGCAAGTCATTGCTCCACCTGGCCGGGGAGCGCGCTACGTTACGTTTACCGATGCGCGGTCTCCGTTCAAGAAACCTTCTGCTCCAAGAATCCTCGTTCCTTCGGCATTTGTAACAGTTTACTGCCACTTCATATATCTAATACAGAGAGGTATGTCGATAGCTTTGGATCTCTGTTGAATAACCTCATTTAGGATTGTATCCTTCAGAGAGATGCCCAATATATTATACCTCGTTCCATCGCAAACTGAGCGACCTTAAACTGAAAAACTAGCCTGAACTTTAGGTCCTCCTCATCCATAAACAACTGCAATAAAATAAGTCTTATCACTGTGCTTCCGTCTCGAAAGAGCAAATTTAGCTTAGCCTATCACTGATCCATCCTAATCAATGCGGCAGAGGACGGTCGGCTGGACACGGCCGGCAATGTAAATCTCGACGCACACATGCATAGTTAATCATTCGTTAGCACTGCAATCTGCATGCGTAACGTCCCAGCACCGATGTCCGAATGTAATTAATAATTTCGACACTCTGTGATTAACATTTAAATCGGCTGCGGGATTGGACGGGATGACCGGCCCGTCGTGGGCGACCGTCTGTGCCGGCAAACATTTATACTTGCTATATTGATTTGATTACGTATTTATACCTATTCTACTTTATTACAAATCGATATTTATCTCCAGTACCTGTTACTTTAAAAAATAGTAAAATACTTTATTTACAATAATGATAAATGATATATTCAGAAAAAAAAAACAACTTGAAAGCGATACTTTATAGTCAGCTGGCACCAAAACTAGGATTGCCTTTATCTTAGGTGTCAGTGTACTCCATGTTCCATAATTGCATTCTTGTTTTAAAAATAAATGAATTATGTATTATAATAACGCCTTTAAAGTAATGAATAAAACCGTATTAATGTCAAATTTCGATTGGTAATATAGGGTTAAGGCTAAGTATCTAATAATTCATATTATTTTTAACATTTTATTTTTATTCATATTATTTTTGATAAGCTTAATCATTCTTTTTATAAGATACATAGTTTAGATGTTTGTTTTTGCCTCGAATTAATTGTAAATTAAAAAAAGAACTAATAATTATTTTTCTCGTGGACATGGTAATAATAATGTATGTTAGAAAGAAAAATACTATGGTTGATGAAGTAACAAACGTTAGATAGGAGATAGATACACCTCGACTGCCGTCTGGATCGCGACCACAGTACATGGGTGTAAAGCCCGTCATAGTGACCAGTTTCGGCTTGTCGCGTTTCGGGATCAGCTTGTGTATATCCAGTAGCTCATATACCTAGAGACCTTCAGTCGTGGTATATGTGGGCCGACATGACGATGTAGACTATCAATGGATTTTCATCTTTTGATAGTCGCTTTCGTTTTTGGACTACACTGTACTTACCATCAGGTACTCTGTAGTCATTACGTCGAGCCAGTGTAAAAAAAAAAATATACAATATGTGCTGCGACTTGACCCTATGAGGATTTACTTCTATTCCTCGTAGGATAAATAAAAAAAAAATGTCGATAAATAAGACATATAAGGCATAAATACGTAAATAGTTCGGTCCTTTTTTCTATTTAATATTATTTTTCTCTTATTACTGATAGTAAAGACAGGAACACACCCACTGGCACATAAACCCTGTGCGACACGCGACGTGCTGTTTTTTCATCAATTTGCCATTCACATTGATATGCGAAATGTTACCGCGTTTCGCACGGCGCATACATACGATTAAAAAATCGCGGCGGTAGGTGACCGCAGCGTATCCAGCTTTAATTGAATAGATCCGACGGCACCTGACGACTCTTAATCGTCTAATTTGAAGCGAAAACAAGGTATCGTTGACACTCTAATATATTACTATGGTATGTAGAAGGACTTTCTTTTGGTTCGATATTACAATTGCTTGTAGGGAATAGTAAACAGGGCACACTATTTAAGTCCCGTTGGCATTGTTATATATTAGGAAATATTGAATAACTTAACCGCATTCTGCTTTGTCAAAGAACTTTGAATAAACCTGAATGGAACAATCGTTTTAATCATTGAAAGTTTATTGTTCCAAGTAATTTTCTATTGCATTATTCAAATACAAATGTAATGTAGAGAAAATATATTTCGCTACTGATTATCGTTAACATTTAATTAAAAACATAATATAATTTTTAGCTAAGGAAGGGACTAATCAATGTAACTAATCATCTACAAATAATTAAAGGTTCCATACCTCAAAAATACAAACAGAAGCCTTATAGGATCACTTTGTTGTTTTGTCTGTCTTTTTGGCACTTTATGATTACGTACGTTTATTTACGTCCGTCAGGGGTGTGTAGATATTTCAAGATTAATATAATATCAAATACTCAGGTTTATAGTCCCTTGGGTCCCTGAAAAAACTAAATTTCTAAGTCATCGATTTTAAAATATAGTATTTATCTGTTTGTGTCGTATTTTTAATAATTATTGGCGTTTTCGCAATGGAATCAAAACTTATAGGGTATTTTTTGTTAACTTAGGATTATAAAATTTGGCAAGAAGCAAAACTTATAACACAAATGTAAGAAACCGTTCGAAGCAGTAATTTAGTACGTACATCATAAACAAAAATGTGTATACTTTATTAAAGATGGCCTCTGTGTGGTAACAATATAGTGTTAGAAAACTAGCGCATTTACTCTGAAAATAAAATTGGAAAAGTCAAAATATTGCTCAAGCGTAAACATTCTATGAAAATCTACAATATTTATGAATTATTTTTTTACAGAATTCAAATCAATTTCATTTAACTACATTCTCTGACTCCGCTAGCCCCATTTCAACATAAAACGATTAGACACCACCACGGATACCACCTGTGTGTGATGGATATTCTTTATATCCGCACGAAAATATTCGCTCCTACATTCACCATGCGAACAGCTAAGGAGTGGAATATGCTTCGAGCGACCGAATTTCCGCGATACTATGATTTGGGAGTCTAAGAGAAGAGTGAATAGGTATTTTTTGGGAGGACGCGGCGCATCGTCGTACTCATCTTCACCTTCCACCGGGTGCCTTTGAGGTCAAATGTCCGTATATAAATAAAAAAAAAATAAAGATGCTTATTTTGTAGGGCATGAAAATCTAAACATTGGAAGTAGTTAAATTCAATGATAGCTCTTTGTTTGTACGAAACCCTCGGTGGGCGAGTCTAACTCGTACGTTGTTTTACAAATGCCTAACTATTAAAAGATAAAATGGTCCAGAGTAATTCCAGGCTATGCCATAAAAAAGTCGTAGCATAAATAGTACCCAGTCAGTTATCAAATAGAGTGGTGCGACAAATCATCAAGTATTTGACGCTTTTAGTTTACTAACATAATCCTCAAAATTCGGGCATGCAGATAGGACAGGAAAAATAAAAATAAACATAAAACACATCAATAAAGCCGCTTGCATGGTAAGAAATCTGCAGTGCGTTTTACACCTCAAATGAAACTCAAATGGGCGAAGCGTAATTAAGAACTTCCATTGTCCCGCGACCTTGCGTATTGCATTAATATTCTCAGATAGGGAACCCATAAAACCAGAAAGTATGTAGGTGACTCGCGAACTGTGGGTGGGCTGCGCTAAGCTGCCGATACTTGCCAAACAGTCTTGTCGACGGTTACGGAATACTTAACGCCAATACCACGTTAGTATGTTCGCCTGTTTATAGGAAAGTAATAAAATGAAATTCGCTAGACATTTTAAAAGGGAATCGCCGACTTTTCTGTTTGAAGATACCTTTACGATGTTTCAAATGGTTCTGAATATTTTATTTTATTTATATATTAACCTTATAAACTGTAGTTATACGAAATGATAGAAAAAAAATCGATCCAAATTAGAGTATAAGCCTAGATTAGCAACTTTATTACCGGACAGTCCATCAAAATGATGATCAAAAGACAAAAGAATATTAGTAGCAGGCATTTGGAGTATGCGAACACAAGACCGTGGGATGTAACGTAAGGAAAAGGTGTGCACTTTTCTGTTTTTTTTGTTTTTGTTTTTACAGGACAATAAATTTGTTAATGCTCAACCAGCTTATTTTATGGGATAGTGGGACGCATGAGCACCCTTGTGAGCAGGAACGTTAATTTGAGCGGCAAACAAGGGTAAAAACTTCCTATAGTGATCTATAAGCGACTACCTTGAAAATAAACGCCGACATTAATCTGAATGTCTAATATAATAACTGATTACATGAACTATAGCTCAAATATCGTTTGCTGTTGATTGGTAATGTAAACAGAGTGCCAACACAAAATACTATTAGCTATACTGCCTTTATGATGTTTCCAAACAAAATAAAGTAGATTCGCTCCTTCATTCATGATGCGAACAGCTAAGAAGTGGAATATGTTTCCAACGACCATATTTCCGCGATATTATGACCTGGAAGTCTTTAAGAGAACATTACTCTGAGAGACGTGGTTCATCGACGGACTTTTGTTTACCTTCAACAAGGTTACTCCACTCAGAATGAAGACTAACGTAGACCACGATAAAGACAATTCATGTGAACTCCATATATTGACATTATACATATACATATACATATACATATACATATACATATACATATACATATACATATACATATACATATACATATACATATACATATACATATACATATACATACATATTATTGCGAATACAGTGTTATTTTTTCTAAGCCCTTATATGATATAATTCGCAAATCCTAATTAAAACGAAATACCAATTTATATTAACATTAATCTCCTGATTATTAAATAATAGCTATTATGAACAAATTTAATGCCTATAACATATTATATAAAATTATAATGTAAAAGCACCCATTACCCTATTAATAAAAGTACAGACACCTGTGCTAGAAAAATGTTTTAATTCATTTTACGAGCGTCTGTTATATTTATCAAGATAAAGGTGACATCTGCGAACATATTAAAAGCTAAATCGTATAAGTATAGCAATTTATATTACGTTGCAGACCTTTTAAATGTATTTTGATACAAAAGTAAATTAATGACATTATTTAAAAGTGTGAGTTAATGATTAATATTACGGTTTCAATGCGTGAAGCTACCATACTTTATGAAAGCACTATAATAATATAATAATGACAGCAATTCGCGACCATTCATAGAAGTAGTAATCTATTGATCTACGATATATGCCCTTTTCAATCACCACATAAATATGCAGCAGCAGACATCGATCTATTTCAGCTATATAAATCACTGATCTCAGAAAATTTCAGATAGAAGCCTTTATTCTTTACTTTCAAAAAAAATGTTGTCCTACTTCGGCTGAGTGACAAGAAACAGTACATTGAACCTGCTGCTAAGGAGATAAAGGGCAGTCCAAAAACCTAAAGCAATTTTTAATAATTAGGGTGTACTTTTATTTTTTAAGCGGTAACTGAAGAGTCACTATTTTAAGCAATTAGTTTAGATGTTAATAAATATAACGCTTTTGATTGTATACAGACATAGATGATTACAACCAGAACGTTTTCAATTAACCCATTCAAGTTTATCTTTACAGTATTTAGTTCACAGGCGTAAATTCGATTTTACCTCTACATTCACATAGCTTGCATCTGTATTTTAAATAACGATTGCCATGAAAAAACAAATAAAATAATTGATACTTTGCCAATAAATTTACATGAATGAAGATACAATTCATCATGTAAAATTCGAAAATGTGAAACAACACTAAAGCATGTTCTCGTTGCGTTAAAATAAAGACAAAAGACGACACACCAATAAATTGTAGCTGAAATGTTACCAAAGCATTATACAGTTGCATAACAGTAAATAAAAACAGGGAAAAGAAGCAAAACATTGCACGAAACTGTGCGCTTTTAAATACGGAGGACGTTGAGCGCGGGCAAGGCAAAGACATTTATGTTCACTAAACAAGTAGTAAAAGTCACTACTTGAGCGTTTTTATGGCACTCATAAATGTCAGATTGCGCGCCCGGGGCTTAGCAGGCCGGCCCGCGCGCGGTACGCCCCGACCGGCAAACTAAGGATCAATGCACACGGCTGCTTTTGCATCCAAAGAAACGCACCCCGACATCCAGTTCTAGCCATAACATCGCGACTGCTGTCGTTTTAATTGCGATTTATCTCGGTCGTCATACGTCATTCTCTCAAGAATTACAAAGTACAAACTAAGGATCAATGCACAAGGCTTTTATATCCAAATAAGCGTGATGCGACGCCCGTAGCCAAATAGCCGCGATCGCAGTCGTCTCAATTGAAATCCATCGCGAATGTCAGACGTCATTCTTCGGCACTACAAAGTACTAGCTAAGGATCATGTATGCTTTTCATTCAAAGAAACATGACGCAACGCGACGTCCCGTCACGTCGACGTCGTCATTCTCTCCCATTCCACAGTGCAAACACGCTTTGGACAAAATAATAAACAAAAAGAAAAATCGTCGCGATTTTTTATTATATACTCTTCGATATTCTCTAACTAATTTTGTTTAGTAAAATCCTTTATTATCCACGTATTGAGGTGAACGTTTTTTTTATACTAGCTTATCTAAGTGACTACAGGATACCTGATTGAAAACACAATGTAGTTAAAGAGCTGCAAAGGCTACCAGCTACCAAGGGACTGGAATCAATTAATAATCTCTGTCGTCATACTGGTCTATATATAGGCTACAACGGAAAATATAACAACAACCAAAACGCGACAGTCGCTATGATAGTTTTTACAATTGAGTACGAACCAGTTCGTGGAATCGCATTACAACCTCCAATTTTTTTTATCTTTTTTTTAGACTTTGATCAGTCTGACCATGTCAGTCCCATAATCACACTATACTATTTAAATACTATTTCAAAAATTTATATATGAGACTACAGAGCATCTCAGCTGCGCAAGATGTTTGCTCAGCTAAGACGCTCTAAAATAGACCCACATCAGATCTGTTCAAACTAAATTGTTTACACATGATATCTCTCATAGAAACGCTCCGAACACATTTCGCCAAGAAATGGTGTATGTCTTCTGGGACTCCACATAGCTCGCAAATAGGAGGTCCGATTCCTCTCATCAAAAATTTGAATTTATTGAGTGGCATGTGTCCAGAGCGCAACAACCTTCAATAGTTTTGAGTTCTTCGAACAATATTAATGGATATTCTGTATTACGCACAATACTAACTCATCGGTTCATCAACAAGGCAACATTGTATTTGTGATAAAACTTCATTATGACTTTAATAATATTGGATGATACATATTATTTTGTTGACTTTGTTTCGAACTTTGAACGTTAGTATCGTGATTTCATAAAAACAAATACATATATACATGTGTAAAAGACCCGAGATATCATACTGCTCGTCTTAATTGGTAATTTTCATTTAAAAATTGTTTTACCGTTCAACAATCATTTGATATTTATTGGATTAACTGATCTCTTTATATTATAATAAATCATTTTTTCTTATTTTCAGGTAAAAATTCCTGATATTCAGCGGCTTGTGAGATATGGTAAAAGTCCGTATTATGGGACACATTTTCAGGTTCGTCGTACATTACCGCTATTATATAATCTGTTTAAGTCAAAAATACTATTTAAATCGTATCATACAATTGTCTTATGATTATTTAATTAATATAGCTAGTTTTTATTGAATGTTAATTTGTAAAAATAAAATTAATAGCCTTTTATGAGAGGAACCTCTATGTCCCTATTTATGAGACACTTAAAAAGTAGATGGCCCCAATGTCTCATGATGTATGTCCCTATTTTTGAGACAGTTTAGAAATCAATAAGACTGATTTTAAAATAACTATTTATTAATTTTAAATCAAAATACTTATAAAATAGATAATAAACTTGAATCTGAAATAACAAATAATTAGTCTTTACTAAATTAAATGAGAAATAAATGAAAATTATAAAAATATTTAATTCACTTTTATTCTTTAATTTTCTTCTGCAGTTCTTTTACTTTGCCCATCAGTTTTTTCTTTTCTTCTTGTAACTTTTTTTTTATTACTTATAGGCGAACGCTTGACCTCAATCACACCTGGTGGAAGGTGAAGATGAGTCCGACGATGAAACGTGTTCGCCCAGCAATTGCCCATTCACTCTTCTCTTAAAGACTCCCAGGTCATAACATCGCGAAAATACTGCCTCTGGAAGCGTATTCCATTCTTTAGCCGTTCGCATGATGAATGTAGAAGCGAATCTCTTCGTGCTGATATAAGGAACATCCACCACATACGGATGTTATCCCACAAGATGTCTAGTGGTTTCGCGGTGGAATGGTGATCCTTTTTATGCCAACACGCTCTCTGCTTCAGGACAGAGGAGTAAACATCTTTCATCACAGTTAAAAAAAATTGTAGGAGAAATATTACATACATTTTTACTTTCAAAATATGCTCCAGACTTTTTAAACCACTCTTGCAATTCTACACAAGTGACAGCTGCTCTTGTAACACTCAAATGTTGGGGTTTCCTTATAGCTAATTCTGAATGACGTTTTCTAAACATTTCATACCAGTGGCGACTAGGACGACTCTGTAAACGGAGTTTTTACAGCTAATTTTTGGACATATTTTTGAACACAATCCAATAACTCAGTTTTTGTTACAGGTGCTCCTATTGCAGCCCTGTCTAGCACCCATTTGACAATATCATCTTCTTCCTGAGACGATAAGACTGTTTCTGGTTTAGATTTTTTTTTATCTCATCTAGCCCAATACTTTTTTCTGCCTAGAGTAGCCACAGATACTTCGAAGGCAACAGCTACTCTCCGTAATGATGACCCGGTATCTTTTATTGCTTTTAAAGCATTTTCTACATCTATTGGGTCATATTTAAGTCTTTTATCAAGCACTTTTGAACACAACACTTTCTTTTTTGCTGATTGAGACGGCTGTTGTCCCCATTACTCCGATTTTCAATAATTTGTTTTTTGTTGTTCACTGTTGACACGTAACCTAAAATATCGAGAGATATGTCGATGGGGGGAGTCGAAGCTGCTCGCGTCCGTAGGCTTTACCCTAGTTTCCCTACAGGTGACTCCTGGGTGGTGCTAAACGAGCAGCAGCGAGGTGGTAGGGCTTCGGTGCCCGCCTGGATCGCGACCACATTACATGGGTGTAAAGCCCGTCATAGTGACCAGTTTCGGCTTGTCGCGTTTCGGGATCAGCTTGTGTATATCCAGTAGCTCATATACCTAGAGACCTTCAGTCGTGGTATATATGGGCCGACATGACGTTGGAGACTATCAATGGATTTTCATCCTTTGATAGTCGCTTTCGTTTTTGGATTACACTGTACTTACCATCAGGTACTCTGTAGTCACTATGTCGAGCCAGAGTAAAAAAAAAAAATTTCACTAATTAATAAAAGTATAAAAAAACATATTTTAAATATTTCAATAATATCAAATAAAAAATTAAGAAAAAAAAACTTGCAAAATTAATGTTTTGATTTTAGGTTAAGTTTTGAAATTAACGTAATTAAATTGAAAATACTCTCAGAAATAACTATTTGAAGTTATGCTGATAAATAATTTGTTATATTTAATCATTTTACTTTTTAAATACTAAAAATTATTGATATTTTAATTAAAAACGCATAACAGTACACTGTCTCATTAATTGGGACAATCATAAGACTTGATGTCCGTATTGAGTGATACGCGGTGTAAAGTGTTCCATATACCGGTACGTCTACGTTAACAAGTGTCGGTATTGTGAGACACTCAAAAATAAAATAATATTGCTATAAATTAACATAAATGCAAATAACATACAATATCTATAATTTATAAGCTTTTAGATTACACTTACATTATATATATAAATATAATAAAATATATAATTTCATCCAAGTAAAAAACTGTACAGTAGTTATCGTTCAACTCTTTTAAGCCACGGTTTTGAATACCAACAACAAACCTCATGCTTTTATAATTTTTTTTCAAAACATACAAGTAATAATTAACAATTAGACTTGTTAATTTCATTCAAAAATGATAAAATTATGTGTTTATTATATTTTTTAAAAGTATAATTTGGTATTCTTTTTATAAATGATTATATTCACATTGTGTACCATAAATAGGGACAGTGTCCCATAATATGGACTTCTACCATATGAGTTAAAGTTATTTAATGGTAAGTTACATCATTTGTCAATATAGTTTATAATAGTGCTACTATATCGTCACTTTTGGGGCGAGCAGAAATACATTCTGCTACTTTCGGTCGTCGTATATGTGGGCCGACATAGCGATGGCCACTGTCAACGGGTTTTTCTTTCTTGACGGTCCTTGCTGCTCTTGGACTACAATGTAGTTTCCATCAGATGCAATGTTTTCACTTTATCGAGCCAATTTGCATACATATATCTATCAAATACATGAATATCTCTTTGCGCTTATATGTCGTGCATAAACGAGACCAGCAGCACAGCTAAGTAAACTAAGTAAAGTAGGTTGACTTTCTCAAAGCACTACACTAGATATATTTTTTTTTATGAAAGGGTTACAGGATTAAAATCAAAAGATTTATATGAAAGCTAATATTTTCGACTAATTTCATATATGCCATAATACAATTACATTAAACCACGATTTATGAAGATGACAGAAAAAGAAAATTTGAAAATTAATATAGATTTTTAAGGATTAAGTTAGAATGTTTAAAAAGTTTTTAAGTGGTTTTCCTTTCAAAGCTACAGTAGACATTCAAAATAAGTACACGTAACAGGATCGCGTTAATATATTAACAAGTTTACCTAACAAGAATTGTAGCTGTACAAGGAAAGTTTATTGGAAAGGCAGACAGACGTGAGAATGGTTTTCCTCTGCGACAGAGGTCTATGCAAATTATTGCATCATTAAGCACGGCGCAGGCTTTCGTGTTAGATTGACGTTTCGCAATGCGTTCGCGCGACTAGATCTGCGAGGCCGGATGCGTTTGATTGGCGTTATTCAATTATTGCTGAGAAAGGGCTTTGTATACGCTAAGTTTAATAAGGCTGCATTTTAAGTTAAGAGCGGAAACATGGACCATAAAGGAAAGAGAAAACAGCGAATTGATGCATTAAAAAGACAGTGTTAGAAACGGATCTTACGCATATCGTGCATTCTGGGGACAATCATGATTAAAAGACACGTCTCATTTAATCATGAGCTCGACATCAAGATTCGCTTTTCTAGCCTAGCCATCTCCAAAATCATTCTTTATTTTGAGTATCTGATGCACCGCAAGGATCCTATGGAAAGTCTGGTTGTACAAAGTAGGGTTGATGAAGTCAGCTCTCGTGATAGGTCTCCTCTACGATTAACCTATCAGATTAATGATTAACATGTCAGTTTATGAGAGCGTCGGCTAAGAATCAGCTTGACATAAATGGAAAGCTGTAGTGTTTCGCCCGGTTTATTTGTGAAGATATTTTTCGGCCCTCAACCAATATCCTGTCGAAAAAAAATATAGTGATGCGCCGCTGCAAACGACATACCTGATAATAAAATATGTGCCAAGAGCAAGCGAATAGGAAAAATAAATTAAGAAATATCAAATTGAAAGCTTTTTGGATTTCTTTTATCTGTTTGGGTAAGAATTTACTTAATATAAGTTTCCTGACTTGTACTCGCAGTAAACCTCAATGTGACTAAATTTTCAGATTATTGAGAGGTTTTGTAATCAATTCTCCATTGCCTTGCCTCACCGAACCCACCATGCACGATTTCTCACTGAAATAAAGCTGATATCTTATCGGCCTTTATACTCGTAAACCACGAAGAAAGGTTTGTTTGTATATAGACAACTAACTGTACTTGGTACCTAATTAAATTTGTTTTAGTAATTGTTTACACTTAACAAAAATAATTATTCCAGAATCCCTTTAGGATTGGTATATCCTCTGTTATTAAATAAATTAATATTTAAACTCGAAAACGTATTAATAAATGAAGGAATATTTTGATTTATAGCTGCAATACAATACGTAAAAAAATAATATGTATTTAGTAATAAAAAATATTGAGTGGTTCAGTAATAGGGAAATATATACTGGCCCCGTCTGTGCTCTGGTGAATTCGCATAGAAAGTGTTTAAGATCAGTTAGGGTTGGTACAATAAAAATAATTATTGTACAGGAAATTTTGATATCTATCAATCATGATATTTATATAATTGAGGGAAATTAAACATATACTTACTAAAAAACGTGTTTATCGTTTTATTTATAAAAATATTAAATATTCACATTATCATATAAAATATAATCATGACAATTATTAATGTACATTAATTCTCAATGCAAATTTAAAAAATAAATTGCTGTTAAATGTGTGAATTGAGAACGAAACTATATATTACGGTTAAAAAGTGGGTCGTTCAGGTCCACATGTTGTCAACCCTATGAATACATCCTAGTTCGAACACCTGCTGGTCAAGAGTAGACATATGTATGGTGGGTTGGTGACTTTTATTGACACAGTCGTGAATACCGGTAGCTTCTACCTTCTTCGGCGCGATATTTTCAAGTCTCGTCCGATATCTTATCAAGCGGTACAAAATATAAGCGACGGCGCTTATTAATTTTTTATACTATTTTAACAAAATATAAGTACAATGTAAAATAAGTGCACTACTGCCAAGATAAGAAATTTTCGAAATTTACCATAATTATGCTAGCGATGTTATTTAAATTGGTTTCTTAATAGAAAAATGGTAGATATTCATATAAATAACAAAGTTACTACCTGAAATAAGATAATTATTAAAAAAACAGTCATATTTATTACTTTTCAAGTATTTTTACTTACGTACGTATTATTTACTTTTTAATTCGAGATAAATAATTCCGTTTTTAATTAAAAATATATATAATTATTTGCAGACGTTATTGCAAAATGCGTTCAAAAATAGATAAACACTCAGTTTCAAAGAAACACTTCTGTAATTTGAAAATAGTCTTAAACGTATAAATTTGCGACTCATTACTATTTAACATTTTTTTAAATTTAGGGAGTGTATTTGTAACTTAGCGTATATCATCTAGTTTCTAGCAAAGTCCTAGCGTCTAGTAATTTTAAGTGTAGTACATACGACAGAAATCCAATACTAAGATGATGTAATAGAGACTAAGGTAGATTTTTTAAAACAAAAAATGTGAAGCCAAGTCGATATGTTTCATATTTTATTTATTTTATTCTAATCAACACCGCAAAATAACAAAGAACTGTTTGAATACTTCACACAAATATAAAGCTAAGAAAAGTAATTTCTAATAAGTAGGTTACGAAATTATTGCGGTAAATTAAAAAAGGTTGGAATATTTTTGAAAATAATTATACATAGCATTTGTTAAAAAATTTATAAGGTCTCGTAAAATTTAGAAGACTGTGTCAATTAATTTAGTATTTCTGTGTCAATATTGATAATCAAGAATTTCATGCATTAGACCATACTAAAGCTTCCGTTAAGCAGCATTTGAGTTGTCTGTGGGTAAATAATAAAATGTAAAATGAACCATAGGAATGAGCTACCACTCTTATATTTAATAAATAAATAGTTATTCCAAGAATTATATTCCACATACACCTTATATAATTATGTTACATATAGTTTTTATAGTGTTTGTGTGCGGTCTTTCAATCGTAAGATCAATAAAGATTTTATACCTTTTTTTATTAGTAGATATTCATTAGTATTTTATTAACCCTCATTGGCTGGTATTTCAAAACATAGTTGGTAGTAAAGTCTAGCAATAAAACATATACTTACCTATTAAATATAGCTCTTGACATAAAATTCTTTTTATTTGGAAGTAGAATGAAAGTAGACAAACATCATTTTTATATCTCCTTGTTTACATTCTTACTATGAAATTTATTTATTTTATAAAATGTAGGTACGTACATTTATATCACATATACAAACGAACGATGTTTTTCATGTAGTATTTTATGTTTATGTAATATAGATCTCTTTAGATTCTTTTATATTAAGTTTTGCCCAAAGTTATTCTATCACTAAGTGAAAATAGTCATGCCAACAATAACCTAATTTTTTACAGAATTTTTGCCTAAATTTAAAGGTTATTAAGTGAGTACGGGGATTTATCGATAAAAATGATTTAGAGGATTTTCAAAGGAATTATAAGACGCAAGAAATAATGAATGGTTTTCTATACATTCACAATACTGTTGATTATAATGATAATTTCATTTTAGAGATGGTAAATGATAAATCATTTACAGTTTTACTTTGTTGTAAGAATATCTATAAATTTTTTAATTATGCATAAACTTTTATATTTAGGATGCTTTGTTATTCTTTTAGGATATTTTAGGTAGAATTTATTCTTCTATAGAAAAAGGTTGCGTCACAACTGTTTATATCAGTATTATCCGCGTATGACACAATAAATGGAATTTAGAGCAATTTTATGGGGCTTTGCTTGTTCTGGGTTCGTAACACTGAGTGAAATAGCTAATCAGTATAGCGTGAAATAGGATTGCGCGTACGCGTCGGGTACGCCAATCGTAATGGCGCGAGAGGGCTTGTCCGCGATCGTAGCGCCACGATAGCATTGTGCAAAGCTCGCAAGAGTCGATCGCAACGCCGATTGCGAACGCCTGTCGCTTACACGTCGCCTGCCGCCTTTATCTCGAACCGCATCGCACGCAAATTATAATCGATACCATTATTGTAATATCGAAGTGTAACATTTACACCACTATTGTTCATTTTCTGCAACGTACAATAGAATCTCTTTGTTCCTTCTTTTACGAGTAGATCATCTATTATTGCTTAATTTTTATTTTTCATTATGACACGGTTAAGAAATTACTCTGCACCTGATAGTGTTGTTCTTCTCCATCCCTGCAACTCTCGACGTCAAACTTCACAATCTCCTTTGATGAACTTGAATGTGACTGGATAACCCGAGCTTAATTTAAAGATCCGTTCATAAGCCCCATAGTGCAGTTGGCTCAAAGATTGGTAAGTATAGTTATATACAGTCTTGGAATGAGTTTTACAGTGTTCCCGTTTAGCTTTTAGGTCTTACACTGGTTTGTTCAAAATTGTATAATCCCTTGTCCTTAGGTGTGGCTGGTGTCATGGCTTATTTCAGTTAAAAAAATCACTATTAAATACAGTTAATACTGAACAATCAGTTGGTATTTTCAATGCTTTAAGTAAATACACGTAATGATTTGTAATATCCAGAAAGATAAAGTTAATCCTTTCATTAATAATATAATTGTTAATACATAAAAACCGCACATAAAAACGTATCCGGGAGTTGATTTTAAAATAGAATCATTAATTAACTTATATAAATTCTTTAAGCTGAGACATGGTATAACAAAAATAGTAGCAAAATCAAAGAAACGTTTCAAAACGTTGTTTTTAATCAAAAAGTATGATTATAAAAAATTCCATAAATAAAATATAGGTCGATGCAATGGCGTAACAAAATACGGTCTTTCGTAATTTACGTAAAAGTAATAAATAGTTACGTAGTAAGTAATAAGTCTTCATATGAATTATTTTGCCTTTTGTAATTGGACAAATTTCCCGAATTCTTATCTTACCAATTAGTGTCCAATAAACTGATGTTCATTTTGGACAAATTTCTTTTGACAAGGCATGCTTTTTTGTTGGACAAAATTGATGATCAGTAATACTGGTGTAAGCTACAGACACCTAATTATATGTTTTTGAAAAAACTGTATATTAAGTCCTGCATGTGTAAAACTCTATGAAAATAATAATAATTATTTTATATTACTATTATTATTATTATATTATAATATATGTAAATTATTTTGAAACAAAAACAGTAGTTTTAGTTGAGATAAACTTTTCAACATGATGATTTTAAGGTTTGATATATCATGTATCCTTAGATCAAAATCTAATCATTAATAATGACAAATCATTAGAACCCTAAACGTGATTCTGGACTTGTGCTCAGCAAACAGCAGTAAGGTATATACACTATAATATATACTATAGACTAGGCTATAGTCTATAATCTATAGGCTATAGACTATACTCTGGAGAGTGTGCGACTGAGTTGTATGATTTGGTGCCCCCTCCACCTTCCACCATAAATTGACAAGACGCCATGCGGGCTTGCACCCTTATGTGGTTGACATTCCAGTCGCTCGCACGAAGCAATTCGCCTCCTCCTTTTTGATGCGAACCGCCAAGGAGTGGAATTCACTTCCTGCGTCTGTGTTTCCAACTTCTTTTGACATGGGGATTTTCAAACGTCGAGTGAATCGGTATTTGCTAGGCGAGCGCCATCGTACCCCTTACTATCACTTTCCAGCAAGTGAGATTGAGGTCAAGCGCAAGCCTATCAGAAATAAAAGAAAGGTACCAGGGAGTATTTGCTTTACTCTATTTCGTTCACGGTAAAGCCAGTCTTAATGATAACATTTCAACAATTCAACATATCGAAGACCAACTCAAATAAACCCAGTTTCTCTTTTCGTTTATTCAACCTGGTATGATAACGGTGATTTTTAATATAATCTCATTTCATGGCAGTCTCTTTAATATTTGTGCTGTATTTTACTTACTACTAGCAAACCCGGTGAACTTCGTTTCGCCACCAGATGGCTTCATTTTGGTTTTTAGTTAGCGTTTGAAAGAACGTGCGCACAATAAATGTCACATGAAATTAACTGAGCAGAGTACAATGAGTAGCTGTCAAACAATGTATAACGCATCGGTGCTATCTACTTAAAATACTAGTGCGATCTGATTCACCACCATGCAAAACTATATTGGTTTGTAGTACATGCTATGTATCAGAGATGGCGCTGTATGTGAAATTTTTTAATAATTTTCCTATAAACCTCACGTAGCCCGAGACCTTTCCAACGAATGCAAAACCGTGGAAATCGGTTCCTGCGTTCTGGAGTTATAGCGTCAGGAAGGAAAACCAAAATTATTTTTATATAATAGATTATATTCCATACGAATATTTTGCTGTGCCTGCATAAAAAAATATAATTTTTATACGTACTTAAATTTCTTGTTTAGATTGTATTAGTATATTACACTTAAATGAAGACGAACGGTATATATAGTTACATATATTAAAAAAATAAATATACGTGAACGTATAAAGACGTCTTGGAAGCGTGCAAACATTTGAGTTTTTATTTTACCAAGTCATCGCGAAGGTTTATGGGCATGCTACCACTGTCTTCATAAATCAAGGCACTTACAATATTGTTTCTTCTCATAAATACAATATGCTTTTCGTCTTTATTTGCAAAGTGCTTGATAATACTCGTCTCGGATCTTAATCAACAAAGCCCAGCCTCAATCGAGTATTCGGTTTATCTTCATATTTGTCCAATTTCATCGACAAATATTATTTTTTTTTATATTTTCTTGTAATCGCTTATTTGAAATTATTGCTTTTAAAATCTAAAGTAAAACTTTAAAACTTTTGGTAATTTATATAATATTTTGAGAATCTTTCAATTTTGGGTGAGCGCACTCTATCATCAGCCTGATCATCACTTTCCAGCAGGTGAGATACAAGCGCAAGCCTGTCAGTTGTTAAAAAAAATTGGTAATGAAAAGTAAAACATGCATATTTCTATAATTATTAAGACCTGTTGGCTTGTATAGCCAATAATATAGTATGCAGTACTAAAAAAATTAGAGCTGACGCATTGGATCAACTTTTTAATGTACACCGAAACGTTGTCGAAAATTGTATACGACGTTTTTTGTACGTAAATTAAGAAACTGTAAATTTAGTTCATTTAGTCTTTTCCGCTCTGTATCAGATTCAAACCCCTACAGCACCTCTAAATTAGAACTTTAAATTATAGTTAGGTACCTATAATAAAGTACTTGTTATAAATTTTTGAAATAGGTATATTAAAAAGTTCATTTGTAATTTTAACTTGTTATACTTGTGTATAAACACTAATTACACAGATATTTGAATTTATTTTATGTCTAAATTAGCAGAGTCTAACTATTATATTCATAGCTGCAATTATTACCTATGAGTGTAGAATTCTCAATATATAAGAATTAAAGATACAAGGTAACTTTCTAATCGCCTGATAGGTGAAAGTCCCATGCAAAGCGCATTCACCAAGCTAAGGCATTATGCGGGACACAGCTGTTACGTAAAACATCGGATAACGGCTCTGAAGCTATAAATTGATACGATATAAGGTCAGGGTCCCCGTATAAATGTTCAGTGTTCGATGTGGATGCACTTCGCCACAAAGTGGTCATTCGTTTCAAATAAATTACCATGTAATGGTACGTTAATTTGCATACTATGTTCAACGATACTGCTCCTTTTGTACTGCAAAAGCAACTTTATCTCAATCTTGGTAGAACACCATTTACATCGGCCTTATATATTCATTCAAAAGCTCCACAAAGGGCGCTGAAGTAGTGGAATTTCCTGGAACTACGAGCTTTCGCAAAAGTTCGTCCGCCATCCCAGAGATGGCGTTTTGTACAAGGGATGAATTGGTTTCTATTTCTACTTGGCGTGGATTGTTGGGGTTGTTAAAGTTTCCTATATTCACTAGAGGGTTGTACTGTTGCTTGATAAGTGTTTCCAAGCCTACCGCGTAGATGTCGCTACACTTAAATAAACATAATTTATAATTAAGGGCTGTGTATTGCTTGATATATGTATATCTACTATTAAACAAATTTTAGTATACATTTTTTTTACTCATTTTTTTTACCAGTTTCTTAATCTTAATTATTAATAATTAATTATTAATATTAATTAATTAATAATTAATAAATAAAAGTTTTTTTTGAACTGTTAATCCACTAAAAGTATTAAGCAAATAAGGCTTTCCGGTGTATAACTCTATTAAAATCTAAATATTATTTAGCAAGTAGTCATTGAACCACAAAGAAAACCTCTTCAATTCATTGTAACCTAGTTAAAAAAATATTATTACTTGTCATACTTTATGTTTTTAATATCTTTAGGTGGCAAATAAGCTGACAGCCCATCTCAAAGAAAGTTAATATTTTCTTTAACAATAACCAAAGGCAACACCACAAGTATTGCCATCGTGCTGTCGAGTACATTAGTAACAGCAACTGTTTGCTTTTTTTATTCTGACTTGGCATAGTGACGACATGTCTGATGGTAAGCGTGGTGCAGTCCGAAATATAACTACGGCTATTAACATTAAAGAAAAACCTATCAACAATATCGAACCTATTTGGTAGTATCAAAATAATCATACTTATCTATGTAATAAAAAGCTTTTATAAAAATGATATTTATAAATTATTTTAAAAGCTTTATACAATAGATTTAGGTAAGCAAAAACTTTCCCAAAAAAATCTTTCACAAAAACGTTTCGGATTGAAATTCAACAATAAAAGTGAAATCCGTAAACTGTATGCAAATTTAATATCGCGCAACCATACCTGACTTTAGCTACTGTTAATGTATTGTTGTTTTGAAATCTATTGCATAAGCATACCAGGTGACAATGGATGTTGTAAATTTTACCTTATCCCACGGGAGCTGACCCAATTCGTGTGGTCTTTTGTGTTTAATATTGTTTTGTTTGTTATTTTTGCTTACCTGTTGTCAATAAGAAAGCTTACATTTTTAATGTGCATTTCTGTGCGTATATCCCATTCAAGTTTTGCTTAAATTTAAATGCCTCTAAGTAGCATCTATATATATAAAATGTTGTCCTGGCTAAATTATTATCATAGAGCCGGAACTACTGAAGCTAAAAATATCAAATTTAGACACGGAGTTCTTTTTATGTTGTGAGTTTCCACGAAGGATGGATTTTTCTATATTTCATCTCTAAGGGAGTGAAATAGGGGTTGAGAGGTTATTTGAAAATCAGTTATTTTAGAAATAAATATTACGAGAACCAATATTTAGCTTTTAGTAATATAAAAACCATGTTTTTGGAAGTTTTTACAAAATCTATCCCCAAGGGGCAAATTATTTCTACCCAGACAACACCGGGTCTCTATCGTTAGTAGGTACTACATAAAGTTATGCTTACTATATAGGATATTACTTTTTGCTAAAATATATTGTTTAGCTAGTATAGAATAGTAGTTATAGTAGCATAATAATCTAAATAGAGTTTTAAATAATAATCATCAATCAATCATGAAATCATACAAATTTACAAGTCAATAATGTTTAAAAGCATTTGCATTTAGGAAAATTCTAAAATTGGTCGTAAAAGTGTTTAAGATTGTTTGAATGAAATGATTTTGAAGTTAGATTCGGTTCCGAGTAATTAGGTACCAAGCTCTTTAATAGACAGTGATGTAGATATGTATCACATACTTAAAACGTCATATCTGTTTAATCAGCATCCCTCACATAGTGTTTTTTTTTACGGTTATATCATCCTTTAATGTCTGTGAATGTACTAAAACAGTATTAGTAGCAGATTTAGTGCACTAATATTCAAACAGATTAAAGTGTAGATCTTCATATATTCGGATTCCCTGGGAATGTGTAGCAATACAATAATCCTTTATATTCAAATGCTAAAAAAAATAAAATAAAATAATTATTTCGGGGATTTCGACAATTTGCAATGTATTGAGAGGTGATATTTATATTTAAACTGTTATACTTTTGTATATATAATATTACATTTGTAAAACTCAATAAGTGATGATTTTTAATGATGTAGGTAAATCAATATTTATTGAAAATTAAAAAAATCTTATTTAATTTTTTATGTATACTTCCCATTACACGGTGGGCTAATATCATTTATTAAAAATTCGTGCATTTAAACTTGAGGACATTGTGTTATGATGTAGCTCACAATGATTTAGCCAAAGACATAGTACCTAAGCAGAACACACGTGATTTATTTCTAAGCACGGGATCCTATGACGTTTCCACGCCATAAATCGCATCCCTCAAGGCTTGCGGACGTATCGGGGTGCTTTATTAACAGCATAGTTGACGACATTTCACGTTGGATGAGGTGGTGGTATACACTAAAGCAGTGATTCCTAGCCTAAAGTAACGCGCGCCATAAAACATTTTAGGAATATAGTTGAAATTTCAGTAAACAGAATTACCTCAAAACATCTCATTGGATCGAAAAATGTTCTGTGTTTTTTTTTTATTTTTCCAAGATATTACGATCCATACTTTTTTAATTGTATATAAAAAGTAAAAAAACAGTTATTCCAATTATAAGACGTGATTCAGTTTTTTATTTCCTTCAAGTGGTTTGTGGAAATCATCGCTTAAATCTCTGGAGCCTATCGTTTATTGGGTTAGAAAGTACTGCACAGAGGCAGTATAGGCTGCGCATTTTGTAAGTTATGTTGCATAAAGGTAGATATTTAACAGTGGTTGATTACTAATTGATCAAAGAAAGTGCATCAATTATACTAATAAGTTATGTTTAGCAGTGGATTTCAATTAATAGTGGATGATGGACCATAAATAAACGTCACAATAACTCGCCAGTCATATATTATATCAAGTTAGCTCAATTTTCTCTCCTTTTTCTTTTTTTTTAAGATAACCCGACTGAAAAACTTGTGAAGGTTTAGATGAAGTAACATTCGACTAGGAATAACGCTATTAGAAAATATTATATATAATGGGATTAAAAAAAAGCATTTGAATTTGAGCCATGTTGATACGTTATATTCAAATCATACATTTTGCACATTTCTATTAGCGATATCGCTGATCTAATGTTACTTTGTCTAAACCCTCTGTAAGTATAGAAAATAATGAATATTTATTCCTTAACAAAATACAGAAATAATTATAACTATAAAATAGGCTATCTTATAAACTTATAAAGTGTGATGTCGTAACAAAAACGCCGCTGACTCTGCATAAACGCCGAGGGTGAATCTTTGATACTGTGCTCGGTTACAGGCGACAGTTGACACTTTCTATCAACTGGTTTGTGTGATTTTTAGTATTAAAATAGTTATACTGTGATTCTGCCGTCGTGTGTTCTAGGCGATACACGTGTACAGAGAGATTATTGCAATCAAATCCCTTTTTTTATTCCAAATTCACTTTTCACAGATTTAGTTATTTAGTGCTATTTTGGTGGTGGTTTTTAAGGTAAGTTTTTTAATTAACATTCCTCAGTACCTCCATTGTTCTTACAATGGAGGTACGGCCTCCCGATCCACCTGACCCAGTGTACTCCTCCCAAATAAACAGCTCAGGACCATCTAAAAGAAAACAAGACACGGTTACAAATGACCCTGCCTCAAAAAAGGTCATTAGGGACTTATCGACTCCGTCAGCGTCTATCCAAACCATGTTCATCCATCCCTCGCTCAGTGATGGGTTTAAACGTTACGATGATAACGATGAAGGTCCTTACATCATTCATGTTTCAAGGCTTCAGGCGGAAGTGGCCACGGGCCTCCCGATTAAACCAATAATATTCGGCCAGTTTTTGAAATCCAACAACATAGCAAATATAGTTAGGGACGGTATCCGTAAAGTGGGTAGAAATAAAATTTCTATTTCATTCAAATCACCTTCTGATGCGAACACCTTCCTTGAGAATCCATTACTTGGTCAACACAATTATACTGCAACAATACCCACATTTAATGTTACCAGGATGGGTCTAGTCCGTGGTGTTCCAGTAGAGTGGTCTATGGATGAATTTGTAGAGTCTCTAGATATTCCTCCAGGTCATGGCGCCATACTTAAAGCCCGTAGGCTTAATCGGAAAGTGGTAGTTGATGGTACAGCCTCCTGGATCCCAACCCAAACTGTTGTACTGACGTTTAGAGGTCAAAATCTCCCTAATCGGGTATTTTCTTTTTATACGTCTCTGCCTGTAGAGCTTTACACGTATCCGACAATTCAGTGTCAAAATTGCTGTAGGTTTGGTCATGTTAAGGCTCAATGCCGCTCTAAACCCAGATGTTTCCGCTGTGGGCAACCTCACTGTGGGGACGAATGCAATGCTGATTCCAATTCTTGCATTTTATGCTCTGGATCTCATCTCGCTACTAACAGCTCCTGCCCTGAACATATAAGACAGAAAAGCATAAAATCGATAATGGCCCAAGAAAATATTTCATATGAGGAAGCTTCTCAGCAGGTCCCTGCAGTTCGGAAATCTTACTCAGAGACAGCTAACTGTTCTCCCTTCCCCAGCTCTATCCCTAAATCTCCAACTAACCTACCAAATCCTCAATCTAGACGTAAAACCGTCTTTCTTTCCCCGCGTCCTAGGCAACCTCTCGGGAGGTCCTTTGATAAATCCGCCCACCATGCAATTGTTGCTGATATTCCCTCATCCCTGCCCAACGGCTGTGCCCTCAGCACTGCGGAAAGGGCTTGCTCTCCAGCTCCAGAGGAGACTCCTAATGACAACCTCCTGGAGGTCTTGCTTACCCTGTTAATAAATATTATCTCTAAATATGGAGATTGTTTACCGTCCCACGTTGCCGACAAGTTATCCCAGATTATCTCTATCACTAATAAAAATGGACCCGATTAAAATTATTCAATGGAATTCTCAAAGTATAAATAACAAAAAACATTCCCTATCCCTATTAATAGCTGAGTTTTCCCCGTCAATCATTGCCATTTCTGAGACATGGTTACTTCCTGGAGCTCGTTTTCGGGTCTCTGGGTATTCCTGTCTTAGGGATGACAGGAGTGATGGTTATGCCGGTGCGGCCTTACTAGTAAGACGCAGCCTGCAATTTTCTCAGTGACCTCTTCCACCTCACAATAATAACTTTAATGCTGTTGCCCTTAGGGCCTTTAATATATCTTTTTTAGCTGTATATACTCCCCGCCCTTACCCTTCTTTCAGCCAGGATATACAATCCATTATTACTTCTTTACCAAATCCGGTGATTATCATGGGTGATTTTAACTGCCACCATCAGATGTGGGGTTCTCACCACACTGATATATATGCTGCTTCCTTGGTAGATATGCTTGATAGTGTAAATTTATGTGTGATCAATGATGGTTCCCCCACCCGCCGAGTCTACCCATCCCAAAATCGTAAGAGTGCAGTTGATATAACTGTATGCTCTCCCTCCCTTGCATCTTTGCTCTCCTGGGAGGTAATTACTGACTCCCATGGGAGTGATCATTATCCCATTATCATCACTCTCCCTGTTAGATCTCCTTCTAATCACAAACCCTTATCTACTAACACATTCAACTTACGCAAAGCAGATTGGTCATCATTCGCTGATTCCGTGGACTTTCATTTGGACCAGGCTCTCCCTCTTAACAGTGAGAACATCATACAAAGTTATGATTCCTTTGTATCCCTCTTACTCTCTTCAGCCAATGCTCATATCCCAAAAAAGAAAAAAACCCTCCATTATAAGTCTTCCCCCCCTTGGTGGGATGATGAATGCACAGAGGCTGTCCGAGAAAGAAAGGAGGCTGAAAAAAGATACAATTCATCAATGTCTATGGATAATTTCCTTGCTTACAAACAGGTAGCGGCACGTACTAGAAGACTCCTGTCTTTAAAAAAGAAAAATGGGTGGATTACTTTTTGTGAAAATTTATCTCCTCTCACTCCACAGTCCATAATATGGAAACAAATTAAAAGATACAGGGGTGCTTACAACTGCATTAACATTCCTTCCAATGATGCTTCTGTTTGGCTGCATGAATTCAGTAATAAAATCTCTCCACCTTATGTTCCTCACTATGACTCTCTTCCAAAAGAAGGCTCCCCCATATCCTCTCCTCTATGTCAACCATCATTATCATGGTTAGATTCCAATTTCACTTGGGATGAATTACATCATGTCCTTAATAATTTGTGTGACTCTTCGCCTGGGGAGGATTGTATCCCCTATTCATTCCTATCTAGATGCAATAATAAAGCTAAACTATTTTTCCTTGAAATAATTAATTATTTTTATACATATAGTATTGTCCCAAAGACTTGGAAGTCCCAATTAGTTATTCCCATTCTTAAACAAGGAAAAGACCCGACCAACTTTTCATCCTATAGACCAATAGCTTTATCTTCTACGTTATCCAAAATCATGGAACATATGATTAAAAACCGTCTTGAATGGCACATGGAAAATAATATGCTTCTTGCTAAGTCACAGACAGGATTTAGGAAAAGTATGAGTACTCTGGATAACTTAAGCATCTTAACAACTGACATCCGTCTTGCTTTTAAAAAAAAGGAGATCCTTGTTGGGGTCTTTTTAGACATAGAATGTGCTTACGACAACGTCCTTCTTCCGGTGCTCAGGAATAAACTTATTCAGCTGAATGTCCCTGTGAAGATGACAAGCTTCATAAGCAACCTACTTATGGAAAGGTCAGTTTCAATTAGAACTCAATTTAAGTCCCTTTCCCCCCGCTTAGTCTGGAAAGGTCTACCTCAAGGCTCAGTCCTTAGTCCCTTACTTTTCAACATCTACACTGCAGACCTCAGTCAATCAGTTGATTCATTCTGCCAAATTCTTCAATATGCAGATGACTTAGTTTTATATACTTCATCACTCTCTATTCACAATGCAAAGGAGCAATTAAACTCTGCATTATTTTATTTGGATTCTTGGCTGTCAAATCATGGGCTTAAATTATCAGTTCCCAAGTGTACGACCGTGGTTTTTACCAAAAAATATTTAATTCCACCTATTGAGCTATCTATCAACAATGAGTCAATTCCCATGAATGACCAGGTTAAGTTTCTCGGATTAATTTTGGATAAAAGACTTTCGGGAATACCTCACTGCGATTTTGTAGTCAATAAATGTGAGAAATCCATCAACATCCTCAGATCACTATCCGGAGTCTGGTGGGGATCCCATCCTTTTTCTCAAAAACTCCTGTATAATGCCATCATCCGGAGCCATCTCGACTACGGGACATTCCTTCTAGATCCCTGTAACAAAGCCGCTTTATGTAAGTTAGACAAAATACAAGCAAAAAGCCTCCGAATAATAACGGGAGCAATGAAATCTTCCCCAATTAACGCATTACAGGTAGAATGTGTGGATCCACCATTGCACCTCCGTAGACAATATTTATCAGACCGCTTTCTTTTCAAACTTATTCAAGATCCTAATCACCCTTTAATCCCCAAGCTTCAAATCCTACTAAGGCAATTCGATTCCAGTGGGTACCAATCCCTAGATATAATCCCATGCATCCTCCAATCCTTGATTAAAATTAATAGGCTTTCATACCCTATATTTAAGTCTAATATAAATCCCTTATACATAACGCCTTTTCCGGCGCTTACTTTGCAGCCTTCAGTTTTCTTGCATCTTGGGATTGATAAAAATTCTTTAGAAGCAAATAAAAAGTTCCAAGAAATTCTAGTAAATAAATGGAAAAATTGGCTACCAGTATATACCGATGCCTCAAAATTAGATGAGCATGGACCAGTCGGGGCCGCCGTTTGGATTCCTAAATTCCGAATCATCTTAAATTATAAGTGCCCCCCAGGTACCTCAGTGTTTACGGGTGAAGCTCTTGCTATTCTTGAAGCAATTAAATTTATGAAATCACACAATATTAGTAGATCTATAATATTTTCAGACTCTAAAAGCTGCTTACAGTCTCTACTCTCCTTCCCCTTCCGCTCTAGAGCAAGACATCCGGTCCTTTTGAATATTAGAGAAGAACTATTGAATTGTTCCGTTTTGGGTCTGAACATCACTCTCGCCTGGATACCAAGTCACTGTGGCATAATAGGTAACGAATCCGTAGACTCATGTGCCAAAGCAGCAGTACGGTTGGGATCAATGGATCATTACAGGGTCTATTCTGAAGATTTATGTACACTAGCTAAAGCCGGATTACGTAAAGCGTGGCAAAGCGATTGGATTGTTTCAAAAGCCCGAAAGGGTAAAAAGTATGGAGACTTACAAGTGGAAGTTCCTCTGAAGCCTTGGTTTTCCAAATTCAAATACCTTGATAAACCAACAACTTCTATTATTTGCCGACTTCGCTTGGGGCACGCCTGTACCCCGGTTCACTTAGCGAAACTTAGAATCAGAGACCATTCGCTGTGTGAATGTGGTTTGGAGGACGGCACTCCAGATCACTTGTTTTTTAATTGCACTAAATACAGATACTCTTTATATGATATTTTACCTCCATCCATTCCTCGTCCTACTAACTTAATGTGTCTTCTATCCCTTTCAGAATCTTCCGTTTTAGACCTATTATCAAAATACATTAAACATAACAAAATAAAAATTTAAAATCTACATTAGTGTAACTAATACTTATTTGGTGGTGGACTAATCTTTATTTTATTTGTGTTGTCCATTTATTTTTAGATAACCTGATCTGAATCTGTGAAAGAAATATACTTTTACATATTTTAAATTTATTTTACCGACCAATCTCCTTCGTTTATTGCACTACTTACATGACATTGGCAGAATCGTGCTTGCGCGTTGCCATTAAAGAAAGAAGAAGAAGAAGTAGTTATACTGTGAGCTAAAAAAAGAAACGACTTTATGTTGTATATCATAATGTAACAAATAGGAAGGAGAGCCGTGTATGAGCAGTGGGTCGCAGGCCGACACAGCCGGGTGCGCCGGGTATAAATCTGGCGCATCCGGCCGGCCACCGCGCCGGTAGTGCCGACGATTATTCACCCAATATCGAGTTTTGGCTTCACTTGCTAGCCTCTAATCTTCGCTTTCGTCGAATCTGGATTTATGTCTATGACGAATTCATTTTTTGGTATTTTAGAAATAGGAGGACATTCCTCTTTATATAAAAAAAATGATTTCTTTAGGTTTCAGAGTAAGATTGTTCTTATTCTTGTAAAGAAAGTTTTAATATTAAATACATAATAATAGTTGAGACTCAAAATGAAACCAGAATTTTATTGGTTGAAGGGATCCAGATTTTTATGTTTTAATGAAAGATAATGTGAAGTTCATCATTTAATTTAGCTTACTAGTAGACATAGATTTCAATTATTAAATGCCATTAAGCTTAATATGCAGCACATGACATAAAGACTGTCATAGTGACTCGCTTTCGTCTGTCGCGTTTTGAGATTAGCTTGTGTATATCCAGTAACTCGTACACCTAGAGACCTTCAATCGCGGTATATGTGGGCCGACATGACGACGGAAACTATCAATGAATTTTCATCTTTTGATGGTCGCTTTTGTTTTTGGACTATATTGTACTTACCATCAGGTGCGTTGTAGTCACTATATGGAGCCAGTCTAAAAAGAAACATTAATATAATTTGGTATTATTTGAAAACAAACGTTGCGGATGGATTTACTTCTCTGGTTAGTCGCTGCTGTTCTTGGACTTGTGTTTACTTTCCATCAAGTGCGGTATTGTCATTTTGTCGAGCCGGTATAAAAAAACTGACATTAGGTAAAAGCATTGAAATGTTTGTTAAAGATCTTTATATAGTTAGCAGAAATCTACAAAATTATCACGTGAGCTACTTTGATTTGGGTGATCTCATCTATACTAATATTATAAAGCTGAAGAGTTTGTTTGTTTGTTTGTTTGTTTGTTTGTTTGTTTGAACGCGCTAATCTCTGGAACTACTGGTTCGAATTGAAAAATTCTTTTTGTGTTGAATAGACTATTTATCGAGGAAGGCTTTAGGCTATATAACATCACGATGCAACTATTAGGAGCGAAGAAATAATGGAAAATATGAAAAAAACGGGGAATATTATTCATCCTTGAGTGCTTCCATTGCGTGCGCTGCGAAAACGGTTCAAGATATCAAAAATATATGTATGACAGAGTTATTCCTCTTAAAATGATCTAAAAAAATGTCCGCGACAGTATATGTCTATCTTTTAAGATTAACTCACTAGAACCGTTTTTATGGTAATCAAATTTGGTCGAAATTAATGCATTATTTTTTAAGAGTTGTAACAACGTAATAATATTAATCTTTATCCAAATAAATGTGTTGATGATTAAGAGTATTTAATTGTGAACAAAATTGTCTTTGACATCACTTAATTTCAATGAACATCTTAGAAGATATTACAATAACTTATATAGCAAAACAACGTTTGCCGGATCAGCCAGTATATTATATATATTGGAATTTTTGACACCCGGTCGGTTGTAGCTTCTGTATAAGGCCCAGGTTATGCCGTCCATGGAATAATCTTCGCATCTCTAGGATAGTACGGCACAGTATCATCCTAGGGCTGTCTGCATTGTGAATGATTAAACATTACTAAATAACACGAGTCGCTAGAACTGCGCAGAGATATCGCCTCGCCGAGATTCTTTTCAACTTTGCATCATGTTGAGTTGAGTCTGAGGAGTTGCATAGCATCATTCCTCCTTTTTTCTTTCATACTACCGGCACGGGGTTGCGGAGCAACAGTTTTACGATGACTTTTACACTTGTCTGGTCATTAGACTGTGTGTGGAATAGTTTACTGACGTATGCATGCCCATCTTCTTATGATATAGGGCTCTTTAAACGAAACATGAAGAGGTCATGAAGAGGTCATGAAGAGGCATGAACATGAGGTGTATTTGTGTAGGCCGGTATGATCGTAGTGACATCGGTAGGTAAATTGCCTCACGACAGTCGTACTCGCTTTTTGGATTGCAATCTGCTTTGTATCGGGTGCAGTGTTGACTACACTATGCTGAGCCAAAAAAAAAAATGCTTTGATATATATTAAATACTGTAAATTTAATAATTACTAAGCTCTTATATGAGACCACACTAACAAAAGAAAAAAGTTTCGACATAACTCAAAGAATACTTTACGAAATTATGACGCAGCCTAAAAGCTTCTTAGCGCTGCCACAAATCAGTGTCAGTACTCATTAGGATTTCCTCAGAAACCTCCGCAGAGTAAACAGTTTCGCAGTTCGACTATCGCTTGTCTAGACGTGACCTTTCTCATCCCAAAGTTTCATTTGGAAAACTTTGTTGATTCCAAGTCGTCTACCCCTGTTACAGCTTTTAACTCTCGTTATCGGAAATCTATTTAAATATATTTAATACGATCTTTAATTAACTAAATTAATCAAGACATATATACCTTTAGGTACCTATTTTGGTATTTTTGAAAATATAGGAATAGAATTTTATCTATAACTTATAGAATTTAAGTTTTGGGTCGGGTTCTTATAGCTTCTAAGCTAGTTGTTTTCACAGGACACTAATCGCATCAATCTTATAGAATTGTGTATAATCCTATCGCTAATCTGTTTTTATCACCTGCCCGAATTCCGGTATTATACCGAGCCTAATACCGTACCGTAGGGAATAAATCACCTTGCCATTTTTGTTTTCAACGCACCGATAACTCTTTTGTCACGGGGTGATGTAGTAGCAGGGTCCGATGGAGTTATTTATATTGTCGTATTTTCCTTGGTAGAAGAAAATTTCCTTTCTGTTTGCTTCATGGGTCAGTGATCAGATTCGTTCGGCGGCGCTTGCTGTAGCTGGCTTTTGTCCTAGAAAAATAACGGTACAAGTAAATATTTATTTCAAAGTAATAGTTATTATGTATTAGACAATATCTTCAGAAAGATTATAGGCAAAATACATTTAGATATTATATACAGACTTCATACAATTTCATAGCATACCCAGTATTAGCCAGTTCATAGAATTGACAGTAGAAACATGTAATTCTATATTTATCTTTAATTTATTTTAAATTAAATCCAACTGCTTGTTTCTCATTAGTACTAAATTATCATTTTTACGTCTAGTTTCAAAAACTCTTCTTAAATGTTAAGATGCTTTTAAATACAAATTAAACATATATTTGTATATAAAATTGACAGTTTTTGAGTGCTTTAAAGTGCTTTTCAATTTAAGGGACGTTTCTAAAACTAAGTACCAATGTATCTTCCTTTTATTGAAGATTTTAATAAAATAAAAAAAAATGGTCATCCTGTTCAGCTATAATTAAGGCAAGTATACCTACGAGTCCGCTCTAGTCTTATTAGAGCTATAGCTATTACGTCAGCAAATAAAGAAATTGTAAATGATTTTGTATTTGAAATTGTCGATAATCTTGACATCTGGATTGTTGTAGTCCTGTATTCTGTTGAAATAGTTGTTTCAGATTTTTTAGATAAAATAACTAAGCACCTCTTGATAGTAAAGGCAGAAATCATATTCTATAAATCCAGGCATAATAATTAGCAACTAGCACTGTTGTGATAAAATATCATGACGGAAGGCATCTAACATAGATATAGGGTAACTGGACAATAAACACGATCCGAATTGCAAAAGACCGAGACAAGTCTCTGGGAGCAGTTTGCCCGTAGTACACAATCTACCACCTAGCTGCTGTTCTATTCACATCCCCGTTTGAATTTCGTAAATAAAATTCCTTACAGAACTTAATGTCCGAAATACCTTTGCTGCTTTCTTACTCTAGGCTCCAGGAACCCCACTGTTCCCTTTTCGCGAGCAGGCTCGCGGGTGGCTGCCTGCACGGGAAATAATTGTTTATTTTCGACAGGCACACACTTAGATCCGCCGCGTCTTAACGACCATGTAGGATGGTCACCCTCCTTGTGCATTCGTTTAGATGCATTGAATATCTCATACATGATTCCAAAGCATTTTTACAAGCATAATAAGATGAACGATATTATTCAAAATTTTATTATACGTATGAGCTTAAACTGTATTATTTTCTGATAAAAAGTGTTGTTGTAGGTATACGAAATTTTAGATAATTAGCACCATTAGGGTATTGTTATACCTATAGCTAATTCATTAAATTATATCCTAGTCAAATTAAGTAAAATTTTACTAGTATTAGCAAATTTTGATCATATGATTTTGGTATTTACACAGCGAAAAGAAAATGGTTATTGCATAACGTATGCAGCTTAATAAAATATCTTTGTACAGTAAATTGTGACTTATCTGTGCCACATAAAGTGTAATTTACACTTGCTTTAATAACCTTTTAGGACTGGAATATTCATATTCATTTGACAAATTATTCAAAAAATTAAGAATACCATTGTAAGCAAAATATATATATAAATAAATAAATATTATCCTATAGAAGCATTTTAAAAAATATGCAGATTTTATTAAACGGGTCATTAGTTAAATGCTAGGGTTTTTTGGGTAAAAATATTTTTCGGGATTAGCGTGTGTACGCGCAGTTGTTCTTATAACTAAGGCTGAGATTTATAGACACAACTTTAAGTTTGCTTAGACTTTTCTAAAACATGGCAATTTATATTACACAATGAATATCAAAGGATTTGGTTAGTCACCGATATTGTCAACATGGATTTGGCTCTGCGAATACAATACTATGACCGGTGGTCGTGGGTGTGGTGGTAGAAATACACGGATTTTGGCGTTTTACTGTTTATTTGCACTTTAAGGCACACCGGACTGCGACGCACACGCACGTACTCCAGCCTTGGGTCTAGGTAGTCCACTGAATTAGCAAGCATCCCGTGCGCGCGCGCATCCTATTACCTCGTTTGTCCCGTAACACTCTAACGACCCTTAGGGCTTTTCAACACCAGCACGTATCAGGCGGCGTCTACATGCTATAATACTCAATTTCCTATCATATGTTCAGTTTTTTGTCAAAACGAATTAATTTTTTGAAAAGCAAAGTCGAAATAACGTCTATAAATCTCAGCTTAAGAACGTCGCGGGGCCGAACGACGACGACATCTGCCAATGCATCCTTGACCCTTGATGGTTGCTACCACATATGGACTATACTATATTCTGCGGCGTTGTATATTTATTAATTAATTTGCTGAAACGGTATAGCATTATATGTGAAAGATCATTCAACAGATTGGTGTTTATATGGTAACACATACATAAATTCATAAGTACAATATAGATGCACATCGTTCACGACATAAATAACAGCATATAGCGGAAAGTGTAGCATAGTGAACAACAATAGCAAATGTCGGAGCTCACTCGCGACCATTGTACCGTGGCGCGGGAGGCGTTACGAATCAATGGAGGGAATTATCGAGGCTCCGAAAACTTTAGAGTATCATAATATAAAAAAAAGAACTCGAAAATATATCAAATAACTACTACATTCGAGTTACGCTACGATTTTTTAAAATCTATATTATCTATAGGTACTAGTCGCGCCAAAAGGCACAACCCCAGGACTAATAAAATTATAAACGTATGACATTATTACAGTTCTTGCTTTGAAAAATACTACAACTACATTGCATATCTCGTGTTACAAACACTAAAATAAATATGTAATTAATACTTATATCGCAAATCTTCAATCACACCATACTTTACATCATACACGTATACACACACTGTCATACATAGTGAGTGTTTTGTGAAAGTACCCTGTATTATCGTTGTCAATTCGCAATTTATGTTTACTTCCAAATTATCTTGATTGTCTCAAAACCTTAATATTAAGTATATGAGGGTGCATTTGCAATGGTTAAACTTATCGGTCCGATTATATACTAAAACATATAAACAGAAAAGGTTTGTTTGTTTATTGAACTTTGGCAGAAAGGATCTTGTCACTATGGTTTACCAACTTCTCGAGGGATACTAACCGGCTGCTAAAGGCTGCGTTCCGATGTCTTCGTCTCCCAGCGAGATAAAACCCTCTGTGGCTTTGCTCTGTAGCTTTTTTCTGATCTACGCATACAAGCCGCCCCCGCATCATCCAAGCAGCAGAATCGCTCAAGTCTTGTCTAGCAATGCTACGTAGAGTTTTAATGAACTGCCTAACCAACCAAAAGAATGGCTAATTGATCGCATGTATTATGAGATAGTTACCAGTCCTTTTGTTCCGAAATATGCCTAGATATACTCAGTAGGTATACGTACTAGCATCGCTCTAACTTTGCAAAAGAAAAACAAATGTTGCATTACGTACTTACATAGTACAGAAAATATTAAGATTCCTCAATAAGAACATCTCTATAGATTCCCTTGTGCCGGATTAGTTCGTCCCACGCAGCGTATCGGTTGAAGAGGTAAATGAAATGCTATCCGGAGGGGAAAAGTTAAATTACTGAATTTGAGGGTCAAAGAAGAAATAAGTCTTCTCTAGACACATGACACGCCTATCACGCACGTATTGATTTAAATGTATATCTTCATTATCTAGGTATAATTGTAAACTAGCAAAAAATACGACCCACTGAGAATCGGACGGAACACATTATTTCTTAAATTAGAAATAAATCAAAATACATTATGAATTAACCGTTATTAAAATAATATTACATAATAATGTAGTATAATGTGTGTGTGTGTGTGTGTGTGTGTGTGTGTGTGTGTGTGTGTGTGTTTGTATGTAATGTAATGTTATATTGCTGAAAAGTGCTTTAGTAAATCAAAAATTATTTATTGGAGACATTTTAAATCTATACAGAATATAAATAATTTAAAATTATTAAACTTTTAATTTGTTCGGTGATAATATACTATAAATAATTTATTAGATAACTTGTTTATAAGTTTTTACACCAAGATTTATCCGTATTCTTCCATTAAAATTATTGAATTCTATATATTTTCTGTAATGTGTTTATGAAAAAATAAAAAACAAAATTAACTTTATTTTATTTGGGCATTGTTATTAGTATACCATACTTTTTTGAACTTGTTATGGTTCAAATAATTTTAAAGTGCTCACTTTGATTGCGTTCGGGCGATTTTTTCCCCTTGTTTTGAAATAACTGAAGGTTGAAAGATATCATGGGATTTTATCATAGTCATAATATTTATCAACTCTATTTTCTAGATGATAAAGTGTCATTTAACATGACATGCGTCTTCTTTTTCCATACAAATGTATCTATTCGATTCCAAATTTATGAGAACGGAGCTTAGTCAAAGCCCTTGGGGTTTCACTGTTCTATTTCTAAATTGTGCTGTATTGTTGCGTCAAATGAAGGGCGGTTCAGAAACGATGCTTAAGCATTTCTTTCGAATGAAGTTATTATGTAATTGAATATAACAAAAGTATAGGATGCGGTATCGAATATAATTTAACAAATGTTTATAAGTATATTTTTACATTTTAAATAGTAATTTCCACAAACCTAAAATTACGGTAAAATTTTAAATTCAACCTCATAATCATAATGATCGAAGTGTAGTTAAAAAACAAAAAAAAAACGATTTATGTAAATAGTACTTTAATGTGATTCAATTAAAGTTGAATTCTGTTTTCACGAATCGAACATCTGCCGCTATTACTAAAATATAGTATCGAAGACTCGCGCGCATTTTAAATTTCGAAAAAAGAACCACAGACCGACACGACGCTCCAACGGCGAAGTACCAGATGCGACATGTCGGATTCCTACAAGCAGATGTTTAATAAATACCCTCATAGATTAAACTTGGGAATGCCTTTGTTTTTTATATCTTATATAGGACAATATTGCGCCTCATACGATATCGCGCTTTCATCAAAACATGCGGGTAAGCACTAAAATAAACTTACATAATTCCTCCGTCTTTAATTAAAGAAAATCTATACTAATATTATAAAGCTGAAGAGTTTGTTTGTTTGTTTGTTTGAACGCGCTAATCTCTGGAACTACTGGTTCGAATTGAAAAATTCTTTATGTGTTGAATAGACTATTTATCGAGGAAGGCTTTAGGCTATATAACATTACGATGAAACTATTAGGAGCGAAGAAATAATGGAAAATGTGAAAAAAACGGGGAAAATGATTCATCCTTGAGTGCTTCCATTGCGTGCGCTGCGAAAACGGTTCAAGATACCAAAAATATATGTATGACAGAGTTATTCCTCTTAAAATGATCTAAAAAAATGTCTGCGACAGTATATGTCTATCTTTTAAGATTAACTCACTAGAACCGTTTTTATGGTAATCAAATTTGGTCGAAATTAATGCATTATTTGTTAAGAGTTGTATCAACGTAATAATATTAATCTTTATCCAAATAAATGTGTTGTTGATTAATAGTATTTAATTGTGAACAAAATTGTCTTTGACATCACTTAATTTCAATGAACATCTTAGAAGATATTACAATAACTTATATAGCAAAACAACGTTTGTCGGATCAGCTAGTCTATACTAATATTATAAAGCTGAAGAGTTTGTTTGTTTGTTTGTTTGTTTGTTTGAACGCGCTAATCTCAGGAACTACTGGTTCGAATTGAAAAATTCTTTTTGAGTGGAATAGACCATTTATCGAGGAAGGCTTTAGGCTATATAACATCACGATGCAATTATTAGGAGCGAAGAAATAATGGAAAATGTGAAAAAAACGGGCAAAATTATTCATCCTTGAGGGCTTCCATTGCGTGCGCTGCAAAAACGGTCCAAGATACCAAAAATATATGTATGAAAGAATTATTCCTCTTGAAATGATCTAAAAAAATGTCCGCGACAGTATATGTCTATCTTTTAAGATTAAGTCACTAGAACCGTTTTTATGGTAAACAAATTTGGTCGAAATTAATGCATTATTTGTTAAGAGTTGTATCAACGTAATAATATTAATCTTTATCCAAATAAATGTGTTGTTGATTAAGAGTATTTAATTGTGAACAAAATTGTCTTTGACATCACTTAATTTCAATGAACATCTTAGAAGATATTACAAAACCTTACATAGCAAAACAACGTTTGCCGGATCAGCTATAGTGTCTTGATAACCGCGAAACTCGAGAACGGCTGAACCGATTTGACTGATTTCTTTTTTGTTGTGTTTGTTGAAGTCTGGGGAAGGTTATAACAGAGAGAAGATTTTAAAAAATTATCTGAAAAAGTCTAAAAACAACACTTTTCTATATTCTCATACAAAAGATTTGTTATAAGTCAATTTGAACTTTAACACCATAGCATAAAGTTTAAATGTTAGTGGACGGGTTCCGGGAAGGCAAAACAATTATTGAGTGACGTATAAATATTAATGTCAATATTTGTCAATTGTTACACATATAGCATTAAGGCCAGGTTCCTTCAAACAATTTTCAAAAAACAGCCGACAGGCCAATAGCTATTAACATTAAAAAAAACAATGTGACTTTGTTTTAGAGAAATATGGCAGAACAAGGTCTGCCGGGACAGCTAGTATTATATATATTTGATATCCATATTAATTCCACACGCATTCTTAGTTGATCAAATCAGATATGATTCGAGCCGCGCCTGTTAACTGATAGCCATAGACAAGCTTTTATTAGGTAACATATCACAGGGTCTCATGTGTTACCAATATAACCGCATTGGCTGAGAAATGTGAACCCATGTAAAGAAACTTAGGAAGACTGACCGACTCGTTGATGATTTCGAGATGTGGTGCTGAAGAATAATGCTACAGATTTCTCAAACTGTTTCTCGTTTCAGTATATTTATATGGTGATAATTGAATTTTAATGGGGCTATCCAGCATTTGCCTCCGTCGAATACTAGAGTTGACCATATTTCTAGAAAAGACCGTAATAGCCTCTAAAAGCGGATGGTTACTGGTAAGGTTGATAGAAGACTTCTTAAGGATTGAACTCATTGAAATGATCAAATGTGCAACACTCTAAACTAAAAATTACACTATGCAATCCACAATGCTTAGAGAGACGAGTGGAGTATGATTAGGCGATTGTCAATAACTTAGAGGGATTCAGCATTAAGGAAAATAACGCAAGCAGAAGTTGTATATATTTTTTTATTGTATGCCTAATGAATTGATCCAACGTTTGATACGTATGAAGCAAATTGGCTAAGCTAATTATAAAAAATCCGAACGTAATGAACTGTATCTATCAGTCCTAGAACATAATTCCCGTAGCGAAGGTGAAATTTCACGGCCAATATTTATATGATTCGTGGAAGTTGGCACCGGCTTAATCTAAACTGTGCTTTAACTGACATTCCACACGCGAACATCGGAATGGAGCTAGATAAAAATTTGTAAACGATTTCAACACTGGATTTGTGAAATGAGGAAGCTTTGGACTGATTTACAATTTTATCTAGCTTGATGTTTATTATTTCAACCACTAGAATACGAGAATTTTATAATAATGTAATTGATAAAACACATTTACATAAACTATTTAGAAGTAGGGTAGATACTTCGTAAGTGGTTATTTTGTGGGCAAGTACAATTTGTTTCAAATAATATTTTAAAAAAACTATATCAGTTTTTAACCACTGTTTCTCGTTGGATTTTTTATACCTGACTGGTGATTGATTCATTTTGTTAACAATTTAAATTGCTTGCAAAATCTTTCTATCAATGAGGTTACTTTAAAATAAATTTACTTATGTATGTAAAAACAGGTATAACATGGTATATTTTGCTTTGTTTTAAATCAAACTAAATCCATAATATTTATGACTATCTACTTTTATTAAAGGTCATATTATTTTTCAGAATGTAAAATATTACTAAAAAAAATCTAAGACAAATACAAAAATCAGTCATTTTGACGGGTATGGTAAATCTAGTGATAAAATGAATATTTATATGTTTGTTTGCAAGTATCTTAATAGGAGTGTTATTTTGTAATCGATATATTATTAAATATTGATCTGCAGATTGCTTAATTTATATATGTATTTAATATTTATTTATATCTACTTCAGAACTAACTCAAAAACTTATAAAGGAATATGAAGAAAGCCTGAAACTAGTACGTTCATCTGGTATAAAATTACACTCGAACTACGACCGGGGATCAAACAGGCACTCGACACGGAATGTAATGTTTTACAAGCCGACTCGAGGAGGTAGGAACACATCGCTAAGTACCATATTCCAGACCATCAATGCAGATAGCATAGCCAACGGCCTATGGACCCAGGGTCCCTATATCTCACGCTTCTCGTGTGAATAATAGTTAGATTAGTTTTAATTTTACGCAAAAATATATGTGTCTTTTTAAAGAATAACCAATTCAATAAACATTTTTTTAAAGAAAACCTATCTTGTTTAAATGAGAAAATTTCGACATTACAACAACCATTTTAACAAACAAATGGCGATTAGCTGCGCTACTGTTCACGATGAGCACGACATTTAAACGCAAAATACATACAGACGCTACTGTATCTCTTCTTTTTCTGTCCTAAAGGTAACAATCTTGACGATGTATTATTATAATACTCACAAATAATTTGACAAGGAGAACTGATTTTATACTTTTGTCGTCGGCTTTGTAAACGTAATCAGTGCGAAATAGTTTTGTATTTTAAATATTATTATCTATTGAAAAAGTGTAATGTAAAAAAATTGTAAAGGAGACCCAAGAATTTCGTTACTTGGGCCCCTAAAAACTAAATTCAACACTGGATAGTAGACACGGTTGCTAAAAGAAAATATTAAAATACCTTTTATCGCTTAGCTTTTATGTGTTTGATTTTCTCAGTTACTTATTTATGTCTTTGGGTCTGAAATTAGTTATGAAAATTATATTAACAAAATTTTTGTATCTACAGTTAATTCCAACTGCTTTAAGTCCAGTTTGGTGGGGTTACTCCCAACAATACGCGCCACGGGCGATTCCGGCCTCGCCCCACTACCACGGATAAAATATTTATGAGGGGTACCATTTCACTCTATAATTACGTATCGATTCGTAGGCCCGCGTGACGACGCCCAAATATTATTCATGAGACCTCTTCAATTATTTTATATGTCGTTCTAATGAAAACTCACGTACATGTATATTATTTTGCTATAATTATTTTTCCAAGATTTAATAACGATATTATTTGTACTATTAACTCCTTACCTACACACAATAATTTGAACTCAAACTACACATTTAAAACATGTTCAATACGCATAATTCGCGACATTGTTGTCTGGCCAACATTGAAAAGTTTGCCGCTACCTCGATTAGAACCTAGAAATTTCAACGTCGTAGGTTAAATAAAGTATCACAGGGTTAAAAATTGAACATATCTTTTAATTGTACTGTTCACTTTATAATCTTGTTTTTAGACTCAGGGCTTATATGAACTACATTCGATCCGATCGGTGAAAATACTTTCTTATGTAACTGTAGAATAATTCTTCATGGTAGCTTATTACTCCCGCATTCGTCTTCCAATTTCCATCCGTCATCCGTTATTTTATGATTCGGATCAGAATATTGCCGGACCAAAGTAACGATACTGTTAATTGTATGAACACTTCAGCACTGCGTCTGGACGGAATCCGAGTTGTGTTCCACTCGGACGGATGGTAGGGTAGGGCGAACTGTAAAGTGATTCGACATTGCGCAGCATATTAGATTTAAGATTTTTTAAATTACTTTTATATAATAGTTAAGTGGGGTAGATATTGAATATTTAAGATACAGCCGTGAGGTTTACTGACAAAATAGAATAGTGCCACGTTTTTCATCATACTGAGGTGTCCATAAGAGCCGACTAAGGTATACGGCATGCTGAATCGCACGTAGCTCTGCACATGATGATGCTTTCCTAGCCGCATTCGGCCACGGCGACTGTTTCAACACCGGTTAAGAAAATCGAGGTCAAGTTTTCGGAAACAGTCAATTGCGCAGGAGATATTTAAGTGCATAACTGGACGCGCTGCAAGAAAAGCACTCTCTCGTCCGTACTCCCTCAGGCCCGATGGAATGGAGAACCAGTACGATCGGGAGGGAGCGGGATGCAGGTTTGGTCGAGTTTTCCTTCTCTGAACACCTGGTTGAATTGCGGTGTTAAAGAGATACCTTAGTCGCCTTTTACGACACCTCAGCAAGAAGAGGGGGTGCTATTCTATTCTGCCGGCAGCCGCACATAGTCACATAGTGCACACCTGTCAATACACATTGGACAAGCATGGTGGCTTAAATGTCTGAACACCTTCACATGGATTCCACTAATATAGTGTAAAAAGGGAAAGGAAGCCTTTGCCCTGCAGTGGGACGAAACTGGCTAATGATGATAATGATTTAAGTCTCGCATTTGTATGTTTATTTATTTTATTTGGTTGTTTCCTAATTGCTAGTTCTGTACTTACACGGTTTCGGATCATACCTAATGCGTAACCTTTCTTCTTGACCCATTGACTAAACAATCAGTTGCTACGAAATATCGCACTATCAAAGCATCGACTAGTAAGTTGAGGCTCGATTCTAAGCCTAATTAACTTTTGACTAGCGAACAGGATTTTGGTCTATGTTTGCACATGTAGCATTTGAGTTTATAAATACTAGAGTCCGACCGAAACTGGTTTTCCGGCCGAAACCGAAACCGAAACCGAATATTCGGCCGTGGCTTCAGTTTCGGCCGAAACCGAAACCGAAACCGAAACTCACGTGGCCAAGTATAAAAGTCAACGTGGCCAAGTAAAAAAATGAAACAAAAACTTACATGTAATCAGTACCATCAAAACATAACCTCTAAAGAATGTTTACGTCGGGTGATAACGCACTGACTAAGTTGTGTTGCTATAGAGCAATGCGAATTAGATCCGTCAACTGTCGTCTGAACGACGCAGTTACACTCCGACGCAGCCTTGAGTTTCTTTCGGCGTTTCTTCTCAAGGTAATCGCTTCCGAAACGCTAGTAGATCACCGTTAGGTTTCGTATTTTTGGCTGGCGGTCCAAGTCGAGGTTCGTACCCACAGGGGTGCCGTTGCATTGCCACCCAACCCATAAATTGCCGGCTGAGCACCCTCAGTGTTCGCCCATCCGCCCGGTTAAGTTGTGAAGACCTTTCCCGATCAACAAACACGCGTAAATTCGAAAAAAAAGCAATGCGAACGACGCACGAATCCTGAACAGGGCCATCAGCGTCCGCCAAAGCGTTGGCGTGAGAAACGAAGTTACGCAAGCATTTACGACAACTACCGAAATCAGTTTCGGTTTCGGCAAAAGTTTCGGCCAATTTTGGCCGAAACCGAAACTGCCGCCGAAACTTGATTTTTGGCCGAAACTCGGCCGAAACCGAAACCGAAACCAAACTTTCGGTCGGACACTAATAAATACATCTACGAGTACAACTGAGAGAAAAAATCTATTTTAACGCAACGTTTCTATATATTGGCTCTATTTGAGATATAGCCCGGAATTCTTTCCATTAAACTCTTGAATCGAGCAGTGTAATAAGATCATTAAAATCAAATAGAAAAATCTTTGCTCATTTTAACGTAATATGTAAAACTTAGAACAAAATATATACGTATTGATAAATAGTAAGATTAGGAAGTTTTTTACATTGGTTAAATTTGAGTAAAACTACACATGAAGATCAATACAATAAGATAATAAGCTAAAGTGAAAGTATATTGTACACGTGATCGTGGAGTCCCGACGCGACGGCACGTACCTGTTGCAGGCCTTATTTACGACCCAAAACAAGCGCTTTATCTCACGCCGTCCATATAATGCGACCATAAAACGCTACTCTTTACAACAAGTCACCATTTACGATGTCTTGCATAACACCTTTTGTTTATAAACAAAAGAATTCAAGGACTCCATGGAATCCTACCTTAAATCGAAAATTGTTTAGTTATCGTTTTTCATTCGCCGAGTGAACTTGTCCTTAGGTGACATAAATATGCAATTTATGCTCATAAAAATAATCTTAATTATTACGAAATATGTCTGTTTTCACGCATATAATTTGATTAATTGGTCATAAAACAGATTGGTTACAAATAAATAATAAATTAAACCTCGGCTCGGGGCGATAACCTGCGTTTTCTTAACACGTTTATCTCAAGTTTATGAGGCTCGTTAAGTTATAAAACAGTGAATGATTTAATCAAATGTGTATAATTAATTGTGTGGTCTTGTTTCCGTGATTAGTGCGATGAATACAATAAATATGGGAAGATCATATAATAAGGTATTTTTTATAAATATATTATACATCACTAGCTGATCCGACGTACTTCGTACCGCTTAGCAGTTAGAACATGTGAAATCTACTGCCCCTCTCCTACTTCCCTTCTCTCGTTTGTCCGTTTCATACCTCTCTATCTCCCTCTATCTCTCTCCCTCCCCTCTACAATTTCTATATCTACCTCAGCCCTTCACGTCCTTCTCCTATAGGCCTATCTGCCTTTGCATCCCCTCCTTCTCATATCTCATCCCCTCTCCCAATCCTCCCCTCTCATGATATCTAACATCCGAATATTAAAAATTCATATCTGTATACCTAGTTCAAATTTATTTTTACATTGAAAGGTAGCCTGTGTTTATCTCCATCATGTTTATGCTAAAATTTATCAAATTTTGTTCAGCGGTTTTGACGTGAAAAAGGACATACAAACACATTTTTATATTTATAATATTTAAAAGGATTTTATAGTTTTAAAGAGGTGGCAGGACGATTATCTGATTGGTTCCTGACTATAGTAGACAAGCTGCAAAGACAGTCGTAGTGAATCGTTTCGGGATCAACTTACATATACTACGTCCATTTATTACCTAGAGGCAAGAGGCCTTCTGAACTAGTATATGCGATTCGGCTAAACCACAGCAACCATCAACGGATTCTCGTCCCTGTGGAATCACGGCGCATTGTAGAAAACTCTAAGTATACTTACCATCAGGTGCGATGTAATCGATCCAGTAAATAAAAAAGTTTGGCAATCGTTTATGATTGAATAGGGCGACGCACCGTAATTCATACCTAGTAAAAAGTTACAAAAACTGGGAAGGAATGGCGGCTGACACGGACGGGGAGAGCCGGCGGAGTGGGGACAAAAAACTAATAATAACAGCGTGTGTGTCACCCCATCATCGCGGTGTCCCATTCTTGCCGCACCTACCCGATGTCACTCGTGTGAAATGTGCTGCCATTTTATACCGGGCTATACTTTTAGTGCCAAACATTGCTTAAATAGAGTCTACCTCTATTCTTGCAAAGAAGAACTCTAAATTAATTAAAATACTATATTACTACTACTATTTACTCTGTTTATTACTTATCACTTAATATTTTAGCGGACCTTTCGCGCGAAAGATCTTACTTTAAGTATGTCACGACATTTCGACCTGGTGAAACATGCCGTGGTCACAAGCAGTCTGAAGAGCTACGAAGTTTTCATATGCGTGGGAAGATTCTTTCTCTGCCCGCTTTTGTTATTAATAATTTGATTTATCTCTTCGCCCATAAGTCCCGTTAAAGTATTTAAATTGAGTACAACATGCGAAATTTTAAAGTATGTTCTCTATAACTTTATTCTAAATATGTTAAAAAAAAAATTATCTAACGTTTACTGTGTTTGTGTAATTTAGTATTTAATTTTTTTTTATGTAGATACTTGAAAATATCTTTACCTTTGTTAATATTATATACATCAATTTGAATTTGAAAATATCTTTTGAAGTGAAGAGCATGCATGAAAATAAAAGTTTCATTAATTTCTCACGGGATATTAACAGTTAAGGTTACAAATAATTTTATAGTTGTTTTTTCCACGGATTTTAAAGACTACCATCGTCCCATCATTACCGGGCCGGTACTAATCTTCCGTGTAATCTTACGTAATTATAACATGGCCGCGCTAGTGTAAGTCACGATCTGGACTATCTAGGCATGAAGTGAGAGCTTAAAAACTTGTTATTTGTTGCTATACGTGTGTACTTAGATGTTTTTATAGATACTGAAAAGCTGAATCTGATTATCCAACAAGCCGGATGTAAAGCTGTGAATACACTTGAACGTTTAAAAACCAAAGTAAACGCTGCTAAGAGCTAGCGGGATACGCACACCAAGTGTTCTCTGCTTTTTTTTTTGAGCAATAAGAAATCTGAGTATTTGATAGGTAATAATTTCAACCTTAACTCCACGCATTACTTAAAAAAAGGATTCGGACATACTGACAGTTCATATTCACATGGATTCTATAAGTGTTAATTTTTTATTTATTTTAAAACTTCAAAAATATAAATTAAATTAACCTGATTATCAAAATGAATCCTTACGACTCGACTAAGTAAAAATTTTAGTATACATAATCAAGTTTAATATTGGAAACTTATCTAAAAATATCACAATTCTCAAGCATACAATGACCTGAATGAAACAATGTACACAGTAAATAAAAGTACCAAAATGTGTGAGAGAGATAAATCTGTAATTGGCCACTCCAGTTCAAAAAAATCTAGAAATGCGTGCACAAATTTGAACCCACGTCTATCCGCATTTAATATTCGCTCGTTTCCCCCTCCGTTGCGCAGATTTTCAAGCTCAAGTGTTGTTTTGTTTTTTTTTAATTAAACAGGTTTTTATATATATTAGCTGGACAAAGTGTTTACATCGCAGCTAATAATAATACGTATAGTTTATACGTACGTTTAATGTGTATTTTAATTGACAGTAAATATCGTTATTAAAAAAATCAATTAAATTTTCACAATATGCTTATAAATACAAATAGAGCATAATAGAATAATAAAAAAAATGATATGTTCTCAAGACATGAAAATGAAGAAACGGTACGAAACGGTTTTTTACTGTTTTAATTATTTCGAATTATTGCTAATTGTATAGAAAAGGTTGTGCACCAGTGTGTCCTTAAGTTAACACTTTAGGCCGTGAGTTAAAGCGGCTGATAATCCAGGATGTAAACACGCGAAACACGATCGCCTCCCGAAGGCCGCCCTCCGAGGCACGGTGTGGGTACAAACTTAGCCGCATTGCTCCAAATATATATTTTTAAGTACACTACTGTGATTCTACCAGAAGATTACCATAATGATATAAATTACTTGTAGATATTAATACTCATTATTTAACTTTGTGATATTAACTAATTTCTTAGACTTTAATACTATTTTATTTGTTTTTTTTTTATGTACTAGCTTGACAATGTTATGACATTGCATCTGAATCAATATACCATGTTGTACAAGAATCGCAGCGACCGCCAAGAGGCGTTAACAGTTGCTATAGTTATATTAACCACGTGTATATACCACGACAGAAGATATCTAAGTTTGTGAACTACTAACGGGCGAAATTAATAACCTATCCTATCCCCTATCTTAGATTTGTTACTATAGCAACTATATTGCATCTCTTTTCGCATCGACAGGATTGAAAGGGAGAGATATAGCTATCAATCTACGAATTAAAGATAGATCAGTTATTAATTTCGGCAATTAATGAACTCGAGCTAATCCTGAAATGCATCAGGTCTAACCTAGTAACTATGATGGTCTTTACACCTTTTGTTATGGGGGTAACCATCCTGTTTGGGCAATCGCCTTACCAACGAAACTCATATTCATTTAACTTAACACTTATATGACAAATATAGATAGATATGTTTTATATTGATTGGATTATGGGGACTTATTTTGTTTTTACCTTACGAGTATTTTGTAAGAGTTTTTTTATAACTTGATATCGGAATAGCATTTGATTATGAAATTTACAAGGTTGTCGCACTATTTATATTGGAATTTAAAAAAAAAACACATACACTTCGACACTAATAAAAAAAGTTTTTAAGACGTACCTAATGTTTGTTTGTTTGTATGTAAGGGGTACGAGGTACTCTTCAAAACTACCCATCCGATTCTAAAAATGTTTTCACCAATATTTAGAATTGGCCTTTAGGGTGTATATAACTATATATATTCCTGCTCAGGCAACAGCAGTTTCATAGGAACGTAAACGTGGGAAGACGTTTGTAATAAATAAATATCGACATTAATATACGGAATATATATACCTAGCGTCAGTACAGCATCTTCACCGTTTCGTCAACGTCAAGCTATAATGACCGACAAATAAGACGATTCAAGAGTTATGGTCAATTTTGTAGCAGGTATGAGATCAGAAAGCGTTTATTATACCATTATGTTCTTTTTTGTTATCCTTACAACCTTCCTCTTACCTCAAACTTTTCCTATAGCCTTTACTCGCGACTTCGCTCCCGTTGAATCCTGTACCGTGTAAAACCAGCATTGTATATACTATGTCCACCATTAAAATCCATTCTAAACATTATGGGGTTAGTTGAAGATTGATAATTTCAAAGATTAACAGGAGTTCATTATGTAGGAACACAAAGACAAATTACATTTCATAATATCTATTAGAATAGATTTCTTGTACACCGGCTCATCAAAGTTATTACACTGCATCTGTCTAAGTCTAAGAACAGCAGTGACTGCCAAAGGACTAGAATTCATTGACAGTCGCCGTTAATATGTCGGATCATATACCTCTAACGGAGACTGGAGACTAGTGATTTGCTGAGTTAAATTATTAAATAAAAAAACAGTTATTTATAAAAAAAATATATGCTAGCAACTGCTTAGTTTTTCACCCTAATAAATACAAGATCAATTTTATATACGAAATAAATGTAAAGAACGTCATAAATTATCAAATTTCTGAGTTGTATAAAAAGTACATTTCAAGGACGGAAAACGTTTTCAAAACTTGTTCCATTTTCAAAAATGTCCTCTTAAATTGACAAAAGAAACAATGCGAATGCTAAATTAAATTCAAATATCGAAAGAGGAAGTCGCCGCCCGCCCTCGCGTCTCGCTGCGAGATTTATTATATTTGTCATGTGCTTATTTCATTATTGCCTGTCGGTAGATTCCGAACAGGCCCATTCAAATTTTGAATTTGAAATAGTTTTGAGATGAACGACTTTCGCAGACATATTAGCAACCAATAATTTGCAATTTGTCTAAACTTTGTCGGTATGTAAGTACAAAGTTTACTGTACAACATATAAGTATTATTTAATTAGGAAATATAAAGAAACCACATACACGCGTTAAAACTGAATATATTCTTAAATAAAAATATTTTTTTGTAGTGGGTCGACAAGTCATGATCTCTCGATTTCAGTTAGAGTATGCTGTTTACATCCCGTAGTTGTACAAATAATGTTACAGAGCTAAAGAACAAATACGATAGAAGAAAATAAGCATGAATTAATTTTACAAAAACATAGGAAATATATTCCTGTGTCCTTCCTACAATTTTGAATATCCTTCCTTGCATTTTTTTAATTCCATAATAGAGCTATACCTACTCTCAATATTTAACTGAATATTATTGAATACATGCTATTATTAATTTTAAAGTATCCACTTTTTATATCAAAAGTTACCAAACAAGCTAGTTCAACCTACCAACAAGCAATCTAATTAGCTACTGTCGTCTATAATTGATTGCAACTCTAGAAAACTTCTCTTTGCGAGTGCGGACCTTGAAGTAAAAGAAGAAAGAAGGAAAAGAGAAAAAATACTATATTTAGTAGCCTTCAGTGACTATAGAGTCTGCATTAATTTTTATGAAAGGTAGACGTACAAAAATATTGAACTTTTAAAACTTTTCTCGAGTAATCATAAGGGATCGAGGAGTTAATGGATAGAATGTTTCAAAACAAGAATAGCTTGAGAGGGATATAACATTATTTAAATGAGTACGAAAATCATTTTCCAACTTTACTGTAAAAGCGCGAAAAACTTTTGATGGGCTCGAAACGCACAGTATATTTTAAAAATACCGATTAACATCATTTATTTTCAGAAACATAAACATAATATTATAAATGCCTATCTTTTAATAATAACCGAGCTACTATTGGTTTAAAAAAGTTTGTATGAGCGATTTTGTTCATTATTTTTTCTGAAAATTTCGCATGTACAATCACTTATGAATAGAAAGCTTTGGATGGATATCTGTCTCGTTCACACTTGGGAATAACCTTATCAATCTAACACGAATCGAACAATAGCGTCGCATGTTTGATTTATACAGTCGCTTAGTAGCGAACATTACGGATAATTATAGAGCGCTCAAATAAAATTGATACTTTACGAAATTACTTAATCAATTATATTAAACATTATATTTATAAGATTTTTTTTAAATTTATGTTTAATTTACGTATTGTTTCATTAATAACTCAATCCAACAGAGAACAGGATTATAGATAAAGCCCGTGTCAGTAATTGAGCGTACATTTATAATCTAGTTTTCACTGTAATTTGTATTTATCCTATGAAAATAACATGTTAGTAATTTATGTTGTAAAACATTATTAGTTATTACATAGGATGTAAAATAACGTACATTTGCAAAATATAAAAAGAAATTGAATTTATAATATGTTCCACAAACATAATGGAAATTAAAATTCATTCTGGATGTGTGTTATTTTTCTATACACCATGAGTAGTATACCATTTTGTAATATTTTTTTAATGAAAAAAATATTTTGCTTTAGATTATAACGTCCAAATCATTTCGAACTGGACAATCCGTTGATGTCCAGGATAGACCTTAACAAATAAACCGGGCGAAAACAAATCATAAGTATTTGTTTGTTTTTAAAATAACAGTATTAATCTTTCTGATTGTTTTCTTATATTGATTGATTGCTTTAGCCTCATACACCGGCATACATACAACATAACTATATCTCCAACTATGCTTTCTAGTGCAGGGAGGGGTATCTTATTTATTTTCAGAAACAAGATCAAGTTTTTTTCTATAAAACGCCAATTTTAAATTGTTAACTGTCAATTGAAGCGTTCAGTAGCAAACCCCAAGAGGTCTCGCTCGAGGTACACCTACACAAAAGCCGAACAGAAGTAGGAGCTCAGCTCGCGGGCTTTTCAAGGGTGGTGGCTGCTTTCGGCGGGAAAGCAGAGGCTTGAAGCGACCGGGGTGTGGGTAGGGTGTGCGGGAGGGGGCGTGATGGCTCGTATTGATTTAGTGCCGTCGTCGACGGAGCTATGTAGTGTAGGTAGACGAAAATTTCTCGATGTCGCTTGATGCGCTTTCTTGAGCCGGGGATATGGCGACATAACAATAAAATAACCTAAATACAGTCTTTAATTTTAAAACATTGTTGTGGACGTGTATAGGTAAATATGTAATTATAATATTTTTATTAAACATCATCTCAACGATTTTTAATTTGGTTTATGCAGGTAGCTTCTATTTGATCCCGAAAATTTTTTCCTGCTTAGTTTATCCCAAAAATCTTGACCTATCAATTTTTTTAAAACATGAATTTCAAATTTCAACCAAGTTCGCGAACTGAATTAAACTTGAGTTACTAAAAAAGAGCCTGCAATATCTATAATTTTTAGTTTAATATATCCTCCAAATATTCGTTAAAAAATAGCCTGCTCTTAAATCCTTTTTCCTTTATCAGGTGTTATTAGTATTAGTATTATATTATGAAAGTTAAAATTGAACTTATGTAAAATAATTTCTACAACAATTTAAATAATGCTTATAACTAAATGTTGATAAAATATTATTTCCCCCGTCCTCATTAATTATTCGTTTCAAACTTTCAAACGTTCAAACTAACTTTAAGCATTGTGACATAAATTAGCAAATTATTTAAGCAACTTTATTCTTACAAAGCGGTTTTTGTTGCTGCAGCGCTGGATTCCCAAGAGGCTAAACAGCGTCGAAGATTTAAATGGATATTTAACTTTAGTCTCAAGACCTAAAGTCTATTGCCTCCGCTGTCCTCCGGGTCCGAAGGTTTTTTTTTATAACAGAAAAACTTGCGAAACTTTTAGCAAATGGTTAAAATAGTCCGGCGCGCGTTAGCATTTACATTAAGAGATTGCAATGCAGTTTTTGTTTTAAAATCATTTACACTAATAGATTTTCGTTATTTTTCATATTTTTTCGTAATAAACAATGTTATTGTTTGTTCAGATATTTAATTAGAAGTAAATTAGCGGGTAGTAATAAAAATTAGAGCATAAAGCTAACCTTGTTATCAATTATAACATAACGTAATATTTACTGACAATTACATACATTGACGTTGCCTTAAACTAAGCTTGCGCTTGTACTATGGATACTAGAAAAAAATACAGGCTGAAATACATATACACATCCGCGACTAGTAACAAATTAATCTGCTCATCATAGAATAGTATGCCGGTACAGAAACAAGAACCCTGGACCTACAGCGACGCAAGTAACGTAAAGAAACTGCGCTCTCATGTCGTCAAATATAAAGTCAGTCGTCAGGCTATCAATTATTACCACACTTTTAATCATTTCAAAATACATGACAACAGTCAGAAAGTGCTTCTTTCTGATAAAACATGGTTTCTATATTTAGTGACGAGATTAAGTTCCAAGTGGGCTATGATATTAGTTGATTGTTGTTTGGCATTGCCAACAGCAATAAAACAAAATATTTATTATGCCAGTCTAATTTAACGTGTGGTAAAAATTTAATAATTTCCCCTAAATATATTAGGTGGGAATTAGGCTTATAACTCCAACAACATGGATCGGTTGTTTAACCAATAAACCGATTGAGTCTTAAATGAAAAATTTGACATTAATAGCGAACTAGCAAAAGCAGTGGTGGGAATATTTGTTGTAGAAATTCAGAATAGACATTAACTCGTAGTGTGTAGGCAGTAATGTAACCACATTCTTTATATTATTATTTTTAGGTAGGCACGCATCGCAGACCGTCGATAAGATCACTCGTTTTTTCTGTGTAAACTAAGTAAAATATTTTAACTGTTTCAAACAAAACAGGTTTAATGTTTTAATACATTTTATGTATATAGGTATCAGTGAACTAGTCGGCTGAGCTCTAAAGTTTGTGTAAATCGACTTTGTATTAAACATAAAAACATTTTGAACATAACAACCTAATTAAATTTTAAACAACTTCATCATCTGCTGTATAATATAATCAAAAAAGCAAAAAGTTTCCTTTTAATTTCTTATAAACATAAGCTGCCTCCTGGTTGTAGATTTTGTATAAAAATCAAGTCTATGAAATAACTTTCATAATTTGTTTTAGTTTTATTAATTATCAAAACTGTTCAATAACTTTAAATGATTTACTTAACAAATTGAAATTGAAAATATAGTCATTATGTTCTTTTTAAATTGGCCTAATTTTAATTAATATTATTTTAATATTTTTATTGGATAATAGTAATAAACGATTGAAATGACTTATAATTTCTTCTTTCCCTATAAGAACTTATTAAACATTATTTCTGACTTTTATATCTTTGCTCCATATTTTTGATGTAACGATGTATAATAAAAGTATGATTAGGCAAATTGGATACAAGTTTATTCATCATTAACGATACCTATACCTCTGAAGTACAGAGTAGAGGAAAATACAGAGACAGTAAAAATATTGTTGATAATAATAATAATATATCGTTACGCTATATCCTATACTAGCTGTCCCGGCAGACCTTGTTCTGCCCTATTTCTCTAAAACAAAGTCACATTGTTTTTTTTAATGTTAATAGCTATTGGCCTGTCGGCTGTTTTTTGAAAATTGTTTGAAGGAACCTGGCCTTAATGCTATATGTATAAAAATTGACAAATATTGACATTAATATTTATACGTCACTCAATAATTATTTTGCCTTCCCGGAACCCGTCCACTAACATTTAAACTTTATGCTATGGTGTTAAAGTTCAAATTGACTTATAACAAATCTTTTGTATGAGAATATAGAAAAGTGTTGTTTTTAGACTTTTTCAGATATTTTTTTAAAATCTTCTCTCTGTTATAACCTTCCCCAGACTTCAACAAACACAACAAAAAAGAAATCAGTCAAATCGGTTCAGCCGTTCTCGAGTTTCGCGGTTATCAAGACACTATAGCTGATCCGGCAAACGTTGTTTTGCTATGTAAGGTTTTGTAATATCATCTAAGATGTTCATTGAAATTAAGTGATGTCAAAGACAATTTTGTTCACATTTAAATACTCTTAATCAACAACACATTTATTTGGATAAAGATTAATATTATTACGTTGATACAACTCTTAACAAATAATGCATTAATTTCGACCAAATTTGTTTACCATAAAAACGGTTCTAGTAACTTAATCTTAAAAGATAGATATACTGTCGCGGACATTTTTTAGATCATTTCAAGAGGAATAATTCTTTCATACATATATTTTTGGTATCTTGAACCGTTTTCGCAGCGCACGCAATGGAAGCCCTCAAGGATGAATAATTTTGCCCGTTTTTTTCACATTTTCCATTATTTCTTCGCTCTTAATAATTGCATCGTGATGTTATATAGCCTAAAGCCTTCCGCGATAAATGGTCTATTCCACTCAAAAATAATTTTTCAATTCGAACCAGTAGTTCCTGAGATTAGCGCGTTCAAACAAACAAACAAACAAACTCTTCAGCTTTATAATATTAGTATAGATACGGGGTAAACAGGGAGCAGAGAGTGAATACATCAGTGGTTGTATTCCTTTTGCGCTTATATGTCATGCCCAACGTGACCAGTAGCACAGGTCAATTATTATTGATAATTTTGAAAGTCAAAGTAAGAAGAAAAAAATGTATCACTAACACTTTATTAACTATTCCTAAGTTTGTTGAGAATTAGTAAATATAACGACGGTTAGGAAATGTAGACTAGTTTATTTAAAATACATCATTTAAATTTACAGAAAATTAAATATAAGTACATACAAAAATATTGTAAAATATGATTATAGTATCAACACATTTTATATTTAATAAAAATACCATTAAAACTCTGTACCTATTGTCACACTTTAAAAAATTAAATATTTCTAAATAATTTTTATCAATACAATTAGTTAATTTAAGTCATAAAAATTACTTAACAAATCATTTTAACTTCGTCTATTATCGAGCTTTAATAGATTTCTCTTTCTCTGTTGCTACAGAGCACTCTGTGGAGATATAAAGTATTTTATGGCTGTTATACCGATGCCCGCGCCTACGGCTTACACCCGGTTTTGTACGCTTCCTACTTATTTTAATTACCATTTTAATTGCTATATGACCTCCGATAACCATCGTATCGTTAAAAAAAGCTATTGTTCGAATTCGTTCGCAGCGAAAACTGTTTTTTCTCATAAACGTTTGCCTAAATGTTTTATGAACTTTATATTCGGTAAGTTTAGAAAGTTGATATTTGCAATTCAGGGACAGAAGTCGCTTGGCAGGTAAGACTTGAGAGATATCTTTTATTTATACGATAAAGTCTTCCAATCCTTACAATTGTTTTTCGATTAAAATTCGATATTATTTGACCTAATAAACAAATACCTAATGAAAATTATAGAAAATAATTGTTACAAAAGAGATAATATTATTGGAATACGATACTTTATTAAATCTCAATTAATTAAAAACTGGTACCAAATACTCCATCAATATTTGATTATAAAAATTTCGTTTCTTGTAAATACTACTACAGAATATATTTTTACACTAGATTCATTCATTGTTTAAATATGTAGGATATTCAATTAACAATTTCGTATATCTTAACACTAGCAAAAACATAGTAATTAGATTTATATAAAATTGTTATTTTTGTAATTCCTTCTGAATTTTTCGATGTTGAGTTACGCTGAGTTAATCTAGTAAATATATTTGTCTAGTTAAAAACCTAATGAAAAATTCATTACATTAGGTAAAAAACAGATTTAGTACAAACTAGAGACGCACTGATTATGATTTTGCCCGACTGGTCGATTTGTCAGTTGAAAGATCATAATCTCGGGAATCATGCGCAAGTCGCAACTGCCACTTATCAACGTGTCATAACATGTTTTGTTTACTTCACATTATGTATTATTTTTTGGTTTTACTCGAGTTTAGCGATGTTATTATGCAACTGTAAAACATATCCCCTTCTTATATTAGATATAAGAATTTGTTGTGAAATAAAGATTCATTCAAGTTCCTGAAATAAAAAATCTTCGCAGACAGATGGTACCTTTTTTCTTTTGATGTACAAAACCCTAAAAATCACTGACGGTAGAGTTACTAGTCGATCGATTTCTATGCCATGATTCGTGGGTACAATCCCTATACGGAATAAGCATTTATATAATTTATTCTACCGGTGCATGTACAACATAAAAATAATTTCTATGAGGAACATTTTTAGGAGACAAAAATGTCATGAACTTGTTCCTCTATTCTGCTTTTGTTCGAGTTGAATTCGTTTAAACATAAAACAATTAAAATAGTAGGGGTATGTAAAGAAGTAGGGAAACCAGCGGGTGTTCGCTCGCATAATTATATTCACTGATATTTTTGAACTTTCACGCGAGCTCTTTATTTCGACGGCTTTCCATTTTTTGTGTTTCTAAACTTAATGATTTACAGTTGGCCAGGATTCTGCGGATGTCGGGGAGCGTCGAAAGGTTTATACGGCCCTCGAAATTTATTTTATTTTAAACGATCCCTAACATTGACTATTATATTTAAATGTCACTGGCATTTATTTGTTTACCTTTAGATTGATATTTGATATTCAATGTGATTATTTGTTGTTTTAGTACTTACCTAAATACAGTAAACTTCCTTTTTTTTAATTAAATAAATATTACGTTCTTTTTCATTGTATAATATATGCAAATGCTTCAGCTAAATAACACTTGGTAGTAGGCTGATCCGTGTTCCAATTATATTGATATTCTAAGCTTCGTGTGGTAGAGATGTCATTCACAATATATTCGTAAGTGCAATCGTATTATTGCAATAGGTTGGCGGCCCTATTTAAAACATTTAAAAATATTAATATAAAAGCGTCAGTTTCACTGTACCTGATCTTTAAATGTTTATTAACTATATATATATATATATATATATATCAGTTGTATCTCGACAGGTATAAAACCCTAATTTTTACTGTGTTTTTGTCTTTATTAATTATACTATCATTGTAATTTTTAATTTGTTCTTGTAGCTGTGTAAGATATTTAGAACTTTCTGTGTGCACATATGTACTTTGAAGATAGATGAGTCTCAGAACTTTGTTTGTATATGTATTGTTGTATGTTATTTAATATCTGCATTGTGCGCCTTAATTAATAAATATATAAATAGTTATAGTTATACAACGTTGAAGCGTTATAAATAATAAAAATATCACAATACAATAAAGTTCAAACTTTATTGAAAAACATTGTTATTTTTATGGTTATTTGTTATAGTTGTTATTAAACAGTTTGGATCAGTTATCTTTATCCTCTTAACGTGCCGTAGCATATAAAAATAGGAATATTTCTAAGTGTAGTAGTATAAGTGGGCATTGCTTCTTTTTCCTGTTAGTTTTCGCTCTTTTGCACTTTTCCCAACGAAAAAGAACAAAAGATTTACGTCGACCACGTCTGGATCTTTCTCTAAAATTCCGTTTGTTAGTATGTACCTACTTAAAATAGATCTCCTGGGGTGGAAGGCCAGAGAACTGATACTGAGCTCAGAAAAATTTACAAAGTTCATACATTACATGTTATAAATAAAAATAACTTGTCACTGACCGTTCATAAGCAATATTTATTAGTTTAAAAGAAATATTCGTTAATAAATCATTTAGTTTTAGCATTCGAAAACAAAATTAATTATGATTTGTAAGATTTCGGCACTTAGTCTCGCTCGGCTTAACAATAAGTTAATAATCCAATTAAATTTTCCTTCGACTCTTGTGTCGCGGCGATGTTTCAAATTCAAATAAATCTTCAGGTCGAACGCGTACTACGGAAATAGCACTCGGTCCGTCCATAAATCCCAGTCTATTTAAGCTATCTCTAACGAAAAATCTTAAATAAGCCGCATAACATGTCACCTTGCACCGGTTTAAACAATTAAAAAAGTAAAGCCGCTAGAGCAACATGATTTTGAATTTTATTTTGTTTACATCGACAATACAGTTTCAAAACCCTGTAATGTGGGCGTAATTTGAGGTAATTCAGTATTTAGACTGAGATTTATATAATACTTGACTACGCTTCCACTTTACTCAAACATTACAATTCATATTATTTGATTAATATCATAGTCAATGGTAAGTTACCGAATTTCTCAACTCGGACTTCGCTGTGTGAACGCTTAGCCTACACTAAGTGACTATTATAAACTTAGCTTTTTTTTTCAAAAACGAACTTATTTCCTGAGCAAAGTCAAAGTTGCATCTATAAATCTCCGCCTAATTGTCCAACATATAATTGGTGTTAACATCTGTATCAGATACGTATTGGTACAAATGATATATGCTAAATCGAACCCGCCTAGTTGAAATAGCTAAATCTACTCTCGTATGTAAAAATTATTGAAGTTATTCTACAATTTATACACTATATCATAGATATGTCCAAAATCATGATCGTTTGTATTTTTAGGGTATTAGGGCAAACTAATTTATTATTAATAGTAAGGATACTATGTAGTTACCATAAGTTGTATTCTCTTGGGTGTCTTGATATTTAAAAAGTTGACTCATTATTTGCCATTTATCAAGAATATTTTTTATTATTCTTTGTGCACTACAACTAGCTATCTAAAGCATAAGGTTAATTGAATAAACAAGTCTATTAATATCTATTCTTAATCTAAATGGTAAAAATCTAGTGCGCAATAAACGCATGAAACCGAAACGACGGTTTTGCTATTTTACGTTTAAATATGTACAGTTTCGCATTCTAGTCATTTTTGAGTTACATTAAATACTAGAAACTATTTGTTATTTTTATATTATTAAAGAGAAATACATATTTTTGGTATTTGTACAATTTTTGGCAAGAGCTATTCTTAAGTGTGGAATGCAATCAATGTTGTTAATTTGTGTGGAATTTTTAGTAACGTGGAGTATATTAGGCGAGATTAAACAATTAATTAAAATATTTTTTATTATCTTTAAAGTGATATCTACATACGACTATTGTAGTAGACAAGTTGTGAATAATATGCAATAATGGAAGATTTACTTTATAATTTAAATAATTAACTAAATGTTTTAATTGCGTAAAATAAATGCAATTATAATTTAAACTACTCATTGACTAAAAAAATCGAAATATTGCAATATCTGCACTTATAACCGACTGTTTTGTTTCGTGAAGATTTGTCGATTTAATATATGACAACGCCGCGCTATAAGAAAGGATCACATAAAATATGCTTACGCATGTTAATGATATTATAAGACTTGATCAAACTCTACTACGCGGTGAGGAAGTTAAACATGCTTTACATATAGCGTAAAAACCGACAGTTGACTTGCGTTCCATTTTACTTAACACATTTATTCCTATAAATGACCGACGTGTTTTTTTAAACTATCATAACTTCTTTATTTATAAACCGATTGAAATAAAATTAGCACTATGTGTTAAAAGGTAGCTTTCAGCGATATACTAGTGAAATCCGCATTTAAAAAGTTTATATTGATTCAGAGATTAGAGGGCACAAATTCGTACAGGTCGATTAACGATTCTCACACATTTTTACTAACTTACATCGCGCAAGTGAAGTTTTTCTGGCCACTCGCATATAAACACGGAGTTGCAAATCACAGTATCTGCGGAATGTCGGAGAGGTGGCTGCGGATTGTATATGTATGTATATGTATTGGTAGGTTTTAGCAAGTATAAAATCCTAACTTATAAATATCTGTACCTAGTTTTCATTTAGTTGAATATTACCTACTATGTTTGTTTTTGTTTACCTACGTATTAATTATACTATCCCTGCAATTTATAACTTGTTATTGTAGCTACGTACGACATTTAGTTTTTCCTGTGCTCACATATATTTGGAAGGTAGATTAGTCTCATATCTTTTATTGTATGTATAATTTGTTGTGTGTTATATATAAACATATACATATTTATTAAAAAATATATACTTCATGCAGTGAAAGAATAATACCAAGACAAAAAAAAGTTGATAACACTTACCACAAAAAAGAAATACGTTTTAAAAAATGTGCCACTGAAACAAGAAATATGTAATGTATTGCATTTTATATTTTAAAACTTACCACTATGATAAGTTAACAGGCTAGTTTGAAGTCGTTTAACAAGCTAAGATAACATAGCTCTACTTATCACTTACCGTGTTCAATCAAGTTGCGATAATTCGTCTTTATTTATCTTAACGTAAACAACATAATTAGTCACCTGATACATATTAAGTGATATTTATTATGTTGATGTAGAATGAACCTAAAGAAAATGTACAAAGTAGTTTACCTACGTACTATGTCAATTATTTTATATCTAAAACAAATAATAGTTAATAATAATATATACTCATACTATGTCTCATACGGGGTGAGCACATTAGTGGTTGTATCGACTTTGCGCTTATGTGTCGTGCCCAACGCAACCAGAAGCACTGCTAATTGCTGTTCTCAGAGGACTTACGAGACTTATATATAACTTTTCTATCAAATGCCATGCGGGTTTCCTCAAAATATTTTTCTTCACCGGTGAGCATGTGGTGTCTAAATCCGTACATAATCTGAAAAAGTTCAGAGGTACGTACCGGGAATCAAACCTGTGACCATCCGCGTTGTCGCGCATGTAAGCCGGTTCCTTACCCACTAGGCCACCACAACTGCAATCTAAGAATATAGTATTTTTTTTTTTTTTATTTTTTTTTTTCATTTTGATGGCAAACAGAATGACGCCTCACCTTATGAGTAAGTGGATACCACGGCCTAAGTACAGCTGCTACATAAGAATCATTGTTACTGTGTTACTCACTCCAACTTAATCACGTCTATAGTTTCATCAAAAGATATTAAATAAAAAAAAATGCTTTGACGATGTTATATTAGATGTATACATATTTGAAATTGATAACCGAATACTGTTACTCCTAAACGATTTCCTCACAAAAGTAATATCTTTGTACTTGCTGACAATATAAAACTAAAAAATAAGTAAGAGGAGCATTATAAATTCGGACTAATAGTAAGGCAGAGAAAATATAGAACAAAGAGTAAGTATTTTCCAACTTAACACAATATGAAAGTGTCACAAAAAAAATCGTTTTCACAAATACCACGTTCAAACAGCACAGTTTTCGTTTTTACGAACGTCATCGCACGTCGTTTGGTAGATGCGTCAATTGATTTAGTAACATACAATATAGATCTCTAAACATATTTTCTCACGAAGTTATATCTGACCGTAATTTCAAAAGATTATGTAAAGAGTATTTTACGAAGTAACACCACTACTAGTGGGACCAAATTCAAATTAGACTATTGTTTTGAGATACATATCATGTTTCCTCGGTCTCTATTTACCATGAATGACGCAAAATGTAATTATCTAACAAGATATACTTTTAAAATATAATATAAAGTCATTTAGAAATACACGGTGTTGATATTCAAAAAGCATTAACGATACATGGAATTAAAGAATACGTAAAATTACTCGAAACATCACAAGCAATAAACATGTTTTTAGTGTAAGGCATGCAGTTAATTCTCACGTATTGGCAATGAATTAAATTGCAATAAAATAATACTTCACTAGAATTTGAGTGATGTAACCACTATTATCGATAAAAACATTGGGCATTTATATCGAGAACTGTCGATGTTCGATATAAAAATCGTTGGCGGCACCTATTTAATCATGTCGGTGGCCGAGGCACGCACCTGCTGCATACATATTCATTAGGCTGATATCGAGTATCAAGTAGCCAGTCAATATCAATGACTGTTTTCGCCGCAAACTTCAGGACACATGACAGTTGCTCTGAGCGATTTGCACTTACAACGAATTTGTATAATACTGATAACGTAATAGCTTATACTACCGTTCAATATAACCGATAGCATGTTTGTAAATTAACTAACATGAAATATCGCTTTCTATAATTAAATATTATTAATATAATCCAATGTGTTATTTATAAAATAAAACCTTTAAATAGTTTCGCACCTATAACTTACAAAGTATACCAATGACTAATACCATTTGATTTTGATATTTTCAATATTTAATTCCTTAATTATTAAAAACTGCATATTACTTCAAATATTTGAGTTTTAAATACTGCAAAATAATATTAATTGAATTTAAACAAGTATTTGATTAAGTTTCGACAGTTTACTTTATGCTCTTGGATTTTGAATTTTGTTAATTTATATTTATTATTGGCGTCTAGCAATGGCCCATGTACCCCCAACATTAACAATATTTGAGACACCGCAGTGTTACGAAGCCCCACATTTGTGATGCACCCCGACAAACAGACAAGCTATCCAAATTACCCGAACCGACTGTTACCGATAGCACGATTGCTTCTCATTACAAATACAATTATGTTCATTTATTAAAACATTCGTTACATAAATGCTATCAGAGAAGTTGCTAGGGCCAGTGCAGGGAAGGAAAAATGTCTAATTTGCAAAAAGCTTTCTAGCTACTAAAAGGCGATCGTATCACGCAACGATATCGATCACCGGCAATCTGTTTGTATTTTTCCTCAACGTAATGAGCGTTTTGATAGTACCATCGTACAATGGCATCACCAATTAGAATTGTTACATTATAAGAGCTCCAAAGAAAAATGCAAAGGAGACGGATTCAATTTAAAATGAGATCAGTCTGCGTTCCGCTTGGTCCCGCGTCGATCGGGGCGAAATTGAAAAAAAGAAAAAACGGCGACTCGAATAAATAAAAATAGAGATCCCGCTACAGCGCAAGTCTCCGTTGAAATGGAAATAAAACAGCATAAAGCTTTTTGTGGACGAAATAAATTAAAAAGTAGGTATGTCGCGATTTTGTGAGCGGTGAGCTGTCGACATCGCCACGCTAGAGAGTCTACAACTATCATATTTCATTGTTTATTACATTAGAATTATTTGTGATTTGAAATAATTACACTAATATTTAATGTTTTTACTTTTTACACTACACCAGCTAAATTGCATCGTGCTTTATTATACTTCACATACTTATAAGTATTGTCTATGATAATGACATGACTGTAAGAGGGACGATAGACAGCTTGGGATCTTCGCACTATGACGTGTTTTTTTTAAACTGGCTCCACAAAATTACTGCAGCTCATTTGGTAGAAAGTACATTACGAAGACGGTGCAAAATGATAATGTTTACCAAAAAACAAGAATCCACTGACAGCGCCATTGCGACGTCAGCACACATATACCACGACAGAAGGTGACAAGGTATATGAACAAATGGACGCTCAAAAACTGATCCCGAAGCTCGACAGGCCGAAATTAGTTAATATATCGGTCGTTGCACTTGTGTAATTGTATTTCCTCAGTTATGCCACATATGAAGTAATGTTGTTTCAATTCTGCCCAACGCCATACATACACATACACAGCGCATGTCTAATAAGAAACCAGAAAACGACAAAAAATTGAAACATTTCGACAGTTGCCGCTGTCATGCTGGCCTGCATATAATACAATTATATACTGAGAAGTAACTATGATAGTTTTTTCGTTTGGCAAATGGTTAATTATTGCTATTGCATTGCATTTAAATATAGGTAACGATCATATTCATTTAGGTAATTATTATATTATACAATAGGAAATATATATCATCTCTTATCTCTTTAAAGTCAGCAGAAATATATCACTAAATCTTCACTCTTACGTCTAGATAATATATTAAAACCGTATATCTTTCAACAAAAATAATAGTACTTGTACCTACTCATCACGTAAATATACGGAATGGTGCCTGAGAAATAATGTTTTATTTGAACACAATATTATTTTTCATGTAATCATCAGCCCATAACATTTCAAATGTATAGGAAAGTGTTTAAAATTTTGAAAAAATATAAACATGATAAAAAGACAATTAGTTTAATAACCTCTAAACTACTCTTACGTGTAGAATATTGTTGTTCAACAATGTATCTTGTATTATAATAGATAAGGTAAAAGCACTAATTCTCGACATTTAACTAAAGGGAGACATTCAGATAAAACACTTACTATTAAGAATAATAATAACTGAAATTACTATTGATATTGATATCTATTATACATTGCCAAAAATCTTACATATACTTTCTTAAACAAAATTCAAACTGGCATGAATCAACAGTAAACACAGTGAAGGAGTTTTGCGCCGTTATTCTTATTTTTTTCTTAAGGAGACTACTAAATTGTGGCCTTTTTTTAGTTCTACGATTAATATTACTTTTTAATATTTCTTTCAGAAAACTATAAGATGATCGATGTACTTTGGTCATTCCCTTCCTGGTATGTTAAGATTTTCTAACAATTTAAGGTGGGGTAAACCATTAGTTCCAAAAATTAATGAAATTTAAAAACATACATAGGTTTCTTCAATTGATGTGACATTACCACGTCACCATAACGACTTTTGAGGTGCCTTTTCGTAACTGCTTAGTCGTAACTCTGTTCAGACAATTGCTCTACCACCTCAATAATAATACCTTCAATTATACTATATCAATGTTACTTTGTTTTGATCAAACTTGCTTTAAAGTGATATAAAGAATATATACTATTAGTGCAAAAGAATATCTATTGTTAGTGCTAGTGCATCTTTTAGTTGCTATGACAAGGCTTAGAATAATATAAATTTAAGTTTAAAATATATTCATATATTTTCAATAAAAAAAAATACTTTTGATGTGCAAATGTAGAACTAAAAAATATGTAAAAAACTTTTTCATGATAATTTATATTTGATTTTGAATAGTGAAGTTTGCGTTGTCCTTAAAGTGTCAAGCATTAGTGCTTTTACCTTTACGCACTTTTTTTACTAAATTCAGTAATAAATCTAATAATTTACTGAAACAATTTAATAGAAAGATAAACAATGCATTTAATAGAATTTTTGAACATACATAAGTATAAATAAATATTAGTAAATTATTATTATAATATATTAATAAAACAATGAAGCACGTTTAATAAATAATTCTAGTTGACATTTTTACGGCTGTCTTGTTATCATAATTTACATAATATAATATAAATTAAAAAGTTTTGTTTAACAGGAAAGCATTATAGAGAGATTTTTGTATTTAATCGTTGAGGGTTTTCTAAAACAATATCAATACATATAATAAGTTCGTTCTTAAGTAACGTATCTAATTTTATCTAGATGACAAATTATTTTAAACTATACTCGTATGTACCTATCACTTTACAGAAACATTTCGCATACAAGATGTATGTTTTCAATTTCTAAAAATTATATATAGACTGATTATAATCATTGTCAATTTTTTTTTTAATACAAAATGTAACATGTAACTATTTGTATTTAATTAAAAAAGAAATATGCATAATAGTGCCTTCTATCGACATTTATTAAAAACGTATCGGAATCATTAATCAATATGCAAATATCTGTATGCGGCTGTGCCCGCTAATCTCAAAAACGGCTTAACCCATTTCGATGTAATTCTCAATAGTATATTGAACAAACTTTAACTTAGTATTACATTTTTATTTTATTTCAGTAGGTTCTTAAAATAAAAAAGTTATGTGATTTTAAAATAGACGTCGATAATTTAATTAACAAAGGGTATAAATAAACTGATTGGTAATTTTACTGAAATTTAAATAATATTATACTAATAATAAAAGAGTAATTTATTGCCGTCTGTACACGGAACTTAAATTAGAAAAGCTATCATTAGGAGCCTTTCTTAATGTCATAGACCCAAAACAATAATTATTAGAATGTTTGTCTGTGTGTCTTTTGCGTGCTGATATCAGAAACCATTTAACATTATTAACCTATAAAGGTTCTTTTTTCCTTATAAGTATTCTTAATAAAAAAAAAACTGTAAGAAATCACTAAGGAAATATATTGTCCAGTATTGTAAATCATTAGCACTAATTTAGTTCAACGCTTACTTGGTGTTGTAATAGTTTATGTAAGAAACATTAGATGGCATTTATATTATCATTTATACAAAGATCAAAGCTTAAAATAATTATAATTATAACGAAAGTACTGCTTCCACGCAAACAAAGTTGCGGCGACAGCTAGTCTATAACAATTTTGTGTTGAACAGTATAATTGTTTTTATAAAATGTTAAACGTTGCACCTGTACAATCACAAATAATAATTATAGTCTACTGAAGATATTAAAAAAGCACCTACCTATTACAAAATAATAATAAACATCGAAACATATAATCTCTTAAAAAATTCGCTTTACGCATTCAAATATCGCTGCCATTTATATCCATTGGAAGAAAGTTTTACCTAAAATTATATTTGTGGGTCGTCACGCTTTTCCGGGGGAAGGCAGGGGAGTGTGTCGGTGGGGGAGGAACAACGATTAGAGGGGTTCTTTGTGAGCTCGCCGTAGGTGGCGGTCGCGAGTTCGTATTCATAGTACGAAATAGATTCACTATCACTTTTAAAAGTTCTGTTTAAAGCGAAACTTTTTACTCAGTTATTCAATAAACGGTTGTTCTAGTTCTTTTTATCCAATCGACAATTTAGTATGTTTGTTCAATCCCTATGTAAAAATAGAAAAAAATATACTAATTTACATACATTCAGGTATAAATATTATATTACAAATTTTGAAATATAAGGTATCTATTGTATTGGCATGTAGTTGTAATTAAAAATATAAATTTTATATTTAAAATAAAATAAAACAAAAATACTGTCTACTGTAAAACTGAACGACTTAACTTATTTTTTCGAACCACCAAGGTTCGAAAAAATAATATGTACTAAAACGACGAAAGAATAAGTGGACGAGAATAAAAATTTAAGTATGCGTCAAGTTTGTATATATTTTGTTACATGAGAGAAAGAGAAAACAATTTTTATTTTCGGTAGAGCAAAATGCTGTTGGCTGGGAAAGGACTTTATAACTTCACTTGGCTGTGTATATGTTGAGGTATAAACACAAAGTTACTAAGACACAAATGAACTAAATTGATGAACGTATGATGCAGTTTAAAAGTTCAATACCTATCTCTATTTAGAAGCATGCATGCCGATAGTCAGTGTGATTTTGTTTATAATGTAATAAATTCCGATAAATATTTTAAAGTTTTTAGTAGAGTTTGGATTGTTATTATCACAAGAAATATGTTATGATGATTTGACGCCGTTAATTTAATTATTGTACCTACTGATTAAATTATTTATAATTAAATCATCTCAACTACACATACGCCTTGTTTCTAATCCGGACCGTTCTTAAGTTGTGGGGACAATCGAGTGCAATACGCGTTTTTAGCAATCATAAAGTTTTTGTCGCAAATTGTCATTTAAGATGATTAAAAGCTTTCTTTTTTGTACCAAGACATGACAGACAGCTTGGTAGCCTACTTGGTAAAAAGTGGTCATCTACTATCGGCTGTAATTAAGTGTAACACTAAAAGTGGTGTCACCTAGTTGCCGACGTTTAAAAAAAAGAAGAACAAAAGCTACCTACCTAACCAAGCCATGGTTAAAAGAAGCTTATAGCAAATCTAAATGATAAACATTCTAAAGACTACTATTATGCTAAAGATTAATATATATTCTAATTATAATAGTGGCGTATAATTTGTGCCTCTACATACAATTAAGTTCGCTACATCATAAGACGCTGTGGCTGAACAATTGATTACTGCGCGATAGGTCGTGGGCTCAATTTCTACTCAGAACAATTATTTGTGTTTAGGTTGCGTATATCTAAATACTTGAAGCGGTGCATAAAATAAATTAATTTTTAATATTAAAGAAAATAGTCCGAACTCTATGTATGATTACATGGTAATTAAATAACAGATCAAACTATCTGCCGCGAGGTTGATGTGAAGTCTGCGTGTTGAATTGAAGGCAGTCTCGTCCAAGAAGCATTAGCGGCAAGTTTGGGCATTCCTGCTGGCAAAGTTAGGTCCGTAGGAGCGTAGTGGCTGAGACGGGAGCGGGGCGGGCGTCGCGGCGGCGGCGCGGCAGTGCGTCGCGCGCGGCCGAGGCGCCGCCCGCCCACAGTCGCCTGCCGCCCGTCGCCGCGATGCCGCCCAGAACGACTGCACGCCGCGCCGCCGTAGCGACGCCCGTCTCGCGCTAACCCGAGACACGCACCGCGCGAAACTGAATAAGTTCGACAAATCCTCCTCTTACCTGGACCATTACATAGAGGGACGTGACTCACACAGTGATTCAATTAACTAGCATAATATTTGTATATCCGATAGAAATTTTAAATGATTAACTTGTATTTTTTCAAGTACAAAATAATGTAACGTAGCGGCACCGTAGCGTCTATAGTTTACTAATACAGGGTCAGTTTTGTATGAATTGTGATTGTAGTATAAGTCGCCGTATCGAGGTTGCTGCTGTTCATACTGCTTTTAGATTACCTACTGTGAGTAATTCTAGGTGAGTTACTGTGGCTAATTATATACCAACTGTATAATATTACACTATTACACCTGTACCTGCTAATAAAACCGAAATAATGAATGATAAATGCAGCTTTCTATTGCTCGCATAAAAATTAGCGTAAATTAAGGCTTATGCAGAGATATAAAATCTAAATAAATTTCAATAAACCGTGAAGTAGCAACGAAAGTATGAATTAAAGTGTTATTCGGAAGCGGAACGAAAAACAACAAAAACAAACCGTATTTTTTCAGACAGTGTATAGTGAGTGTAAGATTGACGCGAGCTCGGTAAATGCAAAAAGCAAACGTATTCCGGTCGCGGAAAAGACAGTTGGTATGATTTAAGTTCCGCTGCAAGCTCCTAAATCACGGTAGAGGTGGCAGAGGCGAGTGTCGGCTGACAAGATGCCGTTGTTCGCAATCCGCAAATTATTTGTACCGAGCCTAACAATTTAAATTTAGACCGAACAAATGCCGAACGTAAATCGAACGCTTCGCGATTGTTTTCATTGTAGCTTGGAAACAGTGTAGCAGTGAACTTATAGGTATACAAATTCAGTTTACTGGCGACGATAAACTGATAGGAACATAGTTTATATTTATATTTTATTTTATATCCAAATAAACAATACTAAATTCTTCATTCATAATAAAAATAATATTTACAAAGTTCATCATTTAAACTATATGTCTACAGTATTCAAGCATCGAGTACGACGGAATGTTTAATTAGAGCTATAAGTCAAATAAATCTGTGTTTTATTTCTCAATGTATATAAAAAGAACCGCGAAAATGTGTAAAATTATATAAAAATAATTCAGTAAATAGAAATAATTATCACATATTTTTTATTAAAATTTGTGACCACTAACGTGCCTTACATGTTATAAAATAAACACAAATGAACCATAAATAACGACTGTTGAAAAAAAGATTGACTAAATTAAGTCTATTGTGACCATAATTTAAAAATATAAAAAGCAAATTTCAAAATAAAATTATTTATAAAAGTTTATACAAAATATAAGATACCAATCACGTTTTATGGTTGATTCTAATGATTATTCTTACGGTAAAATATAATTATATAATTATTCAAAACCTATATATGATTTGATAAATTCAATTGACAAACGATTTTTGGAGGTTGTGAACATTGTAATAGCTTTGCGGTTTTACATGGTATATAAATTTTACTTTTTACATATACGCAGCCAAATTTGTAGGTTAAAGTTTAAACGGTGCACATACCCAAGGGATAGCTTTAGAGAAAAACTGGAAACCGCTATCTCTACAACAAAAACGAACAATAAGCTTATACACAAAACAAGAACAGATAAAGAAAAAATTACATTATCTTTTTGTTGCTTCTAATCATTATGTTGATATAAACACAAAAATACACGTATTTTCTATTGTAAGTCAAGTTATTTTTATATAAAAAATAGTTCCCAATTTATTATTAATTTTTATGAATAACGTCTTTTTTTTGCCAATTTAAATGCGCTTGGAAGTAATCCTGATTAAGGGCATACTTCATTTAATTGCGCTAGTCGATATGTTATCAATATTACTTTATTTAGTTTTGGTGATTATTAAGTAGGTATATAGATCAAAATACATCTTTATAAGATTTTCGTTATAGGTGATAGTTTTTAATAACATCTTAATAAGTTTACAATGTGCGTTTAGAATAACTTTAAATATAATACTTGTTCTATTGAAAGTAAAGCATCTGTTAACTACATATTGTTTTCGGGTAGTTTACCATTAAATACAAATAGAAAAACATAAGTCTACTTCGAAGTAAAAAATAGAAGAATTGTTAATTTACAGACCGCCATTGTTTAATTTTACACAATGACTAAAATTTGTCTTTTAATGAATTCTTTAAAAACGTCACTAAAAATCATTTTACGTAAATTTCATCAAAGCCTTGAGGGGGGTGATTAAACAATAATAATTGGTTAAGCAAAAAAGCTTTTAATATTGTTTGAATAATGAATGAATAACCACTAAATCATATTCGCTCCTTTGTTGATGTCACTAAAAAGGACAAACCCGGTTAAAGTTTATCTTTTTGGACGCATAGATATAACGGGACCCCGCATTACATTAGGATCTGAAGTTAACAAAGGCCTTGCATGAATGGACTTGCGCAAGAGACCTTAGTATTGTTCACGACTATTCGTGAGCAACTAAAACGTTGATGTTGGCATTTTTAATTGTTAACGGGGGTGGCCAGTGAAAGCGAGTCGTATTGCTCTTGCTTTTGTATGAACGATTTCTCATTTTTTACAATATGAAACTTCTGCAGACGTGTTACGGAAATTTAAATATTTAAAATCATATGTAATATTATTGCATGTTTTGGAATAATAAAACTGAATAAGATAATTGATACAATCAGTCATGTAAACAATTAATTAATCCACCTATTAATAAATTACTAATTAATGATTAAATAAATATTTAATTGCCAAGTGTTACAGAAACATAATGAAATAGTAATATACTTACCACAAGACAATGTTATTGTAAAATTATTATTGCTCAATACGTTGTTTTTATTTTCACTACACTTAGGGCATACTAACATAAGATGTATAAGGTTAAAGCATGGCTTTACGCAGTTTCGCGGCCCTCGGGTTTCGCCGCCTCCAGACGCTAACATCGTAGTGGGCGGGGTCAAGCTTGTCGTCGGGGGGACCATGAAATATCTTGGTCTTCTCCTTGATGGCCGCTGGAGCTTTGTCCCACACTTCAGCCAACTGTTGCCGAGGGTGCTGAGTGTCGCGGGAGCGCTAAAGCGGCTCATGCCAAATGTAGGAGGTCCAGGCGCGTCCACTAGGCGCCTGTACCTTAACATAGTCCGCTCCATGGCGCTGTATGGTGCCCCCGTATGGGCCGATGCCCTCAACAGCCATAACATCAGGCTGTTGAGACGCCCTCAAAGGGCACTGGCGATTGCGGCTATACGGAGGTACTCTACAGTGTCATGCGAAGCGGCCTGCTTGCTGGCGGGGTCCATTCCGTGGGACCTCGACTCCCGAGCCCTCACGTCACTCTTTACATGGCGTGAGGAGCGAAGGGTCAAAGGACAGCGGACGGCCCCGGCCGAGTTGCGAGCGAAACGGCGCCTATTGGACGCCGAATCAGTAGAGGCGTGGAAGTCCAGGCTGGAGCGACCAAGCGCCGGCCTGCGAACCGTCGGGGCAATCCGTCCCGTACTCAAGGAGTGGCTATATCGTAGCCATGGCACGGTGTCCTACCGGTTGACGCAGATTCTAACGGGGCATGGATGCTTCGAGAGATATCTGCACAGGTCAGCCAGTAGTGAACCTACACCGAAATGCCACCACTGTGACGGATGCCCCGACGAGGCGGCTGAGCACACGCTCCAGATATGCCCAGCCTGGGCTTCGGAGCGGGCCGAGCTGGAGAGAGTGGTGGGTGGAGACCTCTCACTGCCGACATTAGCTTCACTAATGGTCGGCAGCGAAGATGCATGGAGGGCGGTCCTGCGGTTCGCCGAGGACGTGCTAGCTAGGAAGGAGGCGGCGGAGCGGATCCGGGAGGCGCTGGCTACAACATCTTTGGCAGCGCCGTCCCCGCCTGCCCGCCAACCTAAAAGAACAGAGCGCCGCAGAGCGGCGTTCCTCAGGAACGTCCGACTCTAGCGGCGACACCGGGCGGCACGCTTGAGGGAGTGTGTCGTCCAACAAGGGTGCAAGCGGCACGCGATGTGTTCCCGCGTGCCGCTCTACAACACAGAGACACGAGAGAGGTGGCTCTATACACCACCCCTCCCTAAACGAGTAGAGGCCTACTCACGGCCGCACGCCCAGCCGGTCATTGAGGATGACACCCCAGTCGTGCCCTCGATGCCGGTAGGCGGAAGGTGGAACACCCCGGGGGTTTTAGTCAGTGCAAGCCCGACACACCGGGGGATGGCCCTCCATTCTCCCCGAGGTCCGTTAGGGAATTCCCCCGGGTTACAAAAAAAAAATGGCTTTACGCACTAACATTTTCACAATTCATTTTTTTCGTTGTGATTATTCGTACCCTTACTTATACTTGTGTAAAACTTATATAACATAAATATTATAGAACTTAATTATAATATGTTATGCGAAGTTTAAATATCCAAGTATGACTGTTGTAAAGGTCTATCCTGACCAAACGCGTGTTTTACTGGAAAAAGCTGAGTCATTAGACAAAAATAAGTATTGAAATTGTGTTTTCTGTTCTGTTAATTTATGCATTTAGATTATCTCCTTCTCTTACTTTCAATAATAAAAATATATATTTTTAACTACAAAGGAGAATATATGAGTGTATAAAAAATAAAATTTCATAAAAATATGAGTTGTGAATATTTTTAAGATGTCTCATGCATATACATCAAGCATATTTATCTGTAGGTAAGTATCAACAAAACTAGTTGTTGGGCAAGTGATGCAACCTCAGTATGTTAACGCCCGAACCGTGACCCGGTTTTTTTTTATTTTCTAGTCCAATTTCCTTTCGGACCGTGTCTAAACTTTATAAATTTCTTAACGACTTCCACACTTTGAAATACTTTCGAAATAAGTTTTTAACATTCGCACGCTTTTACGAAATTGCAATTAACTTGACAGTAAATTGTAGGTAACTATCAATAAACCTATGAGTTCTACCATTCCACTGTCTCATGATAATTAATTGTATTTTGCTGGTAGGCGTACTATTTCTCGATAGGTTACTTCCAATTGAGACTTGTAAAAGCACTAATATAAACTCTATACGCGGGAGTTTTATCAGAAAATATAGAAATATTATTATAAATATTTTTTTAACATATATCTATATGATATAGTGTTTTGTATATAGAATAAAAAATCTAAGAAACATACAAACATACAAATGTGTAATATTTATAGAAAATTAAAAGAAATAGATAATAACATTAATCAATATCAATTTTAAGAAAGCATTTTACTTTTATTTTACTTTATAATTAAAAATAAATAACTTTGTTAACAGAATAGGTTAAATTACATTAGAAGAAAATTGGAATAACTTTTGAAAGTAAATTAATAAAGTAACATCGTTATTCTATCTTAGTTAATAATTAGTAAGAATTGAAATAATTTTAGACCTAAATTCTGATAGATAAAACTAAAAAAGCGCTATTAAAAATAATTTTGTCACCACAATATCGAACGTAGTATTACCCGGGTCTGGGTTGGGTCGTAAATCATTCTTGAAAATTGTAATTAAAATACTGGTAAACGCCAGCCAGAATCGGGCATTTCGACGCGACTGCTAGCGGACGATGATAAAACATTTAACTGAAATCGTCCTGGCGTATAAACAGAAATATGTGTTCATATAAAAATCGCAATTTTAATACGAATTTGATAAAAACAAGCAAACTGCTGGGTCATTAACATGGTATACAAGTGTAAAAAAACGTATGTGACTCGCTTCCTCCTATCACATTTCAGTAGTAGCTTGTATAACTATTCTTTAATTGTTAATGTGCCTAAAACTCTCCAGATATGGTTCCTATATGTGGACATGCCGGCCACACATGGCCGGCATGTCCATGTCCACATTTAGCCGTGGTAGCTGCAGGCAGAATAGAATAGCACCTCCCTCTTCTTGCTGAGGTGTCGTAAAAGACGACTAAGGTATCTCTTGAACACCGCAATTCAACCAGGTGTTTAGAGAAGGAAAACTCGACCAAACCTGCATCCTGCTCCCTCCCGATCGTACTGGTTCTCCTTTCCATCGGGCCTGAGGGAGCACGGACGAAAGAGTGCTTTTCTGGCTGCGCGTCCAGTTATGCACTGAAATATCTCCTGCGCAATTGACTGTTTCCGAAAACTGGACCTCGAATTTCTTAACCGGTGTTGAAACAGTCGCCGTGGCCGAATCCGGCTAGGACATCATCATCATCATGTGGACATGGATGGATGGATTGATGGATCGATAGATGGATGGACGGCATAATGACGGCGACTGTCAATGAAATTGTCCTTTCGCGGTTGCTGCCGTTCTACAACTATACTCTTCTTCATGTATGACTCAGTCACTTTGTCAATCCAGTATAAAAAATATCTTGCTTTAAATTGGGTGAGAAGAGTCGAAAATTGATCTCACTAGTGCTTTATATATCTTCAGCAATATTCAATCACAAATTCCAAAGTTTGTCAACCGTAAATTCTAATTGCACATACCAAATAAATGTATAGGAGCAAACTTAACGTAAACTGTAATAATTTATAAAAAAAAATATTGTAGGGCAGATGAAAACTGACGTTCGCTTTTAATTACACTTAAATGTCTTCATAGTTAACATTTTTCTCAATAAATAGTCTTGAGTTATCGAACAATAAAAACTATGAACTTTTATCGAACGCGACATGTTAAAGCAACATTTTATTTAACGATTAAACTTACACATTCAACAGTTTAAAACATGAATATACAACGTACCTGCGCCGCAAATCAATAGGCCGTTGAAACCGACAGTTATCTGTAATACAACCATAAAACAACCAATTACATAGCCATAATCTCGATATGCCAATTAAGGTTAGTATTACGAGTATATAAACGGTCGAACGCCGCTGTAAGTGCGTCGTAAAGTAGGATTTAATAACCCAGTTGAATACCGAGGGAATCCCTACTGTTGCCGGCTTTTGACAGTTCAGTACATTTGACTTGAAGTGAGAATGTTTCGATAATGCAGTGTTAATGTTTATTTCAACTCACGTACTTAGTGACTTTTAAAAACTTTATTACCTGCTCTTTGTGATTTTGCCGCTGTTAATTACCTCACTCATTATAATTGTCTCATTAAGGGTTTCAAAATAGTATTATAAAAGAAAATAAAACTGTTTGATTATTTCTCACGTGTCCCGTTATAATAATTTGAGAAAAGTTTTTGTCGAAATTTGAATATTTTGTATATCTGCTTTGTTGTGTCTTAGAGACCTCGAAGTGTTAAAATTAATTGCTTCATTATTTATTCATAATATATTATATGAAGTTTGCTTGACGCTAGTAATAAGTTTAAATGTCAAAACAAAGCATATTAACTCATCTATGAAGATAACTTTACCATCGCGTGACATTAAACAGAAATCCCTATTATGTGCACATGACAACAATTTTACATATCTATATGTAAAATAGAATTCAAATGTACAAACGTCTATACTTGTTTCCTATATAGCGTTTAAATTTTACAATTCAATAAAACCTTTAATTTTGAATCTTAACAATTTATCGTGTTACTAGTTAATATAGTAATACTTTAAACTTAATATTTTATGTAATTTTTAAGTAAAGGATTATAAAATATTTTTTTTGTAATCTAGGCATTTTGATTACATAGTACATCTAATAACAATACTGTTTAAACAAAAAGGCTAACTACAAAATGCATATAATTTATCAATAGGAAAGATTTATGTCGATGTTGTATATACGCAATAAGAAATATAGTATATAAAATAGAATATCGCACTGTTGAAGGAGTCGATGGGCAAAGCGGCGTAAGTGAGTAAAGCACATTTCCGTCGAAACCCCGCTGTTTGCTATGCAGGGCGGCGAGGCTCGCTCTGATTTTTGGCCCGATGTCGACAGTGGGCTCGAAATGTATTAGTAGATTTAACGCTTGCGGAATAAGAGCCCAGAATCGGAAGGTATGCGTTGAGAATTCTCTATTAGCTCGAAATTCGAATGTTCTTTGTGCGTTCGAATATAAATCTAAACAATGTGGATAAGAACCGGTTAAACTAATTTAAATAAAAGTTATTTATGCAAACGTTTTATTATAGAGTTCCGTTGATGCAAATAAATGTAAAACATAATATATATATCTTTCATTTTATAACAGGAAATGGAATATTTATATTTCAAATAAACTATTGTAACTTATCCACAAACTTATAACACTAGCGTGATTGAAATGAGCCTAAAAGATATGATATGTCAAAGGAGGTGGTATACCTCATTGAACGAAATAACAATTGCCGAGTTCAGTTTATACACATCGGAGATATAAAGAGGAAACCAGAGATTTTACTATTATCATTTCAAGTGTTAAGGCTTATATCTCCGATTATCTTCATCAGGACTGCACCATATTAAAACGAAACCAACTTTATAGCAAACGCTACAATATTTATCGAAATTGATTTCTAAATGGTGGAGTAATCGAAACATACATAAAGAAACATACATTCGAATGCAGAACCTTCCTCCTTTGAGATGTCGGTCAAATATTTTATACCATTATATTTAAAATTATATGTACTTTATAGATTTTATCCTTTGGCTACTTTGATTTCATTGAAAAATGTATACAAAATTTATTGAAAGATTACACCAACAAGCAAATGTGTAAGGTCTTAATAAACCTAGAAGCCATTAATAGGTAATAATATAATAAGTATGTATGTATTTGTATTCAGATTGCATAAATTATATTAATAAGATTAGAAAAATACACGATAACTTTATTTGAAATATATGGGAGTACAGATATAAAGAAAGAGTTATTATTTTCAAGCGAGTGACCAAACTCGTAATAAATATATAGGGAATGTAGACACGCTTGCCGCAAGCGTGTCACAATTAGTGATGAAAATGCCCGGGAATTTTCCCAAAGTGCCCAAAACTTCCGAGAACATTTCGTAAATTCCCGGGAATATTCCCACAGAAGTTTTGGGCACTTTGGGAAAATTCCCGGGCATTTTCATCACTAGTCACAATACACAATATGATAAAATATAGGACTTTTATTTCTACTATTGCTTCAATCTTAGTACACGCGAGTCCAGGTTGTTTTTCAACGAGTTAACGAAATACATTAAAATAGATTGCCTTCCTAATCACTGACAGGGAGTTGATACCGAATGCAATTTCCTTTATTGTTTTCGCCTAAACACGGAACAGGCGGGTGCGTTCTGCACGCACTGTGCCAGTAATCGGGTAAACAGCCCGGTCCCGAATATAATTTCGTGAGGACCCGGACGTAATAAAAATTCCATCGTGTGGCATAGTTATAAGAATTAATTTATTAGCCTTTTTTAGGTTAAAGTTACTTACATTTATATTTCGATATTACTTTTTAAGCAAAAGAAAAGTATTTTTTTGTAATACTTACTTTCGTATAATATATATATAGAATACAGGTATATATCTGCAAAAAATAAATATTTATTGAAAGATATAAGTGGAATTGGCGTTCATTTTGAGTCGTGTTCACTTTAAAACAACGCAGGCTTAGGTTGGTTACCTATAATTGCGTATTGGTTATCTCATTGTATTAAATAATAATTGTGGGCATTCACATATTTTATTTGGACGTAGATTTTTATAATGCATTGGAACTTGTAAATTATGTCATAAAAAAATCGATCTACCACGAAAAAAAAGATTAACTCATAAACGCATATTGATTTCTTAATTTCTGTGTCCTATAAAATTTAGTCTTGAGGAATTAACTCTAATGTGAAATAATTATGTATGTATCTTAGATATTTGCTAAGCTTCTCGTAAAACAGAAAATTGAATTTAATAATCACTTGAAGAAATTTATAAAGAATGGCCCCGATCTCCGTGAGATAGGATGTGGGCGGGCGCATTTTTATCTTTTAAGCGATCAGTATGTTTACAACGCCACATATTTAAGTTTCATGTTAATATAAGTAATTACATGCAAATTATAATTAAGCAAAATATTTATGTCAGACAATGAATAATGATACGATAATTAAATAAAATTAAAAATGCAACGGTAAAAAGTTTTTAAAAATATTACACATACCACAAAATACTTGTAATAAATCAATTTAAATACGCAAATACATACTGTAAATCAGAGTGATTCAAGTAGTGCTTTAATACAAACCCAGAGCATTAAGCTTTATAGAGTTTTACCATCGGCTTTCAAGAGTTGATTGACTTTTGTTTACACACACATACTTAATCAGAAACAATGGAAATAAGCTGAACAAAAATAAAATAGGCCGTTAACTCATATGTAATCCTTTAGATATATTGTTTAAAAAAAATTGAACCTTTTTGCGATAACGTTACACTAAAAGAATATCTAGACAAAACAAAATTGCTAAGCGGATTTTATTTGAAAGACAGGTATATAGAATAATTTCTATATAGCGCTGTCACTTTTATGCATCGTAAAACTGCAATAAAATTTGAATGTATAATAGAAACAAAACTGTTACAAGAATCTTTGGTACCGCTGATGATTTGGCAGAAGCGTGCAGTGAACGATCGATGTTCAGAAAGTTAATACGTAATCATAATATAAAAATAGATCTTACATTGAAGCAATTTTTAAAAAAGTATGTAAATAGGCAATTTAAAGTCCGTAAGGATTGTTCAAGGCTAGATTTGACACTTGCTGTATTCATCGTAGTTGGATTCGCATCTCATTTCCCGCCCACGTCACTTCCGATGCTGTCATTCGATACGTGGTGCCATGCCGCCTGGGGCAAATGCAACGCCATACGTTCTACACTCGACACTGCTTATTAAAATATTTATTTATCGAAAATGTTTATGTATATCACCACGCTTTCAGGGTTAACTGAGTTGCACTATTTACTATATCCATGTAAAATGGAAGGTTATCTTTCATTATAAAATTCAGTCAGTGCCGCGTCCCATTACGAGGTACGGAAAAAAGTCCTTATTATGTAACTCATACTATTTCTCATAAAACAGTTGCAATGCAATTCTAAGTCAATGTAGTGTAAGAAATTATATAAAGAAATATAATTAATTGATAAAACTAATTGGAGTAATACAAAAATCCAATTGGATTTAGAAAAAATTAGGATCGGTTTCAGGATCCTGTAATGGGATTCCACGGACGAGAGGTTATAGTTAAGAAATTTATCACTTTAACCTTGTTCTCATTAAAAAACGCTATTGTCAACTATTGACCAATATTTATATGAACTTTATAGCTTCTTTCTTATCTTATACCAGTACATTATAGTTGGTCTTAGAAAATTATATGACAGGTTTTCTACATAATTATAACACGTTGATTTCTTTAAGTCGTTTCACGTATGGCAGGTTTGCAACCTACTAATATATACTCTGACATAAGACTTAGGATGAGAATTACAGACACTTTTTTGGCCTTACTTAGACTTTACTAAAACTTTACAAATTCAATAGATTATTTAATTAATATTGAAGTAAGTAAGTTTCCTATTTTCTCAACATGGACTTAGCCCCGTATATTATATATTATATATATATACGAGTATGTCTGTATGTAAGCATTGTTAAAGATGAAGCTATTTCCTGAAAAGAGTCTAAGAAATATAGCGTCTATAAATTGCAACCTAAAAGTAGCATACATTAATTTAAAGAGAACAAGGTAAAATTCAATACAAAATTAAAGTTGATCAAATAAGTCTGTAAATGTAACTTACGAGTAGAGTTGAATTAATATCAGAAAAGTTCTTACATTTATGTCAGATAAGCATCTTTTGAATTCAATGCTAATTGACGCAAAAAACCCTCGAGTAAAACGCCAATGATTTCCTCAGTCGAATTATATGTTTAAAGTCAGCTGGATTTCAAAATGTGATCAAGAATTTACCCTCTCATATTAAATTTATAACTTAAAATCAATAATTTTTCGGATGTCAATGCGATTTTTATTTTTTCTAAATTGTAATAATAATAATCAAGGTAGTAGTTGACTGCATCTAGAGTTTGTAGTGCCCATGCTTGCGATGCAGAAGGTCCTGGATTCGAATCCCGGTACCGCCAAATTGCAGTGTGATGAACATAATAGCTTGTTGCGAGCCATGTATCTGTATTTGTATGTGTTTATATATATTTTTGTCCAGTACTCTAAGTAAAAGCGCAAGCTTTGTTTGCAGGTAGATCAATGTGTGTAATTTTCCGTAAATATTCTTTTAATATCTGAAAATAGTTTCCCTTTTATTGTCCTAAAATTTTCAGCAATTTATTTTCACTTCTTGTATTATATACTGTTAGCAACTTCGTCACGTCTCGTATTATAAAAAGCTTATATTGAAATAACTTAAACTTTAGTTTAGTTAGCTAAAATTTTTAAAGTACACAATAATGTCCGATCCTATCTACTATTTAAATAGCAAAATTAGAAGTGAAATCAATATTTGTAAGGAGTTTTTTTTAATATAAATTTTGTAATCCTACATATGATATAGATTTCAAAAAATAATATTATTTCTACCACTGTATCGAAGTAAGAAGAATAATATTATATATTAGGTCCTTACATATGAAATTGGCGTTTTGTATGGGAGGAACATAATGTCGAATATTTTTTAATATAATATATTTAATTAATCAAAGTATGAACCATTATTTTCTATGCACTTTTGCCATCTCATAGGTAGTTCATTGATCCCTTTACTAAAAAAACCAGTCGGACGGGAATCAATAAAATCTTTGAAGGCGATTTGGACTGCCCCATCGGAGTTGAATTTTTTCCCTTGCAAGAAGTTATCCAAATTTCGAAAAAAATGGTAATCTGTTGGAGCAAGTTCCGGGGAGTACGGAGGATGTCTTAGACTTTCCAATTGAAGCTCTTCTAATTTAGTAGCCGTCTGTTGCGCAGTGTGTGGTCTAGCGTTGTCGTGAAGCAGCAGTGGCGTGGAGCGATTGACCAGCCTAGGTTGTTTAGCCGCTAGCTTTTCCATCATGGTTTGCAATTGCTGATAATAGACATCAGCCGTAATAGTTTGGCCAGATTTGAGAAAACTGTAATGAACAATACCGGCACTAGTCCACCAAACGCTTACAAGTAACTTTTTTGGGGTTAATTTTCGCTTGGGGTAGGATTTGGCTGGCTGGCCAGGATCCAACTATTGCGCTGAGCGCTTCCGATTATCGTAAAGAACCCATTTTTCATCACAGGTAATGATTCAGTTTAAAATACCTTCATTATTGTGCCGGTTTAGTAATGAAACGCAGCAGTCGACGGGCGTTTGCCGGTGTGCTTCAGTCAATTCGTGAGGTACCCACCTTTCAAGCTTTTTAATCTTCCCAATTTGCTTCAAGTGAATTAAAACAGTTTTATCACTAACATCGCAGCCTGCAGCTAACTCGGACGTGGTTTGCGATGTATCCGCTTCCACAATAGCCTTCAACTCTTCATTATCAACTTGAGTCTCAGGCCGTCCACGGGGCTTGTTCTATAGGTCGAAATTTCCAGAACGAAACGTTGGAACCAAAAACGGACTGTGTTTTCTTTTGCAACACGACCGCCATACACATCATTCACCCTTCGAGTTGTTTCCGCAGCACTAGTGCCACGGCGGAACTCGTACTCGTAAATAATGCGATATTTTAAGTTTTCCATTTTGTAAAATGAGTGACGCAAACAGAAAAAAACAGAAGAAAAAAACAAATGAATGACGATCATCGAAGCACAAATACATGAGTCTATAGCTGTACAAATTTGAATTTGGAATTCCTTACCAAAGAGGAGAAATTTGTGATTAAAGTAGCCAGTACGAAAAACGCCAATTTCATATGTAAGGACCTAATATATAGATGCTAAATTGGTTTTACATACTTAAGAAATAATTTCGTATTTGATAAAAAATTAAATGCATAATAGGAACTTGAGTATAGCTTAGTATTCAGAAAGTAAAGCCTAAGTGGAAGAAATATGTGACTTGCTATATACTCTTCGATATCAATGAAATACTATAATTTATAATTTTTGAGTGTAGTCTTAGTAAATTCAAAGTAGTGTTTATAAATTTCAGCCTACGAAGAAGCAATCGTTATTGGCATCCCACGCTTGCTATAACTTTATGATCATTGTCAAATTGAATATTCTTTAATTTTATATTAAAAATGTGACACATTTTATAAATTTTATTAAAAACCGCTGTTTGCTGTCTCAATGCCAGATCGCTATTAAAGTGATTCCCTTGTAGCATTCTGTCTCGTTGACTATAATTGCCGTGGGAATGTCGGGCATACTCAGGATAGAACGAATTCTTAGTCATAGTTCCGCCGAATTAATAAAAGCTTTATAGAAACAATTATATTTAATTAATTTGGTCATTTTTTTTTTCAATCGGTAGTACCAAAGAGCTAATAAGTATTATAGGTTAACTATCAACGTATTGTACAATCAGACCGAAATAGTTACTTCTTTATTCAACCATCATAACTTTATCAATATAACCAATGATATTATTACTTCAGACTGTTTTTTTTTTCACTTATAAGTTCAAGGTCTCTTGTTACCAAAGTATTTATTTAATAATATCAACTTGAATTTGATTTTTATATTAGAAATAGATTCAAATAAAAGCAAGTTTAAGGAATTTCATCTTAAAGTTATCCATACTATTTTGAGCAAAGATGAGAAGAACCCGGAGAGAGAAAGCCGGGCTCAATTGACACTTATCAGGAGGAGTCAATGTCCTGCAATTGATTAAAATGTTGATAATAGATATATTAACTTTAAAACCTTTGTTAACCTGCCAAAATACTTCTGTAAAAGTTAACAATATGTCTGTTGCTATATTTTAATTTAATTTTATTCAGTTTTTGCTATTCATTTTCAATCAATGCCAAGAGAATTGAGCAAAGTAACCCATGCCTTAAAGTTACAGATATAAAACTTAATTCGTGGTATACGAAATCCGTTTTCAACATGGCTATAGTCACTCCATCACTGTATTGTTCTGTTAGCGGTAACATTACTCACTGCGCCACTAACCGTCCAATTTGAAAAGGCAAGCCTTATAAATCGCCTGCAATTTCTTACAATTCACTTCGAATCCGAACTCATTAATTGCATCAAATTCGCCGATGATGAAAATCTTTTTGTCGTACTGTTAAATATTAAGTATGGTACAATTTGAACTTTATATATAGACTCAGCAAAACTAGATCGCACCTGATGATTATCACAGTACAAATCAATAAATCTCTTCATCATTTATAGTGGGAATAACAAATGAATGGAATACGCTTTCTGAATAAATAGGCATTTGTAGAGTGAAATCTATCTTCGGCCTCATCTTTATCCACCATCAGATTGAGGTCAAACATTGGTCTGTAGGCTGTAAATTATTAAAAAAATGACAAAAACAACGGTGGCAGTCTTAAAATCTGACGACAGTTGTCATCAACGTCACAATTGCGTCTAGCACAAACATTCTACTTAAATATTGCTGCTTGCTTATCGCGCTTATCGCGATATCAACTCTCATGTGTAGTTTAATCAACATCATCATAGCAGCCGTAAAACATCAACAACAAAAGATAAGACTCCCCTAAAATTTTCCAGAACAACCGGTCAAAAGTACCTTACATCTAGGGTCGTACTAGCCTGGATTAGGCCGTTTGTCCACCGTCTTATCGGTCGTCCCATACAGTGTTTGCCAATATATAGTTTTTCTTTGCGAACTTTCCTGTCCCATTAGCCATCCTCTCTACAAGCTATGTATTCTGCGCAAAGCCACTTGTACAGTTTAATGCCGGTCAAAACAAAAATATTTTGACATATAATAGGTTATTTGAGATTATCAATGGTTTTTAAGTATCTAATGGCTATATTAATATGACAAAAACCAGTAGCCGGCGGTTATTCTTTCCACAGTGCCCTAATGCGATGTTATCGTTAGAGACGGAAGAAGGGTCTCGGTGTCGGCGCGCTTTGCCGCATTAAGTAAAGCTATTTATATCTTTCAGTGGAGGGACCCATCGGGAGGACACTTCTCATGGATATAACATCTGTCTATATTTGAACTGATCGACTTTGATTTTATTACATAAGCAAAACATATATAGAACCTTATGTAATACGATTTCATCAATATTTACTTAATATTTTTTATTTATAAACAAAACAATTTTTTTCGGCAAACACTGCGATTATGTTCCGTTAATTAATTCGTGAATACGAATAATTATAATAATATTAATATATTATTATAATTTAAGCACAAATGCTCTGTCAACAGTGTGTCACACTCACAATTTAAATAGTTTTAGACGTTACTAATTTTAAATCTTATTACTGTTTCTATTGTTAATATATCTTATTATTTAAGCTATTACTCTCTATCAATCAAAATCGTTTTTTCGTTTACATGAATAAATATTATCTACATCAGTGGTGTGCATCCCATAGAAGTATAAGAACCTATTATTTTGTTAAATTTAGTCATCTTATACAAACATTGACTTGATATTTCATACCATTTAGATTATGAATCTTTAAATGTAGTACTTACCAGATTTCAAGTCATTATATTTATTAAAAGCCCAAGTATAATAAAATAATACTTTTTATGCTTCTATGAAATGCACGCCACTGATCTAAATGGCATAAAAATAGCGTACTGAATTTTAAATAAATAAACAAACCTATGAAAAATATTTAGGAATACATTATTGTAAAAGCAGATTAATATGTAGCGCGATACATATTTTTGTTCAAAGGAAAATTGTCTTGAAGACATATCTATTATAAAGTAAGGAAATATTGAAGCAGACAATATAGATGCTCTACATTATTTTTAGTGCCTATATGTTTAGAGTATTGTTCCATATGCTGCCAAGACATCACATATTTAAATTAATTCCTAACATATGATCAAACTTAACTAACCTACATTTGTCACTTGAATACTGTGAGAACGCTTGACGCTGATGTGAAACGATTTGTTTAACTGACGGAGGTTCTAAGAGATATCTCTTTACCAAAACAGATGCCTAATAAAGCAATTACTGAAGACGCAACAACCATGCTCTTTTGATTCTGTTTATAGGTTGTCTATAACATTCGATGATCGATGATTTTTATCCTCACCGTTCTATCTCTGTTGTTCTTTTGAAAATATTAATTAATTCATTATTTAGTCAGTAATTTATTTTTTATTAATTTTATTCGTCATCGGTGTGAGATCAATACAAATATATTTAATATTTTTGTACACGTTCATTTTTTTTGCAATAATTCCTAACATATATTTTTAAATTATATGATGTAACGGAAGTACGTGAAATGCTTAAGATAACTAAAATATTTAACTTTATAAGAGTTAATAATAAATCCATCTAAATAACTTACCAATTAATTATTTGAACTATCCTCAAAAACTATCCTTATTAGCTGGAATATCCTTGAAATATAGATAGAATAATCTTGAAATATAGATAGAATATCCTTGAAATATATGCAAATAAACATAAGACCTTGACAAATTATACCTCTAATTTTAGATTTGAAGACACTTACCGCATAATCTTCTTTTTTATTTTAAACCTTAAACCTGTTAATTAATAAAAATATAATAAAAGTTTAAAAATAAAATATTGATGTCTATATTTTTTTTTCTTACAGGTATGTAGCTGACAAAAATTTCCACGCAAGCGATATTCAAGTTATATTTTGATTTTTGAAGTAAGTAATAAAATATACTAGATATTATTAGCTAACAAAATAATCTATTAGTAACAAAATATTAAACAATATTAAACAAAATATCTAAAAGTAAACTCACCGTGAGATATTCCGATAACAAAAATAATAGGAAGCAACGTGAATACAAAATATCAAAATGGTTTGTACAAAATCTTTAGAAAATTGAACACTTTTTCACGATGCAATCTGAACATAACACACTGTGTTGAACTTTCAAAACGCTCAGGTAAGTTTAGCAATAGGCAGTTCCGTTTATAGAATAGGATAGTGCTACCCATTAACTGGGATAGACATAGGGAAAGTAAGTGGGTGCGAATGAGACAGGTGTATGCAACTCGGTTGCGCTTTTGAAAGCTTAGCGCTCAGCTATCTGCTAAGCGGTGATGTTTGAAACACGGGACAGGCGGAGCTTAGCTACAAATCACTCAATGTCACTTTTTGACATTTGAGATATTAAGTCTTTTTTTATAACCGTCACCTCTTACATACTCGTGTTTAGAGAATCAGAAATGCAGCGATAGAATTTTGCACAAAACACTGACCATTTACAAGAAGACGTCGATTACCTAATAAAGATCTTTCTGGTAATACATCAGTTGAATAACACAAATATGTTGTCTGTCTACATTCTTTTCTGTCCAATAATCAAAACCTAAACAAATTAAGTTTAGACAGAGTTATCTCCCTATATGAAACGACATGGGCAGTCTATTGTAAATATATGTTTATATAACGAAATAATACTTTATACTAAAAATAGCTATAATAATTGAATCTATTGCTGATTGGATAATAAAAGTTAACGAGCATCAAAAAATAATTAACAATATCTTATGGTTATACTCTTTAAAACATTTCTTTAAAGTTATTTTCAATGTGTAAAAACAAGAACAATATAAGTAGATCTTCGAATATAAGACGAATTCGTCACAAGCGAGACTTTCAAATCTGAACTTTATTCAATCATTGATCAGAAAACGCATTCAATTTAGATACAGCCATAAAAGCTCGTTTAGTAATGTGGTACCATCTATCATCAAGCCGCGCTGATTTCCTGTTTATGTCGGCAGAGACACTGAAATACCAATGTGTCTCTATTTCTGTAAACATCTTCCACCACTTCAATATTCAAATTAATCCCTTCATGCGCTTTCACCGAATCCGTTATACAGCGGTTGAATTTCAAGAAAAAATATTATCGGAATGAAAAAATTAAAAACGAAATATATTTACCTAACGACAGCAAATTACAATCTACGCACAGATAACCACGTCCCGTTTCGAAAACATTGCAAATACTCCTTAATTACGTATATTTGAGAGCTACATTAATATTAACTTAGTTCCTCGACCATTGAATATGATCTTTTATCTTGATCAACGAATGGTATGTTAATTGCAGTGACAGTCAATTCTCTTTCGATCTACTTTTAAAAGTATTAAATCAGAAAGTTAGATTTGGGCAAATATTGCACAAATTTATACCTGACTTTCTAGAATTTTTGTCCAAGTATTGGACAAACTTTTTCAATAACACATTTTATTCTTTTGCGTTTTGTACTCATTATAAAAAGTGTAAAAAGTTTTTTGCATAATCTAACTTGTAGTCATGGCTGGATGTTTCACAGACCATGGTCACGAGCAAACTGATGCGCAGCGGAGTTTTCGTTAAGGACGGGAGGTTACTTCCTGTACCCTCTGTTATTTATAATTTAAAATGTCACGCGGTACAACACTCACAGTGTTAGCATTTCAACATAAAACGAGGTCCTAGTTTTCTAATGACGATGACAACTTAAACTCATCATCCTGATTAAAACTGTTGTGTTAATTCGCGCGTAAGACCCGTTATAGAATTTATTACAAACTTTTTCAGTAATATATATCTAAAATCTCCTTTCTAACATCCCTACAACTTAACGGATGCAAGAACAAATGTATTTGTTTCATAAAGACATTATTGTGTCGTAAAAAGCCAACTTTTTTGTATAAAGAATAGTTTAAAATTACGCAAAATGTCCAAACAGTTCCAAGCATTGTGAGGAAAAACAATATCCCTAAACTTTTGTTTCCATAATTAATTCTTCGACCCAGACCTCAAAATGTTCGACCGCATGATCTCGTACTTACCGTTACACTCGTAAACGCAGCGGGTTTCAGTATACGGACGGGCCGTCAAGTGTAATTGATAATAAATCTTATCGCCCAAAGTTAAAGTCGGTTTTGGAATCACTAATTTTATTAGTAAACTTGTAAAAAAATACTTTGTTTCACGCATTATAATAATTTTGTCAAGAAAAACAAATTATGACGTGGTACTCTGAATAAAGGTCTTTTGTGCGCTTTTATAGTTTTACCGAACCAGACAATAAATTATGAAGTAACCAGAAATAGATCCGTTTTTGTTAGGTTTAGGCTAGCACAAAGCATTTAAAAATGTAAACACAGTCTAAACCGTTTATGGCGACATCGTTTAGAACAATATACCGGTTATATTGACCCAGTACAAAAGTCCCGGCAAAAAATTAGGACTTCGTACCCCGAAAACATCACCGGCTGTTACGACTATCGGTCGTTATAACAAATTTTGACTGTATTTACAGTTTCTCTCTATCTTTTAGGTTCTTGATTTGGTTAAATTGTGATTCTTATTACAGTAAGAAATAGCAAACACTTTACATATGCATCCGAAAAATTACTGAATTGTATATAGACGAGAGTTAATTAATAATAAATAATATACCCACACGCTATATCACTTTTGGGGTGAGAAGAGATAAATTAGTGGCTGTATATAGTTTGTGAGCTTCTACGAGAATATGTCGTGTCCAATGTGACCAGTAGTGTAGCTGTTCGCCAGTTTCAGGGCACTTAGACATGATATTTTTATTAGATATTATGCAGATTTTCTCATTATTTTTTCCTTCACCGTTAAGCATATGGTGGCTACATCTGTACTTAAATTAGACAAACCCAGAAGTAGGAGTACGTGTCAGGATTCGAATCTAAAACCATTCGTCACGACCATACTAACTATTGAGCATATAAATATTGACTTAAAAACATTCTAAAAATGTATGAATAGGTTTAAATCTATCAACGTATTATATGCCTTTACCAGCTAAAAAGACGTTTGTGAATAAAAAACCAGAAATTCACTAACTATAAAACAATGATATTAAACTGTCTGTATACTGTTGTCCCTGCAGCAAATGGTTGTTTATATAATTTTCACTTGGACCACTCTGGTTTACGTGAACTCACATGATGATATTTTGATCAAATGTTGTTAATCTATATTAACAATTAACGGATGGGCCCCATAGATTTACGTTTTTCCATTCTGACTTCCTAAGACGGTCCACGTAGATCTACGTTTTTGCTTAAATTTACAGACAAAATTCAAAAGCCAAAAAAATATGAGCAGATTCGGCGCGTCCGTTAAGTGTTAAGCTATTACGGAGATATAACTTTAGACTATTCGTTGTAATTACGAGATTTGCAGTCTCAATCATGATTAAACTTAAGTAAAAACTGCAAAACAATTAAGCTATCTTAATGATTGAATAATTTTGTTGATGTTTCATTTATAAACGAGGAGGCGTGTATACAGCATCTACTTAATAAAGTTATATTAAATTACAAAGCAATTAAAAAGATGTAACGAGAGCTATTTACATTTTCAACCAGTTATATTCAATCATTTAAATGTCGAATTTTTTTAACACATCAATTAAAATAAATTATTACGTACATTCGTTAGTTTTATATGTAGTAGGTACGGTCACATGTGGCAATACATAGGTACTTACGTCTTTAACAACTCAATTTGTGTTTAAGTATAATCATAAAAATTATACATATTACATTTTTAAGATAGTTCTTCTGGACTTTTTGTTTGTTTTATAATATTAGCATCAAGAAAACCTGTTTAGCCTAAGAACTGTATAAAATTTATAAAATATAGATTTTGTTTTGACCAAATCGACCAATATAAATATATTTTTTTAAATAATTAAAATGTTTCATTGAATATAACGTTAGATAGCAAATAACGGCGCTTCCCGATTATAAAATCATAGAGAATTAATATACCAGCATTAATTTTTTTAAGCTAAGGTTACAATAAGGTTTAAAGTTCGTATATTATTATAATAAAACTTTTAAATTAAATCTCGGGTGTAAAAATATGATAAAATACGGCAGGCATCGCCGTATGCCAGCATTGTAAACAATATAGCATAATTGCCTTGCCCAACTTTTATAACGGATTATAAAAGTATTCTGGCTACCTTAATTAATTAACTATTACGATCAAGATTAAGTTGAGGCTTTTAATCTGATACAACTTGTATGTTACACGTTATAATTCGGTTTCTAATTGTATATTTTCTTATTCGGTAACATTTACGTAACGGGTATAATTTCTAGACGTAATTAATGGTAGAAAAGACTTTTAGTAAATAAAATAACAAAATATTTGCTACAGGGGGCTTTCTAAATTGCTCCGGATATTGTAGCCTATATTTAGTAGAGTTTATTAATCCAAGATCAATAAAAAAGTCGTAATATACATCAAATAACTTTGGTCAAAATATTTAAACTGATTAAATTCTGTAATGACATACCAAACTTGTTTCTAATTCATCAAGTCTAATAAAAAATATCTAGTGAACCTTTGAAATTATTTATCCATAACAAGAAAATGACAATATGTATTAACTTAAAAGAAACCCCAGGATTCCGGTAATATACAAAAAGAAAAATAAAATAATTGTTTTGTGGCCAGTTCATTATATATTATTAGATTAGGTAAATCGTAAAATTAAGTGTAAAAATCTCTAGTAAAGTAACTGTATAGTACAATATACGAGTCATAGGGTTTTCTAATATAGTCGCCCCCCGTTGAGCGAAGACATTGTGATTGATGGTCAGTATATTGAAAACCAATACCTAGGTCACGTGCTTTATATACAGGGTGCGGTCACGCAAGTATTAACCAGATTAGAGACTTTGCGGGGCTTCTATTTGATTATTTCAAGACAGTAGGTAAGCACTTTGACGGATAGTTTTATGTGCAATATATAAAATACACCCCCTATAGTTATAGATAATATTAGATGTTTACATGAGTAACGTATAGAGAGGTAAAAATAAAGACTTATTTTACGGTTTCGTTCATTTTAATACTTACATTTATTATATATTGTAAACATAGTTGAAAGATTGATTTTATTAGGTCTACGTACTTATAGTATATTTTGTAAGTCCTACAATACAACCTTTAGTAAAGCTATGTTGCAATAAGAAGAGCTATGTACCTAGCTATTGTAAGCCCGGATCTAGGGTTTCGCCGGGTGTCGAGGAAGATTGCTCAGCCTTGCCCTTGGCACTCGGCAGGCGGGAGAAGGAACACCCCGGAGGTTTTAGTCGGTGCAAGTTCGACACACCGGGGGGCGGCCCTCACTGCCCCCTGTAGGTCCGTTAGGGATTTCCCCTGGGTTACCAAAAAAAAAAGGATCTAGGGTATTGGAGGCAGATGAGCCCATCAGTTAACGTGGATACTTATACGTTGATTATGACGACTTTTCCATAATCCTTTGGTTTTGACAATTTTAAGGTTAACTCAATAGTAAATATTTTTTATTCGATTAATTAATATTATTTACAAGTAAACGTAAAACGACTATAGAAGTGGAGGTGAGGGGAGATGGCAGCTTTTGCCTCACCTCGAATAATTTCAAGATCCAGGGCTGAGCTATATTGTAGAGTAAGCTAAATTCAAAGTCTTCAGCTCCTCAGGCAGTCGTCATTGTTACTAGCAACTTAGGATCCAAGCCATGCATATATTGTCTATATATTATTATATCCATTTACATTGAGAAATACCATCTAAAATAGTGTAAAAGTAGTTTAATAGCAGATGTATCTACTGTTTTCTTAACAGTCCTATGTAGAAACCGATAATCGCATTCTACCCACTCTACTGTTCATAGAAAAACAAAAGAGATTACTCATCCTATTCGAACCCTGTGTAAGAATTTCTCACAAGGAAACACGCCTTGAAGCGAGTAGCGTTAACAAAAAATTTAATAAAATGAGCGGATCAAAAACACAGTCAATGTTTGCACACATGCTAAAATATCTCTCAGAAAATATTTTATAGACATCTAAAGTTAATTTTGTAATACCTAAATCGTAATGCGTAACATAATAAAGTGCTTATATATTTTTTCAATTCTAATAATTTATCGGACTTTTACATGTGTACGTATGTCAGTCCCATTGTATAGAAAAATACCTAGTATATGACATATGGCGCCATTGTTCGGAACAGACCAGATGCCTCATCAGGTCATTTTCAGCAGTATTATAAATTGAAATACGTATGTAACCGCATTTTTTGGATTTTGTCTCTTATGATTTTTATTTATACCGTCTCAACACAGTGACTGCACCATACCTGATGGTAAGCATGGTGCGATCCAAAAAACGCCAATGACTGTCGATAGGCAAGAAAAACCCATCGGTAGTCACGGCGATCATGCCGGCTTGCACAAATATCTCTTCACGCTATGTTTAAAAGATCCCATATCAAATTTAATAATTATAATCATATACCATAGACATTATTAAAAATTCTGTTACAAGATGACCCTATACAAATTTAAAATATCAAAATTGGCGACGTAATGAAATTATGTTAAAGAGTTGTTGAGTTGAGCTACTTGCTCATAAATACTATTACTATATTTAAGTAAAAGTATATTTTAAATTATTAATAACTATCTGTGCCTGCGACTTCGTCCGCGTGGTATAATGTCTTTGGGTAACATTTTAAATTATCTTTTCGAAATATTACATCATATCAGAATAGCTCTAATATTTTGCCTCTTGTCGCAAACTTATAAAAAATATTTACATAAACCTTACATGTTTCCATGCAAATTTTCATCCCTTTTTCCTATTCTTATTTTACACCCTTGGGGGTAAAACTTTTACAAACTTTGAATGTTATATCTATTTATATTGAATTAAAAGCCTAAAAAATAAGTTTCAAGCTCTAAAAATGATGATACTTCCATACCACTTTTTTTCCCTCCTTTCAAACCCTTTTTTCGCATTAAAAGGTAGCTTATGTCGTTTCTCAGACTCTAGACTGTACCATATTTCATCTAAATTGGATTAGTAATTTTGTCGTAAAAGCGAGACAGACAAACAGACTTTCGCATTTATAACATTAGTAAGAATAATAGAGTAAAAGTTTTAAAATACTCATACAGGTTAGTGTTGTGTAAAAACAGGACCCAAAGACAAGACACGACCGCGAAAAATAAAAAATGAATGCGTAAGGGCCTAACCGTACCCACCCCTAGACGGAACGTAAGACGGAGTACAGAGAAAGTTTGAGTGACGTACCCCCTCCACGACCCGTGTCTCCCCACTGAGGATTTATGGCGCCATATTGGATTGGGACAAGATGACACGAGGCTCGGATAATTTGGGCAACGGCGTCACGTGACTCGAGCCGAACTGTGAAACGGCACTTTAATTATGATATTCAGGAGTGTATTTTGCTCCAAATCCGCAACTCTCTGCACAAACTTTACTTTTTACTTCCGGCTTTTACATTTTCAAATTAGTTTATATCATTTTACGAGCTTATAAGTTAATAGCCGCTTAATTTTAACTCTCTAATAAAGCTACAATTATGTTTGTTTAACGCCATCGAAACTTATACACACTTTTTCAACTTGTTTTATATAATTGAATATAAAGAAAATTAGGTTTGTAATTTCGAATTATAAAAAAACACTATCTGTGATGTTATCCTCATTGATCCGCTATTTATATATGTGGTTATAGCCTTTACGTTGCGAGAAGCAAGTAAAAATTGTGACGACTTCGTATACAGCATACAGTGAAAGAGACACGTGATAAACTAGCGTCCTCACTGTAATTCCTTAATTAGATATATTTCCGCTAGTTCATTAAGACTAAGGTGTAATGCTATCCTTTCACAAGCCACAAACGTTACTAACTACACTCAATTAAAGATTAATATGGCAACTACACGTACCCATCTGTCTCTGTAATAGTGACCTGTGTAGCAGGAATAAGTAGAAATATATAATATAACTATAATATTATTTCTAAGTGTTAATGTTTCCACGGACTGGGAATATAAAATTACTACTCGTGTGTAGCAAACCGAGATCTCTTGAGACCGTATTGTTAGATTGTAATGAAAACGCAAAAAGGATTTTTCGGAACCATGTTCTTAACGTTTCAAACACAGCATTTTAGAGTAAAGATACCTATCGGATTCGCGTACAGAGGGTTTCATTCAAAAATATCTACAAGGGTAAACATCATGAGTAAATGCCCAGAAAACGGCGATCAGCTCTGCTAGTGGTCACATTGAGCAAGACATATAATTGCGAAGTGAATACAGCCACTAATGTATCTCTGCTCACCCCGTAACGGTTATAGTAACGATACATATATTCATACTATTATTTCAAAATTAAGAAATTATTACACTTTTTCTGATAAACAGTAACACATGATTTTGTAAACGGGCGTGACTAGTTGTGTATATATATATATATATATATATGGGAGTGAGTGTTGTGTATGCTGAGTAAAAGTTTATGGTTAAACCTTTTTATGTTATTCAAATGAATTTTGTCACCTGAGCCATAAATGTGAACGTATAAAACGTTAAAACTTGCAAATTATTCTATAAAAATTTTATTGCTGATGCTCGCTTGACAAATGTAAATAAAAACCAATAAATACCAATAATATATTCATTAGGTTTTTACAGTGTCAACCCTCAAGCGAAAGGTGCTTTATAAACAAAGTTAATTCATCGCAAAAGCAATAAATAATTCGAGGCGGCTGCACGCACTCGCGCGCATCGTCTGTAGTTGGCATTCGACGTGCCAAAACATATGCATCTACGCCACAGACCACTCAGAAAAAGACGTTGAATACTACTTAGATCTTTCTGGCAATACATCAATGAAATGGCACTAATATACTATAGCATTTCCTCTTATCACTTAGTAACCAACCACTAGTTATTTATGACTTACAGATAATGGCATCAATCAATGTAGTTACTAACAAATTTAATCAACTACATCGAAGGAGGATCATTGGAGGTACTTCAAGCGAATTTTTGCATCAGCTTATCCGATTATATAGCACGGGTAGTCTAATAAATGTTTATGGTCTACGCATTTGTGCTCGAATAGCCGGGCTAAATAAACACAGTGAAATTTTAATCAACCAATCTATAAGTTGTAGAAAATTACTACTTTTAAGTTACTTTATCAGTGTTTCTTAGTACCTCTTAATTATAGCTGCAGGCATAAGAAGAAAATAAATCACATTTCCGACGCATTTGTATGGAATACTTTTCAAAGTATTGAAATCTGAAGTTATTACAAAATGTACGCTAAAGTCGATAAGGGTTTTAAGCGTATAGATTTTGTCATCGACTTTTCTTGCCGACTGTACACATGTTTAATTTAAAATGCCTACATTTGCTGAAGAACATTGTACCATTTACTTACTGCTTTTATTGTATATAAAAAAAAGCGTTTGATACAATAATGTTACAAAGATCTTCACTGTCCTATATGTTGATTTTATCTGTTGTACCTAGTATAAAAAAAAACTTGTAAAATGTTACACAAATTGTTAACAAAATATCTCAGGGTTTTTATAACCTATTTTTTCATATGATGTTCAATCTCCTATCTACTCACAATTCATGTTCTGTCTTTAAAAGTATCTAATATAATAAATTCAAAATATTTTTATCATATCGAGGGGTGAAAGGTTTAAGCGACATTTTTTGGTGATATAGTAATATATATATATTCGGAATCAGCATTTTTTACCGATTCCAAAAATATATGTACATATATACTACTATATCACCAAAAAAATATCTTAAACCAAATAGTCTTGAAACCCTCGATATCAGTCGAAAGAGGTCCACTGACCAACATAGTCTTCACCTAACAGTTTCCGGAGCGACTGGAAGCGGCCTGTCTTTTTTTTTTCTTTTTTTTTACACTGGCTCGACATAGTGACTACAGAGTACCTAATGGTAAGTACAGTGTAGTCCAAATACAAAAGCGACTTTCAAAGGATGAAAATCCATTCATAGTCGACATCGTCATGTCGGCCCACATATACCACGACTGAAGGTCTCTAGGTATATGAGCTACTGGATTTACACAAGCTGATCCCGAAACGCGACAAGCCGAAACTGGTCACTATGACGGGCTTTACACCCATGTACTGTGGTCGCGATCCAGGCGGGCACCGACGCCCTACCACCTCGCTGCTGCTCGTTTAGCACCACCCAGGAGTCACGTGTAGGGAAACTATGGTAAAGCCTACGGACGCGAGCAGCTTCGACTCCCAAACCTCCTGTTTTCAGCATTGGCCCACGATCTGGATTAGGTCATTTGTCTCATTTATAGGTGAACGTCCCAAACATGCCAGTACAGTACATGATCTCACCTCGATAACCTTCCTGCTTCATCAGCTATCCTCATTACGAGCTAAGTCCTGATTACTGACATTTTAGCTTATTAATACGCTGGGCTACGTCACTGACTCCTGTTTGTCTACAGATTTCCATCACATAGAGAAACAACAAGCAAAGTTCTCTCTATTGCTTGCTGTATGACAGTGAGCTTTCTAATGATACCCACAGTAAGAGACCCGTTCCATCTTTTTATGTTTCCTTTTAAAGAAAATATAAAAATATCTAGCGATTTAGTCAAATCATCTTTCAAAAGTCATTAAAAATAAACTTGAAGTTTTCAAAATTTTACGTATTTCGAATAATTTCATCAGTTCGTGCGTTATTTTCATTTGTAGGTTTATACCTTTATATTTACTATGTTATGTCGACTTGATGTTTTCTCTAGAAACAGCTGATGTAGAATTTACTCTGCTCGAAGCTGAAACTAGATACTTAAGGGTGCGAATATTGCAAAAGCAGAAATCTCGTTAAGATGACAATTTATGGGATGTTTTTGCTAAATGAAAATAGTCGCGGCTCGTGAACAGAGCAGACCTTTTTTGATTTTCTTAATGGAATCTTTCCGCTTGGGATTTGTGTCGAGCGATGCTTTAAGCTTTTTCTTTTACCCTATAGCGTAAGATTTGTACGAGCCTACTCGTATTTCCTTTTCAGTAAATATATATTCGAATATTTGGCACAAATTCTCCTTACCATTGTTTAACACAACTAAATTAATGAGCGCAGTAGTTAATCTGTATAATTTCCTACTTTTATTTTCTGTAGAAACAATAAAACCTTTAGCGTGGATATAACTTAGATGTAAAGTATCCGACCGGAAGAATCCATGATTTATGACAAAGTAAATTTTTAGTTCCGTTTGTCCGTGTCCATTGTTTTTCATTTTTCAACGAATCCTCGCAGCTTTTACTGAAAAGGCAACGTGTAAAGTCGCTTTCGCTCGAGTGAAAATGGTAAATGGAGTATAAATAAATGAAGAACTCGCTTATATGTGTGTCATGTGGATATTTTAGTATTAAAATGTTTCAATTTTGTTTCCTACTTTCTTGTAGTTATTTATTATTTTACTATCTGCTCTTAACACAATAAGACCCAGCACGAGTATGGTTAAGATAACATTAGTGCTTAATAGGTTTATTATATATAATAACTTTTATTAAAATACCTTTGCATATCTACCTATTTTCCTTATAACACTACAAAGGTATTCGTTCGTTAAAAAAAACAATTTTCTTAGGCTTAGTTATTAAACATTAAAAAAATTCACCTACAATGTAATTAAATATATTTACGAATATTATTTGCAATTTTTTGTCGCATAGATTTCCTTTTTTTTTACTTTTTGACTAAGTAACTGCACCTATAGGTACATAATTTTATAAAAGAGCATCTTAAATTAAACATCGTGTATTGTATCTCTATAAAGTTATTCCACTTATTTTATCTGCTTATTGTTACGGCGAATGTCATCCTATTTTCTTTGTTTCACTTTGTTTTGTTGGCTCCCGCTGCTTCCGCACCGCGGACACTTTGGTTAGTTTGTTCTGTTTTCCGTACAATAAATAATAAAGAGTATTCCTGTCCTTTACTTAGTACTACTAAATTGTATATATGTACTTACATATCTCATACATACTTTTATCACCATTTATGATATAAATTCACTCCTTAGTCATTTTAATTTAATTTATATGTTGTCAGATTGTTTAATTTACAGTAAGGTGTTTATGGTTGAAATCAAAACGAATATTCGACACATAAAATCAACTTTTCACTAATTTCCGAGGCACTTGACCCAAAAGATTATTAGTTTATTGATTATGGGATTCATTCAATTATAAATATATTTATTTGATTTTATTTTTAGTAAATAATTCACAACTAATATTTGTTTCTCTATCATATTCTATTTGATCACGTTCTTTGGTTTTTTCTTATTGTTTTTTACACTGGCTCGATATAATGACTACAATATACCCGATGGTAAGTGCTGTGTAGTCCAAAAACGAAAGAGACCATCAAAGGATGAAAATCCATTGATAGTATCCATCGTCATGTCGGCCCACATATACCACGACTGAAGGTCTCTAGATATATGAATTACTGGATGTACACAAGCTGATCGCAAAGCACGACAGGCCAAAGCGAGTCACTATGACGGTCTTTACACTTGTGTACTTTGGTCATGATCAAGTTCGTGTAATCGCCCTACCACCAAAGAAAAAACTCCTAAACTAGGAAAATAAATAGGTTATTTGATTATTTTAAAATTTTATATCTTCTCCATATAGCTGATATGCTAAAATAAGTAAAATTTATTTAAATATGTCTATTCTGAGTTACCAACAATTTTGTCCATCAAGAATTTTGCAGTAAATCAAAAATGTTTTATATTATGCAAAATCAATCCATGAAATCGATAACCACATTAATTTATTGAATATGTAGATAAAATGAAATCAAAGCTTTTCATTTTGATAGATAGCATTATAATAATACATTAAATGATTTTAGATTATATATTATATACTAATGTCCCTGTCATGTACTGTATAAAAAACTAGAGTCGATATATCATTGTAAACGAGGGAGATATTGTCAGTGGATGATTTTTCGACGATCGATTATCGTATCGACACGTGCGCAGATTCGAAAAGTAGTTTTGATAAAAGACCTCATTTGTACGGGGCGAGATCCATTTATATCGAATTGTGTATTCTTTGATTTATGTTTTAGCGTATAATTTGATTTTGTAAAACAAGCATTGTTTTGCTGGCGATTTTTCGATCGATCGACAAACTGTTGGTGAATTATTGTGACTTGATATTGTTCTCTATATTATTATATAAAAAATGTTTTTATTCTATCGTATTATCATATCACGAAATAAATGTGAGTATAATTGAATATATAAAATCATTTAAAGTTATAATATATTGTAGTTTACTATTATTGGCGTACCTACTTTTTTAATGAAACGTTTGCACAAGTTAATATAAGGCAAAACTCTACTATATTTTCAGAGGTAATAAAATATCATTAGGTCTTTAAACAAAAAAATATGTTTTAAGAGACATTAATTTACTGTTTTCATATTATCGATCGCCTTCTTAAAATAATTGATGGCTTATATAAAAATTGACAAAATACATAGTATTTTCGATCGATTAACACAAAGTTCAATCTTTCTATTCCATTGGTGATTCGTGAAAAATTCAATTTTATTGTTAAAACAAGCGACTTCAGTGATTTATGTCGTACGAACGTGCTCCCACGATAGCGTGTCACCGTTTCGCCGTGTTGCGCCTCGCCCTAGGATTTTCTAAAAGTATTTGGTTACAAGTATTATCATTATAATAATAGTAAGTTTGCACGCCGACAAGGACTGATATGGAAATTTTCAATTTTAGCGGCCTATATTTGTAGGCACAGGTAAGATTGTCATTTGATCCCTAACATGCACACATCCATTACCGTTATAAATATATATAATAACAATTTATTATAATATATAATAAATATTTATTTATTTCGTTTACCTTTACCGCCGTGGTGTTTCTCAGCCTGGACAGGAACAGCCTGGATGCTGATAATATGATTTTTAGTAATTTATTGTTTTATTTTTAAATACGAAAATAAAACAAACGCATGGCAAAGCTTCGTCTTGAATCAAAAACCGTCTTTCAGTTGGATATTAATACAGTTCACTACAAACGTGGTTATTCTTATTTATTTTCACACAAACCTTATCACACACAGAAATACGTTAGTGATATATGAAATAAATAAATAATTTATAGCCTTTTGTAAAGTTGAAGCTACGAACGGTGTAAGAAATTGAGAATAAAGGAATTGTAACGATCTTGACCTTTCAGCTATTATATTCTATATAGGGCTTGATTATAATCTAAACAAATGTGTATAGAAATAAAGCGTTTGTAAATGGCTTGAAATACCACAAACTGTTCACACATTGCAGGTGTAGTTAGTTTATTATCATGTAACCGCTTCACGACGCTAATCTAATACGTCAAACAAATGCTATCGGCCCATTAATCATTATCGACCACTACTCCCAGGATTCGCACGTTAACCTATCAATTAGCTGCATTTTTTAATCATTTGTCATCATTAACGAGCGTAGTATAGGCTCAAATTGAGTCCTTATTGTTTAAAATGGTCATCTACACGCAGTTTCTTATATTTATCGTTCTATTAAATTTTATATCCCGTCTACAAGCCTCCTTTACTCGCACTTCGAACATATATTTCCTTTTTCTGCACTTTATAAATGAGGCTTTCTTGGGTTTGTTACATTTTTAAATAATTATCGTTTATTATTACCTGTCTAATGGCATTACTCTTAAAGGTTAGGAACATATTTCAATTAAAATTACAACTACGTTGTAGTCGCTTGTTGCAAAGCAAATAATGAAATAAAAAGGCCGTATATTATAATGTACTCCTTAAAACAATAGTTTTAGTGTTTGTACAAATTACTAACAAATTATAATTTATTAAATATGCAGTAGTTCACTCATTAACGTAGGTATTCTCAATTTCCTTCCAGCATCTTCTGCCCCTGATTTTTACTATCTGATATTATCTCTGTTTCTGCAGGAATGTGTCAGCCGATTTTTTTCTTTAGCATCCTCCTGTTTTTTTATAGTCACACTATAAAATATTTGTCGCAAAGCAAACACCACTTAATAAATTTACCGTTCTGAAAAATCTAAGAATTTGAACTTGTTAGCCTTTTTTATTTCGACTGGGCATAGTTTCTCCCTTATACCTGATGGAGACTACAGTGCAATCCAATAACTAAGTAAGACTATCGAGAGGCAACTACCTGCTGATAAACAACATAACCTTGTAAAAATATTTTAAAATTTATTGACGAATATTTCATATATTATTTTTAGGCTCATGAAACGTATTATATTTCACAAAATTAAAATAAATATATACAATTGAGTATCTAAGAATTAAAAGAAAATAAAGTAAAATAGTTACTGAATGATTTTTGAAATAATAATGAAGTTAAAATATTTAAAATCGTGGAATGCTTAAAAGTGTATGTATCAATTGATCAGTTCTTTCTGACTAGTTAAAAAATAACGTAGGTAGAGAATAAAAGATGAAGGTGACAACGAAATTGTTAACATAAATTATCTACTAGTTTTATAGAAATCAGTAAATATTTATAAAGCGCAAAACAAAATACATTATTCATATAAAGCATTTCTAGTTGTGTTAGGAAAGGAACTCGGCAATGGAGATTATAACAAGCAATGATACTGAACCAGTACGAAGTAACTCCTAATTTTCTATGTGTACAAATTAAACTCGCTTCTCCTAAACTGTAGTTGTATTGTTAGTAGTTTGTACACTTTATCAATGTTGCAACAGTTGAAGCAGAAATATCTTGCGAACTTCCAATCCTAGAGGATCAAAGGTCACGTACTCTGGATGATATTAAGTGGACACAGAAATGTTGTTTTCGTGACTTTAAGCTGTGTTATTGTATTTAAACGTAAGTAATTACTTATATTAGGTCAACTAATACCAGAAAAATATGCTTACCTAATATTTAAAATTAAAAGTAAATATTCTTAACTTATTTTTATGCTGAACTGAAATATCTAATTTCATAGCAATGTATATATATTTACGCCCAATTTCAAAAAGTTCCGTAAACTTTAAAATACTTTTAAACACTACTAAATTATTAATAGCATACAAATTTATGATTCACTACCTAACCCGGTGAACTCTGTATCGTGCAACATTTAATGAATAGCGTATTAACTTTCAGGTTAAACTTACTCCACCTTCTTATGCTCTCCCTTTCTCTACCACTCTCTTCCTTTTCCCTTCACTCTTACCTCTCCCTCCCCTTGCTACTTTACTCTTTATATTGTATGAAAGAACCAAATATAAAAAGTAGATATTTGTATCCCTAAACTTAAAGTTTAATCATTTCTACGTAGTAAATTGCATTCCCTATTTCAACCTGTTAAAAATTTATTTTCACAACGAAAAGTAGTTAATGTCCGTATCCAAGATCTACCCCATTTATATGCTAAAATTCAACAAAATCGTTCGTGAAAACTAATTTTGGGTAGTTTTACATGCCTATGCAAACATTAAAACAGGCATCTCTATAAATAAACTAACAATCTCAAGCTTGTCTTATTATATTGGTCCTTTTGTCGTCTTTCATTTAATCTAAAGACCACTAGTTAAGAAATGACATCGTTAAGCGCACATAACTCTTACACATTTTAATTGGCCCCTCCTGACGTCGCAGCGTTCTATTTCACTTCCTCGATCGCTAATCCATTCGGTTTCAAATCCCCGCGCGGTTGCGGGTAACTGTTCAAAACACGCGCATGCGCCGAAAATAAACTTCGCCGGTTCGCCGTAAATTCACTGCTAATTTACAGCCCCTCAATGTTATAAATAAATAAATATTCGTCGCCGGGCATCCACTCTGACACATTGTGCCGCCACTTGTACGGTGCCTGTCATAACAGATCCTTCGTAGCGGATTTAATGGATCGCTTTTGCTCCTCGGTATAAAGGGCGCTTCGTTTAAACAATGCACTTGTAACTTGCTTCATAATTGTTTTTTTGATAGCTCAGGTGAAAATCCTGCATAGGAGGACCGTTAGTGCCACCGTGAAGGCGACGACTTCGGTGCATAGATGGGCAAAATGTAATCAGATTAATGAAACTGATTAACGATTACATTTTAAGTTTTTTACTATTAATATGACTGCATTTTGCTCATTTTTGTTTTAAACACTACAAAATCCCAGATTGTATACACATGAATGATTTCATAATGTTTTAAATGGATTAAATCATGATTACAGAGCATGAAAATTAAAATTACGACTACATTTTGTAATCGTTTATCATTAATAAGATTACATTTTGTCCATCTCTGCTTCGGTGTGCCAGATTCCTAATGGCTAAAAACCTCTGAAATGTTCTTCTGCACGCTGCAAGCCGATCCCAGGGGCAATATGCCTCCTACAACTCGGTGAGCGTAAAGCCTTTAGGCACCAAATCTGGAAATAGTGGACTTATTGTTGCTTCGATTAGTCTAACTATTCGAGTAATTTATTAATCTGCAAAATATCTAATTTTTTGCTTAGTAAAAAAAACTCGTTTCATGTGATTTTCAATCTCACCCAGAACTTTTCGACAAACTTCAATTAATCTTCAACATTGTTGTGAAGTGAAGTCACAAATTATTCTTCTACGTAACGTTTGGAGCGAACGAAAGTTATAGAGTGCCAAGTAGCGTGAAGTGGTGGAGCAGCCGCGTAGAACTGTGCCAGGAATCACTGTTCAGATTGTGGCCATTGTAACAAATTCTCAGCCGCTGTTACCATCTGTCTTGTTGCTGAAAGTCTAAAACAATAATAGACGAAGAACTGCGAAAACTATTAAAATTTGCCGATTTCTAGTGACGTATCTGGCAGTTGTCGATAACGTGAATTTGAGACGTAACATTGTTGTAATATAATTTGTATAGAAATTATTTATTACGACACGACATTAGTTACCGTAGCTCTTGGAATATCTAGCGTTACTTAACCTTCATCCATCAAAGTTAATCGTAACCGTACGTACGTTCCTTTATGCAAATTTGCTACAAGCTTGAATCGCAGAATACAGATGATTTTAGAAACTAAAAGTCGATGATGCATATAAAAGCGTGATATTACTAATTGAGCGATGTAATGACTGTTGATTACTCATTTCTATACTAATTATCGTGATGATAGATTTGCATTTCAGTGTTTATTTAATTGATAGTAAAAGGCTGTTACGTTTATAACAGAATATAGATATTCTTATATGACTTACCTAAATGGTTTTATTTTCGTAATGACTTAAAGAGGATTAGATAGATACTATAAGAATATACTTTAAAAGTATAGTTAAAAAAAGATTATAAATGTCTCATGGTAGGTTGTCATGTTCAGGTTGTTTTAAGGTAAAAAAGGTGTTTAAGGTGTCTTTGGGGTTGTGGCTGGTCAGGGTGGGGGCCCTGAGCAACTGGTTTAGCGACACTCGAGAAGATGGCAGGGCATTATAGTGCTCTGCCTAAATACAACGAGCAGTATCGGGAAAGGCATCATTTTCCCCTGAGTTTATGCCCAACGGGCGCGGTGCGACGGGACTGTGGCGAATTGATTACAGGACCTGCAGTCCCGGCCATTGCGCAAAAGTAGTCAATTTGGGGTTTTTAGTAGGTACAAGTCCTGGGTCGCGCAACCCGCCTGTGCAGCTGAGACGGTTCTAGGAGGATTTTCCCCCAATTAAAAAAAAAGATAAAAAAGATTTTTTTTTTATTCTATTTATTTAAGGGACTTTTACTTGTATACGTATGTCAGCCCCATCGTACCCTCATACAGAAGTACGTAACATATTCACTATAGTATAACTAACTACTACTACAACTATTACTTACACTATAACTATTAACTATAGTATTCCTGATCTCTTACATTAAATTCATATGTCGCAATAAAGACAGTCTGCTATAGTTTATTTGTCATAAGTACCATTGTAAATATAATTGCAGGAATGCAGGTATGATGTTAGCAAAGTTTTTAATTTTTATTATTCTAATAGTAGCTGATGTAAAGTTTATCGATAAATTGAAAGTCCGGCCATCCGTCACTATCGTTATTTGGTGAAGTGTGACGGTTGCCAGCGGGCGTGGCGAATAAGGTGCCAACTATGGCGAGCGCGTTAATGTACCATCGATACTTTCGCATATTTTTTATTCGTTGACGGCTCAAGTGCCACGTCACTATTAGTGGATCTATTTACTACCACACACGGTGTGTAGAAAAACTACAGTCATCATTACGTGTAATTTATAGAACATTTAATAGTAAGTTAGGGATGTGTTATTGCTTAATAATGTTGCATTAATGCAGTAGTGTGAAAACATCAGCTTGCGAGTAGGAATTGCAAATTGTAATAATATGTAATATTTTACGACACATATTTATGACATTTATATTAAAAAAAAATCTCATGCATATAACTCTATTTACAATATTTGAAATTGTCACTATAACAACTTCGATGATGCTAAAAAAAATTTACAGATCAAACTTACGGAAAACGGGATATAAAACTCTTAAAATTGATCTCAAATAACAAGTTGCTGAATAAAGAATATTTTCTTTGAATAAACTACCATGATTCACAGCCCGCAATTAGTTGTTTGATTTTTGAAATACAAAATGTCTCATATATAAATATTTAATATTGTAATAATATTCCTCATACATTTGTACTCTGTATGTATTAAGTACGTTATCCAACTAATCTTTCGATCGCAACTTCTTCATTAAGCAACTGTCAATCTGACGTCTTTTTGTCTCAGTGCATTTGCGGTTGACAAGACGTCTTTTATTTTTGTCTGACAATACGCCACACATACGATTTCAATTGTTTCAATTAAATACGATTAAAATCTAGACGCAAGGAATTAAATAGAATTCTGAAACTAGCGCGCTCCGAAAATATTTTAAATGTCAATAAATCATTTTCTAACGAGATACGGCCGTGTTATGAGATGACTTCATTGATCATTCATTTTAAAGATAAACGTACCATAAATTTTGTCAAATATTTCTTGAAAACTTTTCCAACACTTATAATCAAGGAAGGATTGATAATATCAATTTAAAAAATATTAAATCAGGGTTCTTAAGTAGAAAAATAAACAAAAGAAAATTCTATTATAACAATAACGACAAATAATATATCGTTAAGCTATATCCAGTGATTCTAATAGAAATGTCATGTGTAAGTTCCTTGAGAACAGTGATGAGCTGCCCCACGAGTCACTTTGAGTGCGACATATTAGTACAAAGACGATACAGCCACTAATATACGTCTCCTCACTCCGAAAGGATATTCTATGATTATTAGAAAAAAGAAATTGAAATAAAGTCATATCGAAGAAACACGAACTATTTCTTAACACACTTTTCGGAAATACTTTAGATATGTATACAAAATATGCAATGATTATTTCCCAATACGATTAAAACCGATAAGTAAAATATACGAAAACTCACCGCTTGATTGCGCTAAATAATATGTATCTCGCAATAGATCATAAAAATAATAGCTCCAATTCACGATATAACGGTGAAAGCGACTCAAATCACACACTCACCAAACCGAGATCTGTTAACATCCGCAACACACATAAATATGTATAATATGTACGTGAGAAGGGCCGTCATGTTTTATTTATCCGCGGCCGACTCGTAATAGAGTCGTGCCGTGAGAGCGGACGGCACGTTTTTTGTATTCGCTTACATCGCGTATTGAGACGTCCTGGATGCTGATGTCTTGTCGGCTGTCTCCAAGACATACGTCACAACGGCGACGTTTGTTTTTTAATGTTTTTAACGCTTCTCATACACAATGAATTTAAACGACGACAAATCTAGGAACAAGCTACCATTAATTCCCGCAATTAAATTTATACGTTTATAAATATATTTTAACAGCACGAATAATGAAAATATAGTTTTACAAACACTCACAAGTATGTTAACAACTATTCATATATCATAAGACAACGTCAAGTATAAAGTTATGATTTATACTAATCTAATTAACTTTCATTTTAAAATAATTTAATAAATGTTATGTAATATTTTTTGTTATTGAATTCTAAGACATTTTTTGATATTTATGTCAATGAAAAAAACATAGTAAAAGTTAATCAGACTAGTTAAAATTACCCGTTAATCGATTGTACCTCACCCAAAACCCACCCAAATATTTATATTTTAAAAATATATCGATTATTTTTAACACGAGAAGTAAATACATTAATTTTGTTTAATAAAATGTACCTAAAATCGTTTTAAAATACAAAAAATATTCATATTCGTACGTGGATAGGAAGGCTAAAATCTGACAAGGTATTTCCTCCACCCGCCCGTAGCCCGTAAGAGTGGGGTCACACCTCCCTTTTGACAGGAAATGATTGTCTAATATTAGCTTTGTTATAAGGTCCCCGTTCAGGGATTTAAACACGCGTTTTGCGGAAACCTTCTGACGTATCCCTGAGTGCTACAACTTATAGGTTGTTTTAAACAAGAGTTTATAATAAAAACTATTATTTATTAGCGACAGGTCTAATTATGGCTTTAATTATCTAATAGACAATATATTGCATTCATTAAGCTCGCATCTAAAGAACGGTCGTAGATAAAGGAGCTAATACGATTTTTTTTTTGTTTGACATGTTAACGATGATTGTACTGACAATGAAAGCGAATTTATATTCGCTTACATATTAAATGAGTCTATTTATCGTCGGACTTAAGTTTGCAATAAAAATAGGAAGCAAAAAGTGTACAGGAGTATAAATAGGTGTGTGTGAATAAAAACGCGTAATATCTAAACGTTGACTAACGCGTTTAATATTTTAAATTGGGTATCGGTAAATTATAGGAAGAATTTACGGTCGTCGACCCGGAATCTGGGAGATTTTTGAGCATCCCCGATAATCACAATAAAAACTCGTCGGGTTTCTAAAATAAAACGGGAGTAGCTTTTTGAAATTTATCGGTGGGTAGTCTATTTCAGTTTTCGTCAACACCGGCGACTGTGTGGGAAGTGGATTTAGAATATGAATATACGTCTACAGAATCCAACTAGCCGTGGATATCGTCTAGTGACAGATTTGTGTTACACAAATGAACGGTCCTTGGTTGCGGAAGAATACTTTTTGTTTCAATGAAAGATTTAAGTGCACTATTAATTAATTGTCGTGATCAATGTGGCGATTTAGTCAATTTGTCCTTTGCTTAAAAAATAAATTTTTAAGGCATATTTATTTATTCAAATTGATTTAATATCATGTTTAAAGACAAATTAAATCATATATTTACAAGAAATATAAATTATTTATAAACGTTAGATTTATAATTGAATTGAAACCTTCTTTAGGCATATTGGGGATAGAGAAAAAGCATTGATTTCTTATGACCATCGCGCCCCGATACATATATGTGTGTGTGTTGTTTATATTTATCATTTATGTATTGAGAAAAATATTTTGCAACCAAAAATATTTCCTCAATAATTCCTTATTAACTATTCCTTCCAATTAATTTGATATTGGTACTTTAAGTTGTATAGCATGTGTTGCCGGCATTACGAATCAGTTCATTTTACATTGTTTTTTTATTATAGTCTGTTTTAATTACATATTTCAACATATTGTGAAAATTTGTTTGATTTCAGTGTATTTTTAGTTTATTGTTTTTAAATATACTACTATACTTGTTTATTTTCCGATTCATAAATAAAATACTTCTTAAGAGCCCGAATATAATATTTGCAAGCTTGTGAAGGTCAGAAGTTTTCACATTTGACGTGAAATCCCATTGCTAATTTTTTTTTTATTTTGTCGACGTTTGTTACCACAGAAAATAATTAACTCATAATGTGACAACATAATATATACATGAAATTAAATTATCAACGTTCGCGAAACGTTTCACCGCAAAATATTTTTGTCACAATGGCAATAATGCGAAACTCACATATTGCACGATTTCGCGTGTAGATAACAGAAATAATGGGGTTCAAAAATGAAATTAATTCCAGGTTGATGATTTCAAATTGAAAAGTCACATCGGCTCGCGCTATAATTCATGATCCTGAAACGTGTCCGGGCGGCTGTGTCGGACGCCATGCCCGCCGCAGGGTTGCCCAATGACATTTAATTTTATTTCTTCCCATTCGCATATCAATAAAATTCAGGTAACTGAATTTCATATAAATAATTTCAAATTCAGTTATCTTGTCTAACGTTAACATATTATTTACTTCAGAATTGTAATGCCTTTTGTTACCAAAATAATTTGTTTTTCTGTAAATAAAACAGTAAATTGTAAATATTTTATTAACTTATTACAGATACTTTAAGTATTAGCAATTTTTATACATTTCAAAATTATAAAAGGATGCTGAATATACAATATTATATATATATACCCAATACCATATATATATACACAAATCTTAAGCCATTAAATTAAAGTTTTATATTAATAAGAAAGTAACATCATAATATCGTCGTAAACTGTTATAAACATCAGTCCCTGTAAAAAGTAATAAATGTCAGTAACAATTTAACATAGACATAACAACTTATAATATTTGTGCAGACCAGTGTCCCGTTTGAATGTCTAATTTTAAAATGTATCTTAGTATGTCTTAAGCGATTATCAAAGGAGTAATCTAAATTGTAGCTTTATTATTTTAAGCCCGGAATATATCTGTTCCCATTGTTAAAATAAGATTTATTCTACATCATATATTTTCAAATATTAAATATACAAAAACAATAAAATTTACAGCATGAGGTACGTAAATAATGCGTAGGTTATGTATCTACATTATGTGCCAAGATTCAAGCACTCTAAACAAAAAAGTTTCCCATTATTGTTGTTTTAAATCATTTGTCTTATATATTTATTTTACGCTTGTTATTCATCAAAAACATGCTTAAGAAATTTAATGCCTACATATATAATAATGAACTAAATATTTTATTTTAACAACAAAGGTACTTTACTACTTAAATGATATATGCGATTTCGCCTCAGTAAAATGCCTTTTATGTAATCTTGGGCATAAATAATGAATTAAATATGAAAGTCTTTACATTAAATATTTTCATTTTTGGTTTGGTGGCAACCCTAAAGCGAGCTCATTGTTACAGACCTTTGTCGGAGGTTTCTTCCGCTTCACCACGCGCGATATCTACGAAGGTGGCACCCTCTAGCCGAATATTCATGAATACACATAACTAATAACTCTGGTCCAAGTTCTCCAATTGTAATTTATAACATTTTTATAAAGCATTTGTAACTAAGGTAATTTTCAACCATCACAATTCTGAGCTCTATGATAATTAATCTCCCACACTCTAAAGCCTTTGTCTAGAATATTTTCGGTGCACACTTTGGAGTTGTGGAATGGGCTGCCAGCTGCAGTTTTCGCTAGATCTATGGCATCCATGGAGTTCATGAAAACAGCAGTGAAGAACATCCTTCTCGATTTGTAACGTAATAATAACGCTCCTTGTGTTGCAGCTATCCTTAGGCAATGGCAACCACTCAATATTAGATGGGTTGTCAGCAATAGCGTTCATCTATAGATGCATGAAAGCATAGCATGCCCTTATGATAAATAAGTCTGGAATATATTGCTTAAAGCTAAACAAAAAAAGGAACAATTTATATTCATATCTATTCAATATTCACGCCGTCTATCTTTCCTATGAAAGCAATATAATATTTATTATCATAATATAATATTTAAATTAATTAGGCGAATTCTCCCTGCCCTGTCCAAATACCTTATACACGTCTCTGGTTGTCAGCTTGTTTGCCGATAAAAATTAAAACAATATCCTACTGTAATTCCTCTTCGACGCAGCCTTGAGTTTCTTTCGGCGTTTCTTCTCAAGGTAGTCGCTTCCGAAACGCTAGTAGATCATCGTTAGGTTCATTTTCATAGGCTGGCCGCACAAGTCAAGGTCCGTAGCCACAGGGATGCCTTTGCGTTGTCACCGAACCCATAGATCGCTGGCTCAAGCCCGGTGTAGATGTAAACGCCTTTCCTGGTCATCGACGAACGACAGTTAGAAAAAAAATTCCTACTGTAGCGAGCAAAAAAATTAATTAAGTCTTCTCTGGTCAAGGAAACTGGTAAAGTGGCCTTACATCTGCTATTCAATCTACTATTTCTTAGAAGCTTTGAACATGTAAGATGAAGTATAACCATATATTTTAACTACTTATAATATTATGTTTTAAATTCATTTACCATACCATACCATACCATATTTTTTATTTATTTAGTCACTAATTCCTTAAAAATCGTAAAGACGTTCAAATCTTGTTCAACTAAAAGGTTTGGAGATTATAGCTAAGTTTCAGAAACGCTCCTGAATTTTCAAGATACGTTTTAACAGAACTAAATTAAAAATTTGAAGATAATTGATGATTGATTGATTCATTAGGGTTTTAATGTGTATTTGATTTTAAGTAGTGTTCTTAAAACTGGGTTTTAGTTGCCATAAATGTTACGATGAGAGATAAGGCTGAACACGTGATAGAATACAAAATATGCTATAAATGATTATTAAAATTCAGTCCAAGGAATAAAATTAACTCTGTAAACTATTAAAACACTCATAATTGTTTCTAATGATGTAACGGTTATAAAACCGGTTATTGAATATACTTCGCTGTACGTATCCACGAGAGAAATGTAAAGTTTTTTTTAATGTAAATAAGCTCTGTTGCAGGCCTCATATTTAATGCAACGGCATGTCATGAACATTTGTCGGTTCCACTATTTCAGATGTCGTCGCATACTTTGTAACTGAATTTGCACTAAACTTATATATTAGTTCACCAATATGCATGTGTGCTCATATGAAAACCTTAAGTTATTATTATCAAAAATGTCTTTTATTACTTAATATTTACTATAGAGATATTTTTAGATGGTTTTTAGTTTTAAATTCTACTCCAAACAGGGAAAAGGCTGCACTGTACTTTAACGTGAATTTTTCCGAAAAATTGTACACATATATAAAATTACCCATATGCAAATGTAGGCACGTATTGTGTACTTACATTTGCCGACAGCTAACAGTCTTCACACACGGTCAATGACCCCAAAAGGAAGCGATCGCGGTGGGATAGTACTGTGGTATTAGCTTTTTGAATCAATTTTTTAAAACATTTTAATAATATTTTTTATGAATTTTTTATTAACATTTTTATTAGATAGCCGTTTGATTTTATTTAAAAAAATGTAATTACTAAATTGTTATATACCAGATATAAATTGATTGTTGATTGTATTTTATCCGAAAATGATATATTTTCAATGGAGATTAGGAATATTTTCATAAAAGCATAAAAAATAGTAGTATACTTCGATAGGTACCTACTAATTATATTTTGAGTACTGCTCATATCCCAAACATGTCGAATTTTTGTTGTGACATTAGACTGATCAAGGATATTATAAATATATCAAGAAACATGTACTAATAATAAATCAATAGATAATATCTATAAAGTATGAGATTGAATGTCTATTTTAAAGCAAGAAATACCTGAATCCGCTATTTTATATGGTAATGTTAATTAATATGATAAAATATAAGCCGATTGATTATTCATAATGAAGAAAAAGTAGTAGGTAACATTTTTGTACCGATGCTTCCGGCCCGAAATTAATTTACAAAATTAAAATATAGAAGCTTAACAGGCTCAACGACGTTGAAATATATACATCCGTGCTAAACATGTTAATCTAACTAATTACTGCACGAGTAAATTAGAAAAAGCCTCGTAAATCGTTCCATCCATGGCCCTCGACTATCTATGTAACGCCGCGAGGCTTCTAAGGAAACAACGCATATTATATCTTATCCCTTTCTGATACTAAAATAAAACAGCAGTTAGAAAGAGATCGAAAACCGAGGCCACAATTTGCCTACACGAAAATTTGATAATAAATCATAATAGTTTTAGACAGAGCAAAGGTAAAAAATAAACCAATTTGGAAAGTGAATTGTAAGGCACGGCGGGCTCTGGCGCTCGCTATGTTATTAGACCAATTATGTTATTATGTTCGCCGTATCTAATCCGAAAAACTAAATTGGAGTCGGCCGCTGCCGGCGAATGCTCGATAGGTTCAATCATTCCGCCTTTTGGGTCACACGAAATTCGTTGCGGAAGTAATAAGAAACACGAATATTCCGCACTAAAATAATCAAAAATTACGGAAAATACGCAGTTCTGTTCTATATTTCGGCATGGACAATACAATGGATATATACTGGCAGAATATAAATGAAAGTTTAAAATCATAATCGTTTTGTCATAAAGTACCTACAGCAGAATTGTGTGAATTTCTTGTTGACAAACACACGGGCGAGGAACTAGACCATTCGCTGCCATGACTCGAGATCAGTCAGATCAGAGGCCAGATTTTTTCAGACTTAATTGTCATGTATCGTTATGTTACGACCAAAATTACATAAAATCATTACAAATTGTAGTCTGTATGTTATTCCGATGTATAAACTATATTACTGTAAAAGTTTCATGCAAATCCATCCAGTATTTTTATCGTAAAAGAGTAACAAACATATTCACAAACTTTCGCATTTATAATATTAGTAGATTTAGTAGAATTAATATTATTTAAATTTTGTTTGTTTGTTGATAATAAATACCTTAATTATATGTTCGATATAAACACATAAATCTAACCAGTGACTAACTTTTTGCATTACCGCATAAAAATTATGAGTTATAACTAGAATTATATCTATAAGTACACATAAACATACAGTAACAAAATAAAGCAAAAACTTGCCTGTTTCGAGACCCCACTTCGTTACGGTTCAAAGTTTAGTACAAATTAAAAAAGGGTGCACCATTGCAGTACATATTCCAAAGTTCACATTTTGTAAAACCCGCTTCGCCCTTCAATGTTCCTCACTTAAATCATATTTCATTCAATGGCCGCAATTGAAGCGTTGCCGTAAACAACATTCAAATAGAATTCTTATTACTAAAGTAACAAAGTCCACTGTTCCTTACGGAGGTATAGTTTATAAGAAATACTGTATGAACGATTGCCTCTTTTACAATTTGTATCTTGAACGTATTTTATTAGCGAAACTGGTTTTTCTCGCGTAACTTACGTTTTCTGTTTTCGTTTCAAAACGCGTCGTCCCTTTGTATTATCAAAGTAGCAAATATGAATACCAAATAAGGGTTGGGACAAAAGAAAAACTGACAACTTTTTTAATTTATGCGCAAGCGACTACATGAAAACGTAATAATGGGAGCGTGTTTTGTAAATATATTAATGTTTTAATTCCCCAAGGGCGTTTCGAAAGTGGTCCGGTGCTAGTATTCGAAAATTTCACGGTATATACATCATGTGGAGCTTATTATGGAAAATTGTCAACATCTTCATTACGTTTGTCATGGTTTTATAATCCGAAAGCATGAAATTTTCGGTTAAAGTTGATGACTTTGAATTTAAAATTAAGATATTTCAAAAGCATCCTTGATAGTTTAAATCTTAAATATAATGTAAGTACCTTAAAAACAGAAGCTAAGTAGGTATGTCACTATAAACAAACAAAAGGTGAATGATCTATTTCCCTCATTAAACACAAATCATTCACCTTAATGTTTACGATTTTTTTATCATCGTATATATTTTTAAAGCAAAGCTCGCCGGTTGATAGCGAATGTGCAATAAATTAATTTTTAATTAATTATTCTATTCAACTTTTGTTTATGATATACAATAATTTCCTTCAACACGAGTATTATCATTTTAATTAATATTATTCGTTGATAATCCAATGAAACGCAATTTTTATAATTTATTGATGATAATTCAATTTTATTTATGCACATTTAGATTAAAATATCTAGTTAATTGAAAACATTTTTGCATAAAAATTAAGTGGTTTCAACAACTGATTGATGGCTCCTCTGTGTGTGAATACAAATGCAATAATTTGCAGACATCAAGACTCGATATATAATAGTATATACTAATATATATAACATAGACAAAAAATGGCAAGAAGAGCAAAATATTTCGACAGCCTTGACCACAACTCACTTCAACTTACTAAAGATAAAAATAGATAGAAAAATGTAGAAGTTTCCTATTAAATATACGTCGTATTTTTATTATTAGCTATATATAAGTACATAAAATTGTATAAGCCATATTAAGTTATTAAATACATATATTTAATATTTCAGATAACAATATTAATATTATTCCATTCGATCGTAACTCATGAACATTGTACTAATAACTAAGAAGGCACTTGCTGAATGCTGATTGAAAGAATTGACACCTCTTCTAGGCTCAGTCTTTATAAGGTAAACAGACAGGTTTCTTACAACGAAATAAAACGCTAGTCGTTCTATAAAAACTGCAATATCGATCACATTATTAAATTTATTCTTTTTAAGTCTTCTCAACAATGTTTAAACTATAAAAAGAAGTAGTAGAGAGAGTTAACGCCGAAAATAATTTGCTTGACTTACGATCTTTAACGAACTTGACCAAAATATAAATATTCATTTGTTGCTGCACTGACCTACTTATCGGCACAGTTCTGTTCCTGACCCTGTCTCTTTATCACGTTGAAGATAACAGGAAGCACAGGTCACCGATATGCGGAGCCAACGACTTTTTGAAAATATATTTTTTCCTTGATTCATAATAATTAGCTACGCAAAGTTGAATGACGTCATTGTCTGGAAGAGATATATTTACTATTATATTAAATCCGTTATCAATTAATAAAAGAAGATTTTGTATAATTTATACGTCGATATTACAAAAAACAAATTGTTATATTTATATTATAAGAACATACAAATTTTAATTGAATGTCAAAACATTTAAATTTTACGTAATCATAACTTTAAATGTTTTAGAATATAAATAAATCGTATTCGAATAATAGCAAACGTGTTACAAAGGATGTACATAGAATGGCAAAGGCATTTTTTTAACATTTTCGTGTATCTAACATAGCGTTCTTTTGAATAGTATAATACAGACAATAGCTCTAGTGGAGTAGAGTATTTTCCCAAAACTACTCTAAGTACTGTAATTGGCAGCGTTTCTTCGAATGCTCAACGCTCTTTTCCATGTACCTAGCTAATTAATTAATTCTCTTGAGATTTTAATATACTTTTTTTTTTGTTACAGGTAAGTTGGCACCAATCCAGAATCCTTATAATTGTAATGATTTAGTTCCAAGTGTAAGTCGTTTATAACATAAAAATTTTATAATGCGTTAGCGACATATTGTTTACAGAGATATAATAAGATAATGAACTAATATTAATTCATAATAATAATGCTTAAAGTACAATTTATATACTTATTTTATAATTATCTCAAGGTAATCCAATAATAGTTTCGCGGTTATCCTAGCTAACGGTTTTACGCTTATTTGGTCCAGTCTGAGACTATTTAACAACGTAGGTTCACACACAAGTAGGCGTATTATTAGAGGTAAAAATATTATTTCCCTCACTATATATTTTCTGTATCTCATGTCCATTTGTACTTTTTAGTTTTAAATATATTTAAAACTTATTGAGCTTTTTTCCCTTTCTATTAATTAGTAGGTATACCTAAATTTTAGTTTTAATTTCCAGAAAACAGTCGAAATCTCTTGGACGGCTAAATTATTTTCGTTAAGGTTCATTGATTTCGTAGCATTTCAATAATAATATCGTATAATTTCAATTTTATAGTGCTTAAAGAACTATTTGTTTATTGTATTGTCAATAAAAAGAATAATAAAGTTTTTGGTATAAATTAAAAATTACTAGAAATACATAATAATAATAAAGACCTGTTAGGCTAATTGTTACCAAACGCCAGTGCTAGAAGAATCTGATAAGATCTTTAGCTTTTAGTGATTATAGATAACTCTACATACCTCGATTCGTAGTTACAGAGACACCAACGCAAGAGTTTGAAGAAATGTCAATAGATGCGCATAAGTATTTGTACATACATACTCACAACTTACACAACATATTAATGACGCAAGTTTACCAAATGTGGTATGGACGTAGATATACGATAACCAAAAGAATTTGAAATCAAAAATTATATATTCAATTATTTGTGAGATGGGTACAAAACTTTATGTTTTTAATCATATATTACATTGAGAACTATTAAAGTATAATTAATATTTACCAACGTGACCAGAAGCGCAGCATGCGGGTTTTCTCACGATTTTTTCCTACACCGGTGAGCATGTGATGCTATAATTCATTAGTAATCTTGAAAAACCTAGATGTACGTACCGGAATTCGAAATTAGGGCCATTTGCGTTCGCGTGTACGGAAACCGGTCCCTTATCCACAAGGTCACAATATATAAGCGCAAAGTGGATACAGCCACTAATCAGAGATGAGCAAAATGTAATCTGATTAATGATTAACGATTACAAAATGTAGTCGTCATTTTAATTTTGTTGCTCTGTAATTATGATTAAATCCCTTCAAAACATTAAGTAGCTATAAATGTGTATGCAATTGAGGATTCCGTAGGGTTTAAAACATAGATGAGAAAAATGCAGTCATATTAATGACGAAAAACGCAAAATGTAATCGTAATCGTTTTTCGTTAATTTGATTACATTTTGCCCATCTACGCCACTAATGTATCTCTGCTCACCCCGTAAGCGACACAGCGTGGCGATATATTTTTATTAATATTTACCAAAACATTTCCTGCGGATACAGAATTATTTATAATTATATATTTTTTAATTTTAATACCTGTTGTACTATGAATTGTTTTTATAGACCAACAACATAAATTACATTAAGTAAAAGATGAATGAAAACCATATATTATAAATAAAATAAACAGGTAATGAGTATTATAATTTTAATGAGTTACAAAATCACACAAAAGAAGAATCGCTTGAGTTAATATTATGTTTGTACATACTATAATTATACTTATATTTACTTTTCCAGAATACGTCCCTGTAAGTGACCTCTGAAAATGAGACAATTGATTATCAATTTAAATGTGATAGGCGTAAAGTTGTAATTTAACTTACAGCAAACTCTTAGGATCGTCGTAGACATTGTGCATGTGTGGGTAAACGACAGCTGAAAATCTGAGAGAACATTGGTCGTACTTTTTTGAAACGATTTTATAATATTTTTCTATAGTATTATATCATCACGCTATCCATTTGCTAGTGAAAAAAAAGAAAATAAAATACATATATTAATTAACAAACATCAATGGCTATATAACATCAAATATTCTAAGTTTTTCATATATTTGTAGATATGTATTAATTCAATTGTCAGCTCCTTTCCATGTTTAATTGTTATCTGAATAATTGATTTTGAAGTCCATAAGATTGAACGTTCGAAAACCAAACGAGTAAACTCGATATCATTACAAATTCTCATCTTCTTTCAAACTATTATACCGTATAAATATTGTAGATAAGTATACAAATGAATAATTACGTCTTTGCATAACCTTTATTATTTAATTTCAATAAATTAATTGATTGTGACTGTTGTGTTTAACATGTATAAAGTAATTTTTCGTTTAAAGAAAATATTAGTCGCAAAAGGAATCAATAATGTTTTAAAGTAAATAATAATATTAAGGTGACAATAAATGGCATTTTTAAGTGATATTATCATAACATTTTTCAAACCTGAAAAATTTTAATTGGTCACCTTATAAACAAATTCAGAATTGAATTGATCTAATACTTCGCTACATTTCTAAGGTATACTTACAGACAACTTTTACACCAATTTAAGTATGTCCCTTTAATTTGTCACCGCTTTTTAATATTTTTCGACTTTACTCTCTTCTACGTTCTTCTTAAAGATACACTATTCTATTTCTTAATAAATGCAATGCATGACCTTATCGTTTTATAAATGATATTAATTTGTTTGATTCCAATCGGACAGCGGAGCATCTCTTCATAATATTTCCCGCCCATCCGCTGCGCTACGCTCCATGCATTCGCACGCATTCACCTAATCTCCCATATGATCGCCCATAGACGTATACCCAACCATTTTGTAAAACCTATACAGTCCGAACTGTATTTTGCAGTTAGGCATCATTTCGTCTGGCCGCGTTAAAAGCACGTTGCATGTTCGCACTCCCACCCATCACAACACAAACGCACACCATGTATGAATCACGAACAGCGGTGTGTGCGCCGTAGTTCGCGCTTCGCTGGAGTTTGCCAGTGTGTTAGTGCCTATCAGTATACATGGTTGTGTGTTTGTGTGCGTCCGCTCATGGCAGCCGACTATGACGGCTCGTAGATTTGACAGCTAGCTCAATGCGGGTTCAGACGTTCATTATACCGATATAATTTTAGTGAAATATTTGACAGTATATACGCGATATAAAGACATTACTGCGATGCGAAACAAGCGCGCATCGGGTTCGAATTTTTGCGCGAACTTGAACTTGTGTGGCGGTGTTAGGCGATTGATTTGTGACATGGTCGTTTCTAAGGAGCGCTGATGATGATCTCAATTAGATACGCCTCGTTTGAAATCAGTTCGAGGGGCAACGGAATGAATAAATATTATCCGGCAATACTGTGGTCCCAACTAGACGGAACGAAAATAATATATTCCACGAGCGGAAAATATAAATAGAGTTTGCTAGTTGGAAGACTTTAATGCAAATATGTTACGGAAGAGGTGATATTTAAATATTTATTTAAAAAAAACTACATTTTATAGATTTCCATGTGTGTATATTACTGTAAACAGTGATTATATGTAACGGTATTTTGTGATACATGTATCAATTGGAAGTTCACTTTGGATAATAGAATTAAATTTGGTGAGTCACGGTCTATTATATATTTTCAAAATAAACAAGAACAGTTATTAGAATTGAATTACGGTACGGTATTTGTTATATATCTGTCGCCTGCACCTGCCTTATAAAATAGTGTTTACCGATTAACAAACTACAAACAAAAAGGCTATTTAAAAACAAATGAAACTCGCACGCCTTGTATGTTTCTTTCATAAAGTTTTATAGGACATTATCAAACAAGCATATTACATTTTTAAACAGCATAGTTTATAGTCAACAAGTCTTACTTGTTACAACTCGCACTAAAAATTTAATCATTGAGTTATACGTGTAACTTTGAAGATAAAACTTCATTTAACATAGATAAATAATTTTAGTACCTATAAATTAGCTACCATCAAAGGGTTAAATATATCAGTATTTAGCGCTATATTTATAAATTATGTAGCTAATTGCATTTTCAGATTTCTTATTAGAATAATATTTTTAGCGCTGTGTGAATTTCGTAAGTTTATTAGAAGTCTTTTCTCAGTATCATTATATTTATGAATATCACATACTTTTACGGTCAAATTAAACATTAATAATAATAATAGCACAACGCTATATTCGTTTTGGGGTGAGCAAAGATACATTGGTGGTTATACCCACTTAATTAAACATATTTCTACTTATATATTACGTACTTAAATAGATACGTAGTATTATTTATTCGAATCATAATGTACCTCCATAGATGTATTGATTATAGCGCTATTATTTTCTATTTGTTAGTACAGTACAGGTTTTCATTTGATGATGTATTTATAATACTAACCATATAAATATACATTGTTATTGCGTAAATCGTTTTCCATCATGTACTTACAGAGTTTGCTGAGCGAGCTCCCGAGCTACTTATATTAATGAGATAAACAAATATTTATAAAGAAAACGCATCCATTATAAAGAAAAAAGTTTTGTTTGTTTATTTGTAATTAGTAAAATGTGAAAGTACTGAACCGATTTTAATAATTATTTGACCAGTATAAAGCTGGATTATCCAGAAGTAACTTAGGTTATTGTTTATTTTATAAGCTATTATAAAATAAAACGAAAATATAGTTTATAATGTAAGTAAAAATAGAAAATATTATTGACATTAAAAAACGGGTTAAAGCAAGAATATATTAAAATGATTCACATAAAAAACGGAAATATAAAAATGCAAATGTAACGCAACATCTGTGTCGGCGTCATTTCTATAATGTATATCATTTAAAAAAGTAAGGTGCACATGTCTCTAAGATTAATTGAGACATTAACACAAATAAGCATAAATTTTATTGTTTCTTTATACATAGAGATCGGTCACCTTTTTGTGGGAGTCGCCGAAACGCAGGTACCAAAGGGATTTAAGGTCATTAATCAAAATCTTACTGTTAGACCTTTAAATGAGAAGCGAAATAGAGTTGTAGATATATCAGGGGTTGAAGTGTGGCACCGCCCAAAAAACAGTCATTAATCAAAGCAATCTTTTTCTTCAAAACTAAATTCACTTTTGAGAAAATGGCTACGGTGAATATTATTTCCTCCATTATAGTCATTTGAAAATTCAGACATTGAAGAAGCCTTAAACTTTCTGTTTTCATTCATTTTCGATATACCTATAGGCGTGTTCAGGGAGGTAAACATTTAGCCAGTGGCGAAAATAACATCGTTCACAGCGATTTATGACATCATCAAACTTGACAATCTTACCACGAATGACAAACGTCAAACCGCTTATGGAGCTTTAACGATGTTAAATAAAACGCTACTTATAACCCTCCTCGGTGTGCAGGAATTTGATTGCGATCTGTTAATTTCATAGATTTTAAATTTTATTACTGTGAGAGCTGTCTAATTTTCGAGTGTTTACTAATTATTTTACTTAGCCAAACATATGTTTCATAAATTAAATGAGAGTCATGGGGGGGGGGGGGTATAAGTAATAAGTAAGAAATGTATAAATAAAATAATTTACATTAAATGTCAAACTGTTAATGAATGCTACATTTTTAGTAATTTCTTAATACATACCTAGCAAACTTTATTATATTTAAAATATTGACATTGTTACGTTGACCTATCTATTTCATAATGAAGTAATTATTCGTTATCACATCTTTTATCTATTTACTCACAAGTAATTAATTTTAAGTAAAAAACACATAAATCCTACAAATAACATTATTATACATTATAATTTCTTCTTCCGGTGTTAATATTTGAATTAATTATACCATTCTTTGAGGCATTTTTACTAAGAAAAAAAACGAAAAAATGTCGAAAATATAACATTATAACATTCACAGATAATAAATATAATGTCGCTATCGCTTTACTTAATTATACAACATTATTTAAATTGAGGTAGTTTACATAATTTACTACTGCTTACTCGCCACGTCTTGGGTCAATTTATTTTTTATTCCTGGGGTGATATATATGTACTATTTTATTAGTTAATTAGAAAATACGTATGATATAAATATCATTACAAAAAACAAAAAGTAGTTTAAATTATATAAATTAATTTAGCAGTTAACTAAATACCTAAATAAAAAATAATTGCTTCTTTTTGTTTTATTACAACATTGTTAATTATTTAATTTATTATGTAAAACTACATAATGTAATTCATGTAGGTATAATAATAAAATCGTATAAACGTTCGTTTTATTTATTTTATTAAATTGACTTTATTTTTAATTAGATTACTATACCTACACTATTTAAGTATGATAAATTTAATTTACAATTATAATTACACGTCAAATAATTTACATATATATGTCGGTGTTTGTATAAGTATGTCTTTTCTAATTAGACTTCATGAATGTGATGAAGGTTTTGATTAGAAAAACATGTCATGAATATGTACTTTGAAGTTTATCTTATTATTCAAATTAAACCTTAAAATGGAATTAATAGACACGCAAGTATTTTCCATATAATTCAACGTTAATTAATTTTAGAAATGGCGTTCTAATCTTATTTGACCCTATCATATAACACGACCTTAATGGGCAAAGGCTAATATCAAGTTTTAGGAAAAAAAAAACAAATTAATTACTCGAGATAAGTAGCATAAACTACTTACTTACTTTTTCTTACGCAACAACTAATTCATCAATTTGCCATTTTGTTAATAGCAAATATTAATTTATATTGTCTTGTACTGTTCTAGGTAATAATAATAATAATATATAATTATATATATATACACTTCCTGTAATAGTGACTTTAAAAATATCTAAGAACCCACTGACTATCACCTTCAACGTGCCGGCCTAAATACACCTAATGCGTACGGTAGAAACAAGGCTTTATTTAATAGATTTCTTAATTTCTTAAAATAATAATATATATTATAATAGCAACAATGTATCACCACGTCGTATCCCTTTTGGAATAAGCAGAGACACATTCGTAGCTCTATCCACGTTTAATTGCTCTGAACAGACTTGACATCGGGATGTTTAACAAAATCTTAACAGAACTATTATCTGATGAGGCGTCTGGCTTTTTCAGATCAATGGCACCATATGTAATATGTTAGGTATTTCTGTATTAGGGTACGATGGGGCTGACATACGTACACACGTAAAAGTCCCTTAAATAAATAGAATAAAAAAAAAAAAAAAAAAATCCACGTTTACACATATGTATTTATCGTGCCCAATGTAACAACTAGCGCAGAACTGAAACTTTTTTACTTGTTAATTTATCAAGCTCTATATTTACACATATTTGTGATACATTGAAAATGGAGCAGTATTTATAAACTCTAAACATTTTTTTTTTAAATTAATTTCATAGAAATACATAACACTTTGGACTTCCCAGAGTAGTGACCATCATACTGCAGAGATATCAAGAAAAATAATTACATCAAAAACATTTCAATTAATTACATTTATCGCTTAAGATGTATGACTGGTTTGAATTCTACTATGATGTTTATTCTTTAAAAGACTATGTCATGGGTAGATACCAGTAAATATCAAATAAGTAATCATGTGATTTTATTAAATGACTTACGAAAACATAAAACTTTATAAAACTAAATTAACCAAAAAAAAAATTATACTATCAATTAATTTTAGAGCAGTTTTTGTAACTGGTGCAGATAAATAATTATTGTAAAAATTCAATAAAGTGTTTGTATGTTTAGGAAGTAATTAAATATTATATTAATGCCGTTATATTGGTGACTCAGTGCAGAAAGCTATTAAAAATGATATAATGTAATGAGATATATAAATGCCAATAGCCTATTAAAGTCCACTTTAATCTACAAAGATCAATTTCGATCTACAAGTAATTAAATGTTATTCAAATACTATCAACAACTTAAAAGTTTTAACATTCTTGTTCTTTTATATATTATTCGATATTACTAAATATTATTAAATTGTTGTTTACAATCATAGTAGACAATTACAAATGTCCATTAACACTGTGTTGTTGAAAATAAATCACTATAAATGCCAAGGACAAAATAAAACAAACTGTCAAAAAGTGGCTCAATAAATTGATCGGCGTACATGGTCACCGCAATGTTTGAAACTAGGCGGAGATTTCCACTGGCTATTATTCTAACGGTCCCTTTCACCGCTATCTGCTGACCATCTCATGAACTGCTTTTTTAAGCCGCCTTAATAAAGCGAAGCATGTAAGATTTTAATGTGCAGTAGACTAGGAGATTTGGTTGATGTGGTAATGCGGCGTGACTGCGCACGACTTTCTATACGGACTGAGAAATCATGGCGGTTTATTTTTATATACGGATTTGGAATGTGCTGCCCTTCCGTGTCAGAACTGTATCACCAAAGATAGCCGCTTGCGATATGTAAGCTTTGCGTTGTCGTTTTATGTACCTACTACCTATCTACATCTTGCCTTATAAAGGTTCTACCATTCAACCCTGTTTAGACACGTAAATAATACCAACATTATCATTATTAACTTTTATTACAATGTTTTCGCGACAATCTAATGGTGTTTCAAACGTTTATGTTCCGCAAAATATCTGCTTGTCTTTTACTTTTTCGTGTACTTGTGATTACTCATCTCCTTCTCGCAATGTATTGCTTGCACAAGCAAAACATTTATGTATGATGTGCACGATAGAAAAAAAAGGAAGTAAACGACAAGTATATGTTTTGCGGAACAAAAAACATTTGCTGCGTACGCACGATGACAGAGATTTGAACGGAAATATTAAATTAAGGGGTTCAATTATTTTTACATGTATACAATAAAAAGTTTTAGCTAAAAACGTATGCACTTGGTCGGAGTTTATGAAGTTATTTTCAAAAGTAACAGATGATTGTAAAGCTGGAGTCAACGTTTAGAATAATACGGGATGTTCGAAATTGGCTTCTATGCAGTATGCCCTTGCATTGCTCATATTGTTGTTGATATGAGAATAGATTTATTAGAAAATTATAACACGAAACCAGAGAAACATCTACACATCTTTAAAAAAATATTTAAATCAGCCACCTACTAAAATTGTATAATCAACATTATGTAAGATATTTATTTTAAGAATATATTTCTTTTCAACTTATAAATATATACAACTTAGGGTGAATAAATATGTATAGGTATATTAATGACATACTAACATAATTGACTAAACATACAATGTCAGATATATAAGAATAATTTGTCAACAGCGTGCTTATTACTAAAATATTCATCTCACGCGACTTTAAATAATATTGTTGAATATTTAAATTTGCTAAACATCGTCTAAACGTTTGAACGGTCAAAAATGATTACGCCCACCTCGGTGTATCGTTAATTTGATATCATTTGTTCATGTCATCGGCTCCCGCCATAGAGTTGGCATCTCATTAAATATTTTAATTAACTTTCCACAATGCAGTACACAAAATTATGAATAAACCATTGAATTTGTGAAATATTGAATAATTTTCTATCAGCTGTACTTTATGTGGATAATAATTAAAAGTCTTAAAAAATAAATCGAAAACGAAACATAGCTAGATTTTATTTCGTTTTTATGGGCTGCTTTTGTATTCAACCGCATAACCACATCCCCATCAATGCCGTCATCGCCTAAAGTAAACACTACTGTTCCTAGTGTGGAATTACAACATTTTACATTGCTTAATTATATCTTTACCGAAATACATAATCACATAAGTAAGGATATCAGGTAATCAGATGAAAAAGAACCTGTTTTTAATGAAAATGGAAAAAGTTTACCTCGTACTTAATACCTCCGATTTGTCAACTGATCTGCAAACTCGTTACATGTTCAATGTTAAAATACAATATAAAGAAAAAGCCTAGATAAGTGTCACGTTATTAAAAAATATAGTCTAATATAATTTTATGATTCTCATATTAAAAACACCTAATACTCGTAATAATAATAATAACGTTATTTCAGATTACTCCAAGATTAAAAAATACATAAAATTTTATACTTAATATTAATTTCTTACATAAATACCCGAGTAGATGTGCTTCTTCACCCAAAACTGAATAAAAGGCCCATCCACTTTCTCAGCCAAAATACTCAAAATGCCATCAGCACGGGCAGCTCAAACGCTGCATCATCGAAGCACACCGCCGACGCATGACTGCATGAAAATCATGCAATGCTGCTTCGGCAAACATACCACCATACACCAACATTTTTTTTTATGGCGCAGTGGTAATGCATACAGAATTTCGCAGCCACTATTAAGGTGACGTCTGGTGTTTAGCCAAACGTTTACTGACTAAAAATCTTATTTTACCCCAACCTCATGCATTTCCTGTATTCTAACCCTGTAAGAAAAATATCGTGGCAATATTTAAAGTCAAGAAGGAGAGAAAATATAGACTATCGAGCAACAAGCAATTCTTGAACGGATTTAGTATGCCATATTGGTGGCGTTAGAATGACATTACATGAGTTAGTCACTTAGATACCAAGAACGACATAAAACTGCCAAAATGTCAACAATTTAAAAAACTGTACAAATACATTCAAAATGCAAGACAAAGGACAAGGTTAAGTAGAAAAAATAAATTGGAGTGGTTAATCTTATATTTTGACGTATTCATTGTTGAGTAGCGAGATAAAAAACACATGAAGTTCGTTTTTATTTTAAATGTTATTTGGAAATGAAGTAAAAAAAATAATATGCTGACTCATTAATATGTTACAGAAATGAAGGTTTTCTAATCGCTATTATTAAAAAACCATAACTTCGATGTTTATTCTGAAATATCTAGTATGGTATAAAATATATGGAATGTATTTTTTCATGTCTTTGGTAATTTTAACAATTGGATAATTTTCAATTATTAATACTCATATTTTTATTTAGATTTTATTCCTTTTTATAACTGATTGTACAAACACGAATTTCATAATATGCTCACTCACCTAGACCAGCATTCACACTATAGGCTAAATTAAAAAATATTGACCAACCTCTGGAGCCGCTGGAATGTTGTGGAACATGTATAAATAGTTTATAATTCTTCTTTGCTAGTTTTAATATTTTTTTGTATTTTTAGGTTAAGGTATGATGGGGCTGACATGTTCAAAAGAACAAAAGTCACTTAAAAATAAAGTAAAAAAAAAAACAATATTGAAAAAATAAAGAATCTAAGAAATAATATTTATTTATCACCAGAAATAAACAAGAACTAATATTGATTGGATTTTGATTGAATGTCGAGGATACATAATGTGAGGATTCTATGGTGGTTAGGGCGATTGCCCGAACTGGGTCATGACCACAGTATACAAGTGTAAAGACCGTCATAGTGACTCGCTTTGGCTGGTTGTGTTTCGGGATCAGCTTGTGTATGTCCAGTAACTCATATATCTATAGACCTTCAGTTGTGGTGCGGGCCGACATGACGACGGAGGCTATCAACGGATTTTCATCTTTTGGTGGTCGCTTTTGTTTTTGGACTACACTGTACTTACCATCACGTGCATTGTAGTTAATTTGAAGAGCCAGTGTAAAAAAAGACATTATTTTTGTATAGTGAGGTCACTTTAACGACTTGTTCAACTGATGTGAATTGTGAATGTATGATCGGATCACAGCTGCTAAAAGAATTCGGTAATAGCGGTACAGTTGCTAAAACAATCTGTAGACAATATAAATAGGTATTTGTTCCGTATGGTCATCAAATCCACAACCCGTAGCGTTGAAGGAGCACTCTTGATTATTGCGCTATTCAAGTCATCAATTATTGGATGAAGTATAGCGCCCTAAATAATTCCGTTCCATTTTCTTTTATTCCCGGCGTAAATATAGGTATACACTGAAAAACATTTTGAAACAATCCATTGGATAAGTATGTGCTATCAATTCATTACTTGCCATTCGAAAACAAATTCTTTATAGCATCAATCACTCTTTCAAGAAAATTCCGCTTGGATGCGTTGTTTTCTTCTTACGTTGATAAATTAGCGCTAAATAAAGATAATCACAAGCGAATTGAAGGTTTGACATGCGAAGTCGATGAAATTAATGTGTATTATAGGCTTGGGGTACACCCGCTCGTTTGTAAGGCGAATTTGTAAAATTATCGGGCGAACGATTTGAATATTAATCTCAGAATGTATGGGTTCAATCTCGAAATCGTAGCTTGATGCATAAAAATATAGTTTTTTATTGAGGTCGGCTTTATATAGCAAATTATAATATATGTAATTTCAAGCTAGAAAAGATCTTAGGTTTCTTTTAGTAGATGTAGTTCATTTGGGTTCAAAGAATTTATTCTTACAAAAACAGTAGCTAACACGAGAACAATAATAGTTAATAATTTAGTATTTTAAAAAAATTGAATATTTTATGTCATAGTTTAGTAGAATATATATATTTAATTACTTGAACTATTTTTTTTTTATTATTTTGAGACTGGATATAGAGAAATTTAAAAATATATAAGTTAATTAAAAATATTTTAATAAAAATAAGCATATTTTTACCTATAATAATTTCTTCTCATGCGTTTACAAACATAAAAGCTACATAAAATTTAATTTATATATTATTTAAATTAACAAAAAATGTCTACTAAACCAATCATGTCCAATTAATTAAGTAATCAAATCATATACCTAACTTCCGAACATTTCTAGTATCTTTTAAATGAGGGGACCTCACGTTGTCGATAGCAAACGAGTAATCAATCGAGAGAAATCTTTGAGTCGGTCTTGAGTAAAACCGATATCAATATATTTTCAATTGTTGCTTGATGACTACGTGATTTACATTTAAACTAATTCATAGTCAGGCCACAATAACTTTCTTATTATTATTTTTTATCGAAATAATTCTCTGCCAGCTACAAATGACAACTTTTTTTTTCTTTTATGCTACCGAAATTTATACGGCATGAGAGTTTATTAATACATGTTACTTAATTTACTCCACATCCCTAAGCCTTGCACTAAAATAATATAACACTATTTAAAATTAGATTGTCGTAAATATATAATGGTAATATGATAAATTTCAGCTAATTTTATTAATTAAAATAGTATATGTTTCTAAAATTGTTTGCTCCGAACTCACTGGCTGCCCATAAGCCTGACATATGGCTTCAGAGTATTTAGTTAAGTAATTAATTTTTGCACAGCCTTTAATTTTTTTTAATTTAGAACTAATGATTAAAAAAAACTAACTAAAATGTCGTTGTGTAAAAACAAATGAAGGAGCATATTTGGATATAAATTTTTCAGTAACTGTTTTATAGCTGAGATCCACACTACACTTGTACTACACCACGATACGGCCTACCCACTTACCTACAAAATAATATAATATAACACATATTTAAGGCATCTACCTACCTAGATCTACAGAGTTGATTGTTTGTAGTCTAATAATTTTTAGATGGACCGCCGGCAGCTCCACGAACACCCCTGTTTTAAGTTATTTAACTGAGAACTAGGAAAGGGCTATTGAACTCAAAAAAAAAACTAAAATTACTCCGAGTATACCAATGACAGAAACCAGTAATAGATTAAAAGCGCACGATCCAAAAACAGATAATGTTTATTTAACAATAGTCAGTGAAAAGTGGATTTTTCAAATTTGCGCGGGCGCACATGTTGTTTGTATTTACGCATTTTTGATGTTTACAAATCGATGATGACTCGAGATGAAATTACTCTCTCGATATATACAACAATGAATTTATTTCGGTCCGAGCGCACCGTACATAAATATTTTATTAATCATTTTGTAAAATGAGCTGTTATGGATTAGCGAGTCGATCGATTTTTGACGAAACCGAATCGATTACAAAATCTTGCGTCTAACCATATGTTACGTCTGTTTAATTTTATAGCAGTTGCTTATATCCGCTGAAAGCTGATTGTGGATTTGAAAACAATGTTGAACGATTTTAATATAGTTTTTAATCGTAGTACAGTTTATTAGGTATTTATGGCCTAATTAATTTTTTCGTAGCTTAACCCTTCATACAGCTGGCAGCCAAATATATCGCATTAGAAATAGAATCAATTCAAACAATATTGACAATATACTTTAAAATTCTGATTATAACACTATTATATATTAGAATCTGTTTCTAACAATAGATAATATTTTTTAATAAAATAACTTACTTTTAAACTCGTCTAGTAAAATGGCTAATATGAATAAGCCTAATAATAACATTTATTTCTAAATTACGGTTATTGTATTTATTTATTAATAGGTCTACATATCTGCTTATATAACTACCATATTATGTGATCACGAATTGCAAATGTTTTGTAATACTACAAAATACTGAGTTTCTATTCCTAAAAATTGGGTACATAAACTCGCATAAATTAGGGACCATTTAAATTGTATTTTTCCTTTTTAAATTCCACGAATGTTAGTCATTTTGCTTGGCACCACAAAAACTTGAAGTATTAGAATTACTATTACTCCGTGAAATTTAAATAAGATAACATAGACAGATCAGGAAAATGTCGAGATTTTTAATGAGATCGGCATAACACTGCATTGATCATTGGAATTAAAACGACAAATACACAAAAAAATCTGGATCGGACGTTGTTTTATGACGTCCGTAAATCAATTAGTTGATGGCAAAATGTAAATACAACCAGTTTTCAACCTCAGCGCCGGTTGTCTATCGCGAACCCATATAAAATGTAAATAGAACGGTTTTAACTTAACTAATTTACTTTTAAAAAGGTGGGTTATAATAAATATTGTTGGTATTATTTTAAATAAAGTAGCTGTAGTAGCTGTAATGAAGTTAATTGTTTACCAATAAGCTTATCCTTTTACGTTAATACATGTCGTTGTTTCAAGTCATAAATGTTGTATTTATACGGAAATGGATTATTCTTACAATTATTAGGTAATTTTGAAACTGTTGTTACAATTATAAGTAAAACATTAAATTACTACGCAATATTAAATGATTTGGTGAATTTTGTAGTAAAAAATAGTTCTTCGTAATTTCGGTACATCAGGAGGGACGGGTATATTTTTTAATATAAATATTCACTTTAAAAGGAAAATTATCACGAAAAAGTTGTTTCTAGTAGTTTGCCAATAATAGTCAGTCAAAGTACAAAGTGTATTATTTTAATACAGGGCATTTAGTGCCTTTATATGGTGAAATATAATAAGAATGAAGATAATATTCGCAGATTATTTTTACGTATTAAACATAATGTAAACTGATTTAAAAAAAATACTCTAAAAATAATAAATACAATACAAAACGTTTTACAATACAAACATTACTATTGTAAATACACAAAGGTGTACTGTCAATGGATTGTATGATAAAATATATGTACCTATCCATTATTATATTATAAACTGTAAATAAACATGTATTTATATATATACACATATGTAAAAAGCTAGTAAGAAAACAATTTGTAAACACTCAAGTTTTTTCTCATACATAATTGCAAGATGAATTTCTTAAGCATTTAAAGAATGTTTATTAAGTATGAAAACATAGATACGAATTTAAAGGCACATGTGTGTGTAAGTTAGGGTTGTCATAATTAAGATTTCAAGTATTGATCGGGATATTTTGTTCTTGTGTAGTGATATTATCATAGGAAATAATAAATCAACATTAGATGTTATTATAAATCCTAGTTTATTATTTCCTATTTCTTAAATATGACACAAGTTTTTATATTTCTTCGCTTATTTTATTTTATGATACCCACGATATGTTTACGAAATTACGAATACAATATATAAATTGAGTTTTCATTGAATGTTACTTTCACCAATTTGTTCTTGAAAAATTATTACTAAAGAAAATATTGTATTCATAATAACACTATGATCAGATATGTAAACTTCAATACCGGTACATTTTATATGTCTACCGGGACAGCCGAGATTGAATTTCGAGCAGGTAACAAGTCCCGGTGTACTGGGATGGTTTGAAATAGTCTTTAAGTGTAATGTGCCGGTACTCATTACCTCCGCTACCTATGAGCATAATTAGTATTATTATTTTTATTTCATTGGACAGCAAATGAAGCGTCTAGTTTCAAAACCCGCTAAAACGATTTTTCGTGCAAAATTTCCTAATAGTCGTAATAGTCATTTGAAAGCAAATATATATGATTTATTTATTTTTTGCTTTTTCACTCTAGAATAATAATTTAAGCACCTTATAAGAGTGTGATTGTTAAGTCAAAGATTAATTATAAGTTTTTATTCATTTATGGGACTTGAAAAAAACATGTTATTGTGGGATTTGAAATTAGACTCCTCAAATCTTAATTTGTTATTTGTTTACTATGATAATATTTTTATGTTAGAATAAAATATCCTGGTCAATTCACAGATAATCTTGCCAACCCTAGTATGTATGTATACAAGTATACAGTAATCTAATATCACCCTATCGGCTGAAGCAAGTTGCCGCTGGCAACGATCATTGCTCTCGTCTATAATTTCGGCCTTGCTTTTTCTTTTTTTATCAAGTCGATCTCTGATTGCGGCATTTTCGGCGTTCAGCCGCGTGATCCTTGGAATTTGAAACCAGTGATGTGGCGATGATTTATTGACCTCTATAATTAGGTATATTTTTAAGGCAATTCTGTACGTAGGAGTTGTGGTTAATTAAAACGTCAAAATGAATATTTAAATCGTATATACTTCAGCGTTATTATTGTATATAAATAATTTAATGTATTTGTTTTGATACGCCTAGGAAATCTAGTAAAACATTAGGTTCAATTAAAGCATAATTTCAACGTCAAATTCAGAATTTTAATTTTATTAAAAAATATAAGATTTTCTGTGACCAAAGAACGCAAAGTCGATATGGAAGACTTACAAAATATCAGAACTTACGTAATAACATAACGAATGAATGCTTGTGTCGTCGTAAATATTATAATAATAATGTGTTGTTGCAAATAAAAGTGGACGTTAATTTTTACCTGATTGGCTTAATTTGCTTTACGGCTAATGACATTTCTTACAAGCGCCATGCCGACTACTGAAGCTCAATAAAAATGTAATAATTTCCTAGTACTAATAATACTTCTATGTTTTATTTGTTTTTGTCGTTCAACATTTCGTGCCACAAACTACATATTTATTAGTAAAAGTATACTTTTTATGGTGACAGTACCTATAAAAATCCTGGTTATTTAGTGAAGCAGTGTACAAACATGGCCCTGCTTTTAGTTGTATAGTAAATGTGTGTACACATGTCTATATTCCTGCTCCTAGATGTTTTATATTTGTCTAAAAATGTAAATGATAAAGCTTCGGAAAGGAAATGGAGGATTAATTTAAGGTGAAAAGGAAAACCGAAAAGTCGGCAATCAATTTAACATATCCGCTTACCATTAACTGAATGTATGTTTTATAAGATTTTCATTTCCAATTACTGTACGTTAAAAGTTATAAACTTTACGAGTCTCTTTCAATTCAACCCCGGATCCAGAAGAGGGGGACAAACCTCCCAGGCCAGGCCCCGGTCCCGGACGCTAAGTTCTGGGGGCGGCAGACAAGTACACCACCCAGTCCATCCACTGAATAAGGTCCTTTGATTATCCTGTGGCTGATAGAAGGGTAGCTATAGAAGTTACTGTAAATATAATTTTTCGATTATTGCTCATTTAGAAGATATTTAGTTATTTAATTTATTAATGTCTTAAAAAAAGAATAAAATAATAATATTAACAACATATGGTTAGAGGCGACGATTAGCGCTGGTAGAAGTAGAGTTTAGAAAAGCAGGGAGGGAGATAGTCCGTCGGAAGTATCCGGATTCCCAGGCTCGGCGAAAGCGAAGAGAGGGCAGTGCTGGCACCCCGGTGGTTTTAGTCGGGGAAGGTCCGACACACCGGGGGGAGTGGCCCTCACTACTTCCCCTGACGGTCCGCAGGGATTTCCACCGGGTTAACAAAAAAAAAGGGAGGGAGATAGAGGGCAGTAGAAAAGCTTAGATAAAAGTGAATACGACATTCATTAATGGTTAGGCGGTATGTAGTTTGCCATGTCAACTAGTATATTTATAGATTAATTTAGGAACAAAGATAAAATAACTCATCTTTCATAGATAGCAGTTTTTGCTCCGCCTAAAAAAAATTAAGATCTGTGAAATTATGAAAAAACAGAGACATGTGCCATGATTTCAACCTCCTATTATAAGGTATAGATAATAAGGTATAGATAAAATCATATTTATCTATACCTATTATTCCAAAAGATTCCATGTCATCAATTCTCCACTACCTTATTTGCATCTCATAATAGCAGCTGAATCAAAACTCTACATTGCTAGGGCTACCATACGTCCCAATTTAATCACGATTTTCTTTATTTAGGCAGTGAATATATATATCAAATCAATCTCTTTGGTAAATTGATAAAATATTTTGGCGACTGACACGAGAAACTGATTATACAGCACTGCAGTCTAATATCCTTCTTTTTTTTTGGTGACCCGGGGGAAAATCATGCGTAGGTCCATCAGGGCTGCTGTAAGGGCAGCAATCCCGGCGTGTCAGTCTCGCACTACCTAAAACCCTTGGGATGTCTTTCCAATCACTCCACCCAGTCCTGGGAATCCAGATTTAGTCTACTCTGAGAGCTCTGTCTCAGCTTGTTTCCGCCGATAAGAAACCTTCCTTATATATATTATGATAGGTTACGGCCTAGGGTTTTTTAAATATTATTTTTTGTTTTTATTTCTCCTTCTTTTATGTGTCATTTAATTTGTGTTATGGCGTTACCTTGATTGTGACTGCTATTGATTAAATCTTTCTTCTCTTTCTTATCTATCTTAATTTTAATAGTAAAATATATTTGAAAATACCCTACAATTTTACTTTTCCCTACACCATGTCTCAAATTTCTGTCCTGGTTCAACGAATAATAATTATGGTATACCTACTCGCTGCAATGTTACACGGCTGATTCTTACGTCAATCGATTTAACTACCTATCAATTCAAAGCCTTATTGTTGTGAACTGAAAGACAATGCATTGAAAATGAATGCTGATGATTGGCCATCGCTGTTTTAGCCTTGGCCAATCACCAATACAAACAACGCTAAATACTTCTCCAATTACTATAACACACTGATTATAGATACATATTACAGAAAGTATGATATGAGAACTTCTTTATATGATATTTTACTTTTTATTTATTTTGCCTTAAGCTTAGTTGTAGAAATGCTTTTTGAGTTTAAAGACGATCTTAAATATTAATGAATCGTTTTCCAAAGCGCTTCTGCAGCTGGGTGTCAGTCCCTTGGATGAGCTGATACTATAATTGACGTAGTTGTATCTATACGAAAATACTCTTTCACTTATTTTAATGGGAAAATCTCTAAACTGCTATGACTAATCAATCGTGTCACAAATTCTAATATTAAAAATGAAGATTATCAGGGTGCAATGTATTAACTATTATTTAAGCAAGTACAACTAGTGTTTGTGAACAAATATATATTATGACCGGTGGTTGTGGGTGTGGTTGTAGAAAGACACGGTTTTTGGCGTTATACTGTTTATTTGCACTTTAAGGTACACCGAACTGCGACGTACACGTACATACTCTCGCCTTGCGTCTCGGTAGTCGACTGACTCACAAGACTCCCGTGCGCGCGCGCATCCTGTTACCCCGCACGTCTCGTAACACCCTAACGACCCTTAGGACGACAATTACGTATCGGACGCCGTCTACATGCTATAACATTCTTTCAACGAAACATATTGTTTGAATATTTTTATAAAGAGATCTAAGCGTTTCTTTTTATTCTTAGTAAACATATTCTTATATGAATCTTCTATATTTCTTTAGAATATTATGAAGGCTCGGTGCTACATTGGTAGAGAGTGGTATTATGGTCACATCTGTAAAACAATTAAAAACGAAATTACATCCAGTCTCAAAAACATTCTTTAAATTTTAAAGACTATTTTAACTCTGATTACTCCTTAATTTGTTTAAAAAAAGAAATTAATACCCATTTTAAGTTTAAAAACCTTTTCTGAAACGGACTCACAATTAATTAAAAAGTCCTTTCTTTTCTTTTTGGTTTATTTTCTCGTATTTCACTCTTGCACTATTTATGAAGTTTTCTTCGTATAAATAATTTCACTTTTAATATTTACAAGACTGAAATTAGATAGCAACCTGATTTTACAAAAACGCTCATGCTTGACCTCAATCACATTTGATTGAAAGTGATAATGGAGCGAGCTTGCCTCACATCAACCGTAGACAATAAGGTCTGCTTTTGTAGAAAATTCCATAAAAATCGCGAAATATGGATTAATAAAGATCAATGTAACCAGGTTTTCTATTCGCCTGTAGATGTTTCGATGTAGCTACAGCGTATAGTTATCTGTTGAAGTAAGAGCCAATACCTCTATACACCTGTATAAATAACTCGTACGTATTTGTTTGGTTTCATGATATGATCATAATTTTATTTGCTTTGTTCAACGAGCTAAGTCGATTTACGTTCAATTTAACAATTAATTTTTAATAGATATTATCACTAATTTTGTCATGAAAATTTCGAAACATGTTCTTAATAACTGGCTAAATGTCCTTATTACAATGGATATTAAGCGCAGCTCAGTCTAAAAACTGAACGAAACTACCGAGAAACAGAATATAGTGGGTCTTCTATATTTATGAAGTAATTATTCGATCAGCTTAATAGCTGATGTTGTCTAATACAACGCAGGCAGAAAAGCGCAAAATATATCAGACGTGAAGTGTTCACTTTACTGAACACAGTAAATGCTACTTATCAAGGTTTTTATTAGATATAGTAGTAAAACATATTTATAAGATGAGTTATATAGTTATTATAAGAAAGATATCGAATGTAGGTGCCTAACATAATCGATCCAGTAACGCATACATCGGAGAAAACTAATATTACTTTTCTTGTATCAATAAATATCAAATCACAGTAAGTCACATACCTATAAAACAAGCGTTTAAATAATTTGATAGCTTAATTAGTAAGATTTGTAGGTACTATATTAATCTCCATATTACATAAACTTATTTTAAAAAGAGTCAAAGTGTAATGTAAAAAAGCTTATTTCTTTGCGTTTTCGCACTTTACTTAACGTGGATCTACTAGTTTGGATATATACTGTCATACTTTACTTCAATAACCGATCATGTTTTATTAGCGTCCATATGTAAATAATAAATCGGTGTTTCTACAAACAACAAAACTGGACCCCTACACAAAGAAACATTAATTTATCTATTGCGCTAGTAGAAAAGTACAAATATATGGAATGAACGAAACGCATCAATGTGTTATTTTGAAAGTTTATATCAATTTTATACATTTAGCACTTTCTACTAACGTTATCGTTTATCGCATATGACTTTGTCTAGGAAGCCAAACTCATCCTATCACTTTACAGTATCGCGGTAAATTCGGCATAGTTTGATTGTATTACTTAAAATATCCACTGTATATTACTTAAGTATTACTTTATAATTTTCGTAAAGAAAGATAGTGCAGTTTATAAAAGGAACGTTCAATTTTCAAACGCAACCGCAACCAACCGCCGACAACCGTCCAGCAATAGGCGTTGCTAGTGATGTGCCACGCGCGAGGTGTTCCACGTTAAAGTGCGCTTTGCCACGCGATCACCGCTCCGCCCATCCTCACGCACGCTAATACCTGATTTTTTCTAACTTTGTTTTCAACAATTCAACGCTAATGAATTATTCCCGTGAACCTTGACGTGGTAGTAAAGTAATTTGTGTATTTAAATACCTACCTACCCCAGTTTTGTAACAAATTCTATCGTGTCTGAGATTTGTATTTATATTTAATATTTTTGTGTAGCTGCTATTAACTTTAGGAAGTTAGTATTGCTTGTAACACGAATGTTTACAACGTTTCATAAATATTAAAAAATAATAGATACCATAAATATTCCAAATTAGTTTTTTTTTCATATGAGTTTAAAAGTTTAATATTTACTTATATAAAGTTATAGATTTTAAAACATGTTCCATAAAAACTTGTGTTTCGCTTTATTAATACTTATGTTTATTCATATATAATCATATCTAATATTTGATATAAAATTTAACTAACACCCAACAAAATATACAATACAAAAAAAAACTAGCTAGGTATAGGAAAAAAACAGTTCTTGTTAAAAGAAATCAACAACAGTTCATTCTTCGTTCAATAAGCAAATTGTTGTAAAATAATTTCATAACCATTTCGCCAAAAATTGAATCTTGTTGAGACACCTAACCAGTCTATATTATAAGTTATAATAATATTTTATAATTATAAAGAAACAGAATTTATGTTTTAGTATTTTACAATAAACATCTTTTTTTTAAGTTCTCATAGGAGGATATTAAGTAACGATGAAAATAAACGAAATCTGAAATATAGCCCATGTGCATAAAACTAGTGCTCTTTGGGAAATGAATGTCCTGCTATGACTTAAGTACTAATATTTTTAATTGTAAACATACCTTATTTCATAAATCTCATTTCTTAAATATATTAGAATTGATATCATAGACAGTATAGAAATAACGTTCCTATATAAAACACGAGTAAGAATAAATCAAATCTTAAATATAGTCCAAGTGCATGAAACTAACGTTCGTTGATAAACGGCGGCCATCACTGCACGCCACGGCCTATTATGAGAGCATGACGTCACCGCCCCGCCCCCCACCTCCTCGCTTCAATCAAACCGGGGAACCCTCGTCATGCCCCCACCCCATGTTCCGCTTTACTGACTCCGCATTTTTTCTCATAATAATAACGTCGAAAAAATCGCACAAAAAATCTCGACAGACGCGCCGTTGCTCATCCCATCCCTATCGCGGCGGTCCTTTTTCGGATCAGACGCTGGAATTCTAAATTTGAATTTGACCAAAATTCCGATCCGATTTTGTTATTTCATTTGTTTTGCAAATTATCGTGCAATCATTATTATAAAATTGAAAACTTTTAAATAAGTATTTTGCTAAAATAATTACATACAATTACAGTTTTTTTTTTAATAATAGCAATATAAATATTAATATCTATATTGAATCTGATGGTATGAACAGTGCGGTCCAGAAATGATGGCAACTACTCCAAGACCGAAATTACTTAACAGTTGCCGTCATCATGCCAGCAACATATGGGAACTACGTCAAAATGTCTCTATAGATACAAAAAAAGCTTTTCAAACACGAGCATAGGACAGTCATAATCTACTATCGTCTGACATATGTAATTGTGTAGATAGAATAATTTATAGATATGCATTATACACATTTTTTTAATTACCTATTGATACATTTTACAGAATAACACAGGTAAAAGACCCATGACCTACCCGAAATAATAAATATCATCCAAACGATTCATTTAACATAAATAAATCAGTAATTGCTTATTAAAGCCCGTTGGTCCTAGATGTACTCGCTAGTTTGTTGTCTCATATATCTAAGCTCCTAGATTACGAAATGTCTACAAATTATAATAGCAGTGGCTAGTAATTAATCTGTCCTCTTTTAAAGTATACCAAATCCATCTTTTTAACTCTTGGGTTCAGAATTTTATGAAAGATTTTCCATCTCTTTTATAATTGGTTTTTTATCTCTTTTTGTTGGTAGGGCGTTTGCCAGAACTGGGTCATGACCACAGTACACCGTATACACTCACGTACACAGTGTTAAGACCGTCATAGTGACTCGCTTTGGCTTGTCGCGGGATCAGCTTATGTATATCCAGTGACTCATATACTTAGAGACCTTCAGTCGTGGTATATGTGAGCCGACATGACGACGAAGACTATCAATGGATTTTCATCCTTTGGTGGTCGCTTTCATTGTTCGACTACACTGTACTTACCATCAGGTGCACTGTACTTACTAAGTCGAGCCAGTGTAAAAAAAATCATTAATGTCTAAGAAGACTTGCACTAAAAATTAAATCTAGTTTAGAATTATATAAAATGCTATTTAGCGCTGATCTGTACTTATTGTCTAGCACTAAATCAAAATCTAGTTGTAACAACACTTAAACTGAAATCATCATTAAGATGGAATCAAACCAATTCAATTAATAAACGTTTTATACAAGCTTAAACTAGATTAATTCGTTAGTGCAAGCCGCCCTAAGTGTCTTCAAATTTAAAACAGGTTTACGAAATTGAGCGTTATCTATTATCAGAGTTTTATCTACGCATTATAAATATATAAAAATACTTAGGCACATATTACTGGAAAATATGTGTCACTTTTTTAACACCCATTAAATATTATCTAATAAACGATTATAATATAAGTAACGAATAAATGATGAAACTATCATTTCAATTGTATGCTCTGTATTTCGTTTACCTAGCTGGCATAAATCATTAAGGCTTTACGAATTATCAATGAGAATAGAAGGTCATCCAGTCTGTGTTCACAGGTGTTTTATTATAAATAGAAGCAAACACTTTTTTTATTGGATTATAATATTACATTTGAAAAAATATTTACTAAAAATAGTGTGTATGTGACGTGCGATATACATACACGAAGGTACTAATTGCCAAAATTTCAAAATAATTAAACTCCTAAAACTGAATTACTATCTATTATTACGCCGAATCCCTATTGGGGTAGGCAGAAAGAATGGAACGTCACTTCTCTCTATTCTAATAAACCTCCTTCGCTTCCTTAACTTTCATTAGTCTCTTCATGCATTCTCGGTGATTCCGCGTGCTTTTGAAATTTACCCTCTATCAGAACTCTTTTTATTTGGTCTACGTAGGTAAGTCTTGGTTGGCCTCGGCTCTTAGGCTGGGATTTATAGATCTAACTTTAAATTTGCTTAGACTTTACTAAATCGTTACAATTTATATTACTCAATGAATGTCAAAGGATTAGGTAAGTCACCGATTTTGTCAACGTGGACATAGCTCTGTGAATACTATGGCTATGCTCATATTTGTATTATATATTCAGTTTTTTGTCAAAACGAATTTATTTTTTGAGAACTTTGCTAAGTAAAGTCGAAATAGCGTCTATAAATTTCAGCCTTACTTCTTTACTATTTCTTGGCTTTCATGATTTTTTGCGATATTTCTCAAAAAAAAAAAAAAACATTCAATATGCTATAACGAATGATGATGTCATGTGTACAAAGGAATTTTGATTTTATCTTTTCCTAAATAAAGTGGAAGTTTACATGTTTTTATAATGTCAGTATTTCAAATGTCACTTTTATGCAATTAATGAAACCGCTTTTATGTTTTGAAAGTATTACATTGAGACCTATATAAATGTTACTTAAATGGTTAATATTAGATTCTTATAAATATTGTATTTCTGCCACTGGATTTTGCTTCTGTTCTTTTGCACTGAAATTGCAAAGGAATCTTAACTATCCATGCGTACAAATGATGTCATTTGGTACTTATATCTATTAAGAATACACCAAATGATATATGCACGTTAAAAATATGGAATATTGTCAGTTGTGCGTACAGCCACTAATGTAGCTCTGCTCAACTCTTAAGGGTTATAGCGTGGCGATATATTTATTATTTGTCATTTATATAATCCTTCATAAGACATATCTTACTAGAATTACTAATATATTTTATTTTTAATTTATTTTTGTTACTACATTGAGTAACATAGGATGTCTTTTAATTTCACTAATAATTACGCTTTGTGGCATATTGAAAAATAAAAAATTCTTTCACTGCCATCTATGGTCAAAATATTGAGAACTTACGATAAAAAGTTGTCTACTCATCAACAGATGTCAGTAGCTTCGAACTTTTGAAAGTTTCGTTAACAACTTCTTTATTTAGTTTAGTGATTCTTTAATAGATGGTGCTGTTTCAAATTAAAGTCTTAAAATGTTTTTATGTGATAAATGGAAAATTGTGTTTTATAATGATAAAATTTTTACCACTTTATATCGATAATGCTTTTATATCAATAATTGGGATAAAAATATGTTGTTGAGTAAGAATTTCAATCCCTAATTATGGTTGTAGATATATTACTTTTGTGTTAATATAAACGAAACTTTATTTTTTAATCTTCATGATATGATCAAGTGCAAAATTTAAATTCTTTAGTCTTAATCCTTGTCGGTTTAGAAAATTTTGAAGGCAATTAAATAACTAGTGCATCAAGGCAATAAGTCAAGTATAAACTATCTCTGTAAGATAATATTTTGTTATTACAAGACTATTAATAAATAAATCTTTGTTACATTTACAATTTTCGTTTATTTGTTACATCAGTCGTCATTTTTTATTGCTTAAAAAATTTAGCTTAGGTATTTTATATTTATTTATTTTCAGTACAGTAGTTGCGCAGATTAAAACATAAACATCATTCCTAATAAACTTATAACCCAGTATAGTATATATAAAGTGAACACCTCATGCTAAATAAAAAAAGTAATATGTTTAAAACATGTTAATTAATAGATATGCTCACATACAATGGCTAATTTGGGTATTTTTTAAATATTATGATGAATGTGAAAGGAAGCTCATGTCAAGGCGGGCGGTTAATTTACTCGCGAATACGCGCGTCATCGGGCGGGCGATATCGCGTAGTTTCCGTTTCACTCTACCGATGAAGCCCATACATCAAACTTCGGTCGCAACACGCTGCTCATGTAACATGGAATTCAACCAGTAAACTATGTTCAAAAGCTACTCTTGAAATTTCTGAAGCTGTGAAAAATTAAGTTATCCTAATTTATATTGAAATAGCTTAAATTTTATCAGTTCTATGTCCTCCAATTACATATTAATCTTTCTGTCAGCCTTATTACCTATCCTATGATATGAGATCCTTTGATCAAGTGTAAACAGAGTTTTAAGCAGGTTGTCTTAAGCATGAAGCTAGCCACGTATATATTACACGTGTATATTATCATTATTATTATTATCATTAGTACTCAGTAACTCCGAATACTCGATAAATCGAATCGTTTTTTTTTTACATCATTATACGCAATATCATATGAGGCAAAATAATTATTTTGCCTAGCCAGACTAAAAATAATACCCAATTTTTCTCTAGAGCTATGACATGAGGTTTTTTAAGAAAGTCATGAACAATTCAAGTCATGAACTTCTTTGTTGGCAGCGCAATAAAAACGATTTTTGTGTTGAACTTGTCTTTGAGCTACGAAAACCACTTTCCATTACGTGGGCTGTAAGCCTGTTTGCCGACAAAAGCTTCAAAAATAGTCTAGTGAGATTTGTTTCACAGTTTTTTATGATTATCCTTAACCTTTATAGAAAATTAATCTTACGCCAATTGTGGTATGCTTTATACAGTAAATTAATTGATCTTTATCTTTTTACATACTTTTAACATTATAAAAATATAATAAAATACATGATAGATATTTTTTTTAATTTAGTCAATTCTAAAAATATACATATATATATTACGAATTATAACTTATCCTTTGAATCAAAGTTCCCTGATGGACATTTTTTTTAAGCAGTTAGTGATAACTGGGTAGGTAAGCACTAGATACATAATACCAAAATAAATTCGTGATGTATCATCATATAATCTTGTGATCATTATGTTAGCTTACTCATATTGCATTTTAAAGACAAGAAACGCTTATAATATTATCGAGAGTAAAACAGGGTTTTTGTACTGTTCCGATAAAAAAGGGAAACTGTGAATATTCAGAGTACAACTCGGATTATTCATTGTAGCCGGAAAGAGTCTGTGTTAGGAATTTTAATAGGGATTATAGACAATTCGCTTTCTACTTTTAACATTTACCGTTGACTCTCTATGACTCTAGTCTATATATCAAAGTTTATGATTAAGCTAGCGTCAGAAATAGATTTAGTATTAAAATTATACTTTTTTTTTGTATTAAACTTGCCATTGCCCTATGGAAACAATAAAATTCGATTCAATTCGCGGCACGTGAGCCTCATGTTGTAAATATTACACCTATAATATTGACTTATAATTTAATAAACTTTGAAATACGTACATTATGCGTCTTGATTCTTAAATTATAGAATAGTTACTGAAATTGTCGTCAAAGACGCTCTGTATCGCTACATGATATAACATCTGAGATTTTTATTGCGAAGTGACGTTTCGTGATATGTTACGCTCCTAAATGAATCGTTTGATTGTGTTGAAAAAGAATCTAACTTAATTTAATAATAATACAGTAACAAAAGTTTAGATGGCGCTGTATTTATTTCGTCGATAGATGGCAGTGTTTAGTAATATTTAAAAAACAATAAAATATGTTTGTAAATTTGAGCTATATAGTAAACGGTTTTATCAGAATTACAATAGATTATATATTCCACCTACTTATTGCCATACCTCAATTCCGCTGCTATTGTTCGCTCGTATGCGTGCGATGTTTGGATTGTAGTGCAATTACAAAGGTGTCGACGATCGTAGCACGTTATAAATCAGCTCTGCGCGATATAACAATTAGCTGGTATGATAGCAATGTTAATTAAACGCCTACAATGCGGCGACACTAGCGCTCTAGTAGTCGTTCTCTGAACTACATTGTGCTGCTCAGATGAGACAGAAAAATTAACATAAATCGTAAAACTAGGTCCGATTTTTTCACTGATAATTATAACGTAAATTAAATTAAGTGTAATTTATGTAATTAGTAATTCAATTAACATTTCTCTTGCAACACTTAAAGCACGCGATGTTAATAGTCGTTGGTAGCTATAAATTAATTACTGTGAAAATAGATGTTAGGCGGTTTTTAAAGAAAATATGTACATAATTTACTGGATTTACGGTATTAACGAAAAGTTTATATTTACTTTTTTTCTAATTAATTATATCTATGAGTTTAAAAATAATAGATATCTTTGTTCTATTTTATTGGAAAACTGATAATTATTTCATCTTATTTTTGTAGGCACCATTCTTTAATTAATTAAATTACCTAAATTTTTAAAGTTCAACTTAGGAATCATATATTCTCTGCAGGTTTTTCACAGTTCAACGAAACAAAATTTGCGGTTAACAATTAACATTTTTTTTTTAAGCTCATTCACACTTTATTACATTAAAAGTCTCAACATAGTTTTAAACTAAAAACAACTTTGTATAGGTCATCTATTTCCCAGTGCATAACTCGTTACTAATTTGAATAAAACATGAGATAAACAATTAAGTGCTCGTATATTTTATACGTGACTCAGCCGAAAGCAGACACGTGTATGATATAATATATTAGATTTTGTGAGTTGTGTCGGTGACAAAATAGCAAAAGTGACATGGTAACGCAATATTCGGAGCCCGTCAACAACGTGCCTCGTGAAAAATTATGGAGCCGCGGTGAAAATTACAGAAGTTGCCTGATTAAATTTAGAAGTTGCCGTGTGTAATTAGCGTTACAACGCATTTCACTCAGCCCAGCTCGACGGATTACGCCGAGGGGCCTTTGTTTTGGGACACCGGCAAACCGTGCATATTTCAATAGCATTTACAAATGTGACACTAGAGGAATGAGTAAACGAAAAGTCTATTCATTCTTTTATACCTAATGAAATGTAGCTACAATCGTGTATAACTGAGAGCAGCACCAGACTTAACGCTTTCCCATTGGTTAGACTGAAAAAGAAAATTGGTTATTGAATAAAAAATCTGTCACGGCATATTGTCTGTGACTCACCTAATTGAAGGACCATGTTATCAAAATCCATGTTGTCTCTCGAGTCAACAGTTGACAGTGGCCGCGTTTATGCAGGCCTACACAAATATGTCTCCACGCTTTTATTAAAGAATCTAATATCGCAAGGCGAAGGAAACAGGACTTCCGAGAACAATAAAAGCTAGAGAACTTCTTAGTTCTAGTCGTAATAGAAGTCACCGTAAAACCGTGAATCCGTAAGCCAGTGCGTGTGAACATTGTCTAATTCTTTTTTAATTTATTTTTTTCTAGTTATTTTCCTATAACTACTAGGGTGTACAATATGCTGAATTGCGCCCAGATTTCAAGCAATTAAGCTGCTGCATGCACCTTCTCTGCACGTAGTGCACACCCGCTAATCCGTAATGGACAAGCGTGGTGAGTTAAGGCTAAGATTTATTGACGCTATTTCGACATTGCTTAGCAAAGTTCTCAAAAAATAAATTAGTTTTGACCAAAAACTGAATAGATATATAACAGGAACTCGAGTATAGCCATATTATTTGCAGAGCCAAGTTCATGTTGAAAAAAATCGGAGACTTGCCAAATCCTTTGACATTGATTGAGTAATATATATTCTAATGTTTTAGTAAAGTCTAAGCAAAGTTACAGTTGCGTCTATAAATCTCAGCCCTCGTGTCCAAACCTCTTCCCATGAATTTCACAAATAAAGTGGAAAAAGGGAAGGGAGGGTATGGCCTACAGTGGAACGAAACTAGCCAGTAATAGATATTTTCCTGTACTTTGACATAAATTAAAACTAAATTTATCTACACGTAGAAACAAATAAAATGATAGGTGTATGTATTAAAGGATATGTCTGTCGTAACTGGATTAGAATAAAAGCTAGCTGTGTTTGAGTAATTAAAGAGTTCGTGTAAAAACAGACAAAAGCAACAAGCGACAGATCACAGGGAGTGCGGAGTAGATTAATCGGTCTGAGCGGCTTAATGGATGCTGCCATCATGTCATATCTACGTCCGAGGGCTTTGGTGGCAACGGCGTCATGCTTTATTTGACACTTACATAATGTTAATAGCCAACCTGTTTATTATTAGCTACTAGCCGACTTTTGCGCGATATCGGCAATGATCTGTAATACGGCCTTAGACATTAATAAATCATAAAATTGTATTTTATGGAAGAGACATAATTATTTAAAAGCATTTTAAAATTTAGGAAATTTTAGAAACAGGCCGTAAGTCTCTTAAATAATTCAGTCTATACCTGTGAATATTATTCTGAACCAATGCATTTGAACTCTGCCGGCCTTGTTAGAAGACGAGTTTTAACTAGAGCAACGGTTTAAAGAGTGCCAATACTCAGTTATTAAAAAAATTATTTAATTACGTATTAAAAAAAACTTATATTTCATATAATAATATGTATTTTTCTATAAAAAATAGACTATTTCTTGTAAAAACGGATTTTGCCACAGCTTAAACATTTCGTTGTATTTTAATAAAGTTGTATTGCTTTAATGGCTTTGAAACGCATAAAATACAAACGAATAAATATTAGTTTATATAAGTACACACACACACACACACACACATAGCTAGAGACTAGGTGACCCATCAGAGTTCGTTTCGTCCAAAACATTCCAACTCTATACGCACAAACCTTATTTGGAACGTAATTGAACATACTATTTAAAATGGCGCTCTAATCGGATGAATGGTTTAATAGTAGTATTATACCATAGATAATAAATAATAATGTTACTAAGCCAACGATGGAACAACTTGCTGATAGCCCACCTGATGGAAAGTGCTAACAGTCGTCTATGAACAATTGCAACACAAGTAGTATCGCCGTCGTATTGCCAACATTGCAAAAAGTTATTCACTTAATTTTTGAACGGAAAAAAGTATAATTATATAAACCATCATTTTCAGTGATTTAATATAAACATTAAATGGAATAGAGGAAGCGGAGAGGAGAGTATGTACTAAAATAAAAGTTCCCTCATAGTAAAGCTAAGGACAGGGATGCGTTGTGAATTTATAATTTATGTTTAAACCTATTTAGGTATTACACATAGTACTTATCAAAGGGGAAGGGTTGTGGGTGGTTTAATAAAAACATTAAACGTAACTGTCAAATATCAATACACCACCATTATCACGTAATATTGTTTTATTCCAGTTAGGATACTTACATGTTAATTTAATGGCTTCAAAATGGCATCAATGGCGGCTCGTTGAAAGTTATAATCAAAATACTGAGCTATCTCATCGTTCTGCATTATTTTATAGAAATAAAAAACTTTAATAAAAATCTAATCTCACCGCCGCCTTTAATTTGAATAACGTGTTTTCTTATCGTAAATCTAATTTAAAATTTTGATATAATTTGGCTCTGCATATTCAAGGTGATTTTGTGCTTAAAATAAGATAATTCGCAAAGAAAGAATGATAGGAAAATCAGATCTTTGAAGGCTGTTACGCACTGTGTCTGGACCCCACAGTCTCTGTGTCACTGTGTGTGTGTGTGTGTGATCTGAGTCCATGAAAATATGAATCTAGGGGCTTAGTACAATCACCACCAAGCGTTATATTAACATGATAAAAATTCACATAGTTCAAACCCGGTTCAGACGCAATACACGAGTATTAATAAAATAATACTATAGTTGTTTCGATCTGACAGTATTTGGTTTTTAACTCTTATATTTCTTAAATTATATTATATTTACAAATAATATCCGTTATAATAGTGACACATTTTTATATTCCAATAACAATCATGATATCTCCAAGCAACGTTGTCATTATTTTTCTTTTTTCTTCGGTTGCTTAGCATAAAATCTTAACATATGGATCTGGATTGGAGATTAACGATGAATAGAAATCAGAAGAGAGATGACTAATGTATTGTGTAAGCTACCAAATCACAAATAACCTATGTGCCTATGTACCTATGTGCTGCCTTGTAGTTGTTTGTCGAATAAATAATTTTTAATTTTTTTTTTAAATTCAACGGCTATTTCGGAAAGTATTCGTGAACGGTTCGGATTACACAGGCATAGACACAGTGTGAACCTGCTCTAAGAGTTTAATTTCTAATCCATATTATTGTTTAAAACTGGTACAGCGTGTATAAATCAAACCACTTTGTGCTCCCACAATAGCACCTTAATTGACAAATACTGGAAATGATATATATACCCATGCTTTGGACACTTTCCCAAAATACACATCCTTTGATCGCCGCCTGATTAACAGCTCTCGACTGTCCTCCGCGAAATGTTATTAATATTATTTTTAATTTCGATTCTAAAATCTATTACGCGACGTATTTTACTATGATCTATAGTGTTACATGACAAAAAAATAAATTTCATAAATTTAACATAATTCTGTTTTTTTTCGCTCATTTAAATGTAGTTCGTGTGATTTACATGCTTACATATATACCTGTTCATTGGAAATAATGTAGGAAATCATTTATTATGTCAGCAATATTTAAAATCTCATATTAATCTACCTACAATGGTGACAACTTAATGGTTCATTGAAGGCTGTTCTGTTTTGTCAGACGAAACACGTAGAAATAGTCTCGAGAGAGCCTGAGAATATTCGTTGTAAGCGAGTTCCGAGTGACTCACAAAACTCGTTTTATATGTAATAAATCAAAGTTGTATACTCCGTTATCAAATTATCAAACGCACGTGAGACTTAATTTTAACGTCGGTCAGTTTAAAGACTTGTTCCATGAATCGTGTTTCACTTGAAGATTTTTATCTTAACTTGGTAATTGCAGCCTAGTACATTAGGTGTTTACGTGGGCCACATATTACGTACTTTACTATGACATAGTGCAACAATTATGACTACAGTTTTTAAAATTATTAAATTCTTTCGTAGAATCTGACTCGTGTTTTCTTATATTTTTAAGTAAATTAATCTACTTATATGCCACCGGTATGCGTGTACTACATCTTGTGTCGTTCATTTTTTTCTTTAAAGTGTGATTCATGTGTTTACCGAAACATTGTTGAATGGTTATTTTATTTTTTTAAGTCTGACAGACAGGTCTTAAACAAGAGATTGTGTGCAAAAACGCATATTTTCGTAACGATAAAATCTTTCATAAAAATGACTAGACTAAACAATTAACTTCGGAATACCTGAAATTAATTTAATTGTAAATATACATATTATTTTCTCTATTTCCATATTTTTTACTAGAATAACGCACATATATTGACTTGTACCTATAGATAAAGATAATAAGTATACGCCTGTAGTTTATTATTTGCCAGTTATTGTATATCCACCAGTAACCGTTTGAAAGCTCGTTAAAATAATTATTAACCACCCAGACTTGACTTTTCGCAACCGATAAGATAATTGGCATTGGATAACTTGAGACTAGTTATTAGACTAGAACAAAATTAATTAAACAAACAAAACATTATTAATCTTTCAACAAATGTATAGTTACATATCGAACTATAGACTGCAAGTGGATTGGTCTCGGTCTAGTCAGGAGAATGCAAATGAAAATTGAAAATTAAAAAATGCGAGGGTCGCAGCGCCATGGGGCGGGAAATCGTAAATTTTAATTGTCCATCCGTAATGTAAATTTTTCGGATAGACATTCCTTCCTATTGTACAACAACATTCTTGGCTTCGGTGATTAAATTTGATAGCTTAAAATTAATCCGTGCGTTTTAATATATAATTGAAACTTCTATCTTAACTTTCAATACTTTAAATATATACATATTTAAATGAAAATTTTTATAGTAGTGCGAAGGTTTAAAAATTAGGCTAAATTTCCTATTATCTTACTTCTATTTCTTTATAAATAACTGACCATGAGTTTTTTAAACTAACTTCATTTGCATAATGATATTATAGCGAAAAGTATTTAGCATCATACTAAATAATAATCTACATTGTATGTGAGACGATTTCTAAACGCCTTGATCCTAATAAACAAGGCAATGTAATGACAGCTCTGCCTAACCACCTACGTACCTACTGCAATACAATATGAGTATTTAGTAGATAGGAAATAGTTAAAGGTTAATATTACGAACAAACTCACACGGCGTATAACGCAAAGTGGATGCATGCACTAATGATCAGGTAATAGATCTCTCTCTTTATCTTGAAACCATTAAATCGTAAAAGTAAATTATTTTTTTGCTATTATATAATAACAAATAAAAAATATTAATAATATAAAACGGATATTACATAACCAGCATCTGTTAGAAGCATATTGTGTGGAGTGGCCGCCATCATTAACTGTTGCTAATGAAGCATGAGCTTTTCGGTTTGAAATAACTTGCGGCTGCCGGAGGGCGGCCTCAGGCTCTGCTCCTGTACGAACTTTTTACATGAAATAAATTTAATAAAGCATATCAACAACATTAAGATGTGACTTTGAAATGACGTACTGTCAAAATAAAATAATAAAATAGTCTCTTTAAAAACAAGTTTAGTTCAGAGTAAACGTAGAACGTAAATATCGAAATTGATTGAATTCAGATGTTTTTGAAACAAACAGAATTTGCTTGTTTATTCAATTTTTAATTTAAAGGGTCTCTTTAGATCATGAGATGTCTTTTTCTAAAAAAAAATCTGCACTATAGTATCTTTAAAGGTTTGATTTTGAAGATAAATTAAAACCTCACTTGATTTTTAAACAGCATTAACTCGGAAGCTACTCAAACCTTAATAACAAAAATAATGAATGAGATATAATAATTAATTAATAATATTTAACAAATAAATATGAAGCTGAAATATTTTGTAAACAAGTAGTTCAATTATGATTGGTTAATTGTATTTATATAGGTTTTTTTTTAATTTGCTTAGTATTTTGTAGAAGATTTCTTAGAAGATACGTAATAAATTATACAGGTTAAGCATGCATAGTCAGATTGAACGATAACACTGTGGTTTCTGTAACACTTGTTCGGCGGCACACAAATTACCGTCCATGTAAAGTTATGTCGCCGGGCCGCGGCTTGTCACTCATGCTCCATCAACTGCTGGGAAACGTCGTGGTATGACATTGGATCAACCATGTGTCGCCCTCGAGACGCTACACTATTTCATCTGTCGTCTCATTTTTGAGGACACGCTTCCTCCAGACAGACAAAGACGGATTTCTAACATGGACACCGTTTAAGAATGTCTCTCAGTCATCTGCGGCAAACGGTGCCGTATTGCAGACAGGTTGTCGCTAATAGTTGGTTTACTTGGAATATGATGTATTATAACTTCGTGTGTGTCCCGGGTATAAGACACGTGTCAGTCTACATCGACCTGACGGTCGGTTGCGGCGCGTGATGACTCTGGCGCATCCAGCCGCGGCCCGGCCAAAACAAACATTCGATCGATCGAAAGCCGCCTCCATATCTTCGATATTTAATAATAGATTCACTAAGTACATTAAACTCTCCTTTTCAGATTCGCCGAAGATCCGATGAGGAGACACCGTCCGTTTGCAACGCGTAAATCAACACGAAGTTTGCCTACGCGCGTTTAGTGAATGGAATCCGAAGTGTTTGTGTTGTGACTGAACTGTGATAAGGTAGTGTCGGCCCCGGAGGCCGAGAATCTGCAACGGAAGATACGGACGCGAGCCGCGCGGGCTGCCGGCCCGCGATGAGTGCAAACAACTGCGACAGCATGACATATTTCTCTAACGCATACATGCCAGACATGAGGAACGGAGCTGGACACGATCACCAACAAGCGCACTCGCACTACGGCGCAGTGCCGCAGCAAGGGCATGACATGGACGGCTGCGACCAACAGCTCAGGCCGGCGCAGCACCATTACCCAGCGCAACCGGCGCCCGGCATGCCTTACCCTAGGTTTCCACCGTACGACAGGCTGGGCTACTACCAACAAATGGAACAGAACGGCTACCGGCCCGATAGTCCGTCCCAAATGGGGCACATGGGCCCGAAGACGGACGGTTACGGGCCCAACGGTCACCAGCCCCCTACGCCGGCGGTGTATACGTCGTGTAAACTCCAGGCTGCGGCGGCGACGGCAGGGGGAGTTCCAGGAAGTCCACCCCTGGAACAAGCGCAGCAGATGCCCCACCATATGCACCCGCAGCAGCATATGGTCCAGCATGGGGTCCCACCACACCAGCAGCATCTAATGTATCCTGTCGACGACATGCAGCATCAGACGCAAATGCCGCCCATGCACCAGCAGTCGATGCACGCACAACAACCGCCCCCACAACAGCCCCCTCCAAACACGAATGCGTCGTTGCCCAGTCCATTATATCCATGGATGCGAAGTCAATTTGGTGAGTCTTTTTATTTGCATCATCTTTGTACGTAGATAAATTTAACTTAAAGTCGTGATATTATCTCGTACACTCTCCTCCTTTAACGGTCCACAAAATAAGCTATAGTAATAATAAATTGTTCTCTATAGTAAAATTATAATCACAGACAATTAAATTCTCGTAACATCGTGTTAGGTGATAGCGAATTGAAATAATTTGCAAAAACACTCTCACTCCACGCACGCTTTGACGAGAAACAATAAGTGCCAGAAACAATACCCTTCCTACTGTTCGGAAATTATTTATGGGCCGAAGAGGCATTCAAAAGGAATTTCACTTTTCATAAAATTTACAACTCTGAACACAAAAGCGCTCACCTTCTGTTTAGCTGACGCCGATGGCGAACAATGAGCTCTCAAGTTGCGCTACCGACTCCTACTGTTTTCGAATTTGTCTGAGCTAATTTATGGCAAGCTATTTGATTTAGAGGCACTATTATAATTGGTGAGGTCCTTCAAATCTTCCTTCTGGCATTTAGTTTTGCAAGAATATCGCCGCGAAATACTCGTACTAACTATCAGTGGCACTGTGAATATCGAATTCAATATTGGCAATTGGATTTCCTTCAAGTGTACGTGAATTTTTTGAACTTTAAAATGAAATGCCGGAAGCTGTCCATTATGCTTGGAATATGTAGGTAAAACTTTTTAGATTAATAGAATAATAATATTAAAAGGAACGGTTTGGCCGGATGTCCTTGATATACATAACTGACGACAGGCAGCGGAAATCCTGATGACATTTGTGAAGTTGGCATAAATTTCTCGTTCTGAGAATATTTTTGTATACTTACCTAATCGTTTTACCAGTTTTTTGACCTTTCATGATTCGGTTATAATTAAAGAAAGAAAGAAAGGTTTCTCGAGGAAAAGGAAGGACACATAGCATTTACGTTTAGATAAAACAATGAAAAAATAAAACAACCAATAATTTTTAAGATTGATCATAATGGTAATTGTAGAACAAAATATTTGTGTATGATACTATTTGTAGTAAATAAACTGCTCATTCATAGTGTGTTCTAGTCCATACGAATTTTCGTCAGTCACAGCTAATATTACCATTCCTATAAGTGGATTCTGGATTTTAACAGTACAGTAACTCTTTTTCATCTTTCTAATGCATTTTCTTTCATTTACTAATTATAATGACTGTGTTCTTTTCTCTAATATATTGTTGTCTCAATGTCTTTTTGTGTAATACTTAATGTGAGTAAATAGGGGTATTTATATATTAATCAAATATTAACTATATTCAGTTTTTAATATGTTGTAATCCATATGATAGAGAAGTACCTTAATTTGATATATTGGATGAGCTGCGTAATATATTATATTTTTCACAAAACTTAAAAATAATCCTCTCAATTTCAACGTACGCAATTGTTTCAATTCATATTTATTAATTCAGTCTCAGTAAAGGAACAAATTAACATTACCTATGTTTTGAGTAATTATTACATGTTTCATTTGATTTGAGAAGACATCAAAGATGTATGTATATATAAGCTTTATCAATTTTACTATGAAAATGATCGACTAGAGTGTCACCTATTCTCCTTTATTCTATAGATTGCCAAGGTGACTAAAAAACAACTAGATATATTAGATATAGTAAACTAGAAGTGTAGAAGATATTTACCCCTCGTATACCCGTGTCATAACCCTTATCTTGTGATGCCAGATAAGATGTGCCAATTTGCAGGCTGTTCTCTCGCAAACGTCTGGTCAAAGTTGGCCCAAGTAGTTAATTAATTTCAAACTTTGATATGGTTCGGTTTTAATTAGTCAAAGATAAATTGGTTAAGTACGGACTAGATTAGACTTTTTCGTTCTGTATTTCGATTACATGGTTTATATAGTCGGTCGAGTAATTTTGGTAAATTGTATATTTATTACAAGTAATTTAAATATTAAAATTAATGTATCGTCATGCTTTATACCTTTCTGGATCAACAGAGATATATAACCTATCTACATTTTAGGATTATATCAATAAATCGTGTTTATTCTAAGCTAGTATTAGCTTCTAGGCTAAGTGTATTTAAATAGCAAAATAACATTTATTATATGATTTCAAATATAACTTAATAAATTAAATCATTTTGTAATGGGAGATAATTAGATAAGTTGAAGTTGCTCTATCAGAGTATATCATGCAATTACATTAAACTAATTTTAATTATACTCGACTATACTTGAAAATGTATTACAATGTGGAATAAATAATTACATTTTTATTACTAAAGAATAAATATAATCTATGGCTAAAACTTTTTAGTTTTCGATGAAGTTACACACGTAAGTAGTTAGCATTAAGATGAATATTAAGCTCTTGAAAGATGCAGTAGCAAATAGTCGCACTTAAGACAGAACTCTAACAAGGGTTCTCGTGTTATCTATTTCAAACGGCTCCTTCATTAATTATCTTCAAAATCGACTGCCATTTTGAAATAAAAAAACAACCAATAGCAACCCGGCTTATGTCCGCTTTAAAATAGAACCACGTTCAGAGCCGACGAATCATTAATCATTGTGGTACCGCATAAGTACATATAAACCGCGATTAAAATATGTTAACACATACACTAAATTATAAAAACCCTATACGACCCGTCAAGGAATTACTCGTTATCGATATTAGATTCTATTTAGGAAATCCTTTATAGTTAAAAAGCAAAAATAAAAACGGAATACAATAAAAATTAATTAAATGAAGACACTCACATGGTAACACTTGCAAAGTGCGTAGCTAGTGAATAAAGGAGAAAATGAAAGCAAAGTATCATGCTAGTAGGTCATGACGCCAAAAAGCTTATAATCCTCGTTGAACGCAAGCATCATTCAATTAATTGAATCAGTTTATTAGACTTTAAACTTATTTCAATTAGTAATCTCAGCATAGATCGCATCTAAAATTATTATATTTCTTCAACAGTATAGAATAATAACTTTTTAATATTCACGAATAATATCATTTTCTCAATTATTTTGGTACTTTTATTGTCTCACTAATAAACTTACCTTTCGGGTCGAACAGGGCTTACAAAATACACTATATTATGCAAGTAGTTTTGTGAAGAAACATTCAGCGAGATATTTTTTGTATTGTTATAATTATACTTGTTTTTGCCCGTGACTCCTTTTAATAACTTACCAATCATAAACATCCATTGGAAACATTGGAACCGATTTAGCTTAGCCGACCTGTGGATTTTCAAAATTTATTAATTATAATATTTATTTGTATTTATAATCTTATTTTATGTTTAATGAGTTTCTGCAACGGATCGGGATAGGAACTGGGGTAATATCCTCATCTACAATTGCTGCCATACACGATATATTTTACGATATATCGATAATATCGTAAAATATATACATAAATTATGAATGTCCAAGCAAAACAGGTTCCTTAATATTTGAATGATGACTGGACAACATTATTGCGATTTTATAATATATAGACAGTGCGATGTATATATAAAAAAGCGTGGGAAAACATACAACGTCTATTATTTCTAATCTGATCACATTTTAATTTTGAATATTTTTCTACTCAGCAGATGTTCGTTCAGTTGAGTATGATATATATGCAGTCACTGGATTGTCTCTGTAATAAGAAAATGTTTTATAATAAATTGCCCGTTTTAATAATAACGTCATATTTTTCGACGCAGTGGCAGAATTTTAATTAAGTGTTACAGATTTTTTTTAAATTGAAATATAAAAATGTAATTAATTAAAGTTTAAAATTAACAAATATCAAGATGACCTGGTCAATTGCATTCTAAAATTACTGATTTTTTTTATTTCAAGGTAACATTTGTTTACACAGTGCGAAGCGATAGGTAACTGATCGGTTTATTTACAAAATACCGATGCATACCATCTGGTCTTCGACGTTGTGGGCAATGAAACGCTGGACATTTTCAAAATCATTATTACCAATATATTTGGCAAATAACAGACAAAAACACCTTATATTTCTGTGAGATTTGACGTATAGTCGCACTGACTAACGGAATAGAAAGATAGACTTACCTAGTCCGAGAGGTAGGCGCGATAAGTTAACGGGAACCGAGGTGGAAATGAGAATATAATGGAAACCCCCCGTTTTCTCCCGCTTGGCACTTTTCCCCCCTTTCGCATACAATGCGGAATAGACGACTTGTTACATTTCATTGTTCAGTTATCAGACAGCAGGCCTTTGTGAAAGCACGATGATTGAATACAAGTATTTGTTCTTGCGCCTGCTTTTGATTTTCCCCGCTTGCCACTGAAAGGCCGAATCGTTTCGTATTAAACGTGAAAATATATAATACAATTACAAATGTGTTTCGGTGCGGATGTTGTTTCGTTTCACTTGAAATGTTTTTGATGAAGCCATAACTTATGTTTTTGATTTTGACTAATTAAAGTTCTGTAATAGGAACATTTAGCATATATCTACTAATATATACCTAATATATAAAGTTCAAAAATAATGCATCTGCCTTAGTATGTAAGTTGCCTTCTCAATTAACTACTTCATTATAAATTCTACCCGATTAAAATGCTCGGTAAAAAAATAAAAAGAAATAACGTATCAGGTATCATGTATTATAACACAACATTTATGGAACATAACCTAGACACATTGCCCTAAGCCAAATTAAGCTTACACTTTGAGAGGGAGGCGGTTCATGATGTCCGGCGCACCGCCTAAGAGAAAGGTATTGGAGGGGTGGGCTTTTACTCAACCCCTCCTAGAGGGGTACCCTCAATAAGGCTTTTTTCCCTGGGCGTCTGGATGAATTTGGTTTCCCAGGCCCGGGTGGAGCAATCAGAGGGACACCCCGGGGGTTTTAGTCACTAGGAGTCTGACACACCGGGATCGCCGCCCATAGAACAACCCTGATAATCCTATGCAGGATTTTTCCCCCGGGAAACAAAAAAAAGCTTGCATTTGTATTGTATATACTAAACAAAGTTGTACATACTTAAATACATTTACATATAGGATTCACGAAATACTGATATGTTAATCCCAGGAAGGTTTACCAAGACACGAACCCAGATCCTTCAGCGTTGTAGGTAATGTTACTATAAACTGCGCTATCAGGTTCTCAAAAAATGAAACTAAAATAATAATTTAAAATACTTACGTCATACGAATTCAGCATTAATTTGTCAGCACCCTGCAAGTTATACCTCATTACATTTAAAACTAAGTTACCCTCTGTTCAGTCGCAATAAAAATATCTTAAAACTTTTTATTTATTTTGAGCAAACCGACTGCATTTCCCCGACTTCCCCTTGTATTTACACGTGCTATTATTTGCATAAAGATTTTTTCCGGTGGGGTGACGTATAAAAATATATTTCTAATTCTGTGCTTCCGATGTTCCGGTTACGATACTGCCGTTGGCTGGCGTTGAGTAATTGTATTTTTGTTTCGTCGATACTATTTTTAAGTTTGTTTTGTTTGATTCATACCTATGTGACATAATTCTATGAATACCTTTTTCAATAAGGCTATTTTAAATTATCGATACCGACAAAAATTACTGATTTAAAGAAAAGTTCGTCGCTGAGTATTACTATGAATTTATACAGTAGGCATTTATCCACCTTCGTTAGGTTGAAATTTATTTACGCTATTTTGACTTTGCTTAAACTACACTCTAACATAATAATAAATTGTATTATTTATTTCATGTTAAAGTATACATATGGTAGATTACCAGTGTTCTCAACTTGGACATGGTTCTGTGAATACTTAGTCTATACTCAAGATCCTATTAGTAATTCAGTTTTTTGTCAAAGACAAACCTATTTCCTGACCAAAGTCTAAGCAAAATCAAAGTATCATTTATAAATTTCCGCTTTAGAGTATACGTTATGCAAATTATAGTTGAAATCCACATTACAAAAGAGAAACCAAAAAAGCTTTACTTTGCTATACATCTTTCTTTGTTCAATTTTTTCCATCAATTTATTGTAGCGATGTACTTACTAGCATTATTACATAAAAAAATAACATGAGAATCACTGAAATATGTTCTCTAAATTAATAACAAAAAAAAACTTAAATTTTCATTCGATTGTAATTTATAGATTCTTTATACAAATTTTGACAATGTTGTTTTATTTTATATAATCATTACAGCATTTATTCCGTTTGTTACTTAGCAAGAATTTTGTCTTATCTTTTCAACTTTCTGTTCAAGATATTACAAGGTATTAAGCATTAAAAGACAGATACGAAAGATTACATAGAATTCGACTTATCAACACTGGTTTTATAACCGTTTAAAACTAACAAATAATTACAGACAATACTTCGTAGTTTTAAAGTTGCTCAAGAGATGGCGCTATAGCTCAATTATCATTATTGTATAAAATATATTATTTCATGATTAGAAGGTTTTAACTAAATATTATTATAATAGTTTATATTATTATTGTTAAGGTTCAATATTCTTCTACCTACATTTATGTATTATTATTTTTTATTATATCTATTTTTTATTATAGCTATTATTGTTCTTAAAGGTAAGATTCTGAAATGCGAATAAATAAAAATAATAATGTATAATTAAATAAATGCATTTCATTTCAAATGCAATCACAATTTACTGAATGCGAGCTGTCTATACTTATTATGGAGTAAGCAAAAAATAGAAAATTAGCTAAATACATCCGCGCAAGAAATTTTTGTAAAAACATCGAATAAATTTTTTTGCTTACTAATTACTACGGCCTTGTGATACGTTATATTAGTGGATAAAAACTACGACTGCCTATTTAACGAAAATAAGCTATAAATAGATCAAAAAAGTTAGGAAGCTTATTAAAAAACCATTACGAACGTATAATTACATACACCCACATTTGAAATACACCAATGCCATTAATAACCGTCACACACCTACATGCGTAGAACACACGATTATCTTCGGGTAGGATGTTACGCACACATTGCCGTTCTGTGTTGATTATGCCTATAATAGTTATGATTATGGTATATTTATGTTGCCAAGAAACATAAAAGTGCACGCATTTAAGGTAAATTAAATAGGTAAGGTAATTAATATAAATGTATAAACAATTATTATCATTAACACGTGACTTAAACTTTAAACTTTAAAACAACAGCTCTTTGTGCTCCAAACTATTGTTTTTAGGCATGACACTCAATCATTGGATTTAGGCATTCTAAATAAACGTCTAGGGCTTACTGTCTGTAAAACTGAATTTCACCGCACCTCGGTCGCCTCTAGACACTTCAAAATTTTAAGCGCTCGATTTTACAACAAACTAAATGTAATTCTCAATATATATCCCCTTTCCCTTTATGAACTTAAAATCAAAGTCAAGGATTACTTGTTGCAGCTCGATTATTTACAAACTGAAAATCTTTTAAATGCTCATATATAATCTGCACTCACACACAACACTCTTTACTCACCCTTTTCTACACATAACACACCTATACACAACACGTCTGTATATTTTAGTATATTTTTCTAATAATTTGTATTCTCTGTAATGGTGGGCGCTGACGTCTGCGACACAGTCTCACGACTAGTGCAGGCGTCAACGTAAATTAAACTATACAATGTAAAATTTTTGATCCAATAAAATTATTATTATTATAACTTTTAAAAATATCAAAATTATATTCATACCACTTAACTTTAATGACCTGAGATTGTCTAGAAAAAACTAAACGTGCGTTCGAAAACTAAGAAGCTACATTAACATTCATATAAAATTATTAAGTTTGAGGCAAGAAATAATGGCACTACAGTTATTAAAACCTGTTGTATTTCCACAGATACATTATCGAAAAAAGGTTAATAAAACATTTATGGCCATTTACACACAATGACATTGCCCCAAACTTTACCCATAAGCTTTACCCATGAACTTTACAAAGGTACTAGATATATCAAGGCTAGGTAAAAGCTTGGTCAGTGCATTCTATTTAAATAGTAAAGTATTTTTACAACATAAACATTATTATTTAGTTAATATCAATTTCCTGGTCTTTAGAAGAAATAAAATCGACAATTGCAGTGCAACAATTTCACGTAGTATTTGTTATATTGATATTTTTACTAAAATTACCTACATTCAACATTTAACAGCTGAAATAACATATTTTTTGTATTATAAATAGATACCATACCTTTCCTAAAACTATTTTGAATACAATATTTAAGACTGCGTGATTTTTTTTTATTTACATAGATTGCAGTAGATACACATGATATCTGAATATAATTAATTATAAATAAGAAAGTGTAGAAACATAAATCATAATTACAGCTCTAATTACAAATGAAACTTACACGTGTAACAAATTAAAAGAACCTGTAAAATTAGATGTGTATTCATTTATTGCTGTATTATTATCAACTTTCATTTTTACTACCCTCAGTAGTTGTGAGCTGCAAGATACGTGTGATTGTTAATGTGAACATAAAACGAATACATTAGCATCTGTGTCTGCAATTAGAAACTTTGTTGCACTTATTTACATGTTTTATTTGTATTTTTTTAACATTTGTACCATTTTACATTCATAATTAAAAATTTGCAATGAATTATAAACAAAATTGTGTGCAACTTAAAAACATTTTTTAAAATTAAATATCCATGCTTTAGTTCCTGTCTAATGAATATGAGCGTAATTTATCATAATATACCATTTGGACAACCTCTGTCTAAGCCTTTTGCTGGTGATCCTTTATTGTAACAAAGTCTTTTTACCATCTTTCTTAGTTCACATAGTTATTTTTTTTAATATACAAATTTGAGATTCGTTTCGTGAGAACATGCTCCTTGCTTGACACTGACTATACTCGTAGTATTTTTATAAATGAATGAAAATACTGGAGATGGGATTCAATGACGCATATGAGGAGAATCCTTTGTCCTGTAGTGGATTGAAGTGTGCTGATGATGATAATTTAATATAAAATCGTTGTTTCTATATATTTAAAAAAAACTACTTGCAATGTAGGTATAATTTATAATTAATAGGAGCACTTTTAGTTAAATAGAGATTTTAACAAAATATAAAAAATATAATTTTATTTACAAAAATATTGATAATTTTGTAATTTTTATAAAAGCTGTTTCAAAAATATAAAGATTAGGTACCATATAAAGTTATGAGATTTGCTTAATATTAACCTTTACTAGTTAATACCGTAAATTTCGTTCCGTTGCGTGGTAACATTGAAATAGATTGTCTATCTTTGTCTTTCATTCAGTCCTTTTTTAACTCGGGCAAGGATATGTTACCTTTCATTAGTTGTCATATAGGACGCCAATCAAATTTTGACCGCAACTAAACCGATATACCTAACTTAATAGATGCTATTAAAATTCCATTTTCGATTACTGAACACAACAAATTGAAATGGATACATAGCGTTTTAATAAGAGATTTGATCTCATTGTAATTTCGTAATAACTCATACTGCATTAAAAGACGGTTTTCAACTTAAGCAAAGGTTTATTAAATCGTGGCAAAACCGAATTATGATGTTTTATTTTTACTATAAAAATAGAATAACATTTTATATAAGAGACACTAAGATTTTTATATAAGAAACTAGCTGACCCGGCGAACTTCGTACCGCCTAACAGTAGATTCTTTAATTTTTTTTATACCTATTCTGCTATTCAGGATACCGGGTCCGCTAGTAAGATAAAAAAAGAAATAAGAAAGTTGATAAGTCAACAATTACATTATATCAAAAAATTAAAATTATAAAACACTTAAAATTCTTTTTGAGTGTAATGTTACATGTATAAAAATTGACAAATAATCACATTAATATTTATACGTCACTCAATTGTTTTGCCTTCCCGGAACCCGTCCACTAATACTTAAACTTTATGGTATGGTAATAAAGTTCAAATTGACTTTTAAATATTATTACGAATCTTTAGTATGAGAATGGATTTCTATCCTTTGATAGTCGCTTTCGTTTTTGGACTATACTGTACTTACCATCAGGTACTTTGTAGTCAAGCCAGGGTAAAAAAAAATTAGCTATGTTTAAGATTACAACGCTCAAAGACCGCAGAGGTAGCGGTGATTTGTTGGAAACTTATAAGATATTGATTGGGGCTTGGGAGCTTGAATGTTTTAAAACAATGTTCAAGCTCAGTAGCAGCACCCATCTCAAAGCCTATTAGTTCAAGCTGTGTACTAGTCTATCAAACAACAACAGGCACAAACACTTTCTAAGCAACAGGATAATCAGACCCTGGAATGATCTCCCAAAAGACGTAATCTTAGTTTTAAATGTGGACTAATTTAAAAACAACCTCAACAAATACTATGTATCTCAATCACAAAAAGAAATAATTCAAAAATGTGAAATAGCAGGATACAGGCCCTTATTAGTTGTTTCAACTGCTTACTTGATAATAAATAAATATTACTACATCGTAGTTACCTAATGGTAAGTCTCGACTCAGTGCGGTCTAAGAACGATAGAAAATGACAAGGGACAAGAATGTATTGACAGTCACTGTTGAATTAATACTGTAGTGATTGTGTGTAAAGAGAACTGTAAAAATAGGTTACATGTCTAGGGCAGTAATATTAGAGTTGGCCATTTAATAAAAAATAAGTTTTATGAGAAATAGAACGAAAAGAAAGGAAGATCGACTTTTAAATGTGAGGGGAATGCATTTTCAATTATTATATAGGATTGTATCTTGAGCTTAGGAAGGGAATAGACATGAAGTAGAAATTAGATTATAAAATTAAAAATATAATAAATGTAATTGTTCAAATAGTGAAAAATAAAATATATAGCGAGAAAATATATTAGTGTTTTAATTCAAGCGAGTGAGTGCTTTACACATCAATGCATATTTAGGGAAGAATAACACTCATGTAGGGAAGACACATACCTACAATACCAACTTAAACTGCATGGAAATTTACGCACCTATTGCTTTAATTTATTACATAATATTATAAATTTTGCTCCTAACTGTATCTAATTCGTAAAATAAATTCGGTAAATTCGTTAGTAAGAAACATAATAAATCATAAATGCTCTCTACCCGTTATATATAGGTACTTATGTATTACCGCGTCGATGGAAGAGCGGAAAAAAGCAAGCCATTTCCTGCTGGGGATCACACATGACCGGCCTGTCTATCTGCCAGACCCGTATCAAATATTCTCTGGAGCGGAGATCGCCCTCTCCCGGCTTACGGGGGCGAGGGAAGCCCCCTGGGGCCCGCTGTCCCGCGGCGAGGCTCATCTTGGAGCCCTAATGCGTTCTGCGCTCCGAATTACGTTTGGATGAATTTTTAGGCGTTTCTCGAATAACTACTTATTTTGCTACATTTTTCTCATGCTTGTTTATAGGCAACGGTGTACAGTAGACAACAAAAAATAAAGTTTTTTTTTTATACCAAAAGGTGGCGAATTCTGTGAGATCGCATCTGATGAAAAGTGACTGTTCTCGCTTCTTACTAAGTATAACACTATATAGAAATAAGTACAATCAAAACTTGAAGTATTATATGCTCGTAAAGTTGATTTTCATTTATTTATATATTTATTAATAAACTTGAAGCAATCTAAAAACTAATTTAGCCAGATTTAATTTATTACAGTATTTTCTTTTCTCTAGTATCAAATATTTGACTTTAGAAAATAGACTATATCTATGTTTTACACGTTTTGGATATTCACAGCACACTGTTGCCTATAGGAACAATAAGAATGCAGATTTCATTGCACACGAAATATATGTGTTGGATCAAATAGCACAATATTGAAAATGTAGATGTTTCTTATTTTAATAAAAAAAATATCTTTCGCACTTTGTCGTTGAAAAATCACCTACATCGGCACCTTTCATAACTTTTCACTTCGTGATCCAAAGCAATTACTCACACTCTATCGCCATCTCAAATATTCATTCGTGCTTTTCCCGCTTCAAATTATTGTAATGGTCCGAACAAAACTGGTAATTAGACCGCTGCGTGTAGGAACTTTGAAGGGAGGGTCATTTTTATAAATGCTACAAAAGATCGTACCTACGTCCCTTTACCATATTTCAAAAGGTTTGATAAATTTATTAATGGATCAAAAATGTAACGCAGACAGATAAGTAGCATATAGTAGCTAACGTAACTTGCATCTGACAAAACCAGATAGGATTAAAAATATCAGCCCTAGTATTAATTAGGATTAAATTAGGTACTTAGTTATGATAACGGAGTAAAAATTACTTGATATCCAAAATAACTGAATATCCCTATCCATATCAACAAGACTGTAGGAAGAGGAGAAGATATTGAGGTAGAAGATATCATAGCTATTAACAAGAAATAATTCCATCTCCTTTAATAAATATTTTTACCATCAAATGATAATAATGTTTACCGGATTGTCCAAAATTATATGGATATCCAAAAACATTGTTATTTTCATTAACGTGTCCGTTGCCAAAAATGTTTTTTTGCATGTCAATATCGTGGATTCTTATGATTTCACTGTGCTGCAACGGAACTAACCCGACACAGTATGACCAAGTTTATTTTTTCTTTAAGATGATGGCAAACATGTGGACAGCTCTTCTGATAGTAAGCGATTACTGTCACCTAATAACTGTAATGAAAGAATTGTCATTATTGCATTGCTTACTGATGACTTTGTGGGGCGTATTTCTCTCCATTATTGAAGATTTCCATATCAAAATCAAAAAGAAGTACTTTGCTTGTAAACAGATTTATTCTAAAGCTGTTTGTTTGTGCAAAAATTATGAGACGTAACTTACTATGAGGCACGGCTACGGAACTGTTCGACAAAATTGACAACTGAACATTTACGTCTCGCCTTGGCCGCGTGCCGCGCCGTGGCTCATCCCGTTTTTAAGTTGCTGCAAAGTGCGTTCTTATCCTTAATACAATTATTTTAGTTTTGTTTTGTTTCCTCAAATGATTTACGGGTAGGTAGAGCGTAGAAGCTTGTAGATACGGTGGCAGAGGTTGGGTAGGATGCCGCGACGACAGGCGGACTCAGGCGCTGAACAAAGCTCCGCCGGCCTAACAAAGACGTCACCGGCCGTGGTTGCGACGCGGAGTTATGGCACCCATTGTGCGCAACAATACCCAACAAACGAGTTTGTATAAGCTATTAGGTACGCGCATTAATATATATTTTTTGTTCGCCCGAAAATTTAGCATTCCATTACGAGGGAGAGAAATGAAACGCCCGCCGCATGAATTATATTAAAATATATTTGAATATTTCATTTGACACCTTTTTTGCGGCGGAATTTGGTTCAATCCCGGGCGGCTCGCGTAATTTTTAGCGTACACCGAAGTTGAATTTTCTGTGAATAACATTCCATTTCGAATGCGAAACACGAAGGGAATCAGTGTCAACACAACACTGACTGATGGCCGTGTATTCGTGTCATAAATTCTTTTTGAAATTCAACTTTATTTGTTATCAGGAATATGTAAATAAAATATACTACAGAGATCACTTGTAATATAATCAAACCATGTTAAACGTATTAAACTGGCAAAATGAGATAGTTTTATTATCTTGATAGACGAACATACAATGATGGTATAATTACTTTTGTATACACCAACAAAAAGTGATCGATGACAGAAGTGATACAATTGGGCAAGGTATAACATTAGTTTTATTACATTGATATATACCCAGAAACGTGTGTTGAATTCGATATCTTTCTTTTAACATAAGTGGTCTATGCTATAATATACCTTTTGACGGGTAGCGATTTTAATATTGCAGGAAATTTAAATATCATTCAATTTAATTTCTTTTTTCGTACAGTAGCGATAACGGTAATTAATTGTAATATTTATAATAAAATTTAACGTTTTGTAATAAAAATGTAAACAAAACATCATAAAACATTCTGCCGAATAATTCCTCGACAAAATCCTCGATACACATATTGAAAAGTGACTTAATTTGTTCGGTTTCTTTGAACTACGTTGCGGGTCCGCTTTACGGTCAATGGGTTTCATATTGTAATCGTTTCTTTTAGTGAAATTAACATATTTTTAGTTTTTTAATCCTTTCAAATAAAATTTTATCTCATTGCGCTGGTCACTATCGGTGATTAATAACGTCGAATAGTGAAGTTGCAACGGACCTCCCATACCAACAGCATATTGTCTTACTTAAAAAAGGGGGTTATTAGTTACATTGAACAATAATCGTTGTCAATATTATATTTCTAGTGACCCTAAATATATTGTTGATATTTTAACACCCACTTATATAACTTTTTTTATATTAATTTGGTTTTAAACACCGATGAGTCATTTTGTATGCAATGGATTATTTGTTAATGTTTAAAATCCATTCAGAAACTGAGCGAAGTCTATAAAAAGGGAAAAATAATTTTATTATTTACCAAGAAATGTAATGATGTTTGTGATTTTCGTTTCATATACCTAAGTATGTATTAAGTTACCACAAATGCCCGCCCAAGCCACGCCAAAATGATTAATGAATATCAGAGCTTGAAAGGCCGCCATGTTTTATTCTAGCTTTTTCTTTTGCTTGCGCCGTGGGTTCGTCAATTTTCGACGATTTTTGTTTCGGAATTAACTTCCAGGTCTTATGAAAGTTAAAAATGATAATAACATTAATTTGATTGCTTTTAAAATCTATAAGTACACATGTCAGAGTATTTCTAAAATATATTTCTGTTGTATTTGTGTTGTCAATAAATATATTTTTCTTGTTCAAGACCAACACTCTACTAGGTCATACAATAAGATCAACTTACAATAAAACTGGTGAATATAATGCAAGTTATTGCAAGGTGCTTGCAAGAACCCCCTCTATCTTTCATATATTGTCTTCATTTTATTGTTAGTAATTCTCCTCACTACAGCGAAAGTGTTGGGTTCAAATTTCAGCACTATTAATTTTTCTGCGGTGAACACATTAATTGATATGTTGTAACTCATGGATGTTTGTTTTATAGTATCTAAATTATATTAAGTATCTACAGTGTATAATAAATTTTCCATAATAGAAGTTAATGTAAATAGTCGCAATTGACCCTTAATCGTAATTACCGTCCCACCTTACTAACATAAAAACGATAATTTAAAAACCAATTAAAAGCTAATACCATAATGTTCCATACAGTAATGGAAACAATTACTTTCTATTCATGTCATATAGGAAGTCAATGTTTGGTCAAAAACGACTCATATATTTCCCAATTATTCATGTATGATGTGGCCGTAATTATTGTTTTGCGTGTTTTGTCATCCATTGTGTTTCGGCTGCCATGGATATTATCAGGCTATACCTACTTCAAATTTCGTTTCATTATGAGTATATTAAGCTACCTTTATTGTATATTTTATAAACATATATTGCTAGATAAATACCTATATTCTATTGTATCTAAAAACAAGGTGTTAAATTAGTTGAAAATTGAAAGAAAATACGCGGTATCCTCATTTAATGTATGCTTTTGAGTAAATTACATATGTTTTATATATTTATACTGGCTCAATAAAGTGACTACAGTGCACCTTACGGTAAGTACAGAATAGTCCAAATACGAAAGCCACCATAAAAGTAAAACTTCTATTGATAGACTCCGTCGTCATGTCGGCCCACATATACCACGACTGAAGGTCTCTAGGTATATGAGTTACTGGATATACACAAGCTGATCCCGAAACGCGAGAGGCCAAAGCGAGTCACTATTACGGTTTTTACATTCGTGTACTTAGGTCAAGACCGAGTTCGAGCCATCACCCTACCACCTCAAATACAAACGAATGTTGGCTTAGTTAATTCATCGTTTATGTATCTATTGATCCCATAGTGGTTAGATGATGAAATGAAATAAAATAGAATTTTATTCAAATAGGCTAAGCACTTATAAATCATCAAATGAAAAAGATAATGATCTGCCACGGGTTTGAAAAGCAGAATCTACTGAGAGGGGTCCTCAAGAAACTGCGATAGTTGCTCTTTTAAACATAACTAATTAGGTACAATTGTATTCACAAAGGATTGCATGTCACTTAAAAAAAAATATTCGAAGAAGTCTGCTTTGGTTGTATTCACTTTGTCGTGCTTAGTAAGTTAACTGCTGCACTTACACCTACGTATCTTTCTACAATTATAGTAAGAATACCTATGACCAAAGAAGGAATGATACGAGAAATTACTTTAAATCAAGTTCCTAAAAATATTTGTCTACAAATCTTAGTTTCGATCCGGTATTGAATTCGAGGCTCGTTAACCGAGGGGCAGTGTTATGCAATTGTTTCAGCAAGTATATGAGCACGAGTACATAACTGAAGTAGTAGCCTGCACATATCTTATCCAATGAATCTTTGGTGTAAGTAAGCACCTTTTATAATAGTAATCAGCTTGCGATTATTTCATTTATCAATAGTATTAACAGAGCAATGATCGTGTATTCCGCATGTGGAATCTCATGTGCTTAATCTAAATAATATTTTAATAATTATTATTAACGTTATGGTAAACAATACAATTTTATGAGTTATTATTATTTTTATTAATAAACATTTTATTAAAATAATCTAACCGAGACTTCAAAGAAAAATAAAAGCAAGATTTATTTGCGAGCTTGTGTTATCAATTAAAGTATTTCATACAGAGGTCATCCTTTAGGTCACGTCGGTCAGACGCGTCGGAACCAGCAATTTTATTTACGATGTGTAAGCGTTTAAGAAAAATTGCATTAATCTGAATACCCGTTTGATATCATACATGATGTTGCAATACACTGAGTGATTTCGTTAAACGTAAAAGAAACAATATGGTGCATATTATCATTGTGTTTCCAACTCAACGCCTGTCATAATAAAGTCACAATTGTATTGATATTTATCGGTGACGATGCGACGTTTCGTCCGCATCGGTCTGTATGAAATTGTAGGACATGAATTATGGATTGTCGATATCGCTTCAAGCTGTTGCTGTATTTTTTTCATATTCCTCTGGAGCCAACCGCAACGAATTAAATTAAAAGCTCTTTTCACTTGTCATCCTTTGATGCATGTGGTATTTATACTTGCGCGAATATTATGAATTATTCTTCAATTTCCGTTGTATTTTTGTGATACAGTAGGAAACGACACATGCCAAAATACTCTTTATTTGTTGAAGACGATTTTAAATATCAATGAATACGAAAATTTGTTCCTGAAAGAAATTCAAGCAATCAAACCAACCAAAGCAATCTCTCATTAGCAATTTCAATAAAAACTATACTTAAACGAGCATAAATGTCGATATATATATATATAGCTTCTGTCAGAATTTTAACTTGCGCCTTATTTATGATTTACACATTATTTATTATATTTACTTTCATATAGGTATATTGAAGAGTCGATCGTTAGAGCAAGTTTTTTATGCATTAATCCACTTTACTAGTATTGCGTAAGATTATTAAATAAACAAACTACAACATTTAAATTAATAAATTAGTGAAGAATTTTTATTACATTTTTTTTAAAGTAACATCAACTGTCGTTCTTTGTCGGCTTTTACAGTGAAACCGAACGGGGAAGTGCTTAGAAAATAATCGTAATTTATATCAATTAATACTTGATTAGAAAATGAAACGAGATTCATTAAAAAAATCATTTACATTGGAATATTTATTAGTACATCAAAATTCGTATCTAAATATGGTGCCAGGTATTTTTATATGTATACTGCACAGTTTTAAATACCAGGTTTTTACGTAATAATTATCAAGCAAGAATTATTTTATTCTCTAACTTCTGTTGCTTTTACTTTCATGGGTTATCAAAAAGCTTAAGGAAGTAGCAATTACAAGTTTTTTTTTTAATTCTAAGATTTTTCTTTTCTTTTATATCATACTTTTTTTAGTGAAGGGTCTTGGTTTTATTTTTACTTGAAACGGCGTTAGTAGAGTGGATATTTAGTGCATGTTACGCGTTCATGTATGTACGCGTCGCTCCGTTTGTTAATACAGTTATTGGTGATTTCGGTCAAATGAAATTTATAAAATTCCTACAAGTATATGTAAGATGACTTGACTACAGCTAGAAAACTTTTTGTCTTTTTTTTTTTTAAAGACATATTTTCAATTTAATAAAAAATATTTCAGACGGTAAAAGACATTATGTTCTATCGTTTAGGTCCAAAATGTTTTGACTGATACATTCGTAATTTAACTTAAAAGGTATTTGGCTCGAGCCGCCAGCGTAAAGAAATTAGTTAATTGTTATTGATATAGAGATAAGGTACATGTCCTTGCATCTTCATATCGTGGTTCTATTGTAATTAAGTGGTAGTATAGATTTAAACTGTCTCGTATAGTAGGTACAAGTTAAATAGGTAATACGTGTTTGTCCGCGGCGCTAACGTCGTGTCGTGAAAGTAAGCCGGGACCCGATTCTGTAGCCCTCCCTCAGCCGGCTATGATTTATAGCCGCCTGACGACACATGCAGCGCTGCGCCCGGCGCGTCTAACTAAAGCTGCGATTCCGTTTGATTCGCGCAGACGAGCGTGTTTAGTCCTACACGCGTTTCGGCTCGTTCATCTGTATAAATAAAATAATATTTTCCACCTTTACGGGTATATTGTATAGTTTTACTGTCTCATCAACATACCAAAATCTTAATGGTGTCGTCTATCCCACTCACAGTTATATTGTTTAGTATCTGCTGGTTATAAAATTCGATTCATATTAAGATAATATAAAACACTAGAGTCTAGACAATGTAACATTCGATCATCGATAGTGCGAGCTCAAAAAAGTATAAAATGTATGAGACTGATTTTAGCTATCGAAATATTATAGCGACATGTTGTGTCAGCTCCATATATTCTGTACTTTTCTACTAGCGTTGTCTACCACTGATCGAATATTACATTGTCTAAACCTTTGAAGAAAACTTAGTGTTACATGTATTTAAATAAGGAATAGAAGCTGTATAAAAAACAACAACATCAGTATACAACACATTTTTCTGTTGCTTTAAAAATACTCTTTTCCATGTGTGGCAACGCGAGTGGTCGTAGATTCGAATCCCAACACTTAACTCTGGGTTGTTCTAGACTACGTACGGATTTAGGTAATAGATGCCATCGGTGACGCAAAGCATTGTGAGAAAACCCGGATAACATCTAATAGAAATGCCATGTGTAAGTGTCTCGAGAATGGCGATCAGCTGTGCAACTGGTCAAGTTGGGCACAAGATATAAGCGCAAAGTGGGTACAGCCTATATTGTATCTCTGCTCATCCCGTAAGGAAAGATATCATATAATTATTATTTAAATAATCAATTTATATCTATTAGGTTAGTTTAGAAAATCGTGAAATTACTACAAGTGTTATAAAGTTAAATCAGTCAGAACACCATGATTCCTAGAACTCTATAAAATCTTTATACATTGACTTTCTTTGATAGTTCGAAGAAGCAGTGAAAGTTACAATAAATTTTTCCTTCACACAACTAGGCAAAGGTCAAAGCGCCCAGCGTTAAATCGCTGGCGTGTGCTCGTCCACCAAACTATTCCTCCTTAATGCTCTTATTACGTACGGTTTAAATCTGACGTTGGGATCATGTTTTATGCATCTGAGTGTGCGATGAAACCGCCAGCGTAATATATAAAGCACGCTTGGAAAGGGATTTCATGAGCTACATATATTGCTAGATATGTCTTTGTTTAGATGTTTTCGCTGTATTGCAAAAGTTTAAGCCATATTTCTGTAGATTTTTAAAGGTACATTAAATGGATTAAAACTATATCTAAATCATCATTAGCATTGCAATATATAAGAAGTATTCAATAAACTATGAATTAAATTCGAACGCAAACTTATGTTATAATGTAGAATAGATTTAAAGTGATTTCCGCTTTAGAAAAATTAATTGCCATTTACACTATTTCCTTTATATTGCTATTACTTCAGATTGAAAATGTTGGCCCAAGTGCAGGTTTATTTGGTATAAATTTCTTAAATTAACGTTTTTAAATGACAATTTGTTTGGAGCTTTAGGTCAGCACTCAACTGGATCGTTTGGGAAAAATAAGCCCTCTATAATTTCTCATTTAAAATTTTACTCTAATCCGTGAAGGAAATCTGGGAAATCTCAAAGTGTTTTGTTATAATGATAAATATTATTGTACGGTACTTCGATAGCTCCGCAAATGGCACGGGCTGCCTAAAGAGTTTCACTTACCGCGATCACCAGTTCGCCAACTCCTCAGGGGCCCCTGCTTCTCCTTCAGGATACTGGTGTCTTTGAGGATCTTCCAAGCACACTTATACACTTTGGAATCGGATTATTTCGTTGTATTTTATGTATATTTGTAAGTTTTATGTCGTTACTCGGCGGATCGGTTCGAGCGAGAGCAAAACTCAATTGACAACTCGTACGGTGTTGCCAGAGGTGTCGAAAATTACCCGCACATAAATTCGAATACGGAACAATTATTACAACAAAATTGAACAATTAAATTTCTAGTTCAAGTTTAAAATAATATATGTAGCATCAATCTTCTATTTATCATATATAATATATAAAAACACTAGCCAGACTAACATATCACTATCGTAGAGCTTAAAGTAGTGACGCTAGTATCATGATAGTTTAAGGTAGTAGAACAATTACCTAAACTGGATCGTGACCAGAGTACACAAAAACCGTCATCAGGACTCGCTTTGGTCTATTGCGTTTCGGGATCACCTTGTGAACATCCAGTAATTCATATACCTAATGACCTTCAGTCGTGGTATATCTGGGTCAACATGACGACGGAGACTATCAATGGATATTCATTCTTCGATGGTCACTTTTGTTTTTGGACTACTGTGTACTTACTTGTGTAGAATGGGTCATTTTTATGACATACGCAGTCACTAAAAGCGTTATTTTATAAATATGCATTGAAAATTCGTTTGAAAAGCTACCAGTTTTGACTATAAATCGCATCTGGGTGATTTTAGGTTGCGCCCAAAAAAGAGCAAATATTACAGTACATTGATATACTTAAGTTTCTACATTGGCTCAGTAGTTCCGAAACTCAACAATGGAACGATGAGGCTGTTATCAATTTCCAGCGCAACAAGTGGGCGATAATTTTGAATTCACTGCAACAACCCTAACATCGTCTGCTGTACTAAGCATACGGCCTTTAACGTCCTCTTGTATTGTTGATAACAATAAATCTTAACATTAATAGCGTGGTCAAAGGTTATCATATCAATATTTGAAAAGTTACTTTCACAGTAGCTCATTTATCACGTCGCGTTGTCAATGCTAACCATAGCCATAGGGTTTCGATTGTAGATAGCTAACACAAAAAGCAATGGAGCGTACAATGTTTACCATCAGATTGCTAGACCATTGAAGGTTGGCACCTTGAAATCTGGCATCGTACAAAGATCTTCGATATCGGTTATCGCGTCACGGCTCTCAAGTGCATTTAGGCAGGACAATTAGCCAGACGAGGTGTGTCAGGTTATGCAATAAACGAATGGTGGGCCAGACTGGGCAAGCTAAGCTTAAGAAGTCCATTATAAAGGTCGTGTGGTGTTCCTGTATATGCCATTGGTACAGGATTGATAATGGTGGCTCAAAATCGACGTGTTCATCTAAAAGCGCGGTTCCGTTTCTAACAGTCGCTAGCAAGTTACAATGTATGTTTGCATTTATATAAAAAGGTGTCAGATGTGTTCGATTATGCAGCTCTGTCAACTGTCATGATCGCGAGCCTAACATCTTGGCAGTGCTGCGCAGTAACTTACATCGGATACCGTTCCATACACTAGATATTAAAGACTAAATATTGTAAGAGAATTTTTGCTGTTTATGGTGTCATTCGTAAGGTCAAATTATGTTAGTAATACTTTTGTTTTTCGTGCCTGCGATCTGTATAATAAACGTTTTTGTGATATCGACATACTGTCCTGTGCTTTTGGACAGTTTAGACGAATGATGGGAAGGAAAATGTTAGCTTGAATTATATTTTATTTTTTCTTTACGGTATTTCTTTTTATATGTGTACTGTTTATATGTATATATATAGCTAGTTGGTTTTTGTTTTGTATTTTTTTTCTATGAAAACTTTTCTGGCTTATGTATTATCTTTTGGAAAAAAAATTCGTTTTGTATATTGCTGTATGTTTCCCTTTAAAAAAATAATAATAAATAAATATAATGCACATAGAGCGGTGTTGAGTAAAGCCGAATCGCCACTGGCGTATAGCCACTGCCGGAATCCGAATCATACCTTAAGTAGTTTGTGGAGCAAATAAAATATTTTGTTTGTCAACGAGCATTTTTCATGTATTTTTTTTTTGTTGGCATTCAACAACATTGTCTTTCCTTGAAAAGGTTGTTGGTACAGCGTCGTTCCCAAGTAACTAATCCCCGAGGTTCGTGTTTTAATTTCTTCGAAGTTCGCGTATTTATCTTGTATGCCAAGTCATTTCGCGTGTTTTCGTTGAACCGAAAATAATCAGTTAACTTTGGCTTTGTTGCGAAGTTACAAAACTTTGTCTGTTACAATTTCAATTTTAAACGTATTTATGTTTTATTATCTATATTATGAATTCAGGTTAATGTTTTAATCTAGTACTTTGTTTAAATACTTAATACCTATGTTTTATTATTCCATACTTGCACCTTTTTTACATCACTTACTAATGTGTTTTTGGCCTTTAGCGATCAAATATTAATTTAATGATTGACCTTAGTATAAAATGAAATGATCTTTTAAACGAATTGAAAATAAATAGCATCACAACTTGGTAGTAATTAACATTCATTTCTAGAACCTTTAGGTCTTACAATTACTATATTTATTTATTTATAACAGCTACGTCATCAACGATACAACAATGTTTTTATTATCCAAATTTATATAAGACTATTTCAGGAAGATTGTTATCACAGAATTCTACATTTGATATAAAATATATAAGTTGATAAGAGAAAATGAAATATACAAAACCAAGACTTACTTACGCAGACCAAATAAAAAAAGTTCTGATGAAAGGTAACATCAAAAACACGCGGATTCAGCGAGAGTGCATGATAGGACAGAATGGCAAGAAAGCGAAAGAGATTTGCAAGAATATAGAAGTGAAGTAGAGAAGTGGCATTCCATTCTCTCCAACTACTCTAATAGGGATTCCGCGTAGTGATAGATAAATATACAAAATAAACTAAATCTGAATACTTATGTTATTTTTTTACGGGGTTTTAAACATGAGCAAGTTGTTAGTATGAAAGATATCAATGTACTTTTAGATGCAATAATATAAGACTATTTACCTAGATTTATCCTAAAACAATCTACAACAATACCTTTTATGATTGCACTTTCTGGGCTACCTGCGTGGTACTGATAAACCGATGCTAATATAACAATATATCATGATGTTTAAAATTTATTTCGTCGATGTATAAATCACACTTTTTGATACTTTAATTCGAATTAGTGACCGTACATTAACTTCAAGTATCATTTTTTCATAATCAAATAAATAACAGTTCAGAACAACTTTAAAACCGTGTATAATAGGCTCCAAGTCTTCCACGGAGAATAATGATTATAAAATGAAAAGGCCTGCAGCGTCTTAAATTATTTTAATTGGCTTCGGTAGCGCTTCGGAATACGCTTTTAAGAAAAACATATGTAAAAAATGTTAACGATAAATACATATATCATACTTAAATTGTATGTTTATTGTTAAAAAATTCGGCGATTTACATTATGAAACTACTTGTGCTTCATTTTTTATTCTATTAATTATTTAGTCATTATGAATCTAGATGATTAAAAAAATTATTTATTGCTAATATACGCAACCAGATATACCTGTATTAAAAGAACATAAACATAATTGAAACTAATATAATTATCTCAAATAATTTATTTTAATGACTGGTTTTAAGTTGATCTCACAAAAACTATTTTTTTTTTACATTATTTGCGAAAAATGCTCCCCGAATTTAAAGGTTTTCAAAGCTATGTTTCCATAAAATTCCATCGCATCCGACATTCAGAGAAATATCCAACAAGCAAAAACAATTAACAAATTGATAAGCTCAAAACAATTTTCAATTAACTCCGCCGGGAGTGTTCGCCGTTTACAAATAACCACCATTTGTCAGAAATGCCTATGCAGTTTTTAACTTCTGACGTCATTTAGGGTTGCTCCGTTTGTTACTTGAATTATTTTTGAACCGATAGTTCTCTTTCAGATATGACTTTGACTTTTTTTTTGATCTTCCTTCTCAATGCAGTTAATTCCAAAGTATTTGTAGTTCATCTTACTTGACAATATTTCATTATTATGAAACCTCTGAAATCAAAATACCACTTCTTACTATAGTATTCTGAATTAAAAAAAAACTTAATTTCACAGAAAAATAATAAAAACAGACAAAGACGTCGTATGTTCGTATTGTGTAATATTTATCTTTGTTTAAATGAAATAAAATCTACAAAATCATATTTTTTGATTAAACATAGCTATTACTCATATCTACTCGAGTTAAACTAAACAACCAACGTAAATAATATTTTTTTTACCGGTTAGAAGAAAGGACCATACAATTCTTCCGTATAATTAACGATTTTTGGCGCTTATGTCTTACAAGCTAATGTGACAATTCTACGTAAAAACGAACAAAATTCGAATATAAAAAAAAAATAGTTTATCCTGATTTTCTTTGATTTTACTTTGTTTATTACAATGGTATATGCATAATTTTCTATGGTATTTTCCTAAGCCGAGATCTGTACTTACAGTACTTCTCTTGCTATGCCACCAAACATTGTCATTGAAGTTGTAAAAGGCCTCCAAATAGAACACGTGTGTAAAGAACTGACCATTAATATGTACCCTTATGTTATTTCAGAACGAAAGCGAGGAAGGCAGACGTACACCCGTTACCAGACCTTGGAGCTGGAGAAAGAGTTCCATTTCAACCGGTACCTGACGAGGAGGAGACGAATCGAGATAGCACACGCGCTCTGCCTCACCGAGAGACAGATAAAGATCTGGTTCCAAAACAGGCGCATGAAGTGGAAGAAAGAGAACAAGACCAAAGGCGAACCTGGCTCTGGGGACGAGCCGGACAATATGAGTCCGCCCACGTCGCCCCAATAAAGGCTCAGTTCCCGCGGGGCAAGTGAACGGCTGTACTGTTTCAGAATTGCTCTATCGTTTCCTATACCATATAAAGCAGGATCCGGATATATGTAACGTGTAATGTAATGTACTGTATCATAAAATCTATCGCGGTTTCTGTGTGTGGCTGGCACTACGAATATTATATGTAAAAATGCTTGAATTGCGCGACCTTCGCACTGATCCATCGAATATCGATTCCTAAGGTCAGATCTAGACGTATGTAATATGTGATATAATTTATCATGTAACGTGACTTCAGTGTGTAGCTGGTACTATAATCATTACATGTAACGCAATGTAATTAAACAATTGCAATCTTCGCGTCGATTCGTCGACAGTCAGTTTTAAGACCGCGTTTACATGTATCTACAATCTCAATCAGTCAATAAAGCTTGTAGCGCGGTGTACACATAGAAATTGCATTACATCTTACAATTGTTATATACACCTGGATCCGACATAGCGCAAACCCAAAATATGATATATTTATAAATATAATATTTAAATACGTATGTCAAATAAATACATACCTCGCCTTCAATTTGTATGATGTCCATACTATTCGCGCTGTATTCCATGATACATTACATTACAATGTACATCTTGAGTTTGCATGTTTATGATCCAAATTTTACAGTCTACTTTCTGAAATCTGAAACGGTCTGACCGCAAGCCGAAGTTATTAGAATACTTTAATTTGTATAAATTGTACGTTGGACTTTTCATAATAATATTACAATATTACAACTAATACGTAACTTAGTGATTTTGGATAAAGAGTAATGATAGGTGTGACGAAGAGATTTTTACAGTTGTTAAGTATAAATTAATTTATAGAACAATCTCAATACCAATAATTACCAAAAACGCAGTGTATTAGTAAACTGCATTGACATTTATGTGATTATATGTATAGTTGATTACCTATCATGTTTGGAATGTATTTTCATTTGCGAACGATAACTTTCGCTAAATCACAATAAAGTGCTTGATATAGGAATATTGATTGCTGATCACGATGTGGCGTCCTTCATAATTCAGACGGTTGTAATGTACAGTTGTATTTACGTTCCTATTTATTTTTATAATTTGCACGGAGTGAGTTGCACAGAACTATGTAAATGTCTACAATTCTCTCCTCTATCAAGCATTATATTTGAATAATTTAAAATTCAGTCATAATTTTGATTCACAAAACCACAAGGACCTCTTATAAGTAACCATTGATAAGAAGGCAATTAGTATCCATATTGTTATTATTTAATATATTTGATGTTTTATTTCTAATTAAGCTGACAAATATTATTCTGTAAATAGGTACATGATACTTTTTAGAATTTATAATGTACAATTATTTTTATTTAGTGTGAATAATGTAATAGAGATTAATTTAGACGACAACAATTAGTTCGTTCTTTGACTTTTGTAAATCGAGTGCTTTATTTTGGAAATTTTCTCTCGGTTTTTAATGTTTGAAATCGTGCGTTATTTGTAGTATGGAAGGCCAGTTATACAAGTGCAATGTATACGATTTTTGATGACACATATACGTAATTAATAACTGATAATAAGCATAATAGAAAACTAAAATTATTATTACGAGTTATGAGAATGAAGCTTATAATTTAGATGAAATTCTTAATGAGATCGTAACCTATTCTTTGATATCATTCTATTATATTAACAAAAATGTGTTACGCCATTGAATGGAAGCACAGATTCTAAAAGACATCATAAATTAGAAATACTGTACGATGAAATTAATTTAATATTGTCCACCAAAATATGAATTGAATATTAAAGATAGATGAAACAGAAGTTACCTTCAAAGGTTTATGTACATTGACCTTAATACATAGTTGTTCAATTCTAAGTATTTATGGTATATAAGTACGTTATTGGAGTACATAGAATACCAAAGTTAGAAAATTAACTCCTGGTTGTTCAGTGTTGTATAAAAATGAGTACTTTAATGTAATCGAAAGGAAATCATCATAGAACAATTCATCGTTACAAAATGTATTTTTATAAAATCATTGCATAAGGAAGACCCGATATACGTAAATTAATATCGAACATTCATATTATATTTACTCGTAACACGTTAGCTTAACGAATATTATTAATATAAAATACAAAAAAATTAAGGAAGGATGTAGTGGAGAGTTGAATTTATCAGGATTCGCGTTATACGTTATTCGTAATAATGTAAACTATTTGTAAATTATTATTTTCACGTCTAGGTCGTAACTAGTAAATGTTTTTATTAAGAACTCAGTGAGCCGGTTTTACATTATAAATATTATTTTGTTTTTAATTTTGTGCTGTGTTCGTTAAGTGAAATGTAAATTGTAATAATTGTATATTGTCGATATACCTATTCAATATTTATTTATTGATTCGCTTTATTATATTCGCTTTCATAATTTCTACTTTTATATAAATTTGGGCAAATACTAGTGAATGCAAATAAAATATGGAAGTCTCATGGCAACCCCACAAAAAAACTTGTCGGTCATCTAAGTAATTCGGCATATGAATAGTTGATTACAATTTAACGTTATTTTTAATTAACTAGGTATTATTTAACTAGTTGCTAATTATATTTATCACTGGGTCGAAATGTAATGTAATTTGCTGGGGTTAAATAAAAAATGTATGATCTTCTAGCGTTAGTAATGTGTCTATGAATTATTCGCATTCACTGGTAAATGCTGTTTCACTCGACAACACTATCTGGCTGGGATGCATTTTTATTTGTATTTTTTAAAGTTTGCTCAAACCTGTTTCCTTTGTAAATTTAGCCTAGCTGTAATTGTGTTGTATATCTTTAAAAAATAGAATAATTTTCTTAAGCAGCATTTTAACATTACCAACTGGTATTTTTATATTTATTTTTAAGTACAAGTGCAATGACTAGATGAAACAAATAATCCCCTGCCAGATGGAAATCAGACTTTAGTTCGCAATGCAAAATTTTAAAATGACTAAAGTTTTTGATAATTAATAAAATTAAGTTATGATAGGTCTATTGGGAACTAACTGTTCTAGACCTTTTATAAATTAGGTCCGTAGTAGAGAGAAAATATATGAACTTAATTTGAACAATTTTTATTTACCACGTATGTCCTATCGATTCAAAATTTATAAAAAAAATACTATAATTAGTAACTTAATAAGTTTAGGCGAGACGATATTGTCATAAATATATAAATACATGAAATTAATAAAGCATAATGATTGTATTCTAAGATTTTTATTGTCAGCACCTATTCTAATTTCAGAATACTAGAACGTGCTTACTTGTCATATAAATACTTATATTTAAAATAAAAAATAATAATTTAAATCTTATTTTAATCGTATGGTCAACTTTATATATTTATATAAATAAAAGGCTCAGAATTAAAAAGCTTTTAACCATGAATAAAAAAATTATAACGCTATACTTAAGTTATAAAATATAACTCAGAATGTTTACTTTTCTAAGTGAAGACTGCTCCAGAACATAAATAATAGAAAATCTAATAATAACAGACACCTATAATAATAACTAATAATAAAAATAATTGTATTAACATTTTTAATTCCATTTAAAAAAACACAGTTAAAGTAGAGGAGTACATGTATAATATAAGGTATTTTTTACGATTTACCAAATGAAGTTATTTAATGAATATTTAGACGTTTTGAGCATTTGATTTAGTATCAATATTATGACATAAATTTTCTTATTATAATAATGTTGATTTAAAATATAGTCCATTACAGCTGATATTTATAGACACAACTTTAAATTTACTTAGACTTTACTAGAATATTACAATTTATTACTCAATGAATGTCTAAGTATTTGGTAAGCCATCGATTTTATCATTATGGACTAAGCTTTGCGAATACTATGGCTGTACAAGTTCCTATTAAATATTCTGTTTTATGGCAAAAATAATTTATTTTTTGAGAACTTCGCTAAGCAAAGTCGAAATAGTCTATAAATCTCAGCCTAAGAATCCTATTCTGGTTATTACCAGATTGCAAGTTATTATATTTATTAAATATCCAAGTACAACAAGGTAATACTTTATACTTTTTACTTTTATGAGATGTATATCTTTTTCTAGTACCTACCCATTGATGAATGCACAACTTGAGACTAGTTCAATATGTGTTTTATACATAATATTATTTATTCTATGATAAATTAACACAATTTCTTTACAGTTTTTGCAAATGTATTTTTAATGTGGTTTGTTATTTAACGTACGATATTGTATTACGTTTGCTTAACGACGAAATAATGATTTCGCGTGTAGAGGCAAGGTTCTATCCGTGTCAGTCACGGCTGATTGGCCCTCTTCCCTGCCACAAATCTCGAAATTACTTTTTTCTGTTTCAAAACCACGTTATTTATATGGCTAGGTGGGGCCGCGTCGTAATGCGTTTTTAATAATCCCTCGCATCCAATGAGCGCTACGGGCGAATCATTCCTCAACCGAATACGGTCTAATGATATTTTGACAAGTTCCTAATTGAGGTGATTATGGTTTTGCTGGAATTCAAATAGCATAATACTTGTAATATTCATTTTTTTTAAATTATAATACCGTTATATGTTTGTGTTGTTTCCGCGGAACAAAGTCATTATTTGTATGTCTTGTATTTTTTGTCATTTTCAACATATATGAGTCAATATCACATAGTCAATCTTAGCAACGCAATAATAACACTCCTTGTCTTATAATTGTCAATAGGCTATCGTAACCAGTTAGTTACCATCAGGTGTGCCGTCAGCCTGTTTACCGACGAAAGTTCAAAAACGAAATATAAATCCTTTAAGGGGCCTTATATGCAATTAAAATTACTTTTAATTTTGGCTCGACGTTTCTACATACTATTCAAATAATTAAGAACCAAAGCGGGTCGAGGAGGTATCTTCCCACCCTGACGAAGGCCCTGCGGCGTTCAAATCTTGCAACCAGTCCAATCCACTGAATCAGGCGTGGTCCGGGTCGAAACGTCAAGCTATAATTAAAAGTAAGTTTATTCTCGCGTAAGAGCTGTTAAAATTTGTTACGATTTGTTCTATGGAATTGCCGATTTATTTCCAAAATTACTACAAATATTTGTGGAGTCTGTTTTCGTCTTACAATTTATTTTAATATATCCGGATGTAGTTCACAAAGATTGGCAATGACTGATACTATTCAACGGTTGTAAGCCATTCAATTTGGCTTAATTCAGTATCCATTGTAATTTGATCTACGTCGACATGTAGACTGATTGGATAACAGGCTCCATCGTGATTGGACGTTTGTTCGTCTCGTCAATGATAAGTGTTATTTATGAGGTTCGTCAATGTGCCATTGCACTCGGAGTCAACAAGAGACTAGGTTCACGGTCACATCAAGATAACTGTTCCTCTATGTATTTCCGAGTAAGCTTTATAAAATACTAGTCTGTACCTACGGCTTCGTTTGCGTCAGCAATTAGAAAATATCCCTATTAAATTTGAATTAGAAGAGTACATTTAATTGGTAACGGTAATTTAATATAAGCAAATATGTTTCATTTAAACTTTCAGTACTACGGAAAGTCAAATTGTTTATCTTTTCCTATGCAAAATTAAAAAACTTGTAAAAATATACAGACTATAAATAACGACACATTCTTGTGAGTTTTTGTTAGGTTCAGGAATAATTGTTCATGTTATACAGATATTGGTCAGCATGTTTCTTTGGTTGTGTTAGACCAACCATAATCAAACATACCCTATTGAAAAAAAATCGTAAATATTGATTTAGTAAATATAAATCTAGGAAGCTAGTAAAACATTTGAAAAAATCTCAAAAAGTTTTAACTGGAAAAATTTAAAGTAGTTCAGTGAAAAATACGTGAAAATCGGCTTAGTATAATAATAAAAAGAGTCTCAAAGCTCGTTAACCAAACACGTAAAACTTCAATGTCCCAAGATAGAGACATAAATCACTAACAATTTTTCACTTGCGACCTTGCCTCATAACGTTCAATTTTATTGACTGCAATAAACCAAAGCAATGGTTAAATCAACGCCGCTGTATTGATATAAACACCTCGTAAATTTTGCATTCCGTTCACACTATCGGATTAATTCATTTACAGAAGCGAGACAAAAGACCAACCGCTGCATTTAGCTGTTACTGAAAATATTTTATGAGAGCTAAGGCGTTGCATTTTTGCAATCAATAGTAAGCTTTCGTGATAATAGCAATAGAGTTGAATGTTTAATGTAGTTATTGCTTAATAGCTTTTAAATGGGTCCTTAAATCGCAATAACGATTTGTTTATAGAAACCCGAGTTCGGTGTTCGGTCGATATTTATGTCCGCGTTGAAAAATATTGATGTCATTTTGTAATCGATTACATGATACATTGGAATGTAAACATAATATCCGATTGACTTCGTTTTTTTTCATAATGTCATTTATAACTTGATAAAAAATAATGTTTGAAAGCGCGCTAATGACTTAGTAATTTATTAAAAACATCTTAATTTACTATTTCACAGTCGCCATCTATTATTCTTTGACAAAAATCCATTAATTATCTAATAATTTACTAGCTTAAAATATTAATAATAATTTAGTCTATTTAATAAAAATATATATTGCGATTTATAAATTTAAAAAGAAAAAACTTTTAAAATATTATTTATTTATATCCATCTCATAGATCATGAGTCACGGTCAATGTATTTTGACCAGTATTTCAGTGGCAACTGTAATTAAACTCTTGTTCTATAATAGCAGCCATCGTTCTTGAATTGCATTGTACCTACCATCAGGTACGTTGTACATAGTTATATTGCTGGTCAATGTAGTAATTATTATAATAAATATATTTTATAAAACACTTTATAGCTTATACATATAAACATTATATTTTTGTTTTTTATAAATTATTGATTGGTAATTACATTTTGTAATTGAATTTCAAAATTTGCCGCGCTGGCGTCCGCCATTTTGTTTAGGGCGGTCCCCCCGCTTGCCCCGCCCCCCGGCTGTCAGACCCACGGGGCAGAGACTCGGACGCAGCCCAACTCATTTATTATATTGTACAGAGCAACGCGCAAGTTTCACCTTTGGACATTTATTTTAATTTAATTAATATCTATAAAAGAAAATGTTTTACTCTTTGAATTTTGATAAATTGGAAAAATGTTATTTTTAATAGTAATTATTTTATATGCAGGTCCTTACCTACCTGCTTATAATACTGAGAACTTACAAATATTTTTGCTCTGTATCGACCTACATATGAAAATATATATTTTTCTATATCTAAGCGGGAATATCGTAACGATATATTTATTATTACTATAAAGTTACAAAATATAAATCTAATCACATAATTATTTCAAAGGATAAGGAATAATAGGTATCTACTATCAAATATAGCATTAACCTTCTTAGCAGTTCAGTGCCTAATTATCTTCAGACGGCTGTGTTTTTAATCAAATTGACTCAATAAATCCTAAATCAATATTTATTTAGGATTTGGAACAACTGATAACTTCTTGGGTCTTGCTAATCCATTTTTATTTTTAAATATTTTTGTAGCTATTATTTTTATTAAGTATTTTTCAAGGAATTTTTAAATACTCGTAGATAAGTCTATTAAAATCAATTGAACTGTCATTTTACAACAACCTTTTGATTACAGCTTCCCAAGAAAAATAATTTAGGTACAGCTCTAAAATTACAGTTGTTAAAATGCCGTGAAATTCTTTCTTATGCATTAAATAAAGCCTCAAATCAAAATCTCTACTTACAAGCAATGATAATAAAGAGAGCATTTTTTTTTTAATTTTGGATATATTAATACTCATTCAAATTAAAAGAAAAACTTGCTGGAGTTGGATACACGTCAAGAGAAGCTTTTGAAGATGACATCGATAGAGTACAACCATCCCCTTCCAACGCAAGGTTGGTTACATTCATCTATCTGTATTAATCCAGTTTTTCTTCATTCGTCTCGAAGCGAAACAGTTTGGCGTTTGGGGAAACGTTACATCACGTACTCTCATCATCTGTATTAAAAGTAGGTATAGATACCTTGCTTTTGAATTTTTTAAGCCCAGGCATAAATGAGATCGACAACAGCTGTTCGTTTGATAGCTAAATCTTCAGAGGGCCTAGACGGAGTTAAATTCTATCAACGATAAAGCTAGAAGAATAGCCGAAAACGAATGAAATGGGCAAATTTATCAATTCCATATATATTTAGACTTTTTACTAGCGTTTTAAGTCTTTGTTGCAGATCTTTTTCTGAATAACATATCTAGAAATAACTAGCAGCCGAACAAAAAGTGATATTTTTCCTTTTTTTTAAATGTTTTACCGCAATCGTCTCAAATCTAAGAGATACGTGTACTTTTAGACAGATTAGATCCAAAGAAAGATCCAACTATTCAAAGGTAAAAATAATTTAAACTCACTTTCCACTTTTTGACTTGTACTGTTTTTGCAACAATCGTCTCAAAGCAATTACATACATACGTACGTCCAGTTTCATAAACATTCCCTAAATTTTAAAACACTTGTGAATCATACTTTTGTGTTCTTTTGATGAATCTAAAAGTCTAAATGCATTTTAAAGTCTCTGAAACCAGGCTAAAATCTGATAGATAATTAATACCTAATAAACAATCTAACATATTGTTTGAGGCCGATAATTGTTATAGAAGTTTCGCTGTATCGAAGATACTTGCAGAAAAAGGTCATTCTTAAAATGTCACTATCTTAAGTTGGCACTTTCATTGAACTTCCTTTTTCCCTGTATTCTTCAATGATTGCCGTTTAGATATATTATCAAGCTATAGGTGATATAACCAATATTAATATTTAAAACATTAAATTATATTATTGTGATCGCTGTAGGTTTATTATTAATGATATACTTAATACCTAAATGAAGACATAACGTTGAGGTATAAATTACAACTATTAAAAGACGATTTGTCGAAAAAGAGTAGATAACTGTTACGAAGAGTTACGGCGCTGTTACACGGATCTGATAATTATAGTGTCATCAGGGTAAAGCGCTGGTACTTACAGATGTATGAAAGTTTGTAAGAGACCTACTTTAAGTGTAATAGCAGTGGTCACGTTATATATTGCTAGGAATACCTCGTGGACTTGTCCGTGTTTGCATCTTGCAATTATGTGTTTATCATTTTAAATGTCTATAAGATACCTAGTAATATTATCTGAGCATAAAAAGGCAATATTTGATTATACGTAGAGAATATGTCGCTGGAAGTTTTGAATCGATTAAAAATTACTCCAAAATTAAACAATAATCAATAATATAGTATCTATATGTGTGTTATTCTTAGGTTCGATAAAAAAGTAGTTACCTACATCAAATTCTCTAAAAATATTTGTTTTAGATAACTAGGCCGATAAGTCACTGCTTGGATGTTTTAGGTATATTTATACGCTAAATAAAGCTAAGATATGTATAATTGTATGTACTTTAAAATTTAAAAACCTTTCATGAAACTGGATGTAATGGACTTAAAGAGCGGGTATAAAAGAAATAATGAAATAATAAGAGTTCTAGGTAACTAATATGAATATTAGGCACTAGGTAATAAAAGCCATTGAAATATCCATAAAACTACAGATAAAACAGGCTAGTCAGGTTTAATAAAATAATAGTATAATATTACATCAAACCGTCAATACACATTAGTTGCCCATAAATTTCATAATGGTAATCATGGATACACCTGCGCTTCCCTTTGCATATTTTAAATTAAGGTCAACTTCGCTCAGGAAATAACGGTTTAAAATGTTGTAGTTTACTTTTTATTACTATATATTAACCATTAAATAAGCGTTTAATGTCCTTTAGGCTGTTTCAATGGTTCCATTGAATATTAAAGGTACAAAATCACAACTGCAAAGATCGTCATAGTGACTTTGGGATTTACTTGTATACCACTAGTTATTCATATAAGTACCTATTTATTTTAGTTGGATAAAATACTCATAGAACCTTTCCGGCTGCAGCCTACTAACTTTTTTTTTTTACACTGGCTCGACATAGTGACTACAGAGTACCTGATGGTATGTACAGTGTAGTCCAAAAACTAAAGCGACTATCAAAGGATGAAAATCCATTGATAGTCTACATCGTCATGTCGGCCCACATATACCACGACTGAAGGTCTCTAGGTATATGAGCTACTGGATATACACAAGCTGATCCCGAAACGCGACAAGCCGAAACTGGTCACTATGACGGGCTTTACACCCGTGCACTATGGTCGCGATCCAGACGGGCACCAACGCCCTACCACCTCGCTGCTGCTCGTTTAGCACCACCCAGGAGTCACGTGTAAGGAAACTAGGGTAAAGCCTACGGACGCGAGCAGCTTCGACTCCCAAAACTACTCTACTACTCTGAGGTGACTACTTTTGCACTTTAATGAGGACTATAGCCCCTGTAATCAATGCTCCACAGTCTCGCCGTAGTTGTTCATATACCTAGAGACCTTTTGACATAGTATAAGTAGGATAGCATGGAGACGGTGACTGGTATTGTTTTCTCTTGATATAGTCACTGGCGTTCTTGGTCTGCGCTGTACTTTCTATCACGAGCGCTGTATTCAATTTGTCAAGCCAGTATTAAAATATTACGGACAATTACACACATCGACGTAGTCCTCAGACTAAGCTTGCATTTGTAATATGGGTACTAGACAAAGATATAAATGCTCATATATACGTAAATATATGGTACCATATTCAGGACTCATTAAAGTACATTTTATGTACGATACCAGGACTCGAATCAAGGACTTCCAGCGTCGTAGTTAGGGTTACTATAATCTACACTGTAAGGTTGTCAAGGAATAGGATCTCATAGGTATTGCTTTACATATCTACTGCTCCTCAGTTCTTTATTACATCTGTAGCTGAGAGTGGAAACCAGCCTTTTTGGGATTGCTCTCGGTCTTGGACTGCTATTAATTTAAAAACTACAACGGAAGAGGTCTTAATAAGCTGGTACTGTTCTCAAACCTGATGTTAAAAGTATTTGGTACCGCTATCCAGTAGTAATGAAATAACTGTTAAATCGTTGCTGGCTATTGACTAATTAATTTCATATCATAAAACTGATATCTGAAAGTAACTTTTTAGTTAATGTGTTAAGGTTTTAAGACAGGTGGACTATGTAGTCAAGATGTCGACCCGTAAGTGAATGAAAACAACGCACACAACACAGGAACGGGGAAAGTGGCATAAAATAAGTAAGTCCTAAACCCAGTTATGGGCAGAATCATCGACTAGAGAAGAGTCTCCTCGTATTCCACACACATTTTACCACACACATGTATTTTCACGTTAAGTCGCGTTAACTTAAAAAAGCCTATTTTAATCTTTTCTTTCACCATTAACGTAGTCGCAAACTATAGATACGCTTAGGTAATAAATAAATCGATACGTGGTATACAAAACTGTATCTATCTTTGGAAGTATTTACTCATAATTAATTTTAAATGTCAAAAAGCTTAACATATATATTAACTATTTCATGGTGGTAGGATGATTGCCCGAACTGGGCCATGATCACAGTACAGGAGTCTAAAAACTGTCATAGTTAGTCGCTTTGGTCTGTCACGTTTCGGGATCAGCTTGTGTATATCCTGTAACTTATATACCTAGAGACCTTCAGTCGTTTTTTACGTGGATTGACATGACGGAGACTATAGATTTTCATCTTTTGATAGATGCTTTCGTTGTTGGACTACATTGTACTTACATTGTCGAGCCAGTATAAAAAAAACCTATTTGATGTGTCTAATTGTAAAATCTAGGTATCTATCTAAAAATTATCCAGAATTGTTGAATATCTTATTAGAAATCCCGCTGTATACGAACCCTATAAATCATTACGGACAAAGTTTCTCTTTTTTTTTGAAGGAAAAAGAAATACTTCATAATAATTCGATATATCATCTGCGCCCGCGCCGCATTACAAATACAAATTGTATTTAAATGTATCATGTTGTGTAACGGTACCAAATGATTTACGGTCGTGACTGGAAAAGAGACAGAGAGCTTCAGCGTGTTCTTAGATTTTTCTTTACATGCTAAATAATATGTTACAAACTTCATTCATGCTGCCTTTCGTTAATATTAAAGACCAGTAATAATCGTATTTTTATTATAATAAAATTGTTAGATGTCAAAGGTTTGTTATTTCGGAATATAAAAAAAACTGTGTGCTCGGCTACTTTGAGGATTCCAAACACATATTTCAGACGTATTTAGAAATTTTGTATCCGTATGTTTATCGATTCTATGACAAATACAACTGGCCAGTTGCAAATTCAGCCTGCTTGCTCGGCTTAAGTTCTAAAGTAAAGACCGTGTCTCGGCAAGCGCAGTGTGGCATGCCCATAGGCCAGATGGACCGACGATCTGCGAAAGCAGATGTATGTTTCTGAGTGCAAACAGCTCAGAACAGGTGAATGGTGTGCTTCGGGAGAGACCTGTGTTGAGCAGTAAACATATGTGGGCTATGATAATGAAGATGTTTATCCGGTCATCGCACTCCAACTGCTGAACCAATCTTGATGAGACTTACGCATACTTACTGCATATTTTACTAACTTAAAACATGGGCTATTCAGTCACGATGAGTTGGGCAAAACTAAACATACAGCTTGAATAATTTTAAAATGTGTTATTTTTATTAATTGTCTCACCAGGTTAGGTACACCAATCATTTCCGGCTTATAGTCCACGAATAAGGACATTTAATGGAATCTGCAAATAATTTTATTCATATACTAGCTGTCCCGGCAGACCTTGTTGTGCCCTATTTCTCTAAAACAAAGTCACATTGTTTTTTTTTAATGTTAATAGCTTCCCCGTCAGATTTTATTCTGCCAAAACCTATTGGCCTGTCGGCTGTTTTTTGAAAATTGTTTGAAGGAACCTGGCCTTAATGCTATATGTATAAAAATTGACAAATATTGACATTCATATTTATACGTCACTCAATTGTTTTGCCTTCCCGGAACCCGTCCACTAACATTTAAACTTTATGGTATGGTGTTAAAGTTCAAATTGACCTTTAAATATTATTATGAATTTTTTGTATGAGAATATAGAAAAGTGTTGTTTTTAGACTTTTTCAGACATTTTTTTTAATTTTTCTCTCCGTAATAACCTTCCCCAGACTTCAAGAAACACAACAAAAAAAGAAATCAGCCAAATCGGTCCAGCCGTTCTCGAGTTTTGCGCTTATCAAGACATTTAGCGATTCATTTTTATATATAAGATTTGACTAAGACATTTGATCTGATAAAATTTTGCCTTTAGTGACATTCTATTATTTTGTAGCCATCGTTGAATACTTTAAATATTAAAAAAGAGTCTGTAAATACGAGAAATAAAAAAATACGAGAATAAAAAGTGTACCGAGTTAATGACACTGTCTCAATTGTTGGAAAACCCACTGTAAATAAACATGCCAATGTAGGTCGGATGTCAGATCATATCATTTGCAGAGTCATCTGGACTGCTAAAGCTTACAGTCACGAATCTTTAATGCGATTTTTGTTTCACTTTATAATTTGTTATATTTAGTCTAAGGGTCTATTTCATTATTCAAGAATATTAAATGCCCTAGGGTTAATAAACAAATATAAAACTTACTGCGCTAACTATAGATGTCGATTTTTTTTTAATTTTTGGTACAAGAAAAGTCTATTTGTATTTGGGATGGGTTTTAATAGATGATTTGATTTTAACTTAATATTTTTAGTACCCTACACAAACTACAATATCTATTTCGATAACTTTTTTTTATTAAGCACAATGTTGACGTTTCAGTACATTCATTAAAGGTATAAAATCTTTACAAGCTTCGACGCATACAAAAATTTAATGAATCTAGGTACTTAAATGAAAACAAATTTAAAAACCTCTATTTTTACAAAAATTTGTACACATGACTTTGAAGACCAGCAAACTTATTCATCAACCTGAACACGTATAAAGTCAAATCTTGTAAAATATTTATTGTGTAACTACAGAATCATTGCGTCCTACATTTAAAATTAAGTTCCGCTGAATCCCAGAGAGATACAAATGCATAGCTACGTGTATCGAACATGCTTCTGTTAATATCCGGCCCGGATACTCTCATTTCGTATTCCGAGTACACTCCACTTGTCAGGACTTATTTAGCTCGCCTATGTGGGTATTACGTTATGGTACTCCTTGACGTTTAGGTATGTAAATATAACGTCAGCTGAAGGCAATAGTGCGACAAATGAAAAAAAGAAACGTAAGGATTCATCTGTTATTGTTACTATATAAGAAATAATATTCCAGTGTTGAGTGTATTCAACTGTATACAATAATAGCATTAATAAATAAATCTACCGTATTTATCTTACAGTTGCTATCGGGTGACTGTATTAAGATAGTTATCATAGACGAAATAAGAAATTATAAGGAATTCATAAGTTATATTAAAAAGGAAACCCAGTTAAATTAATTACATTTACAAGATTTTTTTTGTGGTCACGCTAACTTTTTTATATGCCTCAGTTATTCGTATCACTAGAAATAGCCTAATAGACATGATCATCTTACTTAAAGAACATCGAGCAATGCAAATTCACGAGTGAAATATAGTACATATTAATTAAAAAAAATAAATCATAATAAGATATATCTATATAAAAATACATATAAACAAATTCCTATAGGTAATACAACAGAATAACCTCGTCCGTACTAGCAGTAGTATGTAGGCGAGTGTCTATACAGTATCTACGTCGACCTCTCGTCGGGACTCGTGCTGGGACCAGCGTGGGGTAATTCAATAAAGATAATCCCACAGATACGGCAGGATAGAGATTTCTAGAGCTGGCTAGACGTACATACCTAGTTATTATTATATAATATCACTATCTTTATACATATTTACAAATTAATAATACAATTTTACTGAGGTTTTTCAACAAAAATCGATGGATGTCGACTTATAACCACTAGTTATAATATGTACAACTTATATATGTTAATACGTACTATCATCACAGAATACATAATGCCATTTCAGACTTTCAAGAAAATTGACTGATATATTATAATACTCAACATTTTTAAATTTGGGTTTATGATTTATATCGTCTTTATGACAAAAGTATATGATACTTCGGTTATTCAAGATATGCCCAAAAGCATTCAGTAAATAATTTTTAAATAATAAGTATTGAAGTTTTGTTTTTGATTTCTAATTTAAATTGTTACTTTAAAAATTCGTTTTTTCACTGCAATATTAAATTTATAAATATTTTTCAAATAGTTGACTTTTTATTACTTAAGTAGGCATTAATTATTTTTTTCCAAAGATAATGTACTAGATTATTGAAATAAAAGCCTCTGCGTAATTTTTGTACTTAGTTATTTTGTTCTAATATCCATTAAAAGTAAAATTTAGACTATTAAGTAATTATAGTATATAGTTAGAGACGACAAATTATCATCATGATCAGTGCGATTTAAATAATTTAGAAAAATATATTTTACTAATTTTCAATAATTTACAAGAGTATTTAAGTAATTATTTCATCGAGTCTTAAGATTTCAACTGTATTTACTCACGTTTATTACATATTATAAACGTTACAAAATCCAATCTTGTTTCCGTGTAGGTGAGTGTCGCCACAATAGGAGGTAAGTTTTTCGTTTGTCACTTGTTTCCTGGCTTTCACTTTGAGTTAGGGGACCAAGAGATCACGCTGTTTGCGCGTTGTCTAGATCAAATATACCGTTACTAAGAGTTTTCGAAAGCAATACCTGTAAAACTTTTAATTAATACTTTAAATGGTTCTATGTGCATGGAAGCAACTTTGATAAAGTATTTTTAATGGGTTCAAAAATCAAAACTTTAAAATACATTTTAAAAACAGGTGTTTTATTTAAAGTGTTTACTCGTATACCGAATCCGAGGATTAGCGTACATGCTTGTAGGGCGAATAGAAATGTGCTGCGTTTAGTTCAGTAGAAGAGGATTGCTGATTTGTAGTTGTTGTGGTCATCTGGATGTGTTATTTTAGTTGTCTGGACGTGTGTTGTAGGTCTGGATATTGACGAGAAGCCCGCATTGCAAAATGATGCAGGGAATTTGTGAACAACGAACTTAAAAGATCTTGCACCCAGAATCGTAAAAGTTTATATAATAATATAAAAAAAATCGTCGCTAATGGTAAGTACAATGTAGACCAGAAACGGCGATAATCATCAATGGGTGCGAGTCCATTGGCAGTCGCCGTTGTCATGCCAGCATAAATACTACGACGAACGCTTCTATGTATATGAATAACTAAAAGTACACGATATGATGTGTTTATGTTATCGCTTTATTTAAAATCTAAGTATTTGTAAAGCATTTTGATTTTATTTATATTGCTTAGAAACCTTCAATATGGATGTCGATGGAACCTCCTAAATACATCTCTAGGTCTCATGTGTAATACAAGTATATGTCCACAAACCGATCTCTTTGTGTTATTGGAACGTTTAAAATCTGAGAAACTCGAGAGCATATCGATGTTATTGATAGTGTTTGAAAAACTTTTGGTACGGGTGTCGATAGCGTCTCCTAGATATGTCTTGAGACGTCCCCTACGTCTTGATGTATGATTAATCCTGCTTTCGTATTCTATATAACCTATTGTACGCAAGCTTAGGCATGCAAGTACACAGATTTAGGTATCGAATAATGGAATTATATGCCTCTGTCAGCATAAACAGAGGGCCGTGATAAACGTCCCTGTGAAATGGTGGGGAATAAATTTAATTGTCTTTCGGGATTCGTGTTTGCATAACGTTACAAATTAATTGAAATGTTAATCTATTGCAAATGAAGCAATATTTATTTTAGCTTTCGTTCTCTTATTTATTATTAATTTCGAGTGATCTTATGTTGGATGTAAAAGTATATTCTTGTTATTTCTTTAATATCTAATATAAATTAATACTATTTTTATGACTATTTATTTTCTTCTTTTATTTTAGTACTTAGTATTGTACTACCTTTATATTGCTCTTTATACTTCTTTTATACATGTAGTAGCTGTGGTGACCTAGTGGATAAGGTACTGGTGTCCATGCACGTTAACGTGAGTTGATTTAGATTCGAATTCCGGAATGTGCCTCTGAGTATTTTCCAGATTAAGTACGGATTTGGGCACCACATGATCACTGATGAAAGAAAATATAGTGAATACACCCACATGGCAACTAATATTAATGTTCCGTGTAAGTGCCGTGAGAACAGTGATCAGCTCTGCTACTTGCCATGTTAGGTATGACGTATAAAAGCAAAGTGGCTAAAGCCGCTAATCTATTTCTGTTCACTCCGAAAGGGACGTAGCATGGTGATACATTAATATTATTATAGGTAATCCATATACAGGAATTTTCTGTTTGGAGTTATTATTCAATATAAAAAACTTATATATAATTATTTATAAATTGTACCAGTAAGATATTGTTTTGCTTAATGAGAAATCATAACCAAACTTTTACGATCACAGCATCATGACTGATCTTTTTAATTGATTTAATTTTATCTTCATAAACACATTTAAATTTTAGGTACCTATGTACTTAAATTATTCTTCAACATGGGATTAGGTAATAGTATAATTCTGTAGGAAGTTAAAATGATATTAAATCAAAATTGATTGTAACATCCAAATAATAATTGATGCTGTATCTGGTAGCTGATACTTCCTTAGTCATTGTTATATCAACTATGTAGTAATTTGTTCACAATCATACGCCCACAGGTGGCCTTAGCAACAGATTAGATCGCCATTAGTTGAATGTTAATTTCCCTTTCTCAGCGCACTAGTGGGTGGAATCAACTGTCGTCAATATAACTATTATCTAACGCAGTGACATACATATCTAATACATTTATATATAGTTATGCAGTCAATATACGTTAACTTAAATCCAGATTAGCATGAACTTATGCTCATGAAGGAAGGGAAGCTTTTGAAGTGGTTCACTGGGAGTAACAGGTCTGCTACGGCTGGTCGCTCAGTTCAGTTTGAGGTAAGCGTCTCCATTGTCGTCTTGATTTGATTAATACCAAGGTTTATCTATAGATAGGGCAACAATAGACTTCTTACCCGAATAGCATAATGCATGTCTCTATGTTTTATTTAGGTATATACGCATCCCTTGGCTTACATTCACAGGCTGCTCTTAAATATAAAACTAGATAGTTTTTTTAACAAAGTAACTATAGAACTCCTGTTCAAAAAACCGTGTAGTTAAAAAACAACGGTGACTACTAAAGCATTTGAATCTATTGAAAGTCGGAGACGTTCTTCTGTCCCTCAGATACCACGATGCACGACTGAATGTCTTCTAGGAATGTCAACATATGAAAGCTCATAAACTGTTTCTGATACGCGGCAAGACGAAGGGAGTCACACTGGCTGCGTTTTGCACTTTTTTTTTTACACTGGCTCGACATATTGACTACAGAGTACCTGATGGTAAGTACAGTGTAGTCCAAATCCATCCGTGTAGTCCAATTATCATCAAAGGATGAAAATCCATTGATAGTCTACATTGTCATGTCGGCCCACATATACTACGACTGAAGGTCTCTAGGTATATGAGCTACTGGATATACACAAGCTGATTCCGAAACGCGACAAGCCGAAACTGGTCACAATGACGACCTTTACACACATGTACTGTTGTCGCGATCCAGACGGGCACCGACGCCCTACCACCTCGCTGCTGCTCGTTTAGCACCACCCAGGAGTCACGTGTAGGGAAACTAGGGTAAAGCCTACGGACGCGAGCAGCTTCGACTCCCAAAACACTTGTGTACTCTGGTCACGATCCTGGTTTGGCAATTATGTACCCTAGCATCATATTTTTTTCGTATTCATATTTTTGTCTATTTTTACAAGTACTTACCTAGTTCATATGTTTTTTTTACAGGTATTTCGAGTAATTTGTAGATGTTTTAACAAATAAAGCGAATGTCGATGGAATTAACACCATATTGACAATATTAAATGATGTAATGAACAATAAAACTACTGTTTCTATTAACAAAGCATTCGCATGCCTGAATATCTAAATAAAATAATACCTATAACAATAATAATAATAATAGAGGATACAATAAAAAAACCATATATCGTGTATAATTTATTTATAACATATATATTACGTAGTGTATCCCAGAACTTTAAACAATTAAAAATACTGTAATGTTTGGAAATAAGACAATGTAATGAAATAAAGAATAATTTACAGGATTACATCAAAATCAGCATGTATAAAACCAACACTTGATTGTCAGTCAAACAGTTTGACAAATGTGATCGCAGCCATGTCCTATTGAATGCAAATGTTCACCCTCGTGTCGCGCGATGGCCTCTGATTGCGTTCTGATGGATCTTAATAGTGCCGTGTGACGGACCACTTCGTGTGCTCTTTGCTACCGAGTATGATTTATGAGGCTATCGTACATTTATGAACTACCTATATCCTTCGAACAATATAGTTTTCATTTTTTGCTTTCTTGAAGTAAATATAATGTCCCAAATTAGGATTTACACCTTACTATTTTTTTTAAGCATACACAATCAGTCTTAGGGTGATTATCAGTAGATTATACAAATACTTCATCCATGCAGTAGCGTTCATTCCATGAACGCATGAAAGCATTGCATGCCCTTACGATAAATAAGTCTGGAATAAATTCCTTTAATTTAAACAAAAAAAAATTAACCTTTATATTTATGTCTATTCTATTTTCACGCAATCTATCTTCCCTGTGAAAGTAATATAATATTTATTATCAGTATATAATATTCAAACGTCCGCGGAGCGAACAGCCTATTTAGGCTTCATCTCTGGGACTAGTGGGTGTAAAGAGCCTACCCCTCCAAACTTTTCTCAACAGGCAGCGCACCGTCTAGAGTCCCTCAAGTCTACTGCCATGGCTACATCGCCTACCGTTTAGTCACTGAGTAGGTACGTATATTTGTAAATCTCTATTTAATAATTTTTTCTTTGTCTATTAACGTTATAGTTTATTTTTTTAGGAGGGCTGAAGAGACACGAGTGGCGTACTTTAGGAGAGGCCTGTGGTGTAGACAGATGTGGGCTACAATGATAATGATCATGGTACAACATTAATAATCTAATAAATACTGAAATTTTTCTGACTGTGTAAGGGCACTATAAAAAAAATCATAAATTCATGAAAATTAAAAATAAAATCTCTTCTTGCTTCAATTTCTTCATTATTTTTCAACGGAGATTAAAATGTCCTTATTACAGCTTGAAGATGTGTTGACAATGTTTCACTTCAGTACTGACATCAAGTAGACTGTGACACTCCACACGTGGTGCCCCATGCCTTGTGGCGTGTGTGTCAACGCGGGACTGCGCCCGTCGCCGGTGACTCTGCCAAAGTAAACATACATTGTTTAATAATAGCTCTTTTGAATAATTGCTGAGAAATAGTCTTTGTTAAATTTATTGTTTTTTGCAACTCAGATATTTGAATTCCAGAAAATGAAATGAAATTAAAAAAAAACCTTTTTTATACAGGCCTGGTAAAGTTACTACAAGCCACTTCAACGTAAATACATTGTAGTCCAACAATAGCAAGCGATGAGAATCCATTGACATTCGCCGTTGTCATACCAGCCAGCATATACCACGACTGAAGGTTTCTAGGTATGTGATCAACTGGAGGTACACAACTCGATACAGAAACGCGATAGGCATAATCAAGGCACTATGATAACCTTTGCACTAGTATACCGAGGTCATGACACAGTTCGAGCAATCGCCATAACACATCAACACAGAAAGACCCTTGAGTTCAATCATAACTGGTGGTAAGTGAAGATGAGACCGATGGTAGACCGGACCCTCTTAACAAATGCCTATTCATTCCTCTTTTAACCGTTCGTAAATCGTAAGAACATGGGAAAATAGACGCGGTAAGTGCATTATCCAACTTCTCTGTCCGCATCAGTCAAGGGACTTTCATGTGTCATCTGACTTGTCTCTGCCAGTCGCGTTTGGTGATCACAGAGCGTACACAAAATAATATAGCGATAACGCTAATAGAAAGCGCAAAATGTATTGAAATGATACAAGCTTTCGAAATATGATGTTGTCTGCTCACATTATGCCATTTAACACTTTTTAATACAGTTATCGTTTATCAAACATTACTAAATCTAAGCCCCCAGTCCGTTTAAGTCAGTTGTTATACTTTGAAAGAATGTATTCAAACTTAAGCAAGCTGGCAAAAACACGGTGATTGACAATGGATTCTATATACCGGCTCTTTTAGATATTTCAGCAAGATGTGTGACTTTTGATACTTAAAACAACTAATACAATGAAGCACAAAGCTGATATTTTTTAAAATACCATTTAAAGAAATATGGGAAATAAATTATTGCTTTAAAGTAGAACAATTTCTGTAAAAGGAACCAGTTCCGGAAAGCCAAAGTTTGTATTGAAACTAATTTTGGCTCCACTGGGGAATGAACTCGGGCTGAATTCTCTGCTAACTGCGATACACAGCCGATAGAGTTGCAGGTAAGTAGTTGCTTTAAATATAGCCTTGTTTTATATTTAATAGCTTCTTCGATGTTTACTAAAAAAATGTAGTTAAAAATTTTGTGAAATGATTTCAATAATATGTGTAAAATTTATAGTGTTAAAATAATCCAAAAAAAATATGAGGTCGCCAGAAACAGAGTGTCTCAAGTAATGCTATTAAAATTTTAATAAATAAATTAATAAATAAATAATTTGATTTCAATTTTTAATAAAAGTCCCAAATTAAACAGGCTATTCTCTTCTAGTAATCATTTATAAAAAATACATTGCTGTTATCACACATAACAAACAAACATATATGAATATATTATATTGGCATGAAAAGTAATGTTAAATCATTTAGGACTTAAGACATTTTTTAAGCATATTTTTCTGTTCGAGCTCAATATTTTTCACTTGAGCCACTCTGGCTCTGATAGCCTTATATCAAAGGAACAATCAGAGATGGGCAAAATGTAATCTGATTAATGATGAACGATTACAAAATGTAGTCGTAATTTTAATTTTCTTGCTCTGTAATCATGATTTAATCCATTTAAAACATTAAGAAATCATAAATGTGTATACAATCTGGGATTTTGTAGTGTTTAAAACATAAATGAGCAAAATGCAGTCATATTAATGGTAAAAAACGTAAAATGTAATCCTTAATCATTTTCATTAATCTGATTACATTTTGCCCATCTATGGGAACAATGACTTGCATTCTATAGAAGCACATAATCTTATCTTACTTGGGCACTTAATACTATATCTTTTGATCTAAAATTTGGTACAATTTGGATTCTGAGTCTCTTATTCTAATAAGTATGAGATTTTAATAACAATAACAATGATATATCGTCAAGCTACAGATATATCCCTTACAAGGTAAGCAGAGATACATTAGTGGCTGTATTCACTTTGCGCTTATATGCTGCGCCTAACGTGACCAGCAGCGCAGCTAATGACCATTCTCAGGGCACTTATACATGACATTTCTAATAAGTGTCATACGAGTTTCCTTACGATGTTTTCCTAGGCTGGTGAGCATGTGCTGCTTATATCCATACGTAACCTGGATAAATCCAGAGGTACACGCTAGGCTTTGAACCTACGACCAGATTACCGGATTATAAGTCCAATTAAATATCCAATTTTTTTTTTCCAATTTCTTTTTTAGTCCAAAAACGAAAGCGACTATCAAAGGATGAAAATCCATTGATAGTCTACATCGTCATGTCGGCCCACATATACCACGACTGAAGGTCTCTAGGTATATGAACTACTGGATATGCACAAGCTGATCCCGAAACGCGACAAGCCGAAACTGGTCACTATGACGGGCTTTACACCCATGCACTGTAGTCGCGATCCAGACGGGCACCGGTGCCCTACCACCTCGCTGCTGCTCGTTTAGCACCACCCAGGAGTCACGTGTAGGGATACTAGGGTAAAGGCTACGGACGCGAGCAAAAAACAAAACAAGCGAGCAAATATTATATAACAAGATAATGCTTTTATAGAATGCAGCCCACTGTATAAAGACAATTATATTCTTTAATAGAATTTAATTTCATATTTTCTACGTGTGTGTAAAGCTCAAGTGGTAGACCGATGAGAAATAGTATTCTTTGATAGTTCTTTAACTGTGCACTATTTAAGTATTATTAAATTTAAAACAATATTTACTAATGAAAATATATTGAAGACAGATTATAATTGATAGCTTTTTTTAATTGGGTGGTTATTATAGAACAATGTAAAAAGCAGTAGATTATAACAAATTACAATTCAAAGGCGTAAAAGAAATCCATCCACTTAATTGAGTTGTCTAAGAACCTTTCAGGCTATCAAGGAAATGGTGAAACTAATGATTACGAGATAATGCGTAAGAAATGGATAGACGAAAAGAAACGCTTTCCTACGTCTATTCTGAAAAAGTGAAAAAAGGTTTCTTGATGGAGAGCCGAAAAAAAGACCGAATTTCGTCTCAGGAGAGTAAGACTGCAGGACCTGAGTAAGGCTACGTAGCTAAAGAGGTATAAAGCCTCTCACGAAATCATTTAATTTTGATTCTTACATTGAACACTTATAGCTCATTTCTCTTTGTGAAATTGTATCAGTTACGTGATTTTTAATGAAAAATAAAAACCAGAGATCCATGACTAGTGAGAGTGGGATGACGACACAAGTGAGCGAGATAAAAATATGGCATTTTGATTAATACGTAGCCATTGCTCAGAGCGGGCTGTGTACCATTACTAAGTAATGACCACTCCATAAAGACATGGTTAAGGTTAAAAGAAAATTACTTTATCAACGCCTTGTTTTAAATAAATATCCTATTTCAGGAAATATTATTGTTGTAACGTATACAAGATATTGAGATGTTAGTGAAGATCTTAAAGATGCAGCCGCTTTATTGATCGCTACACAAATGATATATTATTAAGATCGTTTATTTTGTTTCGAACTTTTCTTTTTTAATATTTTATTTGTTATTTTAAGAGTTAATTTTATTAGTGTAATTAATAAAAAGATGGTGAGAAGATATCAAATAGCTTAATTGAAAATGAAAAACGTCACATGTTTTTTAGATGTTTTATCTGCAAACATGTAAGTGATAAATAATTTAGTTGTACAAGTATAATTTATCAATTGTTTGTATTAAAACCTAGAAATTGTTTTTCTTTTAAATGTTTTTGCTCAATTCTTAAATTTAATTAAGTTTTTATACATAAACGTAAAACATAATTAAGTTATAGGTATACATATAAATAAGTTATCCATCGCGTTACTTTTATGCATAACACAAAACCTACAAATGTTTATTAAAAGGCCGTTAAAAACGTTCTGTATAAGAAAGCGACCAAAAAAATGTAAATCGTGAGCCTATGACATTCTCATTGGTTAAAAAGGGTAAAGACAGCTGTCAGATTGGTTCGCCAGCAAAGGAATGAGTAATGCTTCGAGATAATCTGTGACAGATTCCTCTTTAAAAAACGCCGAAGGTTGACACTGATAAATAAGATTCAAAGTTTTTTATAAACGATTCCTTGGCTTTAATTACCTGGATTCTCACAATGTGTATCATGCGGCTAGTATGTATCTATCTTTTTTTGCATTATCTCTGGAACACCTCATTTAAATATTATTTACTAGCTGTTGTCCGCAGCTCCGCTTACATTTATGACGCTTTGTAAAAGAAGTGGTTACTTACGTCCAAATTAAGATTCGATATCTTTTTTATATGTACGAAATAGTAGACGTTTTATTCATTTATAATGTTATATACAATTAGGAAATTTCACATTTCTTAATTAATTCCTAACGAATTTCCATACAAACTTCAACAGCTGGTATTTAAATAAATAATAAAACATGCGTATTTTATTTGTAATCCTGAGTTTATATTTTAACAAACACATAAAAATCATAAAGACCCCTATTTCAAGACCCAGGAATGATTTCTTTTCAAAGTAATAAAATTAGTATTATTTATTTTCAAATTGGTATCTTAGTATAAAGTCTGCAGCATTAATTTTATTAGTATTGAATTTATATGTAAACGACACCTTATTTCCCTCAGAGGTCGAATTATAAAAAAAAAATCCGTTCTTATCTTTCACCTACAATCCAAAACAAACTTACTTACATTCCATATTTCTAAACAGTAGATCTTATAGTTTCCGAGATTTCGTGATGGCCAAGTTAGTGACTTTCCCTTCTATATTTATTTTTTATATATTTATATTACATAGCAAGTGATTTTAAAAAGATGATTTTACTAAGTTACTCGTTAGCATTAAATGCAAAAAGGGGTACTTGAAAGAATTTTGCCGTAACAACGATGTTGTATTGTTATATTATATTTTAGGAATCTAGTATTGGTTCTGACCGTCTTCAAGATATTATATATTGAGACAATTGATAATTGCAACATTCGTTTTTTTATGATGATGATGTCCTAGCCGGATTCGGCCACGGCGACTGTTTCAACGCCGATTAAGAAAATCAAGGCCCAGTTTTCGGAAACAGTCAATTGCGCAGGAGATATTTAAGTGCATAACTGGACGCGCAGCCAGAAAAGCACTCTCTCGTCCGAGCTCCCCTAGGCCCGATGGAATGGAGAACCAGTACGATCGGGAGGGAGCAGGATGCAGGTTTGGTCGAGTTTTCCTTCTCTGAACACCTGGTTGAATTGCGTTGTTAAAGAGATACCTTAGTCGCCTTTTACGACACCTCAGCAAGAAGAGGGGGTGCTATTCTATTCTGCCGGCAGCCACCACGGCTACGGCGTTTTTTTATACTGGCTCAACAAAGTAACCGCATCAAACAGAAAGTACAATGTAGTCCACGAAAGGCATCAGGGATAAATGCCGCCGCCATGTCGGTTTACATCACCACAACTGAAGGTATCTAGGTACATATGATCAACAGAACGCATACAAGCTGATTCCGAATCGTAAATAACCAACGCCGGTCACTATGACGGTATTCACATTTGTGTACAGTGGTCACGACCTAGTTTAGGCAAACACCCTGCCACCTCAATAGGTAAAGTAAACATTTGAAATACGAGGGTTAGGTGGTATGTATAATTGTTTATTTATGGGTAGGTGAAATTACGGAGGCAGTTCTGCGGAATGGCCTCGCCATTAACTACTAATTCCTTGTCATTTGCCTGCGGCATCACTCGGAGACGGTCAACCCTTAAGATTCTATGAACTCAGAGTTTGTGTATACGCATACCAAACTACAACAATTGATATAATATTCTTACATATATTATTTAAAGACTTTTTAATTTAAAGTAGATATTGATGACATAAAAGTAGTGGTCTTATCTGCAACGTGGAAGGAGCCGGATTCGAGTCTCGGTGTAGGAAAACTTAACTATGATGAATTGTTTATGTTGAGTATTAGATGTGTAATATATATGAATAATTAAATAAATATATCTTTGTCAATCATCCATGAAAAAAGCGCAAGCTTACTTTGGCGCTAAAAGAACGGGTATAATTATCCACAAACATTATTGTGTTAAACACTAAGGAAACTTTATTAAGTTAATTATCGGTCTATTTTTAGTCGCGTTTGAATTTCACATAACGTTTAATATTTTTTCATATAAATAATGATATTTTTGATATATGTATATGAAACAAATTTGATTATGGACGGTTCAAAATAACTTATTATAGGATTATCCTTATGATGGCCTAATATGAATAAATCGTTTTTAATTTCGCTCTGCTTTTGTTATTATTTTGGTGTGTTAAACTTTTGTGAAATACACAAGAGTATCACTGTAGATCACAAAAGGACAATCGATTGTGGACCACGAATCTCGCAAAGCAGTGCTGCTATAACCGGAATGGTCTCGCCATTATCGGATAATCCCACACATTTGCCTGAGGCTCGGTAAACAGTGTGCTCGAGATTCAAACATAATCTGGTTATATTTTACAACTCTATTGAGATGCGATATGTGTTGAATAATATTTAGATCACGTTTATACTGATATAATTAATTTAGATTCATGAAGGACATATTTCGATGGTTACTTTTAAAATATCGATATATATTAATTATCGAGCTTTTAGAGAATGCATCAATGATTTCAGAATAAACAAGTCGTTTGAATACCTGCATCTCATACATCCAAAATTAAAGAAAATCTGTTAAAAGCTGTGGTATGCACACTATGTGAAAATTTTGCAGTTTTAAAACAAAACAAATTTTGTCAGAAATAAATTAATGTAATTTATATTTTATTATTTTAGTAATAAAAAATAAATAAAAAAATAGAAACGTTCTCTAATGAAATTTATCATGGCCTCTTGTTAATAAAGCGAGAAAATAATTAAAGAAATATTAATAAGCGATGATAAGATATGCCTTTTTCAATTAAATTATTTTATCGGCTTCAATAGGTAACTCAAATATTTATTTATATTTAGGTATTTGCTTGGAGTTATACCCTCAAATTATACCAAAATAACTTCACAAAGTGTTTATAAAAACCGTTTGTTTGAATGATTACCAAAATTCATAGTAAAAATTTAATAAAATATGTACTTAAGAAATGTTTATATAATTATATTCAACAAAGTATTCGTAGATTTATTTTTTGTAACTGATTCCTTAAATTCTTAAGGAGTGAAAGACCACGAAAAATGACGCATGCGTCGAGATGTCACGCCTTCATCAATCAAAGGCAATATTTGCCTTTGGCCGCAATCTGTGTGCTCAAACTCCTTGGAGCCACACGCACTATGGGACAAAAATCGACTCTTACGGAAATTATATTGATATTCAATACACAACAAATGGCCGCTGTCAAAAACTTGCTGTTCGCTCTTACGGTCATCCCTAAGCTATCTATGTCATTTGCTATTGGAAACGCACCATATAGCCATCCCTTTCCCTGGACTTGTTATCTTCATGTTAGACAGAGATGACGACGTGCAGTGGGTTTAGCTCGCCTTTGTCACGAAGACTGAACTAATTTTTCATCATAGGGCCCGCGACAGTTACAAATGCTGCCCGAACTGTCTCCTTCTTTAATAATACTTTTTATATTTTTTCAAGGGTAGTGCGCCCTCCGATGAAGATTTTCCTCTGAACGTCGAGGAAAAAAATCGAGACAAGCTTATAATGCAATTTATTTAACTAAACTCTTTAATACCACTTTAATCAGGAAATAAAGCAAAAGATACATCAATATACCATTAAAGAACGTTATGCATTTTAAGTATCCAGTATTTTTAAAAGCATTAAAAATGATGAAGCTGTGAATATTATTATATACTGCAATTAATTTAAAAAAAGAAGATATTCTCACTGTCAATATGGCATCAGTATCTATAATAAAATTTAATTCAATTGCTTTATTATTTAAATTGTATGTTATTAACTATAAACATATAATGGAATCCTCGCATCGCCAAGAACAAAGATTTCTTAGAAAATAGATGAGATTTATCAGCATAACAATATACAGGAATATTTAGGTACATTGTGAAAGTTTTCTACCGCAGCCCACACCCTTGGCATTATAATTCGGCGCCCCACCAGATCAGCTCGGCGCGCCCGATCAATCATCGTACGAATCTGTCATGTTAGGTTTATGAGAAAAATTGTTAGGATGCTCCCAAGGATGCTCGCCCCTACTAAATTCGATAAACAGTGATTGTTTATATTGAGAAAAGGATATTTGCTCTAAATAAACAATGAACTTCGATGTATATGAAGAAAAATAACCATTTTCTATTTGCCCATTGAATGTCGATGTAATTGTTATATCGATATTTTTGTTTGTACATTCCGAATAGTTATACCCACATTTAGTCAAGTTCACAAGTGGTTTAAAGAATATTTATATTTCACGTTTTGATAAAGGTTATTGAAACAATTTTATTGGAGTTTATGAGAATCATTTTCAAAATTAATAAAATAAGGGACTAAATAGAGTATGCAAAAAAATTTGGCAGCAGTATTTTCTATAAAGATACACAGGCTATATTTAATATTCACGTAAATTGAAAATAATGTAGTTTTGTGATATCATAAATATCGTTACAATTTGTATTTCAAAATTTTTTGCTATTATAGTTTGTATTTTTAAGTGATCAAATATTAGAATGAAACATTTTGAAACCAATACTGAATTTGGTTTTACTGAATCTGGTTTTCTAATAAATATCTAATAACTTATGCTTAATGTTTTATTGAATGGGGAAAGTACTTTAGATATTTTTTATAAATATAAAGTCCTTTTACCTTTTCTTTTCTCTTCTCTTATTAAACAATAAGAGATCTTAAATAGAACTCCGTAATTTGAAATTTGTATTATTATTTTTTATTCATTAAATTAATGAAGGTACTATATATTAAGACATGATGAAAACTACCTAAGAATCTTTTTGAAGAAAATATTCTTGCTGAAATCATTTGTCTAAGCATTGGAGAGGTCAATGCGATGCGGTGGTTCCCACGCTGAACCTTCACTTGCAAAGGTATATTTTCATGTAACTATTTCCTGAAACTCTAAAATAAAGCTTATATCCACTCCACAAAGATTGCCAAATATATTATGTTAGGCTTTATGAACCGCAAGAGTAAATTTGCGGCAGTGAGCATTTCGAGAGAGTTTCCGCTAATCGTCTAGAAAAAATATTTGCCGATTCAGAAGAGGCTTTTTTCCACTGATAAATGTTCTCGGAATATGTATCTGGAAATTTAGTTGTTCGGAGCCTTTTGTTTCATTAAGTGCTTTAGTGGGTTTTTGTGTTCTTTGCGTAATCTGGCACGTGTGTTGTGGAAAGAAAATGAGATATTTCTGTGGAATTGTATCTAAACGCTCTTTATGAAACGAAAAGGTGCTAAATATAGCTATATATTTACTATCATTATGATCATCCATATAGCATACATTTTATTTTATCATTTCATTTAAAATTATATGAATATTATATAATTATTCTATATATGTATATTCAATTTAATACGTCAAGCAAATGTTTGAAATCAAATCATTATAAATTATGCATATACTATAAAAATGTAAATTAATTTGAATATTCGTATAAAATAATTCCTCATAAGACATAACATTAATACTTGTTCTCTCCCTTAAAATTCTAATAATATAACTTGGTTTATAGATAGTTTATTCAGAATAATTATGTAATTATATTAATGTATGGAATAGGATTTTTTAAGTTTGCAGTAAGTAAAAGTAAGGTGAAACACACATTAAGTAATCCTGCCAGGCATGGTGGGTGGATATTGAAATTCAAATGGCTGTCCGTGATTTAGTATTCATTTGACGTGATGGAGGCTTTACTCCGGTTTAGGTTTCGCCGGGCGTCGTCTTCTCGTACATCATAGCGAGCCACGCTTGAGATGCTAAAGCTAGAGACACAAAGAGCTTCTCCAATTATTTATTCGAAGTATACTGCAGAAAAATTGATGAATCTAAGAAATATGGAGACAGCCAGTTGTACGAAATTTTACATAAAATTACAGCAGAAAAATATAATCAAGAAATAGTCTTGATAATATATATTGGTGTTGCTTACTGTTGTTGTTGTATTTATAGAAAGTTTCCAGATAATAAGATTTTTTTTTTCTATTTTACAATATGTATAATAATTTTCAACAAACCATATTTATTCATTTCTTAAAGGCTCCCAAGTTAGAAGAATGTGGAAATACAGTCGCTAGAGGCATATTCCACTCCATAGCTGGTCACGTGATGAACGTAGAAGCGAATCTTTTGATAATGATATGCGGAAAGTCCACCACATAAGGATGGTATTAGACACAGTGTCTAGTGGTTTTATGATGAAATGGAGCTAATGAAATTAAAGTGTGTGTCTCGTGAGAACACTCTTTATTGTGAAACCGGCAAAAGACTACGAGGCAGGCGACTTTACGTTGATTATTATATAGAATAGCTTCAAAGTCTTCGCTAACAACTCTGCGATAAATTGATTGTATCATAACAAATAATCTATATCCTATAGTTTATGTCAATTCAGACCTGTACACTATTAAATAGATAAGCTCAACAGTTTTGTATCTTTGTTATCAGATACACGCAAACTCTATATATATATATATATATTTAGATTGCTGTATACAGCAATAAATGATAAATTGCATACAAATTTATGATTCAATGTGTTTAAAAGCGTTTTAAAATATACAGGGTATTTCAGAATCTGGGCGTTAGTACAGTAACTTATTATATTTTTTAATTTTAATAAAAATAGTCTCAGTGTATCCCCAGCGTAAGTTGGTTGACGGCGGCGTAATCCCAAAAGATTTCCACTTGGAGCGCGCATCATCTTGCGTCGCCCTGCCGCTACACATTCTAAATAATAAACAGCATTTACCATACCTATATATACCCTTTGTACTCCTTTTATACGTGTATTATGTTCCTAGATTTTATTATTTGTGAAAAAAAATATGAAAAATGAAATTTGTTAGTTTATTTATACATACAAGTACGAAGGATGCTAATTTTTGTTTTTGTTGATGTGAAACGATAGATTTCAAAATTACACTTTACAAAAACGTATATGCTATATATTTGTTACTTTACAACGGTAAATCATTTTTTAAACAATACATGATATTGTTTCACTGAGATATTTAAATTAATTTTTTTTGTTTTAATTGATTATATTCACGAATTTTATTTTTATATTTGTATATTTGTTCGGGTATCACACTGAAACTACTAAAACAGGCATACGTGGAATTGTAAAATATTTTTACTTATTTCCCAACTTAAAACACTTGCAATATTTGGTCACAATTGATTTGGCAGAACCGGAGATTCATTTTGACTAATTTATAATGCGAACAACAATTTATATTCTATATTTCCTAGTATATTTTCATTCCTAACGTAGACGACGTTGTAAGTAAAGGCTAGTGAATTAATAAATTCATAAAAGAAAGTTAAAATTCAACCAGCACCACTACGCATAACATTTCAAATAACTTTTTAATTTCCACATAAATGTGTTTAATAGAAAGTGTATATTTTATTGACTTAGGAACAATAAGAACTTAATAACTTATAATAAGTGTAATTGAAAATATAATTTACTGTAATATACTGTAATGTATTTCGTGCAAATAATGCTTGTAATATAAACCGAATTTAATTAACTACATAACCTATGCTTAGTAATTATTCCTGAGCTGATAATTATCAACACGCAATGACTAATGTTTAGGTACTGTGTAAATTTACTAAACGATTCATTTTTTACAATCGAAATGACATCGACGATAAATAGCAAGGAAAAAGTATAGGTTTTTTGTTGACCTATCTACTATTTTTTGTAACTATAAGTTACAAATAAGCAACAAGTTTTTATATACTGACTCTACAAATTGACAACGCCGCACCTGATAAAAAAGAAGAATATAATACAAGAAGGATAGCGACTATCAGGTAAATACAATTCATTGAATATGCCGTCGCAACGTCGGCCAGTGACTAAAACGACAGAAGGCCTCTAGGTATATTTATATGAACCAGACATACATAAGCTGACTCTGAACCGCAACAAGTTTAAAGGAGTCTCTATAATGGCCTTTGCAAATATGCACCGTGATCATGACCTAGTTCAGGCAATCCTCCTCCCATCTTATTAGTGTAAATATTTAACGTGACTTAGTAAAATAATTATAATATAATAATGTACAATATACAAGTATTACGATTATGTATCCCCACTAATTTTGTAGATATACTACTTGCATTATTTAATCAGCAAATTTATTTATTGTAAAGAACTTAATTGAGTATTTTAGCTGATCATTTAAAATAATAATAATAATAAAACATTTATTTGGCTCAGAACACAACAAACAACACAGCAAAATAGGTTATTAAAGACAGAAAATAAAAACAGTAAACACCCTATGTTGTGATGATGCGCCTAAGGGAAGTCAGCTCAGCAAATGCTAAGTGACCAGCCGAGCCACCCAGCGCTGATTTTCAGCTGACACCCATTTATTGAATCGACGCGCAGAAAACAGCAAGGAAGGGATCAATGGAGTACAGATACACTAATTTTAAAGTATCATAGATAATAATATGAAAATACACATATACAAGAACAGAAATATAAGACCAACAGATAAAATATTTAACACCAATTAAAAAATTATAATATAAAATATTAGTAAACACTGTATAATAAAGCCTCTATAATAGAATTTTAAATTAATAAAGATTTTAAATATTATTGCAGAACAGACTGATTCAATTTCATTGTATTGTCGCTTAAAGATGAAGTAAAGCTGTTTCTTCATATTTTTCTAACATTACCTTTTTTGAAAATCTACTAAATCGTAAAAAATATTTCTTAAAGGAATTATTGTTAGTGAAACATGGAATCATTTCTTGATCAAGAGCTGTCAATATTTGAATGGTTAATACAGAAGAGACTTTGGAAGATTTACGTTGTGAAATTTTTAGGGGTGCAGTGGAGTTGCACTTGTGGGCTGATGCATTCGTTCAGGGACACCAGGGCTTTCGATTGATGTCCTCACGACGGTCGACGTATAGCAATCGTTATGGGGTTAATGTTACCGGAGTTCTGTTCGAATGTACCCCTATTACCGTCTTTTAGAAGTTTTATTTTAACTTCAGGCGTATTTAACGTTGCTGAAACACACTTCTAAATTTACTGTTCTATTTATTCATGTAACTGATTTGGATGTATTTTATTCATTACACTGGTTTTTGTTATACATTCTAATTCATTTGCAAATTGAATACATTAAACGTACTTACATATGTTTACCAAACATTTAAAAAAGGCAAAAAAAATGTTCACTTGTCAAATATTTTGTCAATCATAAAAATACAAAATTAAAAATATGTTGATTAGCAGAGAACAAACACTTGCGTATCAGTTGTTTTAACTGCCAACCGAATAATTAGAACAATATAAGGTATCTTTATTATATGGATAGAAGGATAAACTATAATAATACTTAATTAGGTCTACTTAATAATGCCTAATGATAGTAGATACTTTTGTAAAAACGTCTTTAATCGACCGACATTCCTAAACCTAGTAAAGTCGGTACCTAGTAAAGTATAGTAAATTAATTCAATATGAAATTAAACGAAATTTCTTATCAGAAAAAGACATTATCCTACTAAAATAAAAGCTGTGAATATTTTTCTTTGTTGAAGTTTTCTTTAGTAGGAATAAATTATAAAAGATTTCTTTCTCAAAGTTTCTCTGGAATTACTACAAGTAAAGAGTAATCGTAAAGGTCACTCGTAAAGCCTAAGTCTATGAAAATGTTATGTTAAATATGAAATAATCTAAAGTAAAAAGGTCCAGAGTGACTAGAGCTAGGTGGGACTCGCTCGCAAGACTGCCTGAAACATAAATCTGACTAGGCGGCTCGGTCGCGCGGAAACTTTTTGAATTATTAGTTTTAATTTCCGCTTAAGATCCGCTGAGCGTCCCTGTATCTGTCAGCAGACATACTATATACCTATACCACATATTATATCGAATATATTGATGGTTATATGCCGGATTTAGAATTAGATCATACTTGGGGAGATGTATCAGTATATTAATATTTTTTTATAGAACTATTTATAAATATTAATCGTCAAATACTCGAGTAATTAGTTTCGATTTTGATCTGCAGTTATCACGATTTACAACCTACATGAAATTGCTTAGCGGTTTCGTTTAAATGTAAGAGATAAAATATTTTATGTAGCGCTTTAATTTTGACGCTTTGTCCAGCTAGTGTCAAATATGATGGAAAAGATGCTGCTATATAAAAACCTTTTACGACCGTGATGGTTCCAAAATCTATTTTGGCTTTTACAAAAACCAAATAAATTATATTAAAGCAGTCTTTTTAACCAGTAAAAGAGTTAGCATTTAATTTATTAGTAAAAGAGTTAGCATTTAATTAGAAATTATTAAGTATATTACAATAATCATCCAAAACCACAATTTAAGCTTTTGGTAATAACTTTTTTAAGTAATACGACTAGTGACGTGCCTAGGGTTTTTGGTCAAGGTATGCAGATTCACATAATTAATGTGAATATTATATAATGATAATAAATATTATATTACTCTCATAAGAATGATAGATGGCGTGAAAATGGAATATATATATTAATATAAAGGGTTCCTTATTTTTGTTTAAATTAAAGCAATTTATTCTACACTTATTTATCCTAACGGCATGCAGTGCTTTCATGCGTGTATGAAATGAACGCTACTAAATACGACATCATATTATCACTGTGTTAAAATACCTAATAGCTCTACGATAAATAATAAGGATATTATTAGTAATTTATCTCCAAGGATCATTACGGACAAAGCTAAAATCTTTGTTAGCTTTCTGTATACATTTAAATTTCTTGATTACCTTTTTTGTTCTATTCTATATTATCTGTAAGAGACTTCAAGCACAAGAATTACATTGCCGTTATAGCGTGAGTCTTTAAATTTGAAGTGTTGATGAAGGGCGCAAAAGCATTATACCAAAGATGAAAATATTTTTAACACTTTATTAAGATAGAAGATCTTTTGGTGGTAAGGCGATTGCCCGAACTGGGTCATGACCCTGTGGCACACAAGTGTAAGGACCGTCATAATGACTCGCTTTGGCCTGTTGCATTTCGGGATCAGCTTGTGTATATCAAGTAACTCATATACCTATAGACCTTCAGTTGTGGTAGATGTGGGCCGGCATAACGACGGAGACTATCAATGGATTTTCATCCTTTGATTGTCGCTTTCGTTTTTGGACAACACAGCACTTACCATCTGGAGCAATTAAGATACAAAGTCGAGCTAGTGTAAAAAAAATAGCAGTAGTATTATATCATACAATAGTATGGTAACATAATTACACACCGTCTGCTCGCCAGTGGCTGAGGCGTTGTTGATTTTATACGATGCAGATCCAGCCAGAGATACGTGAGCAAATAATACGTGTTAATACGAGATCGCCCAAGGCGGAGTGATTGTATTTGATTCAGCGAACTGCCTGTTATTTTCTCTTGAATTTTACAGTGAGTATTAATTATTCAAATATACGTGATTTTTTCTTACTTTTTGGCAAACAAGCTGACGGGCCATCTGATGATAAGTGGTTATCGTGGCCCATGAACAACAATACATAGAGCGTTGATGTTTTGTTGCCGATTAAGAAATACATAGATCACTTCTTGAAGAATCAATAGCATAGCTCTTGAGAAAAACTGTACCTAGCAGCCCATTCCACAACTCCATAATTTTTTAAAGCTTAACAAACGCCTTATTAACTGTTTTATAAAGCAATTTTATAATTTGATAAACAGAAAATAAAATCAAAACCAATCAATACAACATACAAATAAAAGCAACCGGCCGATAGGATTAATAAATACGTCCCGTGGAAACGCCACGCTTTCACCGTTCCTCCCTTTTTGTGTGTGTGTTTCCACATTTTTCACGCGATAAATCATATTTTTTCACCGGTAGCGCTTTTTGCGCTGGCGTCCTTTCGGTTTGCCCGAGCGTACTGTCATTTTTTTCACTCGGACACGGGACTTTGCACTTGCTGATTTCCTTTTTGTTTTGTACACCGAATTTATGATTAATTGTAAAAGCGGTCAACATAAAGTTGAATGAACTATCTTAAATATCCAATAGTACATCATATAGATATATGAATACCACACGATGAAAATTGTATTTCATTTTTGCAACAATAAATCAAGAAGATTGAAATATACATATTATTCGAAAGGTATGGGTATGATCTTGAATTTTACTGCATATACCATCAGGTGTGGTATAATTGTATTTTCATGTTTCAAAAACCTATTAAAAAAATAAAGGATCGAAATTAATGCTACAGTAAGATTAATATGACTAATTTTTATTAATATGACTACACAGTAAGTGCAAAGAGATATAGTATACGTTCAGTGATTAATAGGCAGGTATATGGATAACCAGAGAGATTAAAAATAAATTGAATAATTAATGCATGAACGAGGAGAAGTGGCGACGGGGCACCGTTTAAATCTTCGCTGTAATTTTTAATTTAGCTACCAAAACGAGAACAATTTAATTTAATTGCCAAATCATTAAGTTAAGCACGTAAATATTAGTCGGCGCTAGTGCGACCGTATTAATAAACTCGGCAGCAACAAATAAAGAAATCAATGACGTATCTTACTTATGGAAAAAATGGCGTAGTCTATATTAATACGTGACCATAAATTAAATTGGGCTTAAAATTAAGACAACAAGCCTCTTTAATCTACAATAAATGGTCGTAGCTCGGAGACCGGTTTTGGAGATGGAGGCGAAAAAGAAAAAGAAATAATCCGGTCCGAAGCGGGTCCAAAATATGATAGGCATCCATAATACAACATGGCCGCTAAGCTCATACACCTCTCTTACTTACTCTTGTATGTTTTATATAAATCTGTCCCACTTTGTTAAGGTTGACCACATGTGGAGTGTTCCGCTAAGCCTAACCTTGATATCATACTCTCGGTTAATACGGGGTGTCCCTATAAATTTTATAGACATTGCATTGCAATGAAGAAACTACCATGATGTATTATAGGATTCTTAAATTTACAAAAGAAGATTTGGTATACCTATCTACCCACATACAGCTAAATATTATGTAAAGAACAGCCAATAAATTCTATATACCGAGGTATATTAAAATAATACCAGCATAATAAGTGTTATTAAGTTCCTGTAAAAAATAATCTTCTACAAGTTTCCTATAATTTTTATAACAGAATGAATATAATATCCAGTTTCTATGCTATTTGTGACACCAGTGTTGAAATTTGGATGTACTTTGGATGTAGACTTCTTTATGTAAATAAAGTTTCATTTAGTCTATTTTTTATAAATAGACCTCAATCACACCTGGTGGAAGATGGGCCGCCTTCGCTTAACAAATGCCTATTTAATGTTCATTTAAAGGCTCCTGCATCGCAATGTCAGGGAAAATCAGAAGTATATTTTTTGTAAAAGTTGTTATGGCATAGGGTTTATTTTTTACCTTCTGAATTCTGAATTTTGGGAGTCGAAGCTGCTCGCGTCCGTAGGCTTTACCCTAGTTTCCCTACACGTGACTTCTGGGTGGTGCTAAACGAGCAGCAGCGAGGTGGTAGGGCGCCGGTGCCCGTCTGGATCGCGACCACAGTGCATGGGTGTAAAGCCCGTCATAGTGACCAGTTTCGGCTTGTCGCGTTTCGGGATCAGCTTGTGCATATCCAGTAGCTCATATACCTAGAGACCTTCAGTCTTGGTATATGTGGGCCGACATGACGATGTAGACTATCAATGGATTTTCATCCTTTGATAGTCACTTTCCTTTTTGGACTACACTGTACTTACCATCAGGTACTCTGTCACTATGTCGAACCAGTGTAAAAAAAACTTAACAATAAAGAACACACAACAAACTTATAAATGCGTATGTAGGCTGTATACACGTGTCTAGAATAAATTATATTTAATAGTACCAATGTTAGTATGAGTAATAATGTAGCAATCCTCACAAACACCCTTTGTATGTGTCGACGGGTCAAGCGTCCCCTCCCGCGATATATCCGGCCAACCGCCGCTCGCGACCACAACATTCCACATTATCACGCGTACCACCTTATAAATAAAACCGCTTAAGTATGTGAGCCTACCTGCCAATGCCACAAATCTCAGAAAAAACAAGTAAGTAAAGATACCGTGTTGACACGCAGCGTTTATGTAAGAGAAAAATCTCTCCTACCTCAGATGTTTATCACAAAAATATTTTTACCTCTGAACCGTCTATCTAGTTTCAGTTTATAGCATTTATTACGTCAGTATATTATACAGAATTTGTTTATTTTAAATTCCGTATGTAGAGATCGTAAATTATAAATTGTGTACTAAATTTTTAATATAAATTATTACAAAACTAATCTGACGAATTTAACTACAAGTTATCTTAAAGTGTTTACCAATTGTTTGCGTTATGTATATTACATTAAATACCACATTTTTTATGTGTATAATAAAGGGTGTTTTAATCAAATTCCATGTTGCCGTCACAGAAGCGCTTCTTTTATTGCATACAAGTTTTATTTATTAGTTTTAATGTCAAAAAAACATACATTGTATAAATTTTAAAGTAAAATAAATGTAAAATTATAAAAAGTTACCTCTGGAGATTGACACTAAAACGTTTCTTCATTATATTTCCACTTGTAGATTTTACACTAGTTATTTTATAAAATACGGTTTATTGAACTGCTCCAGACAGAATATAGATAGAAACTGACAGAGCTCAGGTGAAAACGAGATCTCTGTACTGTTTGCGAATAAAATGCAAATTGTGTTCTAATCGGCGGGCGGTCAATTGTTGTGACATTGTCCCTGCCTTTGTTTGGCATAAAAAGTCCTTGCAAATTGACAAAGGCTCGGACACTTTCCCTTAAATTCTTTTTATTTTTATAACACCTTCACTTTGTGTGTCCTGAGAAGTATTTCGCGGTCATAGCGGTTATAAATCAGTAAACAGTTCTATTGTACCTACTTCATTGTTAAAGAAAGTACCTGTTACAATTTTACAAAGCACTTTCGTTTTCAACGGCATTGTATTTTATTTTTTTTAGTTCCGAGATAATAACGTATAATAGCATAAGGTTTGATTGTAATTATTTGTTTGGTTTGAATTGTTTATAATAAGTTGAATAAAATGTCGATTTTCGTAGAATTGTTTAATAATTAACAACATATCGACAATTATAAAACGTTTGTTTACACAACTTCCACTTATTAAACATCTGTAACAAACTGTACCTAGCATATCAAGTCGCAACATACTTTTAGAGTAAGCAGAGCTACAATAGCTACTGTTCATCTGGTCTTAGTTCCTGAGTTATCAGCTATCTTGTTATATTAACGTTTATAATGAATTTATATTTAAAACACATAATTTATCCAATAAAGTTTATAACAAAACAAAA